>CM053562.1:10214373-10313029 GCA_028646485.1 Cryptoprocta ferox
CCCCCCCCCCCCCCCTTTGTTGGGTCAGCTGTAATGTATTGTTCTTCTATTTCAGTGGGAACTACGTCGTTAGGGAGATTAGCCCGGAGTCCTTCAGCAGAAAACAAAAACAGAGTAGGTTGTTTCAGGAGATGGAGGTACAAATTTCCCATAAGCAATTCCTGACACATTGTTGACAGTTTTTTTAGTTGTTTTTAAAATTCAACCCCAAAGTTTCCATTATATTCACTTTCCATTTTGGTTCATGTTAACAAAAACTAATGCTCAGCGCATTTATTCACATTATAAATTATATGTTTATACGTTTTTTTAAAGGATATAATGTGTATGTATCTTACCTGCCTTTAATGTTTCAAACTGCTACCAAGACTGTTGTTTAGTCTGGTTGTTTAGTCTGCTTAGTCTGGTTGGAATTTTTAATTTAATATTTGCCATTCCTAGTTAGCTATGTGATGACTTCTGTCCATAGCTTCCTTTTTTGCTTTAACCCAGGGGGTTGGAGGATGCCACAATGCCAGCCTTAAAAGTAAACAAGCAAATTCTTCTTTAAAAGCACTGGAAGCATTGAATAAATAGTTCAGGACATTATCCTAACTAAATCTTGATTTTCCAAGTTATAGACCATCACTGCTTGCACTTAGAGCCTGCTGTTTATATGCTACATCACGTGGTGGATCTAGATGGAGACTCTCCTATAGCCCCATAAAACACTTGGCAGCTCAAGAGAGAGGGTTTGAAATGACAGTGAAGTCGGGTGATTTTTCTGTCTTTGCAAAACTGAACATATATATAGTTAGTCTCTTTATGATAATTTTTTTGAATTGTAAAATAAAAAATTTTATGGTTACACAATCATTGCTTAAAGCATTGCTTTTATGCTGTCAATAAAGAAGGTATATGTATACCTAAAAAGAAGGCACTGTGCCACTGAGCATCACAATTTATTAGTCAGTGAATATTGTCCTACTTGGTACTGGAAAGTTTTCTAGGAAGAACCTAGCATTGAGAGACTGTGTTGATACTTGAATTGTTTGCTAAATCTTAACTGCCAATTGGCTGACTGAATAAAATTGGTTAAAAGTAGAGAACCTGGTAACAAGATGTTAATATCTCTGGCATGATTGATTCATGAAACAATAAACCAAATTTGCACCTGTATAATCTATGTAAACGAGGCTGGAAGTCGTTTGGTAGTTTGTGTAATTTGCTGTCAGTGTCAACCAGAGATACAAAATTCTTTGTGCCCCCACCATCAAGTCAGCAGCTGTTGAATCCCTGCCTTGCCTTTGGTTGTAGTGAAGTTTTTATGGACCTATTTAAAACCACTTCCTCGTCTTATCCACTGTAGCTCGCCTCTTATGGTCTACTCAGGGACAGCATTCTTGCATTTGCCCACTTCTTTTCATGCGTCATCTTTCTTCCTTCCCTCAATTAAACATTGTTCATCAGCATACGACATATGTGTTATTTCCCAAACTAAAACAAACTTCCATTGACTCTATTCCCCTACCAACAATCATCCAATTTCTCTGCTCCCTGTTAGCAGCACATCTTCTAGAAAGAGTATATATGCCCTGTGTCTCTACTTCATTACCTCCTCTTTCTCTGGAACCTGTTGCAGTGAGGTTTTGACCCCTGCGATTTCTGCTGAAATAGCTCGTCAAGATCATAAATGACTTCCAAGATGCAAAAGCCAGTGATTAATTCTCAGTATCTTTTTCATCATATTAGCAGCATTTGACACAGCTTCTCCCTCCAACCTCCTCACTGGCTTCTCCTTCTTGCTCACAGATTCTTCTTTCTATTAAACCCTGGAGTGTCCCAGAGTTCAGCTCTTAGACTTCTTTATTATCACTTGCACTTGCAGTAGCTTCTAGTCACATTGCCAGTGACATCCAGTTTATTAGTGAATTATAGACTGTTTTAGTCAGTCCCTACTCAAGTTCTCCACTGAGATACCTGTTAGTTCTCCTCTTCCCTCTGCTACTACTTCTCCGTTTTTTCCCCATCACAATAAATGACAACTCTTCTTTTTCTTGTTGTGTAGGCCAAAAACTTTGGGATCATTCTACATGTAAACTATCAGTAAATTCTTCTGCCATATCCTGTGATATATCCCACATCCAGACACGCTTCCTCCTCTGAGCATTTGCACTTGCTCTTCCCTCCACCTGGAACATTTCTTCCAGACACCCATGTGGTTTAATCCCTCAGTCCTTGAGGTCTCTGTTCAAAAATCATCTTATAAGAGAAGACTTCCTTAATGATCATACAGAAAACAGCCCCTACTCTGCTATCTCTATTCCCCTTACCTTACCCTGTCCAGTTTACTTCACAGCAATTGTCCCTGCGTTACACAAGCGCCTACATGTATATTACATATATGTGTGTGTACGTGAGTTCACTGATGTCTTTCTTCCTTTCAGAGCATAAACTCCACAGAGTAGGGACTATTTTGTTCAGTGTTTTCTCCTCAGAGCCTAAAACAATGCCTTGTACATAGTAGGCACTCAAATATATCTACAGAATTCTATGTTATATTTCTACTTTTATCTGTGACTGCTGCTTTAAGAAAATATTAAAGATTTTGTCAATATTTTTTAGCAAAAAAAAGTAAATGACAGTTCTATTCAGCTGAAAAATATGTAACTGACTTTTTAAAGAGCTCTCCATTAATAAATTCCAAGAACTGTTTACAAATACATAACCGTAATTTTAATTGAATTTTAATTATTATTTGAAGTTAGCAAATTTGTGTATAGATTAGATAACTGATATTTTCTATATTTTCGTGGTATCATTTTGTTATAGAAAGATGAAATTAGTGAGGAAAGGAATATTTTAAAATGTTTTGTTTATGGAAGACTTTATTTTCATTCTATTTAGTTACTTAAATATCCTTAGAGAACTACATGTGTGTAATTCATTTCATTATAAATAGACGCATTTGAATATGTAAGTGTGTATAGTGTATCTCATAGTGTAATGATCAGTAATTTCTTTCTCCTGAGCAATTTGTTTTTAATATCTCCAGGAGATGTGTTTCATTTGTATCCTTCTCTCTTTAATATATAATCACATTCTTACTATTTCCTATTTTATTACTGTCTTTTCACCTTTTTTTTCCCTGTGTCAGAGTTTTTAAGGGGGCCTGAGATAGCTTTGCTCCGTAAGCGCCTGCAACAACTGAGGCTTAAGAGGGCCGAACAGCAGAGGCAGCAAGAGCTGGCTGCGCGCGCCCAGCAGCAGCCTTCTTCCGGTCAGTCTTCTCACGAGGGCTCTTCCCAGGACCCTCGTGCTTCAGGTTATTAATGTCAAGTGTCCTCAAGCAGCTGGGAGAGTTGGTTTTTTAACACCGCTGCTGTGTAACAAGATGCTTCCCTTCCCTTCAGAAAGAGCTGATGGTGCTTACAGCTTTTCCCTGCCTTTCTCGCGTATGGTGTGCTCATCACCCCGCGGTGGGAGGGACACGTGCCGGCAGCAGTATTTGCCAGACAGATGCATATAAAATAATCCGTTATTTTGTTTGTCATGTTTCTGCAAAGGGGCAGATGTTTATTACTTTGATAGCTAATCAACTACTTTCTAATAATCTAGTGAATTCGGCCTGCTTTGATATTTTTATTGAAATTTCTTAATATGCTGAAATGGTATCTATGTTTATTGGCCCCTAGCTCTTCCTCTTCTTCTTTTGTTTCTCCTTTGAACATTAACCAGTATTCCTAGGAGTGTTGTAATGCTAGATTTTAGAATTACAGTGTTGTTTGGCCAACTAGCGTGCTGACTCAGTCATCCTCTTCTGTAATTATTTGAAAATTTTCAGTATCTACTTACTTATTCCTTGTATACATAATCCACTTTCTGATATGTTGGACAACAAAAATACTCTATAGTCTCATGCCTATTCTTATGCCATAAAACTCTGATAAAACGGTGATAATCTGTGCCACTCACTCTCTTTTTCTTTGAGCATTTTAATGGCCTAGTTCTTTTATGGCCAGAAAGCTCATGATACGCCACAGATGTTTGTGGAAAGAATTATGTAGCATGAAACAATTTGTCAATTTAATTCTTTCAAGATGGAGGATAGGTATTATATATCCTATCCTATAGGTACTACGTAGTGGGTGCTACAGATCTTTACTTCGGAGCTCAAATGTGTCCAGGGTCACCCACAAATGAGACTACGATACTTTAACTTACTATTTTGTTTTGCTACCCTGCAGAGTTGCGGTATTAATTACTTTGCGAATTCTGATTTAATTACTTGGAATTCATTTGTCTATTGGTAGAACTTAGCAACCTCCACTTTATAAATACCTGTTCCACCATGTGCTGATAACAAAAGCATATTATATAATATCATGGTGAAATAAAAGAGATTTAAATAGCTGTAATATAGGTTTGATGTTTGGAACAAATTCTGGGCCGGATTTTTAATTGTCATATTCATAGAGGGAATAGCAGCCAAGGAAAGACGTCTCTGGTCATTTTTTTTCCTATACTTAAAACTGACTGGAAAGTTTGCTTAAATTACAGTCATGACATTTAATAAGACATTTTGCTATGATTTTCTGCAAGGCATAAAACTCTAGCTGAAGTGTTTCAAAAGTAAAAATTTTGCAACATAAAAATAAGTTAAAATGCTCCTACATATGTAAATATTTTTAAAATACTGAAATTAAGCAGGTAACAAACCCAGTATTAAAGTGAGTTTGAGTATAAAATAAGCTGTCTACATTAGCAGGAAAGAAATATACATTGTAGACATTAGAAATACAGTTTTAGACTCATCTTTTCATATCTAGCTTACCAGTTTGAATTGAAGCAGATTCTTTTTTACAAACAGTAAGCTTTAGAGTGATTATGTAATCTCTGAAATAAGATGCTATTTTACCAACTCTGAGTATTAAATAGTATCTAGTGTGGTAATCAGTCTATTTGTGGTAATCTTTAAAAAGTAGACACCTTGCCCTATTTTGAGGTTGAGAAACATGTTATCTTTACTTTGTTGTGTTTTGTTGAGTTTTTTTTAATGTTTATTTTTGAAAGAGAGCACGCGCACGAGTGTGGGGCAGGCAGAGAGAGGGGGAGACAGAATCTGAAGCAGGCTCCGTGCTGCCAGCACAAAGCCTGATACGGGACTCGAACCTACCATCTGTGAGATCATGACCTGAGCTGAAGTTGGATGCTCAACCAGCCTGGCCACCCAGGCGCTCCTGCTTTGTTTTTTAACAACATATTGGGCCCCGAGGCTGCTTACATGGCCAATATTAGAGACCCTTAGTGCTAATAGCGTATATTGCTCCTTTCACCATAAGGTGAAATACTTCCTCTAGATCATATGCTTTTTTTTAAGTTTGTTTATTTATTTTGAGAGAGACAGAGACAGGAAGTGGGGGAGGGGCAGAGAAAGAGAGGGAGAGAGGATCCCAAGTAGGCTCCATGCTGTTAGCGCAGAGTCCGACATGGGTCTTGAACTCATGAAACTGCAAGATCATGACCCGAGCTGAAACCAAGACTTGGACACTTAACTGACTAAGCCACCAAGGTGTACCTCATATGCTTTTAACATAGCATTCATATGAGACATATGAGACATATGAGACCGTAATAAGTCAAATCTGTGACATGCCCTGGGTTCATTTGATAATGTTACTTTTATTCTGTCCTCAGCATGTCACAAGAACACAATTTGGTAATTAAGGAAAAGTTAAATAATGCATAGTTTGTTACAGAGGATGATTAATAAAAATCTGTATATTTTTTCCAGTTAGTAAATTTTGGATATGAGGAAAAATGAATAAACAATACAAAATTCATCTTTTTAGAACACACAAATTATAAAAATACAGAATAGGAAATAAATTTATGAAATTCAACAAGGAGATTTTTATTTGAATAACAGTTATTAAAACATATTCTTAAACTTAATGATTAAGTAGAATATTGTCTGTGTATTATGGACATTAATTGATCCATCATATAATATCTAAAAATTTCATTTTTCAAAGAATAAAATATTTTTATTTTTTAAGCTAAAAACAAAAGTGCCTTTTTTCCCCTAGGCTTTTAAGAAATACATTATAACTTATTTCTAGGCTTTCAGTAGATTTTTTTTTCCCATCATAAAGAGGTGAATTTGCCTTCAACAGATTACTGTTTGGGTATTAGACTGGTTGAGTTCTTGTCCTGGCCTTATGACTAGATGAGCTCGGACTGATCATTTGACTGCTTTGTGTCTCAGTTTCCCAATTACTGATTTGGAAATAGATCACGCTACAGATAGCGTGGCCTGCCATAATTTACAGAGATGGCGTAAGTATGGGGTAGACAATATTGTATAACATTTTTATGTTCCTAAGTAGAGCAATACACACAATAGTGTGCTGTCTTAATTATATCTTTCACTTACTGCCTCAAAATTACCTCCTATCACAGCCATACACGGTTGACAGCATTCAGGGTTTTGAATGAGCTCTAAAGATGAATGCCGTAAACAGCTGTGGCAGAGGCAATCAGCATATTGCTGATTTTAAACCCAGCTCTTTTTTTCCATTTCAGGTCCTTTGAAGTCATGGGTTGCTGGCTCCTGCTCAGAGTGACAACACCCTGTGGAGTCTGCTGTACTGGCTCGACCACCACAGAGCCCCACTGGAGCATGGAGCCAGCCTAGAGAGGGTCAGGTAGGAACTGTTTTTTCACTTTATGGCACGGTTTTGCTGATTGGAAAATAAAAAAAAGTAATTTTGATACCCCAAGAGGGTATAAAATTTTGGTGATTATTTTTGAAAAAGGGCTTTTCAAAACTGAGCCATATTGGAAAAAATCAGCACTTACCCGATCTTGTGCAAGCAGGCTCTATACAGCATCCATTTCCCCACTGGCCATGACAGTAGTCACATGTAGCCCTCCTCAGATGGATACATTTGATCCTTGTTTTAGTATCTATAACACAAGCTTTAGTTAGTAACTCAGATACGATGTCCGTCTAGTTCTGTAAGCATCCTTGGCTACATTGAATGATAGAATCTGAGCACAACAGTGATGAGTGTCTTAGAACTTCAGACATGGGAACACACTCCATATTGTTCAGAACAGCTTCCTATCATTATTTTTCATTCAATATCATGCTTCTGAAAAATAGGCAAGTAATAGTAACATTAATTGACCCTTTCCTATGTGCTATCTAAGTAATTTACATGGATCATCTCATTAAGTCTTCATAAGAACAGTATGTGGGAGATACTGTGATTCTTCCCATTTTACAGATGGAGAAACTGAGACATAGAGACGTTAAATGACTTGTCCAGGGTTATGATATTACTGAATGGAAAAGCCAAAATTGAACCCAGACGTCTGGCTGACTCAGATGATAGAACATGCGACTCCTGATCTTGGGGTCTTGAGTTTGAGCCCCATGTTGGGTGTGGAGCCTACTTAAAAATAAAATAAAAATCTTATTAAAAGACTATAATTCCTTATTTTTGTCTACATTCGAGAAAATTCTGATGTCAAGGGGCTAAAGAGGTTTTTTGAGACCAAAACACAAATATTTTGGAAATAATACAGAAATTGGCTGTGCGACACCTTGAGCTCAGCACTGAATGAGTTTAGCCTAAAACTTACCTCTTTATAAGCCTAAAGCTTATCTTTTTATAATAATCCTAAACACTTCCAATAAGCAGGCCAACCATATTGCATTTTGTAATAAATTATCAGACCATATGATCTGATTTTTTTTTAAGTTTATTTATCTTGAGAGAGAGTGAGCGAGCATGCAGGGGAGGGTCAGAGGGAGAGACAGGGAGAGAGAGAGAGAGAGAGAGAGAGAGAGAGAATCCCAAGCAGGCTCCGCGCCATCAGGGCAGAGCCCAATGTGGGGCTCGAACTCACAAATTGTGAGATCATAACCTGAGCCGAAACCAAGAGTCGGATGCTTAACTGACTGAGCCACCCAGGTGCCTCGGTCTGATTTTTATTATGTAATAGGTGCTTTCTGGCAGATATTTATTTGACAGGGAAACGGGGTAACATGCAAACAACTGACGCAGTCAGCACTGAACTGATTTTATTGTGTTAATCTTTGGAAATACTTCTGTAAGTTAGAAATTATGGGTACATTATTTATGTATCTAGTGGTATAAAAACATGTCACTTCAGATGTTTATGTGACAGGAAAATAATTCTTCCAAAAACAACTGAATGGTGCCCAAGATTGAAAATAGAACAAAGCAATGATCAAGAAGGATATCTTCTTACAGATTGGTTTTTCAAGATGGAGGGAACAACAAATAATTCCCCAGCTATGTACAGTATTGTGACAGATATAAAACCAGTGAGGAAACCCTTTTCATTTAATACTATTTTTTCATAAACTTTTTAAATATTTTAAATCATTAAAGAGATTGAAAATATGTAATTTTGAGGAGATAACAGCATTCTGGATCCTTTATTAATGAGTTTTTTAAAGATATATTCTTTCTGAAATTTTTATCTACAAAATTAAATAAGATGTTCTTTATTTCATAAGATTTGTACATTCCATAATATTTATGGAAAAATTAAATACTTGAAAAAAATTACCTGGAGAGTTGATAGTTTTCTGAGGGCTCTTAGTTATAAATGAGAGCACAATGAAATGTATAACAAACACAAATATAACAAAAAGTATTTCATAAAACACTTTCTAGGAGGATTTTCTAATAACTTATTTAACCAGATTGGAAGTTTTGTTAAGTTTTCTTTAAGGAATATAATTTTGGTTTTCTCTAAAAACCCATCTTACCTGTTCTTGAAAAACAACATAGGTAGGAATGTTGTATCTAACCTAAAATGGATAAATGAGAAGAAATCTTAGAAAGGAAAGCAAAGCATGAATAGATTCAGGAACTGATTAAAATACTATCATTCCTTCTTTCTTTTTTGTGTTGTGCAGATTTGTTGAACTGAATGTTCTGATGAAGAGGTGATAAGTAAGGATAAGCCAAAGCTATTATTCAGATGATGATCATGTAGTATCAAAATCTAAATAATACAGAAGTCTCTGAGCAAATGGGTTGTATCCGAAGGTCGATGATTTAAAGTTGATAGAAGTGGTCCCAGAGATTGAGACTGTTAAATGTATAAATTGAAGCAATCAGAATATACTGAAAAACTTTTCTTAGATATCAAGTTAAGGACACTCTCAACTCAAGATATTGTATCTACTTTTGGGGGAATAAAATGCCATTATGAATAGAAACTGGTGATGATCCAAAAGTGCAAGGTTTTTGTTTTATTAACATTTGCTAAGAACTGGAACACAGGATATTAGAAACTAGGAATTAATCTTATATTTTGGGGAGAGCTGTGCTTACTATCCGCATATTATAGCTCCACTGGGACACTGGACCCCAAGCCAGGATTTAGTAGCCACCTTCTTCTATTCCATGGTGCCTTGCTTAAGTTACTGGGTCCCTGGGATGGCCGGGAAGAAAGAAGCTTAGATCTAAAAATGTCACACAGCTAGTTATTGTCAGAACCAGGTTTAGAATCAAAACTCATTCACTCCAAACCAGTGCTCTTTCCTTTTATCATGCTGCCTTTTCCAAACAATAGAACCCATTTATAGAACAAATTCTTACACAGAAACTCAGTGTATCAAAAGGCTAAAAAATTAAATGTTCTATTTAAAGCCAGGGTGGAAAGCATGAAGCCCAGACTGTTAAGCCTGTTCCTTTCCTCTCTTTTCCTTTTCCCACCTAAGGCTTCAATAGACTACAGTTTTAATATGCACAACATGTCTTAGAGTTTTTAAAATTATCTATGTTTCTGTAATGGCAATTACTTCATTGAATTTTTCTCTTACAAACCATTTTCTTTGTCTCACATCTTCACTTGAGCTCCTATTTCAGCTCAAGGTACAACACCCAAAATCTAACAAAGAGTAGTGAGCATCTCATTTCATGCTTTGAATCCTCCAGTCCAGAATGAAAGCCATCTTTAAGGGGCTAGAAAGCGGTTTAAGAAGGGGAAGGAGTCTTCTGTTTAGTGAAGGAGATAACTCTAGTTCTATTTTATCTACCTTGTACCTTGTGCCTGTGCTAAGTGAATTTGATAAAAGGTATATGCATGGAAGTAGAAGAATATTTTCTCAACTCATTCTTAGTGTTGCTAAATGCTTGCGCGGAATAACCTGTCTTAAACACATGGCCCCGCTTACTCACTGCTTGGGAAATATACCACAGTACTTACCTCTGTTCTCTGCCCTTAGACATTTGTTTCTTAAGCTTAGAGTTGATCATGACATTGCTGTGCAGTTTTCTGCTGCTTACTTTTAAGTTGAAATCTCATTTTTGTTTCAGATTCTCCTTCTTCTGTGGTTAACAAACAGCTCGGATCCATGTCACTTGACGAGCAACAGGGTGCGTGCAACAGGAGATGCGCTATGCCCATCCATCCATAGTTTTATTGCAATGCATAAACCAAGCTCTCTTTCTCACTTTTTCATAGCATTTCATTTTGATTATGGTCTAATAGTCAGTATTTTGTGGGCTGAATTACCCTACATGGTATTGTGCACAAAGGTCCTCTTTGGCCTGTACAAATTATTTTCTACGTAAACTAACTTAATTTCTACCTTTGGCCCCTTATGCCATTTTTAAATTTTCTTTTTATAATAATTTTGTAATGGATATAAGCTATATCCATGTTTAAAATCTTAGGTATTGTAAACTTGTGTAGAATTGTGGGGTGAGGTTACCTACTGGCTGACTTAGAAAAGGTTATTTGAACATAATAATATGTAATATTCTGTATTACCAAATGGCTGTGGTAATGTGTCACTTATCCAGTGGTCAGACTACTGATAGCTTTAACTGTAAGGAATACAATTATGATTTGATTCTGTAGGGAAAATAATGTCCACTGGTACTTGCACGTATGAAGTAGGAGAGGTATAAAATCAACCTGAAAGCTCTGAGCATAGCCCAATCAAATAGACAGGTTACTTATTTTTCGAGCTTTATTACTAGCACATCAATCAAGTCTAGCACAGAAATGGATTGGTAGAGCAAGACATTCTGACAATGAGAAGGAGAAGCTGAACAGAAGGATGGAAAAAGGAAGACTATAAAAACAAAGCAAACAGGCCGTTAAGAATTGGGGCAGGCAGCTTTACTGTTGCACCTCAGAATTCCCTGGGTTATTCTGAATGTATTGTGATGCACATGGTAAAAACCGTTGATGTGGCATTGTCCAGGATAACTTAAATAATACTCCCTTTTCTCTAAGAAGACAGATGATCATCTAATATATTTTATAAATATGGCTCAAAAAATTGGGAAAAAATAACCCTAAGGCCATAAGCTATTAGTTGGCTAAAGTTGACACATGTAGGGTGACTCATTGCTAATAGTATTTGAGAACTTAAGTATTACTGAAGTACCTGTTTGGTGTGAAGTAGATCTGATTTTAGCTGTCTTCCTGGAGACATATCAGAAACTAATTTTAAAACGAATTATTTCTGATCTTAAATTATACTTTATGGACCTGAGAGGACCACTATTGCTGTGGGTGTTTCTGTTCTTGAGAATGCATGAATGATGAATAGGTTGGTAAATGAATTTGAGAACTAAGAAATTAAGCATGTTTTATCTATATGCATTTATTGTAATGGTATTTACAGTGAAGAATAATTCCCTTAAGGTAAAGTACAGTTATGTCATCATGTTATAAAATATTGTACTGCTGTGTAAAACTGCTCTCTAATCAAAAATCTTTTTTTGTAAGGATATATGAATGCAAATAGTATATCACTACCACAGAGTTTGTGGCCAGATTCATATTCTGTTAATCACGTAGATTATATTGAATATTTTATTCAGTTAAATTGGTACTTAATTTACAAATGATATGGAATATGGCAGAAAGAGACAAATAAAGGATAACTCTCAGATTTTTGGCATCAATGCCTGGGTGAATGATGATGCCACTTAACTAAGGTAGACTAGTCTTAAGGCAGAAATCAAGAGGTTCTTTGTGGTTTTGGCCATGTAAACTATGATACGCCTTTTCAACAAAAAGTAGAGGTGTTCTACAAAAGAGCAGATATTGAGTCACTTTGGCAGAAGTTGCATTGTATTAGACTGTGTAATAAGTCCTCTGTGTGGAAATGTTCTAATGATGAACAGTATATCCAAATGAATTAAACCCTGAGCTTTTTTTTACATGCTTTTTTGTCTAGCAGGATTACATCCTTTAGTTTTATCTAAGTTTTAATAATTTAATAATTTATTTATTTAAGTTTATTTATCTATTTTAGAGAGAGAGAGAGAGAAAGAATGCAGGAATGGGGAAGGGGCAGAGAGGAGAGGGAGGGAGAATCCCAAGCGGGCTCCATGCTGTCAGCATGGACATGGGACTTGATCTCATGAACCATGAGATCATGACCTGACCCAAAATCGAGTCCAACACTTAAACAACTGAGCCACCTGAGTGCCCCAGATTACATCATTTAAAGTACTGGGGTCTTCTACATTACAGGCTTATATTACCTAAAAATAACTTCTATAAACATTAAGAGAAACTGCCCACCAGTGTCTTTCTCACCTGGACTAATACAGTAACCTCTTACCTGGGTTCCTGGCACCCCCTCAGGCCTATTCCCCAGCAACAGCCAGAGGGAACGTTTAAAAACATAAATCTAATCATGTCCTTCATCTGCCTAAAACTTTTTAATTGTGTTCCTTTGCCCTTCAAAACAACCTAAGTCCATACCGTGATTTACAGAGCCCTACATGACCCGGACCCTGTCTCCCCAAACTTGTCTCGTCCACCCTTCTCTCACTTTAAGCTCTTAACTAATGGGTCTGCTTTTAGTTCTTCTAACACTCTATACTTCTTTTCCTCTCAAAACTCTTGTGTATGCTAGTCCCTCTACCAAAAATCCTTTCCCCTATAGCAGCTTCTACTTATCAAATCTCAGAAATTTCTTTCTTAAAAATAATATGACATTTTAATTTAATTTGAGGTAATTCTCCCCTCTTATTCTCTTTGTGACCTGCTATTTTCCTTCATTGCATTTGTCACAATTTATAATCATAACAATTTGAGGATTTGTTTGATACCTGTATTCTCTAAATGTTGTTTTCATTCCCTGTAATACACTATAATACAGATATGCCTAATACCATATCTGTTATACATTATACAATAAATATCTGTTTAAATGAGTGAGTGAATGAATTCATTAAGCAGTGGGATGTCTTAGGAGAAGCAGAACCAGATTTATATATTGGAAAGATGATTTTGGCACAATTATAGATGGTTGATTGGAAGGGGTTAAGATTGAAAACTGCAAGACCATGTAAGGGGATGTTGTAATAGTTGAGGTGAGAAATGCTGTCGGTTCCAATCTGAGGTAATTAGAGGTGGGAAATGAGAAAAATGGACAGATTTTTTAAATATTCGAGAGACAGAATTGATGGCACTTTGAGACTGATTAGTTAAAAATGAATGAGAGAACCATATCCAGGTGTCTTGATAACAGATAGTAATACCATCAACCAAGATTGGGATTTCAGAAGAAACAGCTGATTATAGGGGGAAAAAGATACATGAGATTTTCTTGCTATGTTTAAGTACACTGAGATATCCAAGCTGAGAAATCTTATGGACAGATAGATGGATATATGTTTCTGGGAGTCACTGGGGAAGTCTGAGATGGAGATAAAAATTAGGAATCGTCAGTTTACAGATAGCAGTTGAAGCCATGGTAGTAGATGAGACTGTCTAGGAAAAGAGGATAAAGTGAAAAGGGGAGAGTCTACACTGTAAGAGTAAGCAGAGAAGAGGATTTAGCTAAGGAGACAGGAAAGGAAGGAGTAGAGAAACTGTCAGGGCAGAAAGAATGCAGAGTTGGGGGGAAAAGAAAAGTTGAAAGAGGAACTGTCCAGCAGTGACCTGTGAAGCAATGATGTCACATCTGACAAAGACTGACGAATGGTTTTGAGCTTCAATCATATGCCGGTTACCCATTGAGTGGTGCGGTGCGGGCAGAAGCCAGACAGCAGTGGTTTGAGGAGAATGATTTTCTTTTGGAGGTGGAAACATTGGTATGTAGGTGACTCTTCCAGTACGTTCATTTAAGAATGAAAAAGTAGAGGACGAGTAATGCGTGGGAGAGGGGTTGTAGTTTCCAGACTGAGCATGTTTATAAAATAAGAAAGAATCTTTGTCGAAGAGGTTAAAGGTATAGGGAATAGTTGATGTCTCCTTAATGCTATTATTTCAAGTTTTAATCTTTGTCAAGACTCTTGTGTTCCACTTTACCCTGTAGAATGGGAAAAGTATATTTAATAAGTTTTCTTTGAGAACGTATCTCTAAGGATTGTTAAATTATCTTTTAAGTTTCTTATTCATACTTTTAAAGAGACACTATTATATTTTTTAATTGATAGTTTCATACTTATTTGACAGTGTTCATCTTGCAAGCCCCCAGGTACTTTAACATTGTTGTTTAATTTCCCACCCTATGGTGTGAATAAAAATATATATTAAAAAAATTTTTTTAATTGTAAATGGACTTGCTCCACTAAAAGACTTTTTTTTCTTTCAGTGTTTATATACACATTATTGAATTGGTCGATTGCAGTCACTGTTTTTGTTGATCTTGAATTTTTGACAAAAGCACAACATTTTATAAATAAAAGTATATTTAGTCTAAACCTTTAGAGTCATAAATGCAAGATGCCTGGGTGCTGGTTGCCTCAGTAGTTATTTTCTTTAATCAAAATATTTTTCTAAGAAACAAAATGTCAAGGAAATAAGTGTACAACATGTATATTGCTTTTATCCTGTTGTAAAATACTTTACAATATTCTGCAAATAGAGGGCTTTGTATACACATTGATAGCCTTTTTGTGCTAATTAGAAACTCCTTTTGAGCAAGCACAATGATATCTGTCATGCATTTTGTTTAGTTTGAACAGTGTTTTAATGAATAGTTCTGGTGTTTCTTTTTATTTATATCTTTAATTATGTTATGCCTACTGTATTACAAGGAAAATAATCCTTTCGGGCATATATTTCTTATGCCTACTTATATTATTAAAACTAACACATTATTTTCTGTTAAAAAATATTTAGGCCCGTGATTTCCCCCTATTAAAACAACAGAAGAAACCTCTGACCTTAACTTTTGATTTTTGACAGGATGTAAGAAAATTGTTTTTCCTGAGTTTTACACTTTGGCCATGACTAAAAGCAAGTTGCTTTATATCCATTACAGTGATACCATAGGGAAGTGGATAATGCTGTTGTATTTGAAACATGCCTATAGGCAATTGTGCATCAGTCAGACACTCTAATTTGTAGCTTTAGAAATATAAACTTTAACTTTCCACTGTGTATATTGTACAAAAACAGACTTCTTTTGATGTCGATAAGACGTTAACTTAGAGAATGAGACGTGTGGGTTACCAGGAACCAGTGAAACAGCTGACTCCACTCGGGTAGATGGGAAATGGGAAAATTGGACCTGTTATGCATTAAGTATGCATTCCCTTAAGGTCATATACTGTCCCCAAATTAAAATTTCATTTTAGTAATTTCATGACAGTATTACTTCAACTAATATTTTAGATCTCCATTAGATGTACTTTGACAATTCTAATTTTTATTAAATAAAGAACTATGGAAGCCTGCTGTATTAATGGGAAGTACAAATTCAGTATTCATCACACTGGAGTATATTTGTAAATACTGTATCTTAAATTCTAAAGAAAAAATAAGTTAGTGAACTTAGACTTCATTCTAGATTTTTTATATTCCTTAGAACTAATTATCACTTTGTTGCCTAGAATGGAGCAATTAGTCCGTTTCCTCAACTACCAAGTCTAGATTCTTCCCAGTAGTGATATATTTGATCTTTTGAAAGTTGAACCCTTTTTCATTTTGAGCATATTGCATATGCTCACTTGTTCTCCTCTCCTGCTAATCAAATCAGTATCTGTCTGTATATCCAGTTAAATTTTCTTACTCAGAATTGTGTATGATAAAAATAACTGACATTTATTGAGTTTTTAGTGTGTGACTGGCATTGTGTTAAGAATTTTACGTGCACTGCCTCATGTGTTCTAATATAATGAGTACTAATATTATCCTTATTTACTGAAGAAACCAAGACTCCAAGAAGTATGCAAGGACAAGTGAAATAAGTGATGGAGCCGTATTTGTATATCTGTGTCATTAATTCAACTCATATTTAATTATCTGTTTACTTGTGGCAAGTACTGGGCTCACACTAGGATGCATGTTCTCCGTGCTTGGAACATAGTGTTGATTAGCAATAACAGTGTTAATAATCATAATAGAGTTGACTAACCATAATAATAACAATAGCAGAGACACATATTGCATATTCTTTGTGGCAAACATTGCTTTGAGCAATTTTTAATTGTTAATTTATTTAATCCATATCACAACCTTATACCATAGGTACTGTTATTCTCATTTTCCAGATGAGGAAACTGAGGCACAAGAGAGGTTAAGAAACTTGTCAGAGGTCACCCACTCTAAGTGTGTGTTATAAATGTGGTTCAAACCTAAGTCTGACTCTGCCATCTATGATCATAACTACTCTGCTTTGCCTCATCTAACCGTAAAGACAAATGATGAAAAAAAAAAAATCTAAGTGTGATGAGTGTTATAAAAGAGAAAAATAACAAGGTTCGTTGGGGAACAGGTAAGAGTGAGTCTTCATCTCTTCTGGTAGGGGGCTAAATAAGGCATCCATAAGGACGAGATATTCAAGCTGGGATCTGGAAAAGGAGTATGAGTAAATTAGGTTAAGGGGAGTGAGTACAGGAAGGCATGGATAGCATATGCAGAGGCTCTGAGATAATCACTTTAGCATGACATGAGAATCCCATTGTGGCTGGAGTGTTCCTCGGCTTCAAGAGATGGGTGGGGCCCAGATTGAGAAGGACCTTTGGGAAATTTAAGGTTTGGGATTTTATTTTAAGAACAGTAGGAAGCTAAGTAAGGATTTAAAATAGAGAGTATGGACTGATCCATCTGGTTTGTTCAGAATAGAGTATGGAGATTTGACTAGAGGTAAAATCACTTAGGAAGTTCTCCTGGTAATAAGATTTTGACCTGATGATAGAAGTATGGCAGGAGAATGAAGAGATTGAAGAAATATTTAGAATATAGAATAAACAGGATTTGATAATAGTTGAATGAGGCAGGAGATTGAGGAGGAGTCCAGTCTATAAGCTGCAGTAACAACTTTAGAATTTCTCTGTGGGGGTGGTTTAGTAATGGCAAGCTGGAGGGAGCAGAAGAAGAGTATATGTCTTCACATATTTGTGGTTGTTTGGGGGAGTTACTGATGGAAAATAACATGACATTTATGGCTGCAGCAGGGCTAACTCCCAAGTTTTAATTGAGTAGTTAAGTGGGTAGATACTTTCTTAAAGAGGCAACCCTGGAAAAGGGGCAAGGTATGGGAGGGGCTGTGTAGAAGGAGGTGGGGATCACAGACTTGGTTTTGAATATGTTGATTTTGAGTTAATGTGTGAGATACCCATGTCTATTGGAAAAGTCTGTTGGGCAGTAGATTATATGAATATGGTGCTTAGAAAAGATGTTAAGAGGGTTGCCTAGCTGGCTCAGTGAGTAGAGTATGTGACTCTTGGTCTCGGGGTTGTGAGTTCAAACTCCACATTGGGCCTGAAGCCTACTTTAAAAAAAAAAAAAAGAAAGAAATCCTTTAAAAAAAAAAAAGGGAAGAAAAGATGTCAGAGCTAGAGAAATAAATTGGGAATTTTCTGCATATACATGATAATTAAAGCCATAAACAGATTAAATTGACAAGGATGAATATAAAAAGTGAGGGGAGAAAATACAATATCTAAAACATCTCAGAGACCAGAAAAATTCCAGAATTAAAGATTTTGCTAGACAAGATAAAGGAGATGAAGAAGGAACCAGAGAGGTCAGAGGTAGAGCAGACCAACAGTACAGTGTCATGAGATTAAAAGAGAAGAAATTCTCAAATACAGAAGAGCTGTGTATCTGAGTGCTGCTGATAGGTCAAGTAAATGTTTGCCAGAAATTCTCCACTAAATTAATCAGTGTGGAGGAGATTGATCAAATTAGAGCAGTTTCATGGCTGATACAAAGTCCACAGTAGAGCAGGAGGTGACAAAATGGAGATGAGAAATAAGAAAAGCATTTCAAAAAAAATTTTTTTTAATGTTTATTTATTTTGAGAAAGAGAGAGACCAGGGAGGGGCAGAGAGAGAAAGAATCCCAAGCAGGCTCTGTGCAGAGCCTGATGATGCGGGGCTCTGAACTCACCTTTGAGATCATGACTTGAGCTGAAATCAAGAGTTTGACACTTAACCGACTGAGCCACCAAGGTGTCCCAAGAAAAGCATTTCAAGACAGTAAGCAAGGAAGACAGTAGCTGGAGGGGAAAATAGTTAAAGAGAGTGTTCTCCTAAGCTGTCTGCCTCATTTATTTTCATCTGGAAGTTACATTTTAACATATTGATCTGTTTTGTGTAACAGACAAGTTTGGTTTTTTAAAAGAAAATCTGCCTGGGGAAACGGAAAAGAGAGAAACTGGGTGAGGATTTTGGCAGGGTTCTTGTGCCACATGGCATGGGCATCTTTACCTGTTTTCTTCCTATGTGTTCTTGAGACTGAATGTGAAATAGCAGTAGGGACTCTTATGAACAGAGAGCTATAAGGCTCATGGGTCTGTAGCAGGGGAAAGAGAGCCTAAGTAATTGCTACATTTCAGCCCGTAAATTCTGTCACTGGGAATATGAAACCAGGCACAGTCTCAATCTATATGTATCCCAAACTTATGTTTAAGTTCAATTTACATTTCTGTGTTATGTCATGAAAAAGAGTTCTTGAATTAAAATTAGTATAATTGACATAGAGGTTGAGTTTTGATTGCCAGGAAGAAGTTTTGACTAGAATATTATTTCCAAAAGATTTTATAGAAGAGATTTCCTAAGAAATACCAGCCTTAAAGTTGTACTTTTCTTTGGTTTTGGCTTCCATAACATCGCTTGTCGATATGGAGTCAGATCGCACTAATGAGAACACTCATTTTTAGAATAAAATGCCTTGCCCCACAGTCATCTGTATGGTAGATAGGTGTTTTCTGTGAAGAATCTACCCTAAAAGTAGTTTCTCCACTTTGAATCAGAATATGCCTTCTTATGCAAATTATTAGAACTAGATATCCAGTAGAAAAATTACAGATTCCTAACCTATAAAATGGAAGTTTTTCATTGTTCTAGAAATTACATTTGAGAACTTTGGTTTTTCTTCTGTATAGTCAAGTAAGTTGGGAGCAAAATTTGGGAAAATAGTTGAGCCTTATTGATGTGTCTACATTTTTTTTTTTCAGAGAATTTCACCATACATTTTATTTCCTTTAAGATTAGTTTTTTTTTTTTTTTTTTTTAACATTTGACTTAATGGAATGAGAAGTGTCAATAAGTTCATTGCAAGGGCACCTGGGTGACTCAATTGGTTGAGCGTCCAACTTCAGCTCAGGTCATGATCTGTTTGTGAGTTTGAGCCCCGTGTCGGGCTCTGTGCTGACAATGTGGAGCCTGGAGCCTGCTTCTAGTTCTGTGTCTCACTCTCTCTTTTCCCCTCCCCTGCTCATACTCTGTTTCTCTCTCTCTCAAAAACAAATAAACATCAAAGATAAAAAGTTCATTGCATAATAGAAAGTATTTTTCATAAAGAATATACTGTTTCTATATTATCCACAGCTTACCTAAGCTACTATGGTGATTAATGTATGATTGCATTGTTATGATGCTGACCCAGGGGCAGAGAAATGTTGGGCTTGGTGGTTCTAAACAAATTTTTGTGGCCATAGCCTCATTAATTATCTTAATTTTGATTACTCTTTAAATTTACATATAGGATAGGTCTCCAGGGATATAGCCTAGCTGAAAGTTCAAACATCCATATCAATATTTAGATGATATACAAACTGAGTTACCAATATAGCCTATTTTGTACTACTGTTAGCACAGTTAATTTTTAGCATGTCTTTTGAGCCTCTGTGTTTAGAATCACAGATGATTATAATTTCATGATGTCACTGCACAGATTAAATGGTTTGAATACATACACATTACCAAAAAAAATTGTGGTTCATATGTGAAGGGCTTGGAAGCTATCTAATTAAATAAAGTTCAGAGAAGTTGCTTTCAAATTATATCTAGACCATTTTAAAGTTTTTTTCTGAGTCAGTACACTAATCTGAAAGGGCTCTTAGAGCATATCTGAAGAGGATCTTTAAAATTTGGTTTCCAGAATCTCATATTATTGACTATTCACTTGTAACCTCGGAAATGAAGTCTTTTACAGTGTGTGGTCTTGATTTTTATGTGGCTATTATTGTGCTTTTGAAACGTGTTTTTAAAACAGGTGGTAGTTTGCCTTGTTAGCACTACAAGCTGCTGTCATCAGTTTTTAATAATTATTCTTAAGTAAGCAATATAAAATAGCCATCTATAACTTCAGCAGTGTCAAACAAATTAAAAGTGATTTTTCCCCCACTACACTGCCCTTGTGCTGAGAGCACACAATTTAATTAATTTTATTCTCCTATAATGAATGTTTTGAGGAGAAGGAGAAATAGTTTAGTCTCTAAGTGCCCTACCAGAAGATACAGCATAATTTTCCAGTGCTCTGAGGCCAAACTGACAATTCGGGTTACCAGAACTTTTATCACTTATATTAATATTGCTGATATGGATTATACATCATCTGAGAAATAGTACCACCAACAATTGGTGTTTCTAAACTAAAATATTTAAGCAGCCTTATTTTCTATTTTGTATTCAGGTTGCTTCCAAGACAGTATAGTCAGTAGGAACTCCATATAGAAGGAAGCCTAGATGGCTAGAGAAAAATCTAGCTCAGAATCATCTGTAAAATGGAGGTTTAAAACTGGATATACCTGTCTCCTGGGACATAGTAATGCTTAAATTTTTGTTATTATTATGATGGTGCTTTTTATATAAGGTCTTTTGTTTAGGTGAAGTTCTAACCCCAAAGGCTCTTAAATTAAAACTTGTTAACCAAAAAATATCTTAGTTACACATTTCTGTGCATTGTGTAAGGTTTTGAATAATACAGTTTTTAATATATATATATTTGAATATTTATTTTTGAGAGAGAGAGAGAGAGAGAGAGCAAGCAGGGGAGGGGCAGAGAGAGGGAGAGAGAGAATCCCAAGCAGGCTCTGCACTGTCAGCACAGAGCCTGATATGTTGCTCAAACTCCTGAACCGTGAGATTATGACCTGAGCTGAGATCAAGAATCTGATGCCCCTGAATAATAGTTTTTAGATTGTTTGCTGATCCAACTTCTAACAAATAGACCAAGTTAAGAAAAATTTAAATGATTACAAATATTTTTTCAAATACAGTAAAAATAAAACATTTAATTTTTTAGTTTTTTTTTTTATGTTTATTCTTGAGGGAGAGAGAGACAGAGTGTGAGTGGGGGAGGGTCAGAGAGAGGGAGACACAGAATCTGAAGCAGGCTCCAGGCTCTGAGCTGTCAGCACAGAGTCTGACGTGGGGCTTAAACTCACAAGCCGTGAGATCATGACCCGAGCTGAAGTCAGATGCTCAACCAACTGAGCCACCCAGGTGCCCCGTTTTAGTTTTTTAAAGTAGATTTTTCTTGACACTTGTAGCTTAAAATATGTATTGTACCAGAAAAGAATTGTGAATCTGTGAAGTAAGCTAGGGATCTACATTTCTGAGAAAATTCAACCTGGTAGGATATATATGATCAAGAAGAGTATTAAATTAGTAATAGATTGGAACAAGCCAGGAAATGAACCCTAAACCATGGATAGATACTCTTACTAATGCCTTAGTTATGCTGTGTGGTGTTTCTGCCAGAGGCACTTATTATTTACATGTAGTCTGTAAGGAGTTAACTAGACTCAGGGATCTGAAGTTTGTGTAGGACAGAAGAGTGCATTCTACTTCTGCAGTGGTGGGCCAATTTTACCCCAGGCTGGTGAGTTCATTAACAACCTAAATGAACAAATTCTTTCAACAATAGTCATTTTATACATTAAATGAATACCACTATGTCTTACATGACTTACAATATGTAGATTGAATTCATGAGAGATAAATAATAACTTTGTGGTAGATACTATAAGGAAGACGGTTTAATTGATCATCTTAGGAAGCTGCTTGCTTTTCGGGGGTGGGGTGTTGTAATTTAAATAAGATATTTTCTATACCAATCTGACCTCTGAACAGCTCTTTATTTACTGTAATCCTGCAGTTATAGCATGCAAGTCTCTATAACTGTCTCTTTAATTTTACACAAAAGGAAATTTTTGATACAGCATATAAATGGCTTCTTACAACTTAGGTTTCTATAACTGAGGTGGATGTAAGAAACTCAGTCCTATAATTCTCTCACATCTGCTTTTCTATTCCTTCTTTAAAAGAAAAATAGATGGCAAAGCATTTTATAAAGTGTTGTGAGAGATAATAAAGGAAACAGGCCTAGCTCTGCCTCTTAGTTTCCTGGATCATTCAGTCTTGCAGCTGTCTGTCCTCATCAAGCCTAAAGATGACTGTGATTTGGGCAGCAGTGGGCCAAAAATTTCAGCAACTGAAAATACGGGAAATTTAATTTCAGTAATTAAGAGTAAGGGAAAATTATGTGTGGACAAGTGACTAACAGCAAATTTCTCAAAGTTGGTCAAGGGTAGGACAAAAGTCCCATTCTTAATAATTTTATGTAAGCTAAACGTCTGTTAATTCAATTATTTTATTAGAATGCCATTTGCTGAAATTACCTTCTTTAAAACACTGAATGTAATACTGAATCTTAGAAAGTTGTATTGGATTGTTAATTTATTCCCAGTGGCTGTGGCAGTGACACGGTCATAACAAAAGTAGTACAGAAACAAAGTGTTTTTACCATTTGGGAGGCCAGCTTTATAATTTATTGACGCTGTTATTTTGAAATAGCAATTAGTATTACAGGAGAAGATTTCTCAGGAGTTAGAAGTGAAGACACAAAGACTGATAGCCCTGAGTTTTGCTACCAGCTTGATTTCTCATCCCTAGGAGAGAACCCTTTTCCCCTCTACTGCAGTTCTACATTGGAAGTCTTGTTAATTGCCATCTCACAGGATAAAAGTTAGAGCAGAGGTTCTGTCAGATTCTCTTTGAACAAGTGCTCCAGCGTCTTCAAGAGGAATGCAAAATGATACAAGTCCTTCATTGCAATGTAAAACGAACGTAATAACCAAAGAGCCTGAATAATCTTGGTTTTATGAAGTTGTTACTGCTTTTGTTGTTATTTTCAAGACAGAAGGCTTATTTTTAGTAATATATCAGTTCTTAAACTGGTATCAGGAAAACAGTTATATCACAGAAGAGTTTTCTTTCTGCAAGCAACTGGCAGAAATGTTACATGTTTGATTATATAGCAGTTTTTATTTTCTATGTATGTTAATGTTCCCCCAAGCTATTAATCATCATAAAAAGACAAAATTTGTAAGCGTTATTTAATTTGGTGTTTGACTATCCGTGTACTTTTTTGGGGAGGTGGGGAAGGATGACTTTGGGGTGGTCTATATCAATTTCTGTAGAATTTCTTGATTTTATTTGCCATTTTACAAAGATTTAATATGTTGAGATTGATATGTATCATGGACATCCCTTATAGATTCCTAAAGTGAAATTACCATTTCCATAATTTAGAAAACAAATTCCTAAGATTAGTCAGGAGAGGAAGAGGAAATATACCAAAACATACGGTCTTATAGCTGAGAGCTTTAGAAATCTCAAAAGCATATTAAATTTTCTTTCCCTCCCCTCCCAAGAGAGTGCAGGCTATAATCACTTCCTGGATTATAAATCTGTGAATTTGAAAAAACAGAAAAAATTTGAGAGCCTGTAGTGGCAGCAGGGTTTTTACTGAACCCCCTGGCGTCTTACTTCTCAGTGCTTCTGGGGAGCCACCGCTGGTTGGTCTTGATGCTTTAGCAGCTGAAGAAGAGAGTCCTGAGCATTCCGTTAAATCAGAGTCCCAGTTTATAACATAGTTTGTTGCTTGTTAATGTTCTTTGATTTCCTAATGACTAAATATGACTCTCAAATGTGTGTGATTTCCATCTGAATTGAAGGGAGTCATGTACACAAAGCTAGAATTTGATGCAGTGCCACTTTGAAATAGTGTTTCTATAACACTTGCTTTTATAGAACTTATAACTTATAATAGAATTTATAACTTGAAGTGAGAACCATAAGAGATGTGAGAAAGAACTATGAAAAGGACAGCCTAAGTTAAGTTTTATAAACTTTAGGAAATGTCATCTTTTTATTGGTTTCAGAGACTTTTTCAAATGTTTTAAACACAATTTTCAGATAACAATAATGAAAAGCTGAGCCCCAAACCAGGGACAGGTGAACCAGTTTTAAGTTTGCACTACAGCACAGAAGGAACAACTACAAGCACAATAAAACTGAACTTTACAGATGAATGGTAAGTTAATATTTTTGTAAAGCTGTTCTTAGCCATTTTGTAGGATTGTATTAGATACGATTTTTAGCACTTGATCATCTTTGTGTTTTGTTTCGCTCTAATGCATTGGTTCTCAAACTTAGTGTGGTTCAGATCGCTTGAAGAGGTTGTTAAAACACAGATTCCTGGGCCCCACTCTCAGTTAAGTTTGAGGTGGGATCAGACAGTTCGCATTTCTAAAAACTTCCCAGGTGACACTGAAGTTGTTGGTCCTGAAATATTTCTTCTGAGAAAATGCAAAAGATTAAAAGATAATTTTTAATCCCCAATAGACTATTAGTGCAAAAGAAAAAAACCTCACATTTTGGAGTTTTTTTCAGTCTTGGTCCTTTGCATAGGTGTGTGTGTGTACATGCGTGTGTGTCCACACACATATATACATATATGTATGTGGGTATGATTTGGGGGTTGAGTTTTAAAATGTAATTTTAATCATACTGTATATATTCTTTTCTCTCCTGCATTTATTTGGCTTAACTCCATAATAAATATTCCCACATTTCTACTTAGTTTTCGTAAATATGAACTTATTAATGGTGTAATATCCCAGAGTTTACTCATTTTTCTGTAATCAGGCAGTGAATTTTTTTACCTTTTTAAAAATAATATCTTTGTTTACAAGCTTTTTCCCACCTTTAAGATTGATTTGAAAGGTATTTTTAGAAGTGTAGAGTCAAAAGATATTGCCAAATTATTTTCAAAGGACTCTTCTATCATTACATTTCTCCCAGCAGCATATGAAAGTTCACATTTTGCTGCCCCCAGGCCAGTGTTCAATAGCAATTTATTTTTAATTTGTATATTTGATTTTAAAATAATTGTCATTTTTATTTAATTGATTACTAGTAAGGTTGAACTTTATTTGATGGCTGTCAGGTTCTCTTTAATGACATTTCTGGTTATATTTTTGGCTCATTAATCTAGTTAAATCTTATGTCTTAAAAAAAGTTATGTGAGCTTCTTATATTCTTTTGGTCTGTCTCATGCCTTTTGCTTGAGATAGCACCCAAAATTTTGTATTTAAATTTATTACTATTATTATATTCATATGATTTAATATATCAATAATATAATCAGTATATAAATAATTACATAGTAATAGAATTATATGATTAATATATAGTGATTATGTTAATCATTTTATAACCAGTCTATTATTTTGTATAATTAACATATTAACATATTCAACTGTTTATTATTATATATTATATGTGTATATAATATATATAATATATAGTTATATATTATTTATTGATATATAATTATATGTTGATATGTGATTTTATTTATTCCAGTTCACTGGTTTCCATTTGTGTTTATGTGTGTATGTATTTACATTGAAATCTTTAAGTAGTATTTTCAAATATTACTGAAATCCTTCTATGTTCCAGAGACTATTCTAGACACTGGATAGATCAGTGAAAAAGACTGACAAAAAAATCCCTGCCCTATTGGAATTTATATTCTAGATGGGGGAGACAGACAATAGAGTAAATAAATGCATTGTATAGTATGTTAGAGAATACTAAGTGCCTATGGAAGAAAATATAGCAGGTAAGGATGATTGGGAGACCTAGAGCAAGGGTAGGCATCATTGAGTAGATGGCATTTGGGCAAAAACTTAAAAGGGTAAGAAGGAGTGAGCCATGCATACATCCGGAGGAAGAGCATTGTAGGCAGAGACAAAGCCAGTGCAAAGGCTCTGATGCAGGAACAGACAAAGGATGTTTGAGGATCTTTAAGAAAACCATGGTAGCTGAAGTGGGGTGACCAAAGGAGAAAGTAATACAAAGAAGGTCAGCCCAGGAAAGTGAGGAGCATCTTTAAAAGGATAAAGGATGTCTCTGATTGCTGTGTAGAGAATAGGCCATAGTAGAAGCCAGTGGCCAGTTAAAAGACTATATAACAGTAAGAAAGGTGAGAGAGGCAGTGTGTCTTAGACCAGGATGAGAGCAGTGGAGATAGATAGTAAGAAGAAATTGGATTCTGGGATATATTTGAAGGTGCAGTCAGTAGAATTTCTAATTTCTTTATGAGCCTTAGTGTTTGAACTCAACTTTTTATAATCATGATCTCTGTGGCCCTTTTTCTTAATATGTAATTTAAGATCATACAAGATTGTTGTGCTTTATGTCTTTCTTTAATCACCAATAGACTCTCATGTTTCTGTGCAGAAAAGTCTGATTTTTTATAAAGAATCTCATCTGAGCATTTTTTTTAGCAAAGATCTTTAGTCCCACTCTTCTTTTGAATGCTACTTTTCCTTCTCTAAAAACTGACTATGAAATTCTCTCATTCACTGGTTTCTTATTTCTTTATCAGAAAGTAATTAGTTTTTTTCCTGATTATGAAAGAAAAAAAATTGTAAAAGGAAAATTCAAAATGCATGCAATCTTTTTCATCTCTGCCAGTATGGTGTCTTGCTTTTATTTTAGTTTCTTTGGTTACAGATAAGGCAATAGAGCACACTAAGAGCTTAGACCTTAAACTTCACAAGCAGAGAAACTTCTCTGAATCTCAGTTTTTCATCTGGAAACAGTCATATCTAATAGAACCTACTTTAGAGGTTTGTTGGGAAGAGTTAACAAGATCATACAGAAGAAGTAGATCACACTTGGCACGTTGCCTACCTAGTGCATGACAGGCCCGGGTGCTGGCTCTGCAGTCACTGTCTTTGTAAATTGCTGTTCCTATCCTCTGCCCATTTTTCTACTACGGTATTTATCTTTTTCTTACTGATTTATAAGAACTATTTACCTATTTATTATAGAATTAAATGAGGATGCTACCATTTGTCTTTCATCTGTTGCAGATATTTTTCCCAGTTTGTTGTTTGTCTTTCAGTTTACTTATGGTAGTTTTGCTTTGTGGTTCCAGCCTGTGAGCTCATGCTTAGAAAAACCTGTCCATCCCAGGATTAGGGGGAAACTTTCTTCTTATTTTCCTGTTACAGTTTCTGTGATTTTTATATCAGAAATATGTGTTTAATTCCTCTTCAACTTATTCTGCCATAAAGTATGATGTAGAGCTATAGCTTAACTTTTCCACATGACTGTTCCTTTGTCCTACTGCCTTTGATTGAGCAGTTTATACTTTTTTCTGTGACTTAAAATGCCATATTAACATACGCTAAATACGTTTACTTGGTTACATTGTCTTTTCCACTAATGGCTCTGTTTCCCTACATCAGTATCATAATGTTTCAATTCTCATAACTGTAATACACTGAGTATTTTATTTATGCCTGTATCATAGCTTTCTCAATGGAAAAAAAAGATTTATATATCACATTGGCTTCTCTTTACCAAAAGTACTATGTGTTTCTTTCTGGTTAAAAAGAAATAACATGTTCATTGTAAAAAAAATAATTCAGAATCTAGAGAAAAGTGTTAAAAAAAATCACTTGCAATAATCCTACTGAGATGACACTTAACATTAGTACGTATCCTTTCTGAAATGTTTTTCTGCATATATACCCATGTAGATATGCATTCTTTCTAAAAATACCATATTATACATGGGTGCCCTTAAAAAAAACAAATTGACTTCTGCAATTAGCCTGAAAGGGTTTTTATAAAATCTTGGCAAAAAGTCCATGACAGTTTGCATTGTCTATTGAGTCATTGCTATTTGTCTGTTATTAACAGTTTTTAAGTTACTTGTAACTCTTGAGTTTTTTTTCTTGTTCACATTTATTCTAAATCTAAGAAATTACTGCATTTCTATGAATTTATTTTTAATCCTAGATTGTTTTACATTTTCCTCTATTTTCTTTCCCATTTAATCCCCACCTTACACATATGCCATGATTTATCACAGAACATTCATTGAAAATTATTTATTTGAATCCATCTAGGATTCTGTCCTAGCCAAAAATGCCGAAAGAATTATTAGTCATCATCAGGTAGGTATTAAAACTAAAACAGAAGACATGGTCCTAGCCTTCTGCAAACTCTGGTGCTCAATCACCTGCCTTTTGTGAACAACAGCAGTTCAAAGACCAAAGTCTATAAAACCAGTTAGGATTTGGATGTGGTGAACCATCTGTGATGAAGACAAGAAGGGAGTCCATGTAATTAAGTTAAAATTCATTAGAAATGTACAGAAATAAATAGAAGCATCAAAATCTTGAAGAAGTGGTCCTTTTGTGTTTTTAAATCTCTTTTTTAGTTAAAGAGGATCAGAATAATCACCTTGATCTTTGAAAGTGGTGTTTTACAAATACTATTCAAATAATAAGTCCTATATTTTATTTATTGTGTGAATTTTTTCTCTAGTTGTAAAATATAAAAATTATCCTAAAATTTTATATTTATTAACTTCCTGGTGGAACCGCTTATTTTGTTTTGATGATAGGAGCAGTACTGCCTCAAGTTCTAGAGGAAATGGGAACCACTGCAAATCTGAGGGTCAGGAAGGATCCTTGGCCCCACAGAGCTCTGTGCTACCACCAGCAGACAGTGAGACAAGTAAGGTGTTGTTTCTTTTGTCATTACAAAACCCCAGTGTTGGATGTCCACCTACTTGTTTCTTCTTTCAGTACAGCAGTTTTATATCTTGGTTAGTAAGTTATTATTTTGGAAAGAGTACGAGTGGGGGAGAGGGGCAGAGGGAGAGAGAGAATCTGACGGTTCAGTGCGGAACCTGACGTGGGGCTTGATCCCACGACCCTGGGATCGTGACCTGAGCCAAAAGCAAGAGTCGGACACTCAACTAACTAAGCCACCCAGGCGCCCCATTTTTGTTTTTAATAAATTACTTTTGCCTCAGTAGTCCAGCCACTACTATTGGTAAACAGATAGCAAATACAAATGGTAGAGGCCTTAAGCATTTAAGGTAGAGAGTCATAGTGAAGTACAATACCCCTCAGTGGACACAATGACCACACTACTAAGACAGGTGGTCATTGTACTGAAAATATGTGAGATGTAAATGTTAGTTTGGATTATCTTTATCACTTTTATACCTAGCAGTGAAATCTAAAGTGTCTGCCTTGATTTTTTCAGAGTATAGGTGGCTTGTGAAAGGGGAAAAAGGGAATAAAATTTAAATGGGTTATCCGTGAATACTATTTCGTATAAGAAATGCCATTTAGGAATTTTTCAGAACCCTTTCCTAGAATATTTTACATGACCGTTATGTGAAATTTAGTGTGTAGTCCAGAGCTTTGAATATAGGAAATGTTCGTCCGTCCTTCTTCCGTCCTTCCTTTCTTTTGTTAGCATATAATTTTTTATTCACTTTTTTCTTTAAATGAGGTGAAATTCACATAACAAAAATTAACCATTTTAAAGTACACAATCCAGTGACTGACACTTGGGTGGCTCAGTCGGTTAAATATCCGACTTCAGCTCAGGTCATAATCTCATGGTTTGTGAGTTTGAGCCCTATATTGGCTCTGTGCTGACAGCTCAGAGCCTGGAGGCTGCTTCAGATTCTTGTCTCCCTCTCTCTCTGCCCCTCCTCAACTTACACCCTGTCTCTATCTCTCAAACATTAAAAAAAAATTTTAAGCACACAATCCAGTGACCATTAGTACATTCACAATTTTGTGCAGCCATTGCATCTGTCTAGTTCTAAAACATTTTCTTATCCTCTCAAAAAGAAATCCCACAGCCATTAAGCAGTCACACCCCCTCCCCCTTCCCCCCGAACCCCTAGCAACCACTGATTTGTTTTCTGTTGTACATCCATTTTTTACTGTATGCTATTTCATAAGGCTGGTGAAAATCAGATGGAACTAATACTCAAAAATTTAGCCTGGTACAGTAACAAGGGTATTAAAAAATAACTATAGCTGGTGATGGTCCATCATAGAAAAATCAGCTCATTAATTAAAAAAAAAAAAAAAAAAAAAAAAAAACATGAAATGAATGATGGCCAGGCTGGAATACAGTAGATTTTCAAAAAATACATGGTAAATGAAGGAATAAATAAATTCTACTTCTTACTAAATGAATAGATGCCTCAATAAAACACAGTTTACAAGATTTAAATATGTGTAGAACAACTGTGTAGTAAGCAGATGTGCAGTTAGGAGCAAAAAAGGACTGATCCCTGTTGGGTCTTAGAGTTAAATCCCAGAAATAAGTATTTTCAGCGGCCAAAACAATTTATGGTAAGGCCAACTTTACTATTTGTTCATGATAGTGCAGATTATACTAAATGCACGGTAAAGGCATAGAAAAATATGCAGTTTTAAGTTTAGACTTTGTGAAGTTTAGAAAAAAGGTAAGATCAAGTAATGTTACTTGTGAGGGGTAATCTGAAGCAGAAGTTCTTCGCCACAAGTTTATGAAGGTGCTTGCCTGGGCTTTGGGAGGAGGCGGTGGGCAGGGTTGCTCCCGAAGCCTTGCTGGTGTTTGTGCAGTGTGGTACAGACATAGGTATTTGCAGTGTAGTGAGGGGAGGTTACAGCTAAGTGTCAAAATATTCTATGATCCAAAAAGGATTCAGAACTACTTATATATAGGATAGCTTGTTGGTGTTTATTTTATTAAAGAATTTCGATTTAAAGATAATTAAAGGTGGGGCACCTGGGTGGCTCAGTCGGCTGAGCGTCTGACTTCGACTCGGGTCATGATCTCACAGCTCCTGTGTTTGAGCCCCATGTCGGGTGCCATGCTGACAGCTCAGAGCCTGGAGCCTGCTTCAGATTCTATGTCTCCCTCTCTCTCTGCTTCTCCCCTGCTCGCGCTCTGTCTCTCTCTCAGAATAAATAAACATTAAAAAAATGATAATTTGGTTTATTTCCCAGAAGCTCTTGAGGAATCATCAGAGGATGCAGCAGCATGTCAGGAAGATACATCTGCAGAAAACACACCTCAGAACCATATAGATAGAGGTGAGTTGTCTTGTTCTCTTTAGGTAATTGCTTCATGTGGGCAAATAAGAAGCTGTAATTTATGTTACGTCTGAGGCCATTTCACATAGATGTGTTTTGGAATTTTCCTCTCCCTATTGGGGAATTCCGTATATTAGGAAATGCCTGCCAGCTTTAATTATATTAAATAATATTGCCAACATGACCAACTGTTTCTACTTGATTTTCTGACAGCACAATCAGATAAGTTCACATCTGAGCCATTGGATTCCTGCTCAGGAGAAAGAAATGACTTCAATCTTGATAGCTCTTGTGAGGTTCCAGAAGAATCTACTTTGTCTGAACAAGGCAAGGAACCAGGAACTTCAGATCAAACTAGCACTGAAGGTGCTACCAATCAGAATAGCACTACTCCTGAGCCTCAGTCACAAACAGAAGCCGTCGGGTCTTTGGCTCAAGAGGAAACGTTAGCCAGGGACTCCGCTCTCCAGGACACAGATGATAGTGATGATGACCCAGTCCTGATCCCAGGTGCAAGGTATCGAGCAGGACCTGGTGATAGGTTGGTAAATTTTTAATTAAAATAAACTCTAAAACGTACAATTCACAAGGCTTTGTTTGAAGTCACATAAAGGAGTCTCTCCATTTTTTACAGTTGCTTCCCCGAAGGGTATCTCACTCATATAAACTCAACAGAATTTTTTAAACTGTAAATGATTTTATGTATTACATTCTTTGAGCAAACTGTACGTTAAGAGGGGAATAAAGTCTCATTGCTCTGTATCTCCAGGCCTGAGACTTGCTCCTCAATTTACAGACCAAGAGAAAGGAATGTTGAGAACAACCAACAGGTTATTTACGAAGTCAGAGCTATATTTAGCTGTAGACGTCCTGGCCTTTATCAGTTTTGTCTTATTTTGTTTTTTTCACATTCAGTTTTTCTGCTTTTCTACTGACCCTGGCTTAAGGTAGTGTGATAGTAGTTTTCTTTTTGAGAATATTATATTTTTCTCTGATTTCTACTAAGTAACCCAATTTAGAAAATGAAAAATTATACCAGATAATGAATATTGTAACTACAACAAAGAATTCCTCACATGTTCGTATGCTTTTGCCATTTTTTATCTTGTGTGATCATACAGGTGTATTTTATTTTTTAGTAGATAAAATCTCTTGAAGTATATTGCATTCCATACTTCTTAAAAACTATTTCCACAGATAATGCTATCATATGTCATTATAAGCTCTGTCCTTTTCCAGAGAATAAAATTTTATCTTTAAATTCCTAGCTTACACAGGTATGAAGAACCATTTCATATATTTCTATGCTCAGTATACTGCTGTTTATAAAATATTCTGCCGTTTCTGACAAGTGAAAAATACAATAAAAAGATTATACAGCATTGCCATTCTTTAATGGTAAATTAATGATCAAGAGCATATGACTTGGGTTTGAATCTTGGTTTTACCACTTAGCTATATTTCCTTGTTCAGATTACTTAATATATTTTTAAGGTTCTGTTTCCATTTCTATAAAATTAGGTTATTATCTACAATTGTTATAAGAATTTTTAGAAATCCATCAATCATTTAGTCATAGGATCCATCCACTTTGAAAGCACTAAATAAACAATAGCTGTATTAAGCAGCTAGGATGTTGTGTGTGGCTACTCAGACTTAAAAAATAAAATTACGATAAGAGTGGCTTTAGGGATAGAGACTGACAGAGGCCATGCAGAAATCCTCAACCGTACTGCTTCCAGTTCACTGAAACCGCCTTTTGTAACCATGACAGGACAGTTCCTTTGGTTACGTTGAATCAGAATGTTTATTTTGCAATGGCATTGTTTTTAAACGTAAAGGAAGCAATCTCTCCTAGTATTTGTCCTTAGAAATTAACCAGCCATCTTCTCTTTCCCTGCCGCACATTAGTCTTCAGCATTCTTAGTCTCTGTTTCAGACAAGGAAAACTTAGTGCCATTTCTTTCCATACCCAAGAGGGAGTTCAGTACCACTTGAATACAGGTAGGGTTAGCAAGCATAGCACAGTTTGAAAATCAGATTGATAGTTTCTGAAACCCAGGGTGGCGAGTTAGAGTCTGTATAATTATTTTAAGCTTGTGCATTTATGGCTTTCTAGTTACATAAGTGAACATATGTCTTTTTTTTTTTTTTTTTTTTTTTTTGGTACTCACGTAGCTGAAAATGATGCTAAGGTCATAATTGAAAATAAAATTTAAGTATGCTTTCTAGTAAAATGTACCAAATCACTTACTAGATTTATTTGTTTAAATAAGGAATTATGTATTTTTAATAGATATTAGATACTTGTAAAATATCATAATCATGTATCATCTTCTATCCAAGCTAATTATAACACTTTTATACCAAGCCTACTTTATAGCTGAGGAAACTGAAGTGCTAAGCAGATGATTTGTGTATTTTAGACCTAAAAAGTTTTTTTTTTTTTTTTTTTTTTTAACACAGTAGCATCAGTGAGAAAGGAGGATTTGGAGGGAGCAAGGGAATGAGGGATAGTGGCCTGGAGCTGACCCCACTCCATATATGTCTCCAGTTCATACTCTCAGGTTAGATCCAGATCGGAAACCTCCTCTGGGTCTGCATTGGCTTCCCTGATTTTTAAAAATTATTCTGTATGTTCAGTTCAGGTATATAGCCTTAGTTTGTCCCATATATTTTATTTTATTCTTTTGGACATGATAGTGAACTTACTGAAGAGTAACAGAAGAATAATAAATTCTTACTCTTTGAGAAACTTAATAACTTATTGAAAAAGAGAGGTCAAATCCACAAGCCATAATAAGAATGCAGGGAAACAGTTTTAATAAGTGAAATGAAATACAGTGTTGCATATATACATACATCTACCAGGACTACTAGTACATACATCTTTGTATATATGCAACACTATTTCATTTATTAATGCTAAAGTGATTATAGTGACTAACAGCTACATCAGTTTTTCTTTGAAATTTGCATTATTCCTACATACCAAAAATTTGAAAATGGTGAAAAATCTTCCTTCTGATTTTTATCTAAATAATTGTTATAGTTCCTAACTTCTTGGCACTATCTTGACTAAATCTTGAACTACCTATATAAAGTATATTTTTAATATTTCTGCACTTAAGGATTCTTCATCCTTAAGACAACTGCCCATTTATCTTAATTCTAAATTGAAGGAATAGGTATGTTGATGTTTATTCTAAAGAGAGAAAGTTTAAGATACTTTGTTTCTTAAGAACATGAAAAGAACTATTTACCAGCTTATAAGTAGGCGTATGATTTCTGAGAATTTCTCTTTCCAAAGGGACAAAAGATTTCAAAGTTTTGTTGTAAAAATTACACTATTTGGTTTTTAGGATCTAAGGATACATTTCATACTTCGATCAAATGCCCAACCAAAGTTGGGCACGTCTTGAAGTTCCCTTGTTGCTGCCGCTTGAGAGGCCCAGTCAGGGTTAGTTTGGTTAGAGTAAAGAAATGGCCCCAAAATTAAAAATGGTAAAAGTATATACTTAGGTCTGTACTTCAGTGTGTATGAAGCATTACGTAGTAGATCTCATAATTTTTTTGCCCCAAACTTAATCTTTAAAATGAAAGCTAAAAAGTTTATTTAAACTAAGCCATTTTTGATGCACATTATTAAAAATATCAAAGCAGTTCCTTGCAATGTAATAATTTCTTTATAAAGATTTGCATTTTAATTTGGTTAGATAAATATCACCAGCTTTTTACTTTGGGCTTAGATCAGCATGAGAAGGAAATGTCTTAGAAAATAAAGACCTTAACCACTAACATAGATGTTTTAAAATTGAACGCTCTTTTCATAACTATAGCTAGTCTCGGAACAAATACAACTGGGAGTCTCTTCAGCAGAGCTCAGTAAACTTTTTCCTTAAAAAACCAGATAGGAAATATTTAAGCTTTGCTGGCCAAGAGATAAAGTGGAGGCTACTATGTAGGTACTTATATAACCACTTAAAATATAATCATTTACAAATGTAAAAACTGTTCTTTGCCTGTAGGCTGTTACAGAAACAGGTGACTGGCCAGACTTGGCCAAAGGCCCATGCTTTCTGATTCCTGCTCTATAGCAAATCAGTCTTAGAACAGCACAACTATAGTCTGTAGTAAAATGTCTCTACTGGCAGATATCCAAAGTTTAAAACAATGCAATCTCTAAACCACCACATATTTGGTCCCCTTTAACTTTGTCTACGGCAAGAGCATAGAACACTAAATGGAAACTGAATTGAAGAAAGAATAATTAACCAAACATATACTTTCCAATCTTGGTATTAAAAATAATAAATAATAGTAGTATGTATCTCACTTAGTGATTTTATACACTGTATTTAGAAATAGAAACATGTGCCCTTGGAATGAAAGGAACATGGTCAGGTTTTCTGTGTATATGATCTCCACTTAAACTTCCCATAGTGCCAAATCGAGCTTACAGTAAATAGTATGATGGCCTGGCTGGTAAGCTCTTTTCTTTTGCCAAGCTGAGAGGTTCTTACTTCTGGGAAGTATGTGAGTAAGCTTCCTGAAGAAGTTCTCGCATAGTCTTGAAGGTTTTTAGTTGTAGACTCAATTAAGATGCTCTAAAGATTTTTTCTGTAAATAACACGGTATGACTTGTTAATCACTTTGTTAAAAAGTATTTTTTATATGCATAGAAATGTGGTTCTGACTTTGGGGAACATGGCCTTTATTTTTAAAGCCAAAGTTCTTTGCGTCCTGTAAATTTGCCCCCATCTCTTCACTCGTCATTACAACCACTCTCAGTATTTCTAATGATTTAAGTGTCAAGTACGAAAGAGAATTGCAGAGAGAGAAAAAGGTAACCATTAGAGAAAGAACTGAACTTCTAGAGAGTTAAAAGCTCTGTTATTCTTTGCTTGCTTGTGACAGAGTCTATGGTTAGGACACATGAGTCAGCTCAGGGCTTAATTATTTTTTCTGAAAGCAGCACAGCCCTGGGGGGCATAACGTAGGTGTGGCAGAGGCTGGTATTGATGATGTGAGTCAGTGCGGTTCCCTGCACTTTGTAACCTGTTAGGTTCTAATCTATTTTAAGATAAAAGGGATTAAGTGCAAAGTCTTCCTTTTAATCTTAATCTTCAGTGAGTGTCTGTTTCTTTAATTTCCTCATCTACATTTAAGTCGAATGACATAGTCTCACATAGTACCTTAAATCGCAGAGACACAGAAGTTTTCTTAGATTTAGGTGATTAATAATAAAAGTAGTGACCTTTTTAATGCTTTAAATATTTGGTTCTTTGAAGTCTTTGTGAGTGACTTTAGTTATTGTGTTCCCTTCACTAGATTTAATATCAGAGGAACAACAATAGGTGATAGAATAATGAGGTAATTCAGTATGTTCCTTCATTATTTATTTTTTCTTTATGATGAATTTGCCAGGTCCTCCTTTTCCACCCCTAACCACCTTTTCTATTAACACTTAATACTTCTTCAAACTTACTGAACTCCGGGTGCTGAGCATTGTAAGCAGGTTGCTTTTCACAAACCGTATGTAGCTGCATGCACTGCATGGGAATAGAATGAAGAGAACTTTCCTGTGTGCAGATGTAACTGATCCACATCAGTGTGTCACATGATAAAGTAACTATAATCTGGAATGGTGTACTCTAAATTATTGGTTACTCATTTTGAATATTTTGTCAAAGGATGCAACTTACTTTTTTGAAAAACTTGATTGGGATAGCAATTAGCATTAGCAACTTTTTGTTATTATTCAGATATACTCCTTTCCCTTGAAATCAAGAAGTAAAAAAAGGAACTTGAGTCTAATTCTGTGCATAATAGGTTTAAAAATTCTGATTTTTAAAGAAAGCTATTTTCTTAATAAATAGCTTTAACAACTTAACATTGCACATCAAGATGATATCTCTCAGACACTTCTGTAATTTGAAGACAGTGGGGTACATTTTTAAATATAACTTTAAAGTGAGCTTCAATCCCATTATTCATCTACCCCAAACCTGGTTTACTGACAGAATCAACTTTGTACTTAATTCCAGTGACACATGTCTGTTATTTACCTTTCATTAGTTTCTAAAACAAAAGGGAATATGAAACATAAAATGGAATTTGTTTAAGGGCTTTTTGATTTTCTGATTTATACCTTTCATCCCAAGTACTCAAAGCCAGTTTCTGCTTTTACAGTGAAGATTGCAACTAAAAAGTACCATGTTGCTTTAAACAAGTTACAGAAAAGCTAACACACTGAAGTGAGAGTATTATGAACTAATAACAATAAAACAGAAAATATGCCTCGTCCCTTCCCTCAGAGCTAATGAGATTAGAAGACTTCTTTACCTCTGTTCTTTCTTTCTTATATAGAGGAAATTTCTAATTACAAGGTAGTTTTTTCCTGACATTGAGCACACATTTAGTCTGCTTCCCCTTTAAGAGCAAGTGGGGATGCTCAAGGAATGTAAAGTTCTGCTTAAGATAAGGTTAGAAAAATAAAATTAGAAAAACAGGATTATCACCCGTAATGATCTGACAACCGGTCTTCATGAGGGACTGTCCTGTAGTGCTTTGTGAATATATCTGAAGAACCCTAATCTGCAGAGATTCTGAATGATAGGTACCATATTTAATGTTTCTTTTAATAAGAAAATGGTAATCATCCCATCCTCTTCACTCAGCTGCAATTATTTCATCACCTCTCGCCTGGTTTTCTATACCTGTGGCCCTCCAGCTGCTTCCAGCCTCTGTCCTCATCACACCCACTTTCAGTGGCTTTGCACTGCCTGCAGTAGAGAAAAGCTGCAGCCCCTCCGCCTGGCCTGCAGGGCTCTCTCTGTCTTGGCCCCTGCTAGGATTTGCATAGACTACAGCAGAGCCCCTGAGAGAGCGTCGCTTTATTCGCTGTGTGCCTTCTACCTGAAATGCCTTCCTGTCACTGTCACCCTTATGTCGTCCACCTCATCTCAACATTCGTCTTAAGTGGCTTCTTTTTGAAACTTTTCCTGGCCCGTACCTTTCATAGTCCCAAGGAGGACTGAACGTTTCTTCCGTGTGCCCTTTATACATCTGTTATGCTGCCTATAACACTTGATTGTGTATGTGTATGTTTCCCTGCGTAAGAAGTAAGCACCTCTGAGGCCAGCGTAAGCATACATACATGCTTATGTAAATAAAAGTTGGCAGAGAAGACTTACCTTTTTATCTAAACTCCCAAGTCTTTACTCATATTTCCTTAGATGATCTGGCTTACTGTTTTCTTCCTCTGATTTCCTAAACTCGAAAAAAATGAAAAGCTATGAATTACAGTTAACCCTTGAAAAACACAGGTTTGAACTGTGCAGATCCACTTATATGCATATTTTTAATAAATAACAGTAATTTATGATTTTGATCTATTAATATTCCTCATGATTTCCTTACCATTTTCTTCTCTCTAGGTATACAACATATAATACATATAATATATATATGTTGCTTGACTATTTCTGTGATCATTAAGGCTTCTGGTCAATAGTAAGCTGTTAGTAAGGTTTTTGGAGAGTCAAGAGCTTTATACAGATTTTCAACTCCCTGGGAGTGGGGGTCAGTGTCCCTAAGCCCCACATGTTCAAACATCAACTGTATTGTTTCAGAGATCCTACAACCTTCCCACATATTTGATGACTTCCTAGAAAGACTCACAGAATTTAGGTTCATTAGTAATTATGACAAGGGAAAAGACACAGCAGTCTGGAAGAATCCAAGCATAAGCTTCCAACATCCTCCCAATCCCAGCTGGGCCATAGAATATTCTCCTCCCTTCAGTAATCAAATGCATTAATGCTTGTGTAGCGTTCCTGTCCAGAGAAACCTGCGTAGGATTCAGAAACCAGCATTTTTATTGGGGGGTGGTCATTTAGGCACCCTCCACACCCAATCACAACTACCTAAATTCCAGACCCAAGAGGAAAGTAGGTGTTCACATTATTTATTACAGACCCTCCAGACAAGCAGGTACATCAGGGTTCAGTGTCCAATGCAGGCAGCGTTCCACAAGTCAAGTTCCCAGACACCAGCCAAGGGCCAGCCTTGGAAGCAGACCCTTCTGAAGTAGCGGTGTCAGGCCTGCTGTCCTTTAGCTTTACGAATACATTTTGAGGCAAAGAATCCAATTTCGGTCTCCCTCCCCCCACTGCCCACACACAGGGCTCACCTAAGCAGATTGTGTCCATGTCTTTTTTTCTGCCCCCAGAGTGGTCCAGGTTGTATTTACCACAAAGAAAATGTGCACATGAGCATCCATTCCACTCGCTTTCCACGCCGTGTAGCCTGGGATTGAGCTGGTGACTCTGGGGGCCAGCTGGGCTGCTCTTCCCACAGTGGCTTTGGCTTGGTGCTTCTCGGAGCAAACACTGTGAGCACCCTCAGAACAGCAAGATCTCCTGCACAACAGGAGCACTTCCGGCTCCTTGATGTTGTGACTAGGGACCTCCAGAAGCTTCTGGGCAGCGTGTGCTTTGTTTCCTTGTTGCACTAAGTGCCCTGATACTCTACCGTGATGTCACAAAATTTGGGAAATACTACATTGTGTATACATCTTTTTAGAGTCACAAAACTAACATAATAAAGCCTCTCTGAAAATGTAACAAACCTGTTTAGCTTTGTTTAATCCATTATTTTACACGTTTCACAAACACTTTCTGTGGAACGCCTACAAAAATCCCACAATTTGGAAAATACTCTTCCAATTTGCATTCTAAATTGTGAGTATCAAGTTCACTAGATACCTAGACTAGAAGACTCTTTCACACCTGCACAGTAAAGAATTTCTTCCAATAGGTTAACTTAAAATTCACCTGTTGTAATTTTGACCCTGTCCTTATGTTCTATCCTTGGTATAGTATCTTTTTATATTAACCTCCTTTGGCTAACTGAATTATTCCTTATGTCATTTAATTCCAGGTTAAATAAATTAATCCTCTCCTAATCTTGATTAAGCCATTTTTTCTACCCTAAAATTTCATTGTTCACCCATTTTAATGACACCAATAATATCAAACTATTTGTATCACTCTAGCTGTCTGTGCTAGTGTTGTGTAAAAGGATTTACCATATTGAAAACAATAGACAAAGTAATTCATATATTTTTAAATATAAAATATTAGTTTATATTTTATATAAACTATATATAGTTTAGTTTAGTTTCTCCTTATATTTTAGCCTAGTCCTCTTAACTACTAAATGTGCCAGTTTATTTTTTTAAAAGAGGGCTTATAGACTATTTGATTTTTTTTAAGTTTATATATTTATTTTGACAGAGAGAGCACAAGTGGGGTAGGAGCAAAGAGAGGGGGAGACAGAAAATCTGAAGCAAGCTCCGCACTGCCAGCACAGAGCCCTACATGGGGCTCGAACCCAGGAATTGTGAGATCATGACCTGAGTTGAAGTTGGAAGCTTAACTGAGTCACCCAGGTGCCCCTATTTCTGATTTTTATGACTTCCTAATTTAAGCTTAAGAAATTTTGCTGACCATTTAGAAATAGTTTTCTAGAATATGCAGTATTAAAAATAAAATATAGGGACACCTGGGTGGTTCAGTCAGTTAAATGTCTGACTTTGGCTCAGGTCATGATCTCATGGTTCATGGATTTGAGCCCTGTATCAGGCTCTGCACTGTTAGTACAGAGCATGCTCAGATCCTCTGTCTCCCTCTCTCTCTGCCCTTCCCCTGCTCGTGCTCTCTCTCTCAAAAATAGATAAACATTAAAATAAATAAATAAGACTCTTGGAGAAGAGGAAGGGATCAAAATATAAAGTCAGGAATCTAGGTTTTTATTTTCTTAGGTTAATTATATGTTAGATTCATTCTAGATTTTTTTCTATTAAATGCTGTCTCCCAAATAAATAGCTGATACTTTGAGGTGTTTTTGTTTTTGTAATGAATCAGTTTTGTGTTTATTATTTTATCCATTCAGTAAACCTATATGAACCAAACACTGTGGTAGGTGCTGGTGATCTAAAGCTAATGAGCATTACAGCCTTCATTAGCTCTTGGTTCAGTGGGATAGAAAGACACTTGTAAATAATTATAAAGTAGTAATTGTGGCAATAGAGTTTTGCATAGGCACTGGCATTATTAAGGGCTTTGAACCTAATCTGAGGAGAGGAGAATTGTTTTGCCCACTTTTAAACTTTATAAAAAAGGATATCATACTAGATATGAGACTAGGACGTGCTGGTTTTTTCTGTCAACATTATGTTAAGATTCACCCATGTTGTTATATGTAGCTAATAGTCTATTTTCTGCTATATAATAAACCATAATTTATCCCTTTTCCTGGTAATTGGCAGTTGTTTCCAATTTTTGCTGTTATTAACAGTGTTGGTTTGAAATTCCGAAATATGTCTCCTTGGGTTTTTCTGGGGTGCATACCTAGGAATAAAATCTTCAATTTTATAAGTTAGATTATCTTCCAAAGTGGGAGTGTAAGTTAATGGAATCACTAAGTAATCACATTGATCCACATCTTTAAACTTGGTTTTGTTAAGGTGCCTGGCTGGCTCAGTCTGTAGAGCATGCAACTCTTGGTCTTGTGGTTGAGTTTGAGCTTCACATTGGGTGTAGAGATTACTTGAAAATAAAATCTTTAAAAATAAATAAGGGCTCCTGGGTGACTCAGTGAGTTGAGCATCCAACTTTTGATTTGGGCTCAGGTCATGATTCCAGGATTGTGGGATTGAGCCCCATGACAGGCTCTACACTGAGCATGGAGCCTGCTTAAGATTCTCTACCTCTCTCCCCCACCTGTTGCCTCCTCTCTCTCCCTTTACCCCTCTCCCCCACTCTCTCTCTTTCTCTCTGTCTCAAATAAAAAAATAATAAATAAATAATAAATATTTATATTTATTTATATATATAAATAATATATATTATAAATAAATATTTATATATTTATAAATAATAATAAATATAATAAATAATATATAATAAATAATATTTATTATAAATATATATATATATATTTATAATAAATAAATAAATAAACTTGGTTTTGTCACTTTTTTTTTAATTTGCTACGATTAGCAAACTTTGGTGTACAGTGATATCTCAGGGTCTCGATTTTCATTTCCCTATTTACAAAATGTGATTATGCATCTCATTTGTTTTTTGGCCATATCTAGTTTTATACTTGGGTTGTTATATTTTTTAATGTTTATTTATTTTGAGAGGGGGAAGGCCAGAGGGAGAGTGAGAGAGAGAGTCCCAGGCAGGCTCCACACTCAGCAAAGAGCCTACTCAGGGCTCAGTCTCATGAATGTGAGATCGTGACCTGAGCCAAAATCAAGATTTGGACACTTAACCTACTGAGCCAACCAGGTGCCCCTCTACTGGGTTGTTATAATTGAGTTGTTTTTCTTTTCCATGTTGACTTATCTTTTATTACTTATTAAGGAATTCTTTATATATTTTTGATACTAATTTGCTATCACTTATAAGTATGTAAATATTTTTTCTGGTTTGTGCTTTTTCTTTTTACTTTAAGCGGTCTTTTGAGAAACCATTTTAATTTTAATATAGTTGAATTTTATCATTCCTTTATGCATATAACTTTCTTTTAAGAAATTCTTACCCTGGGATTCAAAAAAAATTGAAAATTTTCTTTTAAAGTTTTCTTTTGACAGTTTAAGGTGTTAATCCGTCGGGAATTGATTATTTGTGATGTATATGTGTACCCCTTTAGTTAATCCTATTTTCCCTGTTCATTTGTTCAATGTTGAATCTCCCCAGGGAGCTACTATGCTACCTATGTCATATTACAGAATTCCACATAAACACAGGTCTGTATCTGGGCTCTCTGTTTTGTTCCATTGGTCAATTTGTTTGCCTCTCCGTCAATACCATAGTCTTTAATTACTCTAGCGTTTTAATCTTAGTATCTTCTAAGTCTCTTCAAGTCTCTTATCTTTATTTTTCTTTAGAAGGGACTTGGCCATTCTTTGTCCTTTGGTCTGTTTTATGATCAACATTTTAAGTTCTACTTACGAGTCGTCAGAATATGATAATAGGTATAATAAACCTGTAAGTAAATTTGGAGAATTGACTATCCTCTCAATATTAAGTTATCTCTACATTTACTTAGGTTGTTTAAAAAAAAAGTCTTTCAGTAACAGGTTATTTTTTTTAACGTTTACTTATTTAGAGAGAGAAAAAAAGAGAGAGAGCATGGGCATGAGTGGGGAGGGGCTGAGAGAGAGGGAGATAGAGAATCTCAAGCAGAGCCCGACATGGGGCTCGAACCCATAAACCATGAGATCATGACCTGAGCTGAAATCATGAATCGGATGCTCAACCAACTGAGCCACCCAGGTGCCCCAGTAACAGGTTATAATTTCCTATGAACGAGTTTTGCATATCTTTTTTTCAGTTATTTATAGATACTTTCATTTTTGTTACCATTGTAAATGAATATTTTTTAAGCATATGCTCTTTTTTTTTTAAACTCATACTCTCTTAATAGTCTGTTGCTGGTGTTTAGAAATGCATTTGACTTGTATAATGATCTTATATCTACCCAAATGCTTTTCTGTTTTATCTATTAATTGGCATATAAATTCCTTTAAAATTTTTTTATGTAGATAGTCATATCATTGCAAGAAAGGAGTTTTCTTTCATTTCATTCTTATTGCTTACCTGTATTGGTTAATGAGGATAGTAAGAATCATCCCTTGCTGATTTTGAAAAGAATGCCTACATGAGTTTATTTAGATTGGTGGTTCAGGGTTTTTGTAGATAGCTTCTATCAGGTTAGGGGGCTTCCCTGCTGCCCTAGTTTACTAACAGTTTTTATCATAAATGAGTACTGATTTAATCAAGTACATAACTCTTCATCTATTCTATTTTTTCTCCTTTAACTGGATTATACAGTAGATAACACCTACAAACATTCTAACATTAAAAGTCTTTAAGGTGTATCTTATGACCCAGAATGTAGTCTATATCGGTGTATATTCAACTCAAGAAGAATGTGTATTCTGCTCTTGTTGCATGAAGTAGTCAGTAGTTGTCCATTATATCCAGTGGTGTTGTTGAGTGCAACTATGGCCTTACTGTCTGCCTCCTGGGTCTGCCCCTTTCTGAGATAAGGGTGTGGAAGTCTCCAACTATAATAGTGGATTCGTTTATTTCTCTTTCCATTTGTCAGTTTTTTCCTCATGTGTTTTGACCCTCTCTAGATAGGCACATCCACATTAAAGATTGTTCATGGAGAATTGACTCCTTTGATGTTATTTAATGCCCTTCTCTATCCCTGATAACTTTGCTTAGTTGAAGTCTGCTCTGTCTGAAAGAAATACAATTAATCTTGCTTTCTTAAGTTTAGTATTAACATGGGATGTTTTTCCTCCATATATTAACTTTTAATCTATATGGACCTGTATTTTTAAGTGGATTTCTTGTAGACAGCAGATAGTTGGGTCATATTTTTTGATCCACTCTGATAATCTGTTTGTAATTGGTATATTTAGAACATTGACATTCAAAGCGACTATTGATATAATTGGATTAATGTCTAGCATATTCTTTATAGTTTTCTATTCTTTGTTCCTATTTTTTGTCTTTTCCTTTTTTTCTGCCTTTTGTGGTTTGAATTCAGCATTTATATGATTCCATTTTCTCTCCTTTCTTAGCATATCAGCTATAAATCTTTTTTCAGTTTTTTTTAGTGGTTGCCCTAGAGCTTGCAGTGTATATTTACAACTAATCTGATCCACTCTCAAATCATACTACACCACTTCACAGGTAGCATAAGTATTATATGATAACAAAATCCTGATTCCTTCTTCTGTCCTTTGGCTGCCATTCATTTCACTTTAATATAAGCATACATAAGCATATATACACATAACATATATTACATCAGCATACATAATGGAATACATTATTGCTATTATTATTTTGAAGAAACTATTATCTGTTAGATAAACTAAGATTAAGAAAAATGAAAGTTTAGGGGCACCTAGGTGGCTCACCTAAGTGTCTGACCTCAGCTCAGGTCATGATATCATGGTTTGTGAGTTCAAGCCCTACATTGGGCTCTGTGCTAACAGCTCAGAGCCTCGAGCCTGCTTTGGATTCTGTGTCTCCCACTCTCTGACTCTTGCCCACTCACAGACTTTCTGTCTATCTGTCTGTCTCTCTCTCTCAAAAGGAAATAAACATTAAAATTTTTTTTAATTAAAAAAATGAAGTTTTTATTTTATTTTCACTTATTCCTTTGATGTTCTTTGTTTATATAGATCCATATGTCTGATTCATATTTTTTTCTTCTCTATAAAGAACTTATTTAACACTTTTTGCAAGGCAGGTCTACTGGCAACAAATTCCTTTGGTTTTTGTTTGAGAAAGTCTTTATTTCTCATTCACAAGAAGGATAATTTTGCAGGGTATAGAATTCTAGGTTGGTGGGTTTTTTTTCTCTAAGTGCTTTAAATATTTCACTTTGTTCTCTTATTGCTTCATAGTTTCTGAGGAGAAATTGGATGTGATTCTTATTTTTGTTCTTCTCTAGGTAAGATGTTTGTTTTCCTCTGGCTTCTTCCAGGATTTTTTTTAATCTTTGATTTTCTGTATTTTTAAAATGATATCCCTAGGTATAGGGTTCTTATTTTGGTTTGCTTTGTTTTTTTGTTTTGTTTTTGTTTTTGTTTTTGTTTTTGTTTTGGTGTTTATCCTGCTTGATGTTCTCCAGGCTTCCTGGATCTGTGATTTGGTGTCTGACATTAATTTGGGGGAAATTCTTAGTCATTATTGTTTCAAATATTTCTCTTCTTTTCTTTTTTTTTCTTCTCCAGCTTGTATTTCCATTACGCTTATGTTACATCTATTGTAGTTATCCCATAGTGCGTGAATATTTGGTTTGTTTGGGTTTTTTTTTTCAGTCTTTGTTTTCTTTACTATTTGGTTTTCAAGGATTCCATTAATATATCCTCTAGGTCAAGGATTTTTCTCAGTCATATCCAGTCTATTAATAAACCTATCAAAGGCATCCTTCATTTCTGTTATAGTGTTTTGTTTTATCTCTGACATTTCTTTTTGCTTCTTTCTTAGGATTTCCAGTGTTTTGCTTACATTGGCCATCTGTTCTTGCATGTTGTGTACCTTATCCATTAGAGCCCTTCATTAATTATAGTTAAATTAATCATAATTGTTTTAAATTCCTGGTCTGATAATTCGAACATCCCTGTCATGTCTGGTTCTGATGCTTGCTCTGTCTCTTCAAATGTATATGGTGTACCATGGAAAAGGAACTGCTCCAAACAAACCATTAGTAGTGTGGTGGTAAGGTGTGGGGAGAGGAAGTATTCTACAGTCCTATGATCAGATCTCAGTCTTTTAGTGAACATACTTCTCTGGACTTCACAAGTGTTCTTCAGGTTATTTTTTTCTTTCCTTTAGGTGGGCTTGGATGACCAGGGTCATTCTATAGAGGGCTGTAGTTGGCTATTTCCCTCCCCTAGGTTAGTTAAGCTCTGATAATACCCCAGCACATTAGGCTATAGTTAACTAGTTTCCAATAAGAGCAGACCTTATAAGAAGAAGAAAATGCTCTGGGATATTTCAAAATACTTCCTCTTCCACTCTCCCTGCCAGAAAATCAAAGGGATTTTTCTCCAGTACTTAGTGTGGCAATCTGGTCTAGCTCCTGGAGGTAAATCTGAAAATATTTGCGGGCGGGGGGGGGGAAGCTGTGACTGGCTTCCCCTGGAGTTTGTTTGTTTGTTTGTTTTTAATATAGTTTATTGTCAAGTTGGTTTCCACATAACACCCAGTGCTCATCCCAAAAAGTGCCCTCCTCCATGCCCATCATCCATTTTCCCCTCTCCCCCACCCCCTGGAGTTTTTAACTCTTAGAGCTGTCCACACTAAGCCTCCAGCAGTCCTTCAGTCACAGTTCAGGTGTTCTTACCTTCGAGTCTCTTCTTTGCTAAGCTATGACTCCGTTTTCCTCTCCAGTCTTAGGGACAGCAGTGTGCCCTGTGTCCTCACCTTTCTTACAGATCCAAAAAGAGCTGTTGATTTTTCAGTCTGTTCAGCTTTTTACTTGTAAGTTTGGAGTGAGGACTTTCAAGATCCTTACATATAGAACCAGTTCAAACAATCTTTGTATTCCTGGGATAAACCTAACTTGATCATGATGTATTATCTTTTTGATACATTGTTGGATTTGATTTGCTGATATTTTTTGAAGGATTTTTGTATCTATATTTGGAATGAAATTTTTTTCTTATATTTTTATGATCCTATTTTTGGTAAAAAGTTCTCCTAAGCAAAAGAATAAGTAGAAAAATACTTCCTATCTTTCTTTTTCCTGGTAGAGTTTGTATAAAGTTGAAATGGTCTTTTCTTTAAAAGTTTAGTAGAGGCGCGCCTGGGTGGCTCAGTCGGTTGAGCTTCTGACTTCGGCTCAGGTCATGATCTCACAGCTCCACAGCTCGTGGGTTTGAGCCCCGCATTGGGCTCTGTGCTGACAGCTTGGAGTCTGGAGCCTCCTTCCGATTCTGTGTCTTCCTCCCTCCCTCTCTCTCTCTCTCTCTCTGCCCTTCTCCCACTCGCAATCTCTCTCTCAAAATAAATAACATAAAAAATAAATAAATAAAAGTTTAGTAGATTGTACCTTAACACCAGCTGGACCCAATGTTTTCTTTTGGAGATGATTTTTTAAGTATTATTTTACTCCTTTAATAGCTATAGGACTATTTGCATGATCTCTTTCTTTAGTCAGTTTTAGGTTTTTTTTTTTTATGTGTCAATTCATCTAAGTTTAGAAATTTATTATTATACTATTTTTATTGTCTAATTTCTGTCTTGAGTTATAATGACCTTTTTATTCATAACATTATTTATTTGAGCTCCCTTAATTTTTTCTTCATCATCATGGCAGAACTGTCTATTGTTATCTTTTTGTTTTTTATTTCTGCTTTTACTCTCTTTATTATTTCCTTTCTTCTATTTCCTTGAGATATATATATATATATATATATATATATATATATAGACATAGACATTCTCTTTTTTCTCCATTAGTGAATTTAGTCTATTTAAATCTATCATTAAGGCTATATTTAAACTTGCTTTGAATGTCTTCTAATTACCCTGTTTCACTTACTTATTTTTTTATCTTCTTGCCTTTTCTGGGATTAAGTGTTTTATCCTTTTTTTGGTTTTGCCTTTTTCTTTATTTTTTTCTCCATTGGGTTGGGATTTATACTCATCATTATTATTTTATTGTTCACTTCTGAAATTTTATATGCTTAACTCTATAATGTCTTTTATGACTTTTAAATTGTGTGCCAAACTAGCCTAAGCTCATATAAAAGAACAACTAATATTCCCCAAAACAACTTTGCAAACAGTAGGCTTTTAATAAATACGTGTTTGCTGATTGGTGTTCTTCATATGTACGTGTCATTTGGATCAAATTTGCAAAGTAATAAAGTACAAATTATTTTCAGTGACCAATATTTTTTCAGTGTTTCCTGTGAAATATCCTCTAGGAAAGTTGTTTCAGTGTATTCATTTTAATAATATTTCTTTAGAACTGTCAGCTGAGCTGGACATTACCGGATTGTATGTGTAGATATGGCATCCACGGTTACTTTTTATTCTCTGATTTGAAATTTCTGCACTTGAAGCTTTTTCTCTTCAATAATTTTCCTGTAGTGAGATAGTGGTAGGTGCCCTGATTTTAGATCAGAACTGTATAATACAAACCATATAACTTGAGATCCAGATTTTAAAATTAGGATGGTCAGTCCAAACCAAATACTAAGCAGTAAATTAGACCATAATCTAGAGCTAACCTTTAAATGAAATGAACATTTTTAATCCAGTATTTTCTTCACTAGTTCTTCATTATTATCACTTCATTAATCATTTAGCTTTAATTTTGTCCACAAATTTTAAGTAATTTGAGCTTCTATCTAAATTTCATAATTTGTAATATAATTTATTTTCCATTTATAGCTCTAAGGCCATCAGCAAAGTTATTTCTGTTTCCTCTACTACCTGATATTCTGCTTTCTTAGCAAAAGAGTTTTTTCTGTATTGGTTTTTTTGCTAATTACATATTTTTAACTGTTTCAGAGTGACTTGTATTTTCTTCCACTTCAGGAAAAAAGATCTGACATATTATGGGCTTTTTTTTTTTTTTTTAGAGCATTTGAACTTGAGACCCTTCTTATTACCAACTCCCAGGCAGAAAATCAGAATAAACTAAATATGTCATCTTTTTGCCTGGAAGTTTCTAATTATATCTGATTCTAAAATGTATGTGTATCTCCCTCCCCACTTTTATTAGATATATAAAACATAGGATGAAGCTTTTAAAGCACTTTTAAATAAGCCTTTATAACTTATGGTATACCATTTTATGAAAAAGAAAATACTTACTATAAAAGGGGAACATAATTGTTATATCATTGTTTTAAAAAATGTTACAATTTGGTGTCTGTTTTCTCTAGACCCTTTCAATGCATAAATGGAATTTTTTTCCCTAAGAATTATTCTTTAACCTGTGTTACAGTTTTGGCAGTATAATACCAACATTATTCATGTGGGTAATTTATGGATTTTTCTTATCTTTTTTAATGGTGGTATAAATATTGCAGTGTGTGGATGTAACATTCTTTATCCTTTCCACATGAATATTTAGATTATTTCCAATCTTTCTCAAAGTACAGCAAAAATTTATATTACACATATAATATGTAATTTGTATATTTACTTAAGTTTTTACAGCATACATTCTTTAAAAGTAAAATTGCATCAGAGCAAATCCATTTTAAAATTTAATAGATATTATTTAATTTGTAGTGAACAGGAATGCAGTATATTGCTGATGGGAGTATAAATTGGTGTAACCACTTTGGAAAATCGTTTGGAAGTATCTATTAAAGGTGAACATGCACACGCTCTGGTCCAGCATTTTATACCTAGGTATATACCCAGCAGAAATAGATACATGTGTTTGCTAGGGCACGAACACACATGGATAGTAGCACTAATTCAGTAATCAAAAACTAAGCAACCCAATGTCCACCAACAGTTGAATGAATACATAGGTTATAACATATTTATACAAAGTAGTATTCTAAAGCAAAGGGGGTGAATTAACTACAGCTAAATAAAACAACATGGATGAATCTTACAAACATCATGTTGAGCTAAAGAAGCTAGACACAAAAATATATATCCTCTGATTCCATTTAATTAGTGTTCACAAACTTGCAGAGATAATTCATACTGTCAGAAATCAGAATACTGGTTTCCTTTAAAGGGAGAGCAATGGTGGGAATGAGGCACTAAGAGAATTCTGGAACTCTGGTTATACTCTGTTGCTCCATACTGGTGCTGGTTACATGGGCTTGTTTCATTTGTGGAAATTCATTGTGCTACATACACAGTGAATTCATTATGCCTTCCTGTGTATGTGTTCTTCTTCGGTAAAAAATTTGCAGTGAAGGAGTTCACTTTGTTTTTGATCTATACAACCACTTCCAGACTCCTGCCAGTAGCATCTGTTTGTTTTTGTACTCCTGGCAGTCTGATAGACATTAAAATCTTTTTAATCTGGTAGACGTACAAAGAGGTCAAAATTTTTTAATGTTTTTATTTTTGAGAGAGAGACACACACACACAGAGTGTGAGCGGGGGAGGGGCAGAGAGAGAGGGAGACACAGAATCTGAAGCAGGCCCTAGGCCCTGAGCTGTCAGCACAGAGCCTGATGCGGGGCTTGAATTCACAAACCACGAGATCATGACCTGAGCCGAAGTTGGACACCCAACCAACTGAGCCATCCAGTCGCCCCTCGATTTTTTAATTTTTATCTTATTATAAGTGAGTGTCAGCATCCTTTTGTATATTTACTGACTATTCATTTCTTCTATTATTTCCCTACTCCGGTCCTTTGCCTATTTTCCTGTTATAGTGTTCATTTTTCTTAGTGATTCGTAGACCTTTTTGGTCTATTATATGTCAAAATATAATGTTTAAAAAATTATTTTTAATATTTGTTTTTGAGAGACAGGGAAACAGTGAGTGGGGGAGGGGCAGAGAGAGAGGGAGACACAGAATCTGAAGCAGGCTCCAGGCTCTGAGCTGTCAGCACAGAGCCTGATGCAGGGCTCGAACCCATGGACTCGAGATCATGACCTGAGCTGAAGTTGGACACTTAACCGACTGAGCCACCCAGGCACCCCAAAACACAGTGTTTTAAATAACAAATTCAAACTACCAAATTTATTAAGTATATCATATGTTAGGAAAGTTTCTTCTAATAATTAGTCTTAAAAAGAGCCCAGTATTCTTCAGTCTTCAGCTCTGTAGCCAACTCAGTTCTGAGGAGAGTAGAATCTGCCTCATTAGCTCCAAATCTGTACTCTAATATGGACTCCATATAGACTAGAATCCATTTGAAAGTCCTTGTTTTATTGTATATATATTAATATTCTCTTTTTCTTGACTAGTCTGTTCTTTGCTGGGAACATCATTGAACAAACACTCAAAACAAGTTTACCCACTAAATGTTACCCTTTGTTTCTTGTTTCTCTTTATGCCTTTACATTTCCTAATACGGAGAAGAGAAATGATACTGAATAGGATTTGTTATATTTGTAGTAAATTGCATATTAATTTTGTCTATATTATGTTTTTATAAAGTAGCCCTTTAAGTGTGCCGCATGCGATTTCGTTTACTCTCAACCAGTACCAAATTTCTAAGTGATCTTTTCACTAAAATATTTTTAGTAACTCAACTAGTCTGATGTAGTCTCACTGTTGTGTCTGCCTTTTTATGCTTTGGTTGGGGGTGCCTTATTGAGATAATGTTTAACTTAAATATTTTCTAGACTTTACTGTATTTTAATGTTCTTCGTTTTCACTCTGTAGTGACCTGTGGATTTTTTTTCATTTATTTTTGTTTTTTCTTTTAATATGTAATTCATAGACGCTCTGCTGTTGCCCGCATTCAGGAGTTCTTCAGGCGGAGAAAAGAAAGGAAAGAAATGGAAGAACTGGATACTTTGAACATTAGAAGGCCACTAGTAAAGATGGTTTATAAGGGCCATCGCAACTCCAGGACAATGGTACCAAACGCTCATGGCACTCTTTGGAGAAATTGCAGATTCATAATATGAATTTTTTTTCCATAATGATCATCTTATGTTGCCAGTGTGCTTCCAGTATAGCATTATTGTATCTTAACAGTTAACCTCTTTACCCAAACATGGTTCTTTTAGTCCTAGAATATATTGACAGAGGCCATTATTGTTTAAAGAAAATTCTGACCTACTAAGAAAATATTGTAGAATTGAAATTTTTTTAGCTGGTACAAGTAACTCACACTTGCTATCTACTTGCCTATAGATTTTTTTTAGCTCATATTAGCGTCCTCTGTTGGTTTGGAGAGGAAGATTTAGATATATGAAATCCAGGCTCATTGCAAAATGTAGTCCAATTTAATTATAACTCTTCTTAAGATTGACAAGTGAAGATGTGTTTTAGTCACTTTGTCTCTTTAGACTTTAGTGTTCGCCTATATGAAATAAGAATAGACTAGATAATCTCTAAGATCTTTGCAAGTCTTGAAATCCACAAGTCTATACACCCAGTGTGATATTAAGATAATTGCAAGATGATTAGCATAATTGTTAACTCTGAACCATTCATATTTAGAAAGTGTTGTTCTCTCATATTCATTGAGTTATCCAAAAGTACCTATAGAATTAGTTTTTAATCTGCTTTCTTCAAAGTCAAGGCAAAAAGTTACATTGTGGGAACACCTGCTCATTTGGTAGGATGTGTGACTCTTAATATCGGGGTCGAGTTCAAGCCATACGTTGTGTGTAGAGCTTGCTAAACAAAGTTATTTGGAGTAGGGAAATAATTAGCTCTTTCTATAGATATCTTTGGTAGTATCAATTTAATCATTCTAAACAATGCTTATTATTAATAGAAACAATCAGTGTACATTTCTTATGTTTTGTGGTTAAAATTTTGGGTGAAAATAATTACGGAAAGGAATGAAAAAAAAGTAAATATAACAGTAGTGCTAAGTAACAACAAAACTGGCTTCCCCTTTTGTTTTGGCAAAAATAGCAAAGTAGCAGCTGCTGATGAAATGATTGAAAACATCCTGAACTACAAAGATTTTGGATGCCTCATTCATACGCATCCACTGAGAAATGGTGCCATAATCATTCCAGTATATCCTATTCCTTAGTCTTCGTAGAAGTAAATACGTATCCTTTCTCAACTGTGGGAGAATAGCTAATAAAAAGATTGGTACTTTTTGTTCTTTTGGCATAAAGCAAAATACAAAACGGAACCATTCATTTTTTTCTATAAACTGTTTTTATTATAAACCTAAAATGGGACCATTTTTGGAAAGGTCAGCAACATATATAGAAGTTTCCATTACACTGCCCCAGTCCCAGAAATCCCTTTCATTCATTTAGCACTTACTAATTCAGCACCTTCTGTTGCCAAGTACTGTTTTAGGCCCTATAAATACAGCATTGAACAGAGCAGAATCTCTATTTTCATGGGGAACTTTTCATTACTTAGTGCCATATCATGCTTGCTGATAAGTCTGTATCATTTTAAAGTAATAGAAGACAAAGATTCTCTTCTATTTCTTATTATTTTCTAATACTTTCAGTTGCAGAATAGAATAAGTCTTTGTTTTAATAACTCTGATTTGAGTTTTCTTATAATTTCATTTTTCTAAACCCTTAGATAAAAGAAGCCAATTTCTGGGGTGCTAATTTTGTAATGAGTGGTTCTGATTGTGGCCATATCTTCATCTGGGATCGTCACACTGCTGAGCATTTAATGCTTCTGGAAGCTGATAATCATGTGGTAAACTGCCTGCAGCCACATCCGTTTGATCCAAGTAAGATGGCCTTTTATAAGGCAAAAGCTAGAAATCCATATATCAGCTCCAGTTTTGTTCTTGTTTTTAAGACAAAAATAATGCAAATTATCCTAGAAGAGAGCCACTAGAGACCATTATGACTCTCATTGGGTTTAAAACAAAAAATACTTAGAACCTCCTTTTGGAAGAAAGTATGGGGAAATAGATTATAAAGTAGTTTATCCTCCTAATATTTCTTCTAAGTATTAGCACTTGCAAGAGCTTTGGCTGACCGAACTTTGCACTACTTACCCAAACTCAGCCTCCAAGCCTTTTTAATCTTCACGTTTCCAAGTTAATGTACCAGAACAAAGGATCTTGGCTTGTTCTTGCCTTCCATTTGACATTGCCCGTGTTTCTCATTAAAGAGCAATGGACAAGAAAGAAATTTGAGTGATTTCAAGATGGTCTTAAAATTATGTTCCAGGGTAACTTTTAGGAAATCTTCAAAATAATATTTTCAGTTAAAAATCTATCAGTACAATTTCCATTCCAGCTCCCTTTTACTGTACATATACGTATGTGTCTGTATACATACACACACACACACATGCATATATATATACATGCATAATGTATGTATAACATATATGCATGTCTTAATGGCATGTTTTTATGCTTTATTAATATGCACATTTTATTTCTAGTTCTAGCCTCATCTGGCATAGATTATGACATAAAGATCTGGTCACCACTAGAAGAGTCAAGGATTTTTAACCGAAAACTTGCTGATGAAGTAAGATTTTTACTTATACTTATTATAGAGCATATGTCACTTTATTCCTGAAATGCTTTCTTAAGAAGACTCAAAGCAGCTCATTATTAGTTGGTAACAAGTTTATTTAGTTAAGGAGATCGAATTTTAAGAAAAAGAAAAAAATAATATGCCTATAATACTAGAGAAGTAAAAATCAAAATATTTTGGTAGTTATATTGATCATTGGTAATACCAGATTAAGTGTATTATAGTTTAAGAAAAACAGATTGACTATCTGTGCTTTTGCAATGAGGAGTCATTTAAAAAACCTTCTGTCCTTTTAAGAAAATAGTTTTACTCTGGCTGTCCTCCATAATCACAGCCACATAAGTAACAGAACAAATGAGAATCTTCCCTTTTTTTATATTTCAAGATTTCTTCACCTTCTTGTTAAACCAACAGCTTTCAAACTGGGCTGTGTGAAGCTCTAGGTTTTTTGTGGGATGAGAAGAGGGAAGGAAGATGACACAAATGTTGAATTCTGGGCTTTTCCTCCCTAACTTCAGCTGGGATTTTTATTAGTGAGTTTTCATGTAAGATTTCTTATGAAAATAGGGTCCATGGCATTAATCAGCTCCTGACTTAACTGTTGAGTTTCTGTGAGTAGGTGAGTGTAGCTCAAGTAGATGCTGCACTCTCTTAAAAACATAAAGTGAGGGTCCATTACTCAGAAATGTTAGTTGGAAAGCCAGAGCTCTAGACCAGGGTTGACAGTTCACAGCAAAATTCCCACATCTGTTCTAATAGACATTTGTAACTTCTGTGTCCGGCACAGTGCTGAATTTTATTTTTTTATTTTTATTTTTTTAAACTTTTTTTTAATGTTTATTTATTTTTAAGAGAGAGAGAGAGACAGAAGGTGAGGCAGGGAGGGCAGAGAGAGAGGGAGACACAGAGTCGGAAGCAGGCTCCAGGCTCTGAGCTGTCCACACAGAGCCCAATACGGGCCTCAAACCCAAAAACTCACAAGACCACGACCTGAGCCGAAGTTGGATGCCCAACCAACTGAGCCACCCAGGTGCCCTACTGGATTAAAAAAAAAAATAGAAAACCGTCCCTCAGAGCTTATAGACTGGTGGGAAAGACAGACTTGTGGACAGTCAGCCAGAATGTAGAGATGCACACAGTGTTCTGGAAGCCAGGAGCAGAGGTGCTTGTAAATGGAGTCAATGGGATGGGGGAGTCTTTGCAGAGGAATTACAATTGGACTGAGTTCACCAGGCAGACAGGGAGCTAAGGAGTACTTGAGATGAAGGATCAGCATGTTCCAGGGTGTCCTGAGGTAAATAATGAACCATTGGTGAGTGGGTAAGAAAGCAGCTCCCTGGGGCAAGATTATAAAGGGCCCTGGGGGTTCCCCATGAGTTGAAAGTGTGTAAATCACTGGGGAACCATTGATGACATTAGCATTTTTCTCTTACTCTCATGCTTTACTTTCTTTCTTCCTTTTTTCCTTTGCCATGCGCTTTGCTGTTCCTCTTTCTTTTCCCCTTTGCCTAGGATTGTACAGTAAGTCCCTGGGTATTTATGGATATTCATTTAGTCCTGTTCATGGTACTTAAGATACAATTCATTGGTAACTCTTAATCCAAAACTGTATTTTTCAAGATTAGTTTGCCTCAGTCAAGGTAACATTTCCTCAAGAGATCTGAGTGACCCTGGGATAGGAATTTAACACCACTCCGTCACTAAGAGCATCAGCTCTGCCATAGAGGGAAGTAATGAGCAGACACAGGGTACACTGCTCTGGGAAACAAGGTACAAGAAAAAAGTCATTGAATTCTTGAATGTTTTAAGTTGCCTCAAATGTGACCTTTGTCTTTCTGCCAGTTGAAAGAGTAGTGTTCTGTGATGTTACTCCCTCACTGCAAGTTAATTACCTGGTATCGAGTAGCCTTAAGGTGGAACTATCCACAGCGTACATGTAAGGAATGAAGTAATTCCTCTTAGGACCTGCTAATTTTTTTTTTCCTGTCCTCCTAATCTTCATGGGAAAAGTACAGTTACTTCATTGTTTCTGACATGGTTGTTTAACTTGCCTCGTAGGTTATAACTCGAAACGAACTCATGCTGGAAGAGACTAGAAACACCATCACGGTCCCAGCCTCTTTCATGTTGAGGATGTTGGCTTCACTAAACCATATCAGAGCTGGTAAGGACTGTCATGTATTATCCAAACCAGTGTTAGATTTGAAAAACATGCTGTTATTTAAGATCTGCTTCAAAGTGATTTGTATAATTTCTTTTAACCACATAATGAGGGCAAATGTAGCTCCTGAGCTAGGAGGTCTGTGAACCCTTGATCTTAGTACAGTAACTTACTTCCTCATGAACCAAATTCATTGAAAAGTGTCCAAATGAAAAGACAAAGTCACTTAAAAACTTTTATCAGCTGTGGGGGCGCCTGGGTGGCTTAGTCGGTTAAGCGTCTGACTTCAACTCAGGTCATGATCTCGCAGTCAGTGAGTTCAAGCCCCGCATCGGGCTCTGCTGACAGCTCAGAGCCTGGAGCCTGCTTCAGATTCTCTGTCTCCCTCTCTCTCTGCCCCTCCCCTGCTCACACTTTGTCTCTCTGTGTCTCTCAAAGATGAATAAACATTTTAAAAAATGTTTTAAAAACTTTTATCAGCTGTGCTTCTCAGAGTGGAGGAGTGTACCATAAACCTTATGATATGTTATCTAGTAAGGTACCCTTTCATGGTAGATTTGGTCAAAATTAATCCTAGCCCAGACAAAAATAAATGCAACATGCTACTGCAAAGGTTGAAACAGATACCTTAGCATGGGATTTAAATACTTTTTGTTTTCGATGATAAACTGTGAGGTTCAGTGCCAAAGAAACAATATGTATATATTACAATTAATATTCAAGAAGGAAGTGAATATAATCAATCTGTGTTCATAACAGTAGAAAAGATCCAGTATCCATTATAAACAAAGTACACTTATCAACAAAACAGCATTTGTAGTTCTTCACTGAGTTCACAAATTGAGTGTCTTCATATGTTGGTATTATCTATTATTTAATAATAACAACAGCCATCATTTCTAGAGTACCTGTAATGGGTCAGGCACCACACTAGTCTTTCACAGATGTTTCCTAATGAGCTCCAGCCTCTGCAAATTCAGTTATTCGTAATAACTTGCCCTGCTTACACAGCTGAAGAATCTAGACATGAAACTGACTGCCATGAGCTTACTCCCTTTTGACCTAGAAAGTTCACTTGCGGGAATACATTCAGATCAGGAATATGACATGCAGGCCTCTGGGTGATCTGATCTCAAGCTTCTTTTTAGGCTCATTCACAGCATTTTCTCCTTCTGTGTCCATTCCATCCACTCTGGTCCTTTTTGAATTTGGGAGCACATCAAACTTTTTTCCACCTCAGGATCTTTATCATCACTCTGTCCCCTCCCATCCTCACTCTTTGTTAGGGTCACTTCTGCTTATCCTTCAGGTCCCTGTAAGTGGTGGATTACATATCACTTCCTCAGAGAGAGGAGGGACAAATATTCCAGGCAAAGTAAAGAGTATGTAGCATTTTTCAAAGTCCTGGAGGAGAAAGAGTGTGGAGCACATGTAAAGAATTGAAAGAAGCTCATAAGATGTGGGGAGAAAATCATCACCTTGTAAATATTAACTACTACCAGGAAAGAATGAAAGTTTCAAATGATCAAAACAAAATAAAAAGTAAACATGGAACATAAACAGAAAATGTTAGTAGTCCAACAAAATATTTTTGCAGTAGCTTTTAGGCTCCTGTATCATTACATTGATAACTATAATATTTTTGATCCATTTTCTTCAATAACACCAAGTAACCCTTAAAATTCATCCATTTAGATTTCAGACATGAGAAGGCAGCATTTTCTAGAACATTTGCTGGTTAGGATTTTTAAAACTCGCTTATTCTGGGGCGCCTGGGTGGCTCAGTAAGCCTCCAACTTCGGCTCAGGTCATGGTCTCACGTTCGTGGGTTTGAGCCCCGCGTCAGGCTCTGTGCTGACAGCTCAGATCCTGGAGCCTGCTTCCAATTCTGTCTCTCTCTCTGCCCCTCCCCCTGTCATGCACTGTCTCTCTCTGTATCAAAAAGAAATAAAACATTAAAAAATTAAAAAAAATAAACTCACTTATTCTTCTGAAGAGTTTATCTGGTGAATGGCTCTTCCTCAGTTTTTGTGTAGAAAACCATTCTTCTCTGATCTGTGCAGAATCTGTTTTGTGCAGGTGCTCATGTGGCAGTGGTCTGTTAGCTAACAGCTGCTACTACCCCCTTTGATTTGAGGATTAGAGAAGCCGTCTCATGCTATGAAGGTTCCCTTGCCTCCAGTTCTTTTTGCTGTCAACCAAAACCACTTTCTAATTGGGTTAGTCCACTCACCCTCTTGGTTCTCTTATGTAAAAGACTGGAAAGAAAAATGTACCCGAGAGTTGTTTTTATCCTTAAGACATCAGGTTATTCGATGAGTCAGTTTTTCACCCCTTTCCTCTCCTTCCCACCTTGTCCCCAGTATTGGGAGTGCCGTGAGCATGTGCTGCTTCCAGGAGAGTCAGTAGTGGACCGTGATCGAGTAAGCCCAGGCCAGCAAGACCAGGGCCCCCCGCCCCCCCCCCATTCCTCCACAGGGCTTCCGGGGAGGTCTGGGGACAGGGACTGGGCAACCTCTTCCTGAAGGGGCTGTGATCTGCACTTCAGGTCCCCGGTGGGGCCTTGTAAACTACACATACTTGGGTCCTACGCCTTGAAGATTCTTAGCCATTTGATCTGAATAGTGTTTGAGTTTCTACATTTTCAAAACAGCATCCAAAATCATTCCCATGAGCACAGCACTAAGACTGTGGTGTCTGTGGTGTCTGCTTCAGATGGGGGCCCCCAAATTGTGGGGCAATGATTGGGTAGAAGCCAGGGGAGAGAATTCACCTGAGGCAGAACAAAGGCGATAGAAGTTTATTGAATATGCAGCGGGGAGGCCAGCTGAGGAGAGGCTGTCTGCAAGAGGCAGTGGGTGGAGGCTGTTATTAAAGGAGGAAGGTGAGGAGGTGTGGCTGCTGTGGGATTTTCCCTTTACCGGTAGTTGTGCCTGGTTGTAAGCAGCCCGTTGGTCAGTGAGGTCCTGTGGCTGTTTTGAGGTGGGCCGCCTGGTGGGCCTCTGTTTGGCCAGGCGGTCGCTGCGGGCCCTTTTAAACAGTCCGATGCTCAAGCCTGTTTGCCTAAAAGTGGCCTCTACAAAGACGTCTGGTGTAGACCGGCCACTTCTTGAGATGTAAAGGCAGTTCTGAGACCCCTAGAAGTTTTGATAGACTTTGGAGAGATGGTAATTGTGTTTGGACCATTCTAAACTCTTCTAGAATATCTCAGTATTCAATTATCCTGTGCCTCTCATGTTCTTAGGATAGAGTCCAAATGTGTTAACATGACTCAGAAAACCCTGAGGCATCACTTGACATACTTCCCTTCATACCTCTGGACCTTGGCTCGTGGAGCTCTAGATAGCCATGGTGTCCTCCATGATTGATCCTAGAGCCTGACGTCACACTGAGCTCACAGCACATATCAAGTCACTCCCTCTGCAATTACGGTAACTTTACTTCAGAATAATACTGTATTCACCTGCCCTTAGCCTCCCTGCTCCCACCCTTGCCTTCACACAGTCTGATTTCCATAGAGTAGCCGGAGGGATCTTTTTTTAAAACATGGGTCAGCAAACTGTTTCTATAAATGGCAAAACTGTAACTATTTTAGGCTTTCTGGGTCACTTGGTGTCTTTTGGAGCTACACATCTCTGACGTGGTCATGTAAAAGGGGCCACATATAATATGTAGATGAATGGGTGTGGCTCTGTTTTAATAAAATTTTATTTGCAAAAATAGGCTATGGGCTGGATTTGCCCGAGTCAGTTTGCTGGCCCCTTTTTTACAAAAATTAGGCTTTGTCACTCTGCTTAAATTTCTTGGGGGATCCCCATTGCTCTTAAAATAAGACCTGGTCTGCCAGGTCCTATGTGACCTAAACCTTCCCAGCCTCCAACTTCCACTCGTTCCAGTTGTCCTGTGGCACACTGCATTTTAGCATGCTGGCCTCTTTTCTTTCTGCAGACTCATCAAGCTTCTCAGCACATTCAGACCTTTTCACTTTGCCTGGAGTACTTTGATCCTGAACTGAACATACAGTTGAGCCTTTGGCTCCAGTGTCACCTCCTTAGAAAAGTCTTATGTAGACACTTCACCCAATGTGACGTTGCTTCACGTGTCTTCTCGTGCCCTGCCTCTCATTCACCGGCTCTGTTCATTGCCTGTTCTCCTCAAGTACTCAGTCTACTTTTCACTTCTTTATCTGTTGCCTTGTTACAAATTGAAGGAGAAAAACATTGGCTATCTTGTTTTCAATTTTTCTCCTTTAGAAAGTGGTCTTGTTGAGAGCAGAGACCTAGTTTGTCTTATTCATAGCTGGATATTTAACTCCTGGAACAGTGCCTGGCACGTATTTGTTGTTCAATAAATGTCTGTTGAATAAATGAATGAATTTCTAGTGTCAAATCTCTAGCTAACAATGAGTCACATATTTATTCTTTTTTTAAAAAAAAAGTTTTTATGTTTATTATTGAGACAGAAACAGAGCATGAGTGGGGGAGGGGCAGAGAGAGAGGGAGACACAGAATCCAAAGTAGGCTTTAGGCTGCGAGCTGTCAGCACAGAGCCTGACGTGAGGCTTGAACCCACAAACCATGAGATCATGACCTGAGCCGAAGTTGGATGCTTAACCGACTGAGCCACCCAGGCGCCCCTATTTATTCTTTTTCTTAAGAAAATAAATAATTTTGTGAAGGATAGTCTGGAAAACTGCATAGTATTTTTGTAGAACACAGGTTTCCTTTGGGGAATTGTTTTCCAATCTCTCTTAGTATCTCTCTTCATATTTCCCCAACCAAAAATAATTTCCTGAGGAAATATTCCTAACAGAATAAAAGGGACTTCCCACAAATGTAAACCTTTACAAAACCAATTTGGTACTGTTGCAGGATTTCTTATCTCAGTACCTAGGGTTCCTTGTCTCGCCGCTTCGAAGGATGAAGAGGTGGACACAAAATGAGCAGCAGGCAAAAGTTTATTCGAGTGTAAGAGCAGAAAGGAAGAAGAGTATGGAAGCTATCTTGACAGAGGGGACATTCAAAAGTGAATGCCTGTGACTATAGGCAAGGGCCTTTGTGTATAAGGTTCTGGTGGCTTCCCCCCTTCCCATTCCCCCTGTTCCTTCTCAGGTCCCACCCTTATTGGCTGGACAAGTCTAGGAGGTGCTGGGTAGTCCATTCCTGGTTGACTCGGTTCCGTTGTATGAGGAGTCCGACTGGTCATACTGCCCCTCCTGTAACACAGGTTTTATGGTTTGCTTCTTTTAGTTAGGTATTTCCATTGTCAAATTCTTTAGGGAAACACGAGGGGGAGCGGGCGGGGTCTGTGTGGGGGTTTGCTGTAGTCACACACTCCCAGCATTGTTCCAAAATATATATGTTTTTCGGAAGGCAGAGACTCCAGGTCCTAACCTTTCCCTCTCCGCCTATTTTATCCCACCTTTTCCTATCATAGTATTGTCTACTTTAAAATCAGTGGATATAGAAGCAATTCTTATTTTCAGTTTTCATTTTAAAAGAACAGTGTTTGTCAGGCCTTCCCGGTCTGTAACTGCCGACCAGAGATCGGTGTCAGCATTGAGCTGCTGTGCAACTTCCCTGCCTCAGAGGTGGGACTTCATGAACAAAAGATTTCATTTATTCTTAGAAATTGGGCTTACATTCTGAGAGAGAGTGTTCTGCAGTGATTGTGATGGATTTGAGAAAAGAACCACCATTCCACCCTCTTCCTCATTTTGGAAGCCACTGTCAGTTATTCACTGACCTGTATTAGACACTCTTGGCCCTCACTCGACTCTTTATGGCTGCTTCAGACGCTACAGAATTCTAATGTCTACTGTAAACTCCCAATTAAAGACCATGACAATGCTTGTTAACCCTCCATTTCCCCATCTTCATTCAGTGCGACAACCAAAAATAATCTGGGTAAGAACCTATGCACTTGGAAATAGGCAGACACTCCTTCCTCGTGCTTCCAACGTGATAGGAATAGGTTTGTTGAGTGTAGCCAGTCACTTCCAGGGTGCCCGCTCACGACTGTCTACTTCTGCAGACGGCACCTTCGTGTTTTGTTCCCTCATGGAAGCCTATCGCACAATGAAGAGTATAATCTCTTTTATGCTAACATTTGTCAGGTAGCCCTCTATTGATCAGAAATTCTTCCACTGTGCTTAGATTCCTTAGTGATATATGAAGGTCAATCCAAATCTTATTTTTGTTCATTTATTTTGCAAATGTATATTGAACACTTACTATATTATAATAATAGCTAAAATCTGTGTAATTCAGATTATAAAGCCTATACATTATCTCATTAGTTTGATTTCGAAATGGAGTCAGCATAGAGGGGATTTAGTCTCATTCACTTGGACAAAAACATACAGTCCCTTCTGTACCCTGTTCTCAGGGGTTGTTGACCTAGGATCCAGGGGGAGTTTAAGCCTCTGTAGGTCATAATTTTCAGGATTCAGTTTTCTTGCTGTTGACAGTTGGGACTGAACCTCTCGCCCACGTCCAACCTCTGTTTTTCATATTACCCTGGGGAAGGGTTTCCGTGGCAGAATGGGCTCCATCCTGGTGGTGACAGTGGTTTTATACTGTGGCCTTCTTCACATACCCTAATGTGACATACCTTATCTTAGCAAAACATATATTCATTTATTTCTGTACTAGGCTCTGAGGATATAAGAAAAAAAAAATTCCTACCCTCCCAGGAGCCCCAAGCCCTCAAGGTCTATAGTCTGTAAGAAGACACACAGACTGTCCCTGCAGTTAGGATCATCTTTATACATGACACACAGGAGAGTCTGGAATGTAGAGGAAGTAGTTCCTGATTCTGCAAGTTGGGGATTTGAAAAAGTCCTGGAAATGTTTCACAGAGGGGGTAACGGTTTACAGCTGAAGAACAGGGCAAGTGTCCCAAGCAGAGGAGCAAGACGTGTAAACTGTGAAGGCTGAAGAGCGTGCTGTGTCCACGCGCCAGCTCATACTTATGTATTCACTTGAGGGCAGAGACCACAGGTCCGTTTTGGTCACCTTTGTATCCTTAGCACAACGCCTGGAACACAGCGGATATTTAATTTAAAAAAATCTTTTTATCAACAGAAATGCACAGATCCTTAGGAATGTTCCCCGGGTTCCCCCATAGCCCTCCCCCACCCCTGGCCCCAGTCTCCTGGTGGCATGAGACATCTCCTTAGGCTCTGGGACAACCTTGAGTCCGCAGTAGACCACGATATATCCGGATCCCTACAGGTTTTCTTATTGTATAGTTTTAGAATTACATGTATATTCAAAGGTATAGTGCTGTTTCCTGTACTTGTATTCGCTTCTAATGGCAAAAAATAGCTTCCCTACACACAGGTGTTGAACTGATGTTGACACGATGATGTGTTGGTATGTATCCGTCTTAATCAGTTTTAAATAAAAGATATTGAAAATTAATTACTAAAAGCATTTCTTTTTGTGGGTCTCCTGTATGTGTTTTCCAGACCGGCTGGAGGGTGACAGATCAGAAGGCTCTGGTCAGGAGAATGAAAACGAAGATGAGGAATAACCAACTCATATTGGCAAGCACTTAGATGGTCTGAAATTTGTATAAGACACTTATTATATTTTTTTCTTTACAGAGCTTTAGTGCAATTCGAAGGTTATGGTGTTGTGGAGTTTCTCCCTTTTTTTGGGATAACCTGACATTGGTTTGGAATGACTGTGTGCATGAATTTGGGAGAGTGTGTAAAACAAAACTAGCAAAATGTTTTAAAAACTTTTTGCCACATATGAGGAGTGCTAGAAAATGCAAAGTGCAATATTTTCCTTAACCTTGAGATATGAGAGCTTGGATCAATGTGGAAAAGTAATTTTCATTATAGTGAAAATGTTGGTTCAAATAAATTTCTACACTTGCCATTTGCATGTTTGTTGCTTTCTAATAAAAGAAGTTGGTTGTTTTAAGATATCCTGAATTTGACTTTTTATTTAATGCCTTACTACCTTGATCCACATTCTCCAGTCTTCTCTATAACATAAGGCTCTTTCTCTATTCTTCTCTACATCTGATAACTTTTTGTTTTTTTTTTTTTAATGTTTATTTTTGAGAGAGACAGAGTGCAAGCAGAGGAGGAGCAGAAAGAGAGGGAGGCACAGAATCTGAAGCAGGTTCCAGGCTCTGAGCTGTCAGCACAGAACCCAATCCGGGGCTCGAACCCACAAACTGTGAGATCAGGACCTGAAGATCATGAGCTGAAGTCGGACGCTTAACCGACTGAGTCACCACCCAGGCGCCTGTTTTTTCCTGTTTTGACTTCTGTGTGCTAGAATCACACAGAGGAGCTTTTTCTCATTTCTCCTTCCAGAGCACATTATCTTCACTTCTCATCGCCATCTTTCATGGCTCTTGATCCCCCTTCACCACGTACAGGAGTTAGGCTGCCAGCAACAAGCCCAGGGCATCCCGGGTAGCTCACGAGATGTACCAGCCAAGCTCGTTCTGAAAGTGCTCGCCCCCAGGCTTCCTCTCTCCATCTTCTCGATTTCAGCCGCAAGCTGTTGCCCGTCCAGTCTTGTGATTCTGGGTCCCCCTCACCTCTAGTGTCCAACTCCACCCAACTCAGGCTGTCTCCACCCAGGCCTGCATCTTACGAGCCAAAACTGCTTCCACAGACGTCACCCTGCTCTCATCCTCCCTCTTCGAGCTCCTCACGCGCTGCTCCCTCCGGCTGGACTGTGGATGGACTCACAGGGGTAGCCCGCAAAGCGTCCCTCTCCCTCGTGGGGACCAGGCACCGCCCCTCCACCTGGCAGCTTACGATGGCTGCGAGCCCAGGGACACCTACTAAGAGAAGGCAGAAGGGCTTTTTGGATGGAAGAAAAATAACGCTTCTGTTGGCTCAGCAACTTCAGTTAGACATCTAGCTGTCACCCTGGACGGCGCACACGCTTGTCTTCACATCAGGGAATGTGGCAAATGGTCAACGGGAAAAGGAATTCGAGCTGTAGCCAAACAGGACAATTACGTGATTTCCGGAAAGCACAAAGCTCTGAATTTCTGATTCCCAATTTGTTATGTGACCTGCTTAAGCTGTCTGACTTCTCCGGCTGGCTTCCTCCTCTGTAAGATGGAGGTGTTGCTGTCGTATCAGCAGTGTCCCAGGGGCTGTGCTGGGACCACACGGAACCACGGAGGTTGAAGGGCTTGACAGAACAACCGAAATGATTGCCACAATTGCAACAACACAGCATCGTTCTCGCCACTGTAACAAAACCGTAACGCATGTGCTGTCGAGAGGTGCTGCAAGGCTGATGGGGCAGAGGCTACTAGAAGGCTCAAGGGGGAGTCAAGGAAACTCTTTGGCTTCTTCGGCTGGAAGAGCATAGGAGAAAATCAAGGGACACCTGTGTGTCTCAGTCAGTTGAGCATCTGACTCTTGATTTGGGCTCAGGTCATGATCCCAGGGTCAGGGGATCGAGTCCCTCACTGGTCTCTGCATGGAGTGTGGAGCCTGCTTAAGATTCTCTTTACCTCTGCCTTTCTTTCTATAAAATAAAATTAAAAAAAGAAAAGAAGGAAATCAAAATTCTATTTGTCCGCCTTGGCCCAGATTGTTGGCAGGAGGGGAGTCCAGGGGGTAGGCACAGGGCGTATGGGAACTCTGAGCTTTCCGTTCAGTTTTGCTGGGAACCTAAACACTTCTTTATTAAAAAATGTAATAGTATTTGTCAAAGGAGTGAGGCCCCCGCTGTTGATTTTGTAGTGTCTGGGGCCGTGTGTTACAAAGGCGCAGGGTGGGCCAGAAGAGCAGTCAAGGTGGCAGCAAAGGGAACACATGCTACAGAGGCACGGTTGACACATCCGTGGTCACTTCCATGACTCACTGTGTGTTGGGGAAGACCCCTGCAAGTCCGACAAGTGGACCCCAGGGCTCACCTGCCGCTCCAACTCAGGATCGGGACTTCGGCGGGGCAGGTGAGGGAGTCAGGTGAAGGCGGGAGCTCCTGTGCCTGGGGGCTGCTGAGTCTCAGTGGCAATCTGCCACCCGCCCTTCGACTGTGGTTACGTGACAGACCCAGAGACTGCGCATTGCTGTTCATTAAACCTCCCTTAAAAACCTTCCTCTTGTTAAGCCCACGGGCAGGGAGGCTGCGGACAGGGGTGCAGTGGGGAAAGGTGGAGGCACTCAAAAAACCCACAGTCCCAAAAGTCCAAGTTCAGATCCACAATTTCCATAGCTAGACATGTACCAAAAACATATTTAGCCAATCAGGTAAACAAAACTATTCTAAATATATTTTATGTATTTTGTTTTCAGGTAAACAAAACTATTCTAAAGATACTTGTTTATAAATATTGTGATTTATAATAACCCTAAACATTTTTCTTACCTTAAAAAAAAGCATCCAAAAACTTCAAGGGAAATTTATTTCAGGATTAGCCTGTTTTTGTTTGGCTCTGAAGGTTTTTAACAATTTTTGCATCCAGCGGCCCGTTATCAGAACACAGCACAGTTCTGTCTCCTACGTCACAGAGTCACAGACCTGCTTCCAGGCAAACCGGCTCTTCCCGCCGCACTCAGCGTGGCCATGCTCGCCCAGGCTGGTGATCCTCCCCGGGGCTGTTTTTGTCAGGGGCGGCCCACTTGCCTGGGACTTGGGACGTTTCAAAATGGTGGAGTGAAAAGGAAAAACAGAAATGTCTTCTAATTCATAAGCTATTGAGGAAAATTCTGAGGGAAATGAATGCAGCTTTGTGTACTTTGTTCTAAAAATAACATTAAGCAAAACTGTGCTCTTGGTCATCTTACGGAGATTTGAGTTTCTGCTTTGAAATCTTTCAAATGAATCCAATCACTTTCCTTGGGTTGCAGGGTTGTTGTTTTGTTGTTGTTTTTTAGGTCTGGCAAGCTGATACTCCAGGCTCCCAAGCTCCTGGGTCTACAATGGTTTCTACCTTCTAAGGGCAGCTGGCCTATTCTAGTAATAGTGACTTTCACTTTCTCCTCCCCCACCCTACCCCCACCCCCACCCCCACCCTCCTTTCTCCTCCTCCAGCTGCAAAGCTGGCTCCTTCTCTGTGACATGGCCAAGACCTGGCATTTGACCCTACTCTGGCTTAATGCACTTTGGGACCTCGGACAATTCCTAGGCTTCCCTAGGTCTCCCTGGATTGTGTGTGTCCCCTCTCCCCAACCCAGAAGGAAGGGGTCAGACTCTGTCCCCTCCTGTAGTCACATACAGCAGCCACTGTCCTTTACTTCAGGGTGTGAAGTCCCTTTGTCTCCCATGGGATTCCCATGGGGTCCTGCACACACTGTGCTAGTAGCATGGACGACTGTCCCTGCGCTACCTCTCCCATCAGGGACTTAGAGGATCAAAGATTCTGTGAGCCTAAGACCCATGGCCAAGCAGTCACTGTCACTGTAAGAGCTCTCCTTAGAGCCCAGGTCACAACTCAGGCCATAAGGGAGGTCAAGGCTGAGCTTGTGCTGGGGACTCCACAGCAGGCCCCGGGGGGTTCCATCGTCTTTGATCGCCATTAACAGAGAAAAGCTCAGTTTTGCTCCCTCTGCTCTGAGTTCCAGATGCCACCTTGCCTCTCCTCCCTCCTTTCCATTGCCTTCCACCTCCTCACACCGCCATCTCTCCCCAGGGGACCCTCTTGTGGTATGCGGCAACATGATAATCCCCATGGCGACAACCCTCGCACCTCCCATCTAGGTTCACCGTTACCAAGATTCTCACTTCCTGTCCTGGAGAAGCCCCTGTAAAACCGGACTAACACCCCCACCCACAGTCATGGAGAAGTCACGGTTGTAGCTCAGCACCAGCCAAGCCGGGTCCTGTGCAGGGCGCTTCAATCCACACGGTCACCTAGGAGGGGACCCACCTGGATTCTGCATCCCCACAGTGAAACAAGGTACAAATCTCGTTTTATCGCAACTGCGATGTGGGAAGACCTAGGGGCCTGAAAATGCGCGGCTACCGAGCGACGGTATGGGATGGATCCCGAAACGCGACACACACACCACAGCCCGCGCCGGCCCCACCGCATTGCAGGTGCAGCGGCGCCCGGGGAGACGGAGCGCGCGCCCACGTGTGTCACCCGCCGGCCACAGGGCACGCGCTGGTGCCCCGCCTCACCCTTTCGTAGCCACGTTCCCCTCCGGGGCCTTGCCCGGGAGGTGGCCGGGCTCAAGGCCGACCACTGTCACGAGCACGCCCTACGGTCCGTCCAGAGCCAGGTCTCGAACGTGCAAGCATCTCAGGGTCACGGTGTCAGGATGGACTCGTGTTCAAGTGGTGAAGTCTGAACGGACTTAGAAGATCCCACTCCCCGCCCATCAGAGGACTTTTCCTCCTGACCCCCCGATCCTCCCCGCCCCAGGCCTTGGCCTGATGCGAGTGCGGAGTCAGTCTCGCTGGCGGCTCAGGTCTACGTACTACACCGCAGCTCCGGACGTGACAACGGAGAACAAGCACCCGGAGCCCTGGCCTCGGAGGCCCACCTCCCCTGCACGACCGCGTAAGGTACCCAGCGGAGCAGAGGAAGCATCCGCCCCGGCGGGTCTACCGGGGAAGCTGGGGGCCTTGAAGGCCGAAGGCGGCAGCGAGGACAAAGGGTTTTGAGCACATGCTCTGCTGGGAGCAAAGGAGCCTTCAAGCATCGCCATTTGGGTTTTTTAGAACTGCGGGCGGCATCGCAGCCACACTGCTGCCACCTAGTGGCCAGGGCCTAGAGCGCCTGAGCTCTGTGCCTCTAGCCTGGGGAGCGAGCGGCTTAGGTGCGTCCGACTGTGTGGACTGTGTGCTCTGTCGTGTGGGCCACCAGAGCCCCCAGACCTGGCATCCCAGGCACCCAGCCAAGTGACAATCTCAATGAAAGGGGCAGAGATGGGCAACAGCCCTAAACCGGGGAACACGGTTACAGGGGCTTCTCCAGGACAGGAAGTGAGAATCTTGGTAACGGTGAACCTAGATGGGAGGTGCGAGGGTTGTCGCCATGGGGATTATCAGGTCTTTAAGCAACTGTGTACCCCAATGTCCACCCTGCCACTGTCCATGTGGTCTCCTAGTAAGGTCTCAGGCTGCCACCGCTCAGCACCACGAGGCTGACAGGCCCGGGTGTGGAGCAGGTGGCTGAGGTTTTGACCTTCTGCACCAAGAACGCGTGTCCTCAAAAAGGCCTCTCGGAACCTTCAGAACGTAGGGGGGATTATGGCCTTTCCCCCTCCTCGCCCACCTTTCCTCGCTCTTGCTCGCATGCGGAATCAAGGCAGATCTGAATTCCTGAGAATGCAAAACACGGTGCTAGCTCCAAACATCCTCTGAGGTTGGTGCCAACTGTCACCTACCAAACGGAGCTACCCCCAACCCGGTCCCCCTTTGATGAAAGAATAAGGACTTGGCTGTTTATCATCATCAGTATCACCCAGGTCTCTCCCTATATTATAATGAGCGAAGACACTTTAAAGTTATTGCCCGGAGGCTAGGGGGCGTCGACAGAAAAAAGGGAACAAATCTTTCTGTAAAGATATGCTCAGGAGAAACCCCAGTATATCCCAGCTAGTCTGGGATCCGCCAGGGGGGACTTGGGGTCTCAAGACTCTCTGCCTAGACCCCAGCGAGCCCGGCCCAGGGGAAGCCCTCTTCAGCCCTTGGGTTCCAAGCCAATGCGCTGCTCTCAAAAAGGCCTAATGGGCAAGCCACCCGTGTTACTCCAGCCTCGAGGTAAAGGTCATCTCTGTGCATATTAGTTGGTCAGGAACATGGTCCCTTAGTAGACAGCGTAGGAAAAAATGCGTACACACAGGAAATACAACATGCCCTCAGATTCAGGAATGCCACCCAGTAGGGGGAGCAGGGTCCCGCCGACCTGCACATATTAGCAGATCAGGGACCGTGCAGCAAAAGGAGGTGGTGTCGCCAGGAGCTGGCTAGGCCCGGAAGAAAACACCACAAAGGTAGTGTGCTTTCTGGGGGAGCTGCCTCGGGGCCCAGGCGCATGGAGCTCTGGGGATCTGCCCCCTGCGAACCCCCTGGAATTGTGTGGGTGGGAAAGTTTGGCACTCAGCTGAGGACCCAGGCTGAAGGGCAGACACGGACGATGGGACAGCTTCCCGTCACCAGGGCACTACTGCAAGCCCACACTCAACTGAGGTCCCACATCCAAAGGGGAGACGGGCTTGGTCTAACCACACAAGTCCCATGCCCAAGGCTCCACTCCCGCCTCTGCCTCCCCGCCTGCATCTGGGTGGTCGGTCAGGACCCTGCTCGAAACAAGTCTGACGAGCCCACACGCAGCGGCCCCGCAGGGCTGCGTTCGCCCGTCAGAAACCATCTGGAAAGATGTGCCTGAGCCGGTGGGAGGGTCCACTCCCCGCCACCACCCCCCCCCGCCCATCTACAACCTACAGATAGAGAACGTCAAAGATCACAGTTGGAAATAATCTTGGAGACCGTTCAAATCCAACTTCCCACCCACTTTATCCCACTTTCCAGACAGACGGCTTGGAGAGATGACCGGAAGTCCCAGATGCCGGTGGAGGCGGAGCTGGGCAGGAGCACAAGTGCAGCGACATCGTCTGTACTCCATCCCACCTCACCCCCGGGGCCAGGGGACCAGCAGCCGTTCTCCCTGGTGGCTCGGACCCCGCAGCTGTCAGACGAGGCTGTCCTATGTGACTGCAGAGTCTCTGTCTCCAGGCCGGGCACCGCGGCCTCATTCCTGCTTGCGGGGAGCGTGGCCTGTCCTAAGCGAATGGATTATGTAATTCTGGAAAGGAAACATCTGGCGCCTGCTCCTCCCTCGTGTCTTTTATAGTGGTTTTTCCCTTCTTCTGAAACACCAAGGAATCGGTCGAAAGAGAGGGCAGGCGGGATGGCCCCCTTTCTCAGCAACTGCAGCCTCGGGCCTGCCGCTTCTGCGCGGTGACCTGTGGAGGGTCCCTACTAGCACCGGCAGGTGCCTCCGCGCAGGCTGCAAGGTCACGACCAGGCTGGAGGTGTGACCACGCCATCTGACTCGCCCTGCTCCAGGGTCACCTGGGCACCATTCAGGGCAGGACCGCCCCTCCCGCGTGGGCCGCATCAACCACGCAGACGCCAGGGGACGGCCTTGCTTGCCAGGAAGCGCTGTCCTCCGCAGGGCGCTGGGAAGGGCTCACCTCGAGATGTCGGGGACAGCGCACGGCCGGGCTCCGCGGTCAGGAGGAAGAGGGGGTCAGCCACCTGGTGCATTCCCTCCCGGCCCTGGTCTCCAGTCCCTTCTGCGCCCCACCTCCGTCCACTCCCATCGCCAGGACGTCCAAGGAGCCCACGCGCGGTCTCACGAGATGCGCCGTTCGGCTGCGCCTCGGATCGTTCGGTCCCTGGGCGACCCCGCGGGATGGACGGTCCACCCCGGGCTCTCATCGCGGTTCCGCGGCCAGGACGTTCCCTTCAGCGATGCTCTGCAGCTGCAGCCTCTGGCTGGCCGGAGTCCTGCTGCCTCGGCGGCCCCCGAAGCCAGCCCCTGGGACGGTCCGCGCTGCCGCCAGGACGCCCGGCAAAGCCTCCTCCCCGAACAGGTTGATTTTGGCTTCAGCCTCGATGACTTTGGCCAAGCTGGCCGCGTAACTGTCCAGGGACTCGTGCACTTCGGCCTTCACGTGCAGAATAGGGTTCCTGGCGGCATCTGAGGGAGAAGCAGAGAAATGGGGAGGGGAGGGCTGGGACCGAGGGCTTCGGGAATGTTCCTGCGGCCCGCCAGGCCCCCTGCCCGTGGAGGGGTCCGAGGGCGTGGCTTTTGCGGTCAGATTCCCGGGGGGTTAAATCCTTGACTTCCCATTTACTACCCAGGGATGCTTGGAAGTTTCCCCGTCTGTACAGAGAAGGCCCCAGTGCTTCCCCCCACAGGGTTTCTGTGATGGTTAAATAGGTCCTTCTGCTATGTTCCCGTCTGGCCTGTAAGAAAGGCTTGATAAATACTGCCTGGTAAGGATGTTCTCAATCCTCCAGCTTTCAAAGAGTTCTCTGGTATTCCAGATCCCTAGAACCACAGAATGTCTATGCTACAAACTTCCACACTGCTGAGGGCGGGCTCCCTCCCGGCCATACCGGCTCAGCCCCGCCAGAGCCTTGGGGTGGGAAGCGCCCCACCCAGGGTTAGGACCCCACCGACTAAAAAAGACAGAGGGGAATCTTCAACCTCACATCTAGTGCCTCATGATTACTATCGCCCTCACTGCCCATCATCCCGATGGTGTCCCCCCGACCCCTCACATTTTCTGGAGAGGAGGGAACTTACACCCCCAGCCCGTGATGAACAGTCCATCTATCACCCCACCTCAGGGAGTCCACAGCCAGACACAAGAATGAAGGAAAGAGGCCTCTCCCTGCCCCTCACCTGCGACCTGAGGGGGGCCCTGCTGCTCCCCGCCTGCAGACAGGCCCTCAGCCCTGTGATCCCCACTAAGTAGGCCTGAAGGGGCCATGTGGCCTGTGTGGGCTGGGGGGACTGATTCGTGTTTTAGTCACGGGGTGATAGATGACAAGCCCGTGGGGCTGCAGGCCATCCTCTGTTCCCGAGTCCAGTTTGCCAGTGAAGCTGCCGACCTGTCTCCTGAGCTCTGTGACCGCCCAGTCCGGCAGGGGGAGAGGCGGGAGAAGCCGTGGGATTCCCTGCCATCCTAAAGCTGTGCCAGGACCCACATTTCCGGCACAGTCTGCTGTCCTGAGTCCCTGACTCCTCCACATCCCACACCGTGCGGGGGTCCAGAGGACAGTCGTACATCGTGGGCGGTCTGGACGGTCCTGGTCGCTCTTCTAACCAGCGTGCCCGGATGGGAAACCGGACTCTACGTCCCAGAGGTGACAAGGTGTGGGGGTTGGATTCAGGACACGCAGGAGATGAAAGTGTGGGCGCTGCAGCGGAGCCCACCCCCTCGCAGACCTATGCCCCTCATCGACTCCAGGGGCAGCAGTCTCTGCTCAGGTGGGAGCACTCATGGGAGCAACGGTTCCATTATCCACGTGAGGAAGCGGAGGCTCAGAGAGGGTAAGTTCGGATTTATATGCACACCGCGTCCGCAAAGGAGAGAGACTACGGAGGCCTCAGGAAGTTGTATCCAGTCTGGCGGCTTCCCGAGGGAGGTGATGGGAATCAGGATGGGGCTGTGTGCGTGCGTGTGCATGCGCGTGTGTACATGTGTGTGCATGCCTGTGCGTGTGCATCTGTCTAGAGTCTGACAGCCCCACCTTCCCAGCCTGGATCCCACAAGGGAGGCCCAGGGACGAGTGAGGCCCGCAGGGTCGGGAGCAATCATGGCGGCCGGCAAAGCAGGGAGCCCCGGAATGCTGGGGGCGCAAGCAGGGCTGAGCAAGGAATCTTCCCCAGATCCTTTCCCTCCACCACCTCCCCCCACTGCCGGCTGTCCCGAAGCAGTGAGCCACACACCAACCTTTGATTTGTTCCACTTCGTCCTCGAATGTCACCGAGCTCCTCCTCCTGGGGGGGCAAGTACAGTGGGAGGGAGGGTTGTCATCCGACGTGTAGTCCTCAAGCAGCATCACATCTGTCCCTAAAACCAAGGGCGGATTGTGCACACGGAACCAGGGGTGTGGGGTCCTCCTGGCTGCCGCCTCCTCCACCTCTCTCTATACCCCCTGCGCCCTTACCCCCACTTATTCAATCCCACCAACAGATGCGACCAGGGCCTTGCAGCACGTGCCCGAGGAACACTGTGCATGGTGTCATCTCGGGGAGTGCGCAGCCGGCCATGGGGCTGCCTCTCACACTCACACTGACTCTCTTTCTCTCTCTCTCTCTCTCACTCACACACACACACACACACACACACACACACACACACGTTGTCCTGGCCTGAGATGGAGGGGTGGGGCGGGGGCAGGGCGGGGCCCTAGGAGCTTTGCAATCTTCGGATCCTTCTTATGGTCTGAATTCCCATCACTGCTAAAATACGTTGTGCTACATAAACATTTAAAACTTGAAAATGTAGAGTTCTCTGGGGCTCAAAAACGAATTGAAAAATATACCCCGTAAAAGAGTGGGGAAACAAAGGCAGGGAGGCAGGGGGTCGTGTTAGGGAGAGCCGGGCTGGGCCGGGACCCTGGCCTGACACTGCGGCCTTCAAGGCCTCGGAGCTGGGGAAATGAGGAAGACCAGCCGGCTGTTTCAGAGCAAGCGGCAAAGGCACTGGGGCCTCGGCTGCGGGAAGATCATTCCTTGGGCCTCGGCACGTGGCGGCCCAGCGCACCAGTTCGCGCTCCACATGGACTTAGGATGTTGGGCAGGTGCTGAGTCCCTCAACGTCTTCAAGGCTGCGACGCGGGGATGGCAGTTCCATCCACCTCACAGGGCTGGCGGACGACCGGGAGCTGAGACACGGACAGATGCGCCTGGCGCTGGGTACACAGCAGAGCTCATCAGGGGGAGTCACAACTACTACGGCGCAGCCAATAACCGGAAGGGGGGTGGGAGGGGGCTGAAAGTCCCACATGCCTGATCTGAGTGACGGCACAGGTCGTGCTCCTTCTCCGGCTACAACCCGGCCTTCTGCCCTGCCACCTCCTCCTCTCATTTGGGGTTCAATGTCACTCCCAGAAGCTGCTGGAATTCTCCCCTTCCAAAGCTCCCCTCCCGGTTACAATCCTTAATAGCAGCATTACTGACAGCACGTGGGGTGATGGACCACCTTCCCGGGTCCACAGGAAGTTCCCTGGGCGCAGCTCCCCACTGGCTCCCTAGAACCTAGTACAGAGTCTGGCCAGAGCAGGGGCTGGGCAATAGCCATGTGTTGAATGAATGAATGTCACATTGCTTCCGGGTCCCTGCTGGCTATCTGAGAATGGGAACAGAGCCTGGGGAGTGACCCAGAGGCCCTTCCTTTCCTTCCAATAACATGAGGGACGCGGGGCGAGAGGAGATGGCATGACAGTGGTTCAACCCGCTGGCTGACAGGTGATAAAACATTCTCGGGGAATATTCTGCCTCCGGGGAAAACTGTCAACAACAGAGGCCTGGTCTCGGTCCCTGCCCATGGCCTGTCCCAGGGTCAAGGACACAGGCTCAGGCAGGGAGACTCCGGTCAAGGCAGAGAGTTTTCACAAGCTCTGGGCAGTGGGGATGGAGCGAACCCCCCACTGCCCAGCCTGCTGCATCTCGTTCCAGCTCAGTCCCACTCCCTGCAGCCCAGTTCTTGGGCACAGGCCCCAGGATGGGGAGCAGACGCCTCTGCCCACCTGCCTCTCACCAGGGCCTTGTGAGGTGCCCAGCGGCGTGCAAGGCGAGCAGCCAGGCAGAGTGCCTGGAAGAGGAGCTCGGCCCACAGGGTCCCCTGGGGGCAGCCACCAGGGACCAGGAGCATCTGTGCCACAGACGTGTCTCTTCAGGGAGACCGAGTTTCTCAAAGGCAGGGCACAGGGCACCCCAGGATGGTGAGCAGGGGATGTGACTGTGATGGGGGACGGTCGCCACCAGCTCACACACAGCGATTCTCCAAGGCTTTGAGATCGAGCAAGTTGTGCAAGATCACACAGCTTAGGAAAGGGCAATCAGACCCCGAACACCAGGCAGCTGGACTCCAGAGCCCGTACCGGCCGAGGGTGTCACACTCACGGTAACGACTCACGGGCACACAGCAGTTTAACTTTTCAAAGGGGTTCACTTAATTTGAATCTCATGACAACGCTGTGTGGCGGAGAGAAGAGGAACCAAAATCCCCAATTTATACGGGAGGAAACCGAGGCACGGAAACGCTGGCAAGCTACAAGCCAGAACCAGAAAGCCATGCGTGTGGGGAGGGGGCACCAGGGTCGTGGGACAGGCGGAGGGCTTACCTGAGTCCTGGGAGCAGCTGAAGCCAGTGTCCCCGGTGCTGCTGCTGTTCCCCAGGGGCTGTCCGCCTGCCACGAGCGCCGTGAGGTGTGGGGACAGGCCCAGGTCTGGAAGGCAGAGCCGGCACCGTCAGCATGATTCAGGCCCCACTGGGGCGGCCACTGTCCCTCCCACCTTGGTGGTCCCCACCTGCCTCACCTCCTGCTCTCCTGTCCTCTCTGTCACTTGCAAGCAGTGCTGACAATCCACTGCAAGATCGGGAGCCCACAGCTGCCCTTTCCCCCTCTGCCCCCTGTTCCTGTCCCAGGGGGGCCTGCACTGTGACCGAGTTCCCTGCGTCCCCCAAAGAGGAAACTTGCACGACAACAACACACCAACAAGGCAGGTGGCAGGGAAAACGTGATGCAAATGTTCTTGGGAGATGATCTTCCAGTTAAACACGGACCGTGGATGCACTGTGACCTCCTGAGATCCGAATACCAGAAAGGAATTTTTGTTTAAGAAGCCTACACCGCAAAGCAGGGAGAGAAGGCCTGCAAACGAGAAGGTGGCAGCCTGGGAGCGGAGGCCAGCGGCTGGCGAGGCCTGGGCAGAGGCCGGTTCTCACCCAGTGCCCCCGGAAGCTCAGGAACCAGACGCCCAGGGGCCTCTGCAGCAGGCGGGGCTGGAGGGAAAGTCTCTCTAGGCAGGGACGGGTCCCCTCCCACAGCTCTTCCCAGCCCGGGCTCGGGTGCTCGGGCCCCTCGCTGGCAGGAGGTGTAATCGGGGGGACCAGCCTCAGAGACCCCCACCACGGCTGAGGCATCACAGGGGAAAAGCGAGAGCACAGCGACAGGCCTCAGAGTTAACGGGGACCCCTGCCCCTCATCTCACTCAACCTGGGCAGGAGAGGGAGGACCCTTCGGGGCGGGGGGAGCCCACCAGCCCGAGCACCCCCTGCTCTCCCACGCGGGGGGCCTCCACCCGTGCCCAGGGCCTTGTCACTAGACACCCCGGCAGAGGCACTAGCTTGGAAGGAGATGAAGGAAAACCAGAGAAAGAAGGAAAAGAAAAGGATCTCGGAGAAGACCACGAAGGGAGCTTGAGAAAATAGAATTCTATGCGGGTCCCCTGAGAAAGTTGGGAGAATAAGGACTCCATGAACAAAAGAGCTGGAAGATCTGGAGACCGTGGAGGTCCCGAGAAGGCACTCTTAGCAGTTAACAACGCAGCACACAAAGTCAAGGTCCTCTGGCCTCACGAAGAAGACTTACGGCCGGCTGAGCAGACTAAACGACCTGCCGGAAAACAGCACGACTCCCCTGCCACAGTCCCCTACAGACGGGAGAGGGCTCGGTTCTTTACTCTGTCCTAAGTCTTCGGAGGGTGTGAGGTGATGGAAAGTGCGTTCCTGCCTTCCCTGGAGCCAAGGAGGAAACGATGTGGGGGGGGGGGTCTCTCAGAACCGCCCCTTCCTGACCTCGGGGAACCACACTTGTGCAGAGCACCCTCCCCTCTGCTGGGTGCTGCTGCAGAGAAGGCCCCCAGGCGTGCTCGCCCCGTCCAGGGCCCCAGCCTCAGAAGGCGGCCGTGTCTCCGAGGGAAGCCTGGCTCGGGGAGGGGCCCATGGGGGACAGTCTGCTGCCAGCTGGGCTGGCCGAGGCCGCAGTGGGGTTTTGACACCATCTGTGAGACTGCGGTGAGAGCCAGAATGTGCCCTGGTTTAGGGCACTGTGAGGAGTCACTGTGGCTGGGCTGACGCCTGCGAGTGAGTGGCAGCCAGGGGTCCCTGCTCCGTTGCGTGTCTCTCCAGCACTCACCACTCGATGGTGGGTGCACTTAACCTGGGAGTTGTCCCATGAAAGGATCGCATAGCCACTGGGTTGGGCCCAATCCAATCCATTACGAAATTTAAAAAGAAGGAAAAAAAAAAAGGCCCAAAGTGACAGGCCCCAGGGATCAGGTCCAGTTTGGGGCGAATCCAAGAGCCACCGGCGCCCAGAGGAGGCTGGGACAACGGGAGAGCAGTTCCGAGGTGAAGCAGGCACGCTGAAGTCACTGGAAGGCCTCTAGGAGGCACCAGGAAAGGAACCTGCAGAAGCAGGTGGGAAAATGCAGAGCCCCCGGGTGACCTTCCGTCCCTCCAGCCCAGGCCTCTCCAATGTCCTGCATCTCTCCCCGGTGGGCCTGCATCCTTCTCTCCGGAAGACTGCTAGGAGGACCCTGCCCCACTTCCAGGAGCTGGGGACTTCGGGGGGCAGGAACATCTGTAGAGGCAGCCCCCCCCCACCGGTGCCCAGGCCCCCCTCCCAGCCTGGGATGAGGGCGGGCCCTGGGCTCTCTGTCCTGGCTGGCGTGAAGGTCTGAGTGGGCTGGTGGGAAAGCTGCCGGAAGGGGGGCTTGCCCTTTCTCTTGAAGGTCCCCAACCGCCCAGAGCCACCTGTTGGCTGTGGATTTGTGGTCTGGCCTCCCAAGACCAAGTGTAGCATTCAGCTCCCCTTGCAGCACTAGACGTCGATGTCGACTCCGGGGCTGGCCTATCACCAGGAGATGGAAATGCCTGACCAACTCCAGGTAGCCCATGTCTCAAGTCCTAGCTGAGCCCTGGGGAAATCTATGAGCAAGACCTCACAGGCAGAAGGCATTTTGGGGGCTCAGTGACAGGTGACACTCCAGGGAAAACCTAAGTTTTTGCACTTCTTCAGCTTGGGGGCGACAGAGCAAGAAAACCAGACCCACTGATCACGGTGGGAATCATGTATGAAATAAACATGACAATGTGTCTCTAAAACTCCTTGTATCCCATAGTCAGCTGGGAAGCTCCAGAGAGTTCTGGAATTCCTCTCTGCCTCTGCTTACCAAAGCCCTGTGAGGGAAGTTTCTCATTCCATGTACTGATTCCTTTGGTTAAAACTTCCCAGGTGTCCACGCAAATGGAGGGGTGCAAAGCCAAGAAGGCCCTCGGTCCCCTGTTGTTTCTTTGGACGGGGTCTTACCCCCCTTTCCCTCTGCCACCACCGCGCTCAGCACTCCCGGAGGTGAGGGAGGTGGCCGAGAAGCAGGCTCCAGGGACGGAAAGTGGATTTGGGTTCAGGATTCTGGGTGGATGCAAACCAGGCCCCCAGGGGGCGTCAGAGGAGGGTCCAAGCCCTGGCTCAGCCAGAGGGACCAAGGCCTCGAGGTGGAGGCCTGGCTTCCCTCCTCCGGACCAGAAGGGCGTGGGCATTCCCGGGGCGGGTGGGGCACGGAGCAGGGGTGGGGGTGGGGGTGGCCAAGTTCTGCTGCGTGTCCAACCCTCAGAAGCTGGGGAAGGCCAAGTACGCAGAGCCCATCGGCCCACACACTCTGCAACCCGAATGCATCCCACAAGACTGCTCCCCCCTCCCGGGGAGGAGGCCACCAGCTGCCACGGACAGGCCCACCAAATCACAGCTGGCATTCCTGGCATCCTCCCGGCCCCACGACCTCTGCCAGCACCACCACAGTGACCCGAGTGGAAAATCTGGGCCAAGAGCAGATGTTTGTTTTGGTTCTGGCTACCCTCTCCTCCTCTATTCTCTTTCCTCTTTCTTTCTCTTTCCCTATCCTTCACACTTCAGTGGAATACGAAACATGGCATACTTTTTGCCTAAAAGAGAAGTGATTTTACCAAATCTGAGTAAGTTACTCAGAGAAATGAGACCAGACTGTGAAACGCAGTCCTGACTGACACATCATACTTGGAAACAGGGACTTGCAGGGGACAGGCGAGGGGCATTTCAGTGATTAAAACGCTGGGGTATGGAGAGATTCTTTTTCTCCTCTGCTCAGAATAAAAACTCCCTCTCTGGATCTCAGGGTTGTGAGTTCAAGCCCCATGTTGGGCATAGAGCCTACTTAAAAAGAAAAAAAAAAAAAGACTAAAAAGTCCCTGACTTCCTTCCTCTCTAAGAAGTAACATTCCATCGGCCCACAAAATAAATCAGTGATACTGGTTTCTTATTGCTTCATGGAAAAGATCTCCTGTCACTACTACCACTGAGTATTCACAGTCATGGGGAACCTGTTCTTTCCGGAGAGAGAAGGTAGAAGACCTCTCTATTCCACAAACAGGACTCATTCTCTCGAGCAGTCTGAGCTGCCCAGAGTCACCCAGCAAAAGAGGAGAACTGTAATCTGAACTTGCTTTCTCCAGTCAAGCTAAGCACCCTCAAAATCTCTCCTCCAATAGCTCATTCACATGATAATCTCCCTCAAACGTCGCCCTAAAAACCTGGCTACTTCCCCATCCAAACAACACGGTAATAACCGCTGGAGGCAAGATCCACCAGTGGGTGCTAAAAACAGTGGGTGACGGCTAAAGGAGACAGGGTGCTTGCAGAGCCTCAAAGGATCTCCCCCAGTGTATTTATTAACGGCAGAGGGAAAAACAGTGACTTTACAATGGAGAAGCCTGGCAACCACCACCTGAACTAGATGGACTCAGCGTTTCCCCAAAATTCATACACTGATGCCCTAACCCCCCGGTATGGTGGTATTTGGAAACAGGGCCTTTGGGAGGTAATCCGGAGCAGACAAGGTCATGAGGGTGGGGTCCTCGTAAGAAGGGACCACAGGGCCTGCCCGGTCCTGTCTCCCCACACCCCTGCCATGTGAGGACGCAGCAAGAGGACAGCCAGGAAGAGCGCTCTCACCAGACTCCACCCACGTGGCACCTTGGTCTCAGACTTCCAGCCGCCCGAACTGGGAGAAAGCCCTGTCTCTGGTGTAAGCCCCCTAGTCTATGGTGTTTTGTGACAGCAGCCTAAGCGAAGACATCAACCATGACATCAGGGTTACCTAAGCTAGTAATAAGACACACTGATGCGCGTGCCCCTGATAGGATCACTAAGAACAGCATGGCACACCCACAGCATTCCGGCCCCAAATGGAGCACCTCATTCTAATCCTGACAACACATCAGCTGAGCACGGACCGAGGGCATCCTACAAAATCCCCACCACCACCCCACCCCCGCCCACCAGTACTCTAAAAAAGCATCAATGTATGTCATGGAAGACAAGGGAGGAACAAAGACTTGTCAAAGCTTGAAGAAGACAAAGGGAGCCATGACATGATCGTGACCTGGATCCCGGAACAGAGAAAGGACATGCGTGGGGAAATGGGGGAAATGTGCATCAAGCGCACAGTTAATAGCACTGCACCAATGTTAATGCCGCAGTTTTGGTAACGGCTCTGGTTGGGCCAGATGCCAACACCAGGAGAAGCGGCGTGGATAGGAATTCTCTGTACTCTCTTCCCCACTCTTCTCCAGGTCTCAAGTTATTTCAAAATAAAAGGGTTAAAAAAAATCTATCCCTGCCTAGAGTAATTCCTCTGTGCCTCACCAAAGGGGAGTGGTCATCTCCAGGAACTTGTTAGCTCCCAGATCAATCACTGGATGGAGAAGCAGCTTTACACACAAGGGACGGGTGACATTTCAAGGAGGCAAGGGCGGAGGGCTGGGGGTTGGCGCTGACACACATGAACTACTGGCGCCAACATGAGGACACCGCTGACCAGCGCAAAAGGCCCGAGGAGGAGCAGGAGTGCCTGAAGGTGGGCTCTGCTCCACGGACCACCGACAGCAAAGGACCGGCCAGCAGAGGAGGGCAGCCTGGTCCAACGCTTGGGTTCTTTTGTCTGTTTCAGAAAGGCCAGCGGGCCGTGGCTGGGGAAACAGAACACGGATTTCCGAACTCCAGTGTCCCCTGCCGAAAGCTGCTGGGGAACCACAGGGAATGCGCCGGGATGTCCCTTCCCCGATGCACACCCGCGCCTGGAGCCTTGAGGCCACCGTCAGTCTGAGAGCTCACCCATCAACACGGCGGAGTGCCTCCCGCTGGAGGGGGGCATCCCTCTCCCGGCAAGTTCCCAGGTTACCTGTGATCCTGTTGGAAATGCTGAAGAGCCTGGAAGTCCTCTGCCGCTGCACAAATGGCTCCCGGTAATACCTATCCCCAAAGCACATGCCCAGCAGCTCCTTGCGAACTGTCTTGTTCCAGAGGCCATAGATCAGGGGGTGGCAGATGGCGCTGGTGAAGGACAGCCACGTGGCCCAGGTCTCCAGGGTCGGGGAGACGCAGTTCTTCCCCCAGAGGGCCTCAGAGGTGATGACAACCATGTAGGGGCCCCAGGTGACCATGAAGGCGCCGATGACCACCAGGATGGTGATGAGGGCTTTGCACTGGTTGGCCGAATAGACCACGCCCTGAAAGGCATTCCTCCTACTGCCAGACGAGGAGGTGGAGGTGCTGGAGTTCTTCCTCCCATTCCTCTGGGGGTCCTCCTCCACGATGACCACAGTGCCACAGTGCACCTTGCGCGCCTTGACCCTGGCCACGCGGAAGATGAAGCCATAGCACACCAGCATGACCAGAAAGGGGAAAAGGGCACACCAGATCTGCCAGAAGGCGGTATAGCCGGGCTCCCGGTGCCACGCAGCCACACACATCCATTTGAACTCGTCAAACTCCACCGACGACCAACCAAAGAGAGGTGGCAGGCAGCCGATGAGGGAGTGAAGCCATATGTAGACAAGCGCCATCACGGCTCGGTTCCCAGTGATCTTCGTGGGGTACACCATGGGGTACAGGACAGCATAGTAGCTAGGGCAAGCACGGGGCGAGAGAGAGGGGTCAAAATAGAGAAAACACACCAGAATGGGCCCCCCGAGCTCTCCGAGGTAGTGAGCTGTGTTGAATTTCTCCATCCAACCCAGCCCAGGGGCTCCTAAGACGGTCCCTTCTCCCAACTTTTCCCGGACAAGTCACAGACTGGGCCGTGTCACCCTGCTTTGTAGGGCCCTTCATCAGTCAGGAGCTGGATGCCAGGATGAACCCAGGGCTCAGGTGGCCCTGTTTCCAAGTCATGATGCCAGGACCCAATCATATTCGGGGCTGTGGGTCGTCTTGAGGAGTCTATGGGGGCTCTAAGGGACCGTGCATGATGCTAGATCACTTCTGTGTTGCTGACATCAATCAGCTTAGGTTAATTTTCAGAGGATCATTAAAAAGCCAGAATAATGTCGAAGACTATGGGATTCATCCAATCAATGAACGTTTACTGAAGGGCTGCTGTGGGAAACCCTGTGCTACATCTGGGAAAGGCAGTGAGAAGACATGTGAGGAGATAGACACATGAGCAGGGTATGAGTCTGGGGTGGTGAGAGCTACCTGTAATGCTCACAATGACTGCTTGAAGCAGAGGGTATTATCATTACCCCCATTTTACAGATGAGGGCACGAAAGCAGAGGGAGAATAAGCAGCCTGCCCAGGGTAAGGGGAAGAAACAAGATATAAACCCAGACAATCTGGCTCTGCAGTCCCCAGTGACACACCAGCAATTCCTCGCCAACCAGCTTGTTCTGGTTTGCGAACAGGGCTGGTTTCCATCCCCCGGCCCTGTACGGAGGGGGGAGGCCTGGAGGGCTGCAGATATCAACTGGCGGAGCACCTGGTCCAGACGGCGAGTCAGTGCAGGCGTCCTTCGGGAGATGGCACCTAAACCCAGGTCTTAAGCGTTCAGAGGCACCAGCCTGGGAGTCACTGAGGAGGAAGGCAGGTCTGGCGAGGCTCGGAGACATGAGCCAGCACCCACCCCGGGGCGGTGCGGGGGGAGCCGCATGCAGGCGGAGCTGGAGGTGAGAAGCCAGGCGCCAGAGCGTGCTAAGTCTACAAGCCTGACCCTGGAACTGGAAAGGTTGGGCGGATTTAGATCACGGGGTTGAGAGTAGACCACACCTTCCTCACCCAGACATTTTATCCAAAGGAAATGCTGTTTAATGAATACCAGACTTTCCCCCACGAGGGCAGTCTGTGGAAAAGACAGGGATGGCCACGCTGATGCGGCCTGGTACAGACAGGATGGTAGGAAACGACCGGGGCCAAGGGTCACACATCTCCTATCCCGAGTCACCCCTGGGCACCAGCAACACAGGGACGGGGCCACAGCCTGACGGCCACATGCTGCTTGCCGACAGTCTTGGAGGGGCTGTTTCCCCCATATACACCCTTTGTGAAGGTCTTTCCTTTTGTTTTTTTTTTTAATTTTTTTTATATATTTATATTTGAGAGAGAAACAGTGTGAGTGGGGGAGGGGCAAAGAGCGAGGGAGACACAGAATCTGAAGCAGGCGGGGCTCGAACCCATGAACCATGAGATCATGACCTGAGCTGAAGTCGGATGCTAACCAACTGAGCCACCCAGGTGCCCCTCCTTAAAAAAAAAAAAAAAAAAAAAAAAAAAGATTTTATTTTTAAATAATCTCTACACCCACCATGGGACTTAAACTCCCAACCCTGAGATCAAGAGTTGTGTGCTCCCCTGACTGGGTCAGCCAGGCACCCCTGAAGGGGTTACCTTCCTAACCAGAGGTAAGCCGGGGGCTGCTGATGTTGGGCTGTGTGCTGTCCAGGTGTGAGATCTGAAAAGAGGATCTTGGGGCGGGACCTTGGGATGGGTCACGGCTATCACTGCATGCGGCCTCAGATAAAACAATCAGTGTCTCATGCTGGTACCTGGGTTTGCACCTTGCAACGTCCAAGCAGCCCAGGGAAAAGAAGCATGCCCAGGGAGCTGGGACCCTGGGTCCTGGTGGCAGCTCGGCCGTCTACTAGCTGTGTGACCTAGGTGGCCTTCATCTGTAACACGGGAATCACAGGAGCCCTGCCGTAGGTCTGCCCCAAGAACTCAGGGGCCACACTGAGGGAAAGACTGGGCTCTTGCCTGCCCTTCACATGGCAGAGGCAGAGCTGGGTCTCTGCCCGTCCACCGACCTATCTCCGCTTCCTTCCTGAAAACAGGAACCCAGACCGTTCGTGTGCTCCCAGCTGCCATGACCAAAAGGGGACACTGGGCCCTTCTGAGTCCTGAGAATGAATCAGGCCATTCTGGTGGTCTCCTACCTCTTGACAAGTGATGGCCGAGACACTGACCTGTGAGCTATCATCCCAGTAAGAAATGTGAGGGGTCTGCTAGGGTGGGATTGAGGGCTGCCTGGGAGGTTTCCTTCACTTTTAAAAAGAAGAAAGGCAGAGATTTCTATTTTTTTCTCTACCCTTTTAAACTGTGTGCAGGCTCTCTGACCTCAAGACACTTTGGGGGCAACAGTGCAGGGAAGCCAGGCTGGGGAATGTTAGCTGTCCCCCCTTTGACCAGCCCCGTTCTGACAGTCGTAAAAGTAATTACAATAAGCCATCCTCCACACATAATCCTTCTGGCTATTCTCAACACTCAGTTGTTATTATTATTATTATTTTATGGCAAGAATCTTTTACTATAATAAATGGTATTTGTTTCACAAACTAAGGTTCTGGCCAGAAGCAATTCTAGTGGGACGTGATGGTAACCCCTCCCAGCTGAGCCCCGAGTCCCACCAGGGTGCTGGGGACCAGGGTCCAGGGGGCCGGGGCCAGGGGCCGGCTCCCAGAGGGTCCCCCACAAGCCAGAGTGCTGCCTGTTTAGATCCATACCCTCCAAGGGCTACTCTGGTTTTAGGATTTGTTTGCATTTTTGATAAAACTTATACACAATGAAATGCACAAATCTACGGCTCTATCAAGATACAGAACATCCCCCATCTGCCCATGAAAAAACACGGATTTTGTAGATTTGAAACTTCACTTTTTAAACTTAGCCTCACTGAGGGCCGTTGCAGGTTCAAAGGAAAACACAGAATGAGAGCAGCTCCCTGTGTCCCCGCACGTCGTTAGAGGCCCGGATGGAGGAGTTTCTTTAGCCTTCCGTGCTCTTAACGAGCTCCTGAAGCTCAGTCTTTTCTCCAGCAGCTCATTTTCAGACATGAGCCCAAGCACGACCCCTGGGCCCACAAGAGGCTCTCAGACAGTCATTACGCACATGGGGGCTCCGATGCTCAGCTGTTCTGCCACGGGACCAGCCCCTACGATACAATGTCCGTGTCACTAAGGCACCTCCACCGCAAACATGATGGAGCCGACACTGACTCAGCCACCTCGGGGAGAGCACGTTACCGCGGACAGAACGCTCTCTGGCAACACTGGTGGCTCTCTGCACCATAACCACCCCCCAGAGCTCTCTCTCACTGAACCCCATTTTCAGAGCCCCCGTGTGCCATGAAAACCCAATGAGCTGCCAGGCTAGGCAGGAGATGACCACATCACACACTTACTCATGGCACAATTCTTCCCGGGTCACACGACGTTCCCCGTGTGGCCAGTTCAGGACACCGACATTTCCACCCAATCCTCTCCAGTCAGCTATTCTTTTTACACGGTCTCTTCTGCTCTCTCTTCACGAGGCTACCAGATGAACTCTTTGGCTCCCCTGCCAAGTTAGTTTGGTGGAGTTCTTTAGCTGGGGTTCTCAGTGGGGACGACATGTCCCCCTGGGGACATGCGGCAATGTCTGGAGACATTCTGGGTGGTCACGACTGGGGAGGAGCCACTGGCATCTAGCGCAGAGAGGCCAGGGATGCTGCCCGGGGCAGCCCCCCATCCTCACAAAGTGTTACCCACCCCAAAATGTCAGTGGTGCCAGGCTGAGAAACTCGGAGCTAAACTAACCGCTTGCTGGACCTGACTGGTGGCCTACTCTGCAGTCTGCTGTGACTGCGTCCAGCCTTCACCGCCACAGAACGCGACGAGCTACCTACCAGCCACGTGGGCTTGGGTGGGTTCACAAAGCCTCACTTTGCTCACCTGCAGAATGGGGGCCAGCCGAGTGTTGCAAGGATTCGATGGGAGGAGTGTATATTAGCAGCATAGCGCTGCAAGCAACCCCTTTCAGTCAAGGTCATGACCACTGCCTAGGGCGGGGGGGGGGGGGGGTCTCCATTTCCACTTTCTTAGAGATGTTCCCAGCCCTCTCCTCTAATCCTGTTCTCTGTTCTTCTTCCCTCCTGTTTTACTGCTGTTCTCTCTCCCTCTTCTTCCTCCCTCACCTTCCCTACCCCTCCACATCTGTCCATCCCTCCCTCTCTCTCTCTCTCTCTCTCTCTCTCTCTCTCTCACACACAAACACACAGTTGCATCTTTAGATTTCCAACAAACTAGGGCAAATATGTGACCTCCAAAATTACTGAGATGGAGTAAAATTAACGTACTGAAATGAAGTGGAAAGAATATATAAATATGTCATTTAGAAGGGCACAGGATTGGGGTGCCTGGGTGACTTATCAGTTAAGCATCCGACTTCGACTCACATCATGATCTAACAGGTTAGTGAGTTCGAGCCCCGTATCGGGCTCTGTGCTGACAGCTCAGAGCCTGAAGCCTGCTTAGGATTCTATGTCTCTCTCTCTCTCTCTCTCTCTCTCTGCCCCTCCCCTGCTCATGCTCTCTTTCTCTCTCTCAAAAATAAGTAAATGTTAAAAAAAAAAAAAAAGAAAAGAAAGAGGACACAGGATCAAGTTAATTGGTCCAGTCAATTTTTATCTTTAAGCCACATGAGTGACCAGTAATAAAATTAAATTGCATCTGCCAGCAAAGTTACCTGAAAACACGATCGCAGCAGTCAGTGCTGTAATCACCGGACAGCCAAGGGCCTGTCTGGCTCCACTTCATGGCAGGAGGTAACCAGCCCTGGCTGCCCGTCACCGAGGTGAAGCACAAGCCCCTTCTGGATCACCTGTCACAGGGAGGCGTGGGGCCAGGCTGCATGGATCAAAGCTCCAGCGGGTAAGTGTGGTGCCACATGTCGTGTGTCACTGGGTTTCCAGCCACCACCAACCCCGTCTCCAGCTGTGTGGGCCGCGCACAGCACAATCCTGCTCCGCTGCCCGCACCGCCCTGGCTCCTCCTCCCTGCTTGCAGCTGGCACTACCGCAGCGCGCAAACTCCGCGGTCCTAACATGATCTGATCGTGCATCCCCTCCCCGCCACTGTGAATTCCTCGGCATATCTGTTCATCTTACTCAGTCGTGCGCTCCCCACACCACCATCTGGTGCTGTTTATCAAGTTAGTAAACGGAGGCTTTTCCTTCGGTCGAAGGGTCTTTCCCAGCTCTTACAGGCTTGTGCCATCCTACTGGCAGTTAAAGCCTAGCTCAAGTGGCACCTCTTCCTGGGAGCCCTCCCGGCTGTGCCACCCCAAGCAGGACCAGATGCGCACTGGTTCCCTCTGCTTTGTGTCCACACCTGCGCTCGTCGGCTAGCCTCCACCGCCCACCTGTGAACACGTGGGCAAGGTCTGTGTGCTGTTCCCGCTGGTATCCTGCCGCCCTGAGGACCTGGCACAGAGCGCTTCCTATGGCCATCGGCCTGAGAACAAGGCACCGACAGAGGTCACATCTCTCTGGGATGGTGCAGTCTGACAGCATGAGTGGAGGATGGATCATGCTTGCTGGGAACCCTAAATCCCAGCGAGCAACTGACAGTCTCCCCCAGCCACCCCTGCCCAGCTGGCACGATTTCCCAAACATCCTATACAGATGACTCCAAAAGAGGCACTTACAAACCACTTCCCCAGGGGGGCTCAGTCGGTTAAGTGACGGTTGGGTTCAGCTCTTGGTTCCCACGGTTCCTGAGATCCAGCCCCACCTTGGGCTCTGCATGCCTACTTGGGTCTCTCTCTGCTCCTCCCCTCCTCTCTCTCTCCCTCAAAATACATAAACTTAAAAAAAAAAAAATCCTCAGCTCTCCTCTAGTGGTTTGCTCTCACCCCATGTCCCACAGGACCCAGGGCCCAGGAAGGGATATTCAAAGATCAATAATTTGGGGGGTGCCTGGGTGGCTCAGTCAGTTAAAACTCTTGATTTTGGCTCAGGTCACGATCTCATAGTTTGTGAGCTCAAGCCCCAAATCAGGCTCTGTGCTGCCGGCGCAGAGCCTGCTGATTTTTCTCTCTCAGTCTTTCTCAAAAATAAATATTTAAAAAAATCAACAATTTTTTTAAAAAAAATAGAAACTGGAACAACAAAGAGATCCCACGTCTCCCCACTGCCAACGAAGTTCCAATTATTTTTGTTAATGTTATATAATCAGTCTGGATAGGATGCTGGCTAGCGGCTCCTAGAGTAAAAATCTGTACAGTCTTTCTGAAAAACAACGTGCCTTTTGCACATGAAGAATCTCAAACGTGTGTTTATTCTTACCAAAGCCACAATTCCACAACACATGTGTTCCTCGAAAGTAGTAAGCTACGAAAGGACTGCAGAAATAAATTACAGTACATCCACAGGATGGAATACCCTGGAACCATTAAAAATCATGTTCTTAAAGGACACGTGACAACCGTTGGTGGGAAGAAATACTCACCATCACTTGTTAAGTAAAAAACAGGTCACAAAAACCACATGGGCCAGAGAGCCTGTTTAAAAAAATGTACTGTATGCAACCAAAAATTACTAGAGGCAAATACACTAAAAACGAAACAGTGGTTAGATGGTGGGTATCTCTTATTTTATTCTTTAAAATGTTATTTTCTGTAACATTTTCATTACTGGAGAAAAAAAGATATTCAGAGAGGCCATCTGATTAGTTCTGACCAATTGCTTCCTTCGTTTTACGTTCTCCACAGCCGCAGAGAGCCGAGAGCCGACAGGTTCGGCCTTGGGCCGCGAGGAGGCCTGAGCTCAGGATGGACCATCCAGCTACCATTCAACAGCTAAAATGCAGACGATCCAAGGGAGCCCAGGAACTGCGTCACCAAGTGACTAGAACCCTGGCTGGTCTCCTCTGTGTTGCTCTGACTCCACTGCTAGCTTCCTGCCTCATCCCACAAGCTGACTGTACTCTCTCTCTGAAGTCACATGCTAGCCTGTGCTGAACCAAGTGACCATCCGCAAAATCCCAATAAGCAAGATGAATCCAGGGGCCCGACCAAAGCAGCGGATGGCAGGCAGCCCTCTGGGACACCAGTATCTCTGACTCGTCATTCTCTCTGGCTTCTTTTTCTCAACCTTAAAGCATGAGCCAGAGATTTTGAGAACTTTCTCTTTAAGTGACGGAACTCCTTTTAAAGACTAAAGCTACATGCAGTGTAGATCAGATCAAATCAGAGCTGCTCTGGTTGGAGGGACGGAAGATGAGGCAGAACTCTGCTTTCTCCTCCTCCCCAGCGGAGGCCCCTGACTCTGTCCCAAGGAGCTAAAACGAGACGATGTCTCAGGACCCCCTCCGCACACACAGGCAGCTTACCGGTCAACAGCTATGACCCCGAGCGTGAGCATGCTGGCCGCGCTGATCAGCAGGTACAGAAGGGCCGAGAAGTTGCACCAGACCACGCCGAAGATCCATTCCCTCCGAACAGAGCTGGCGGCCACGAACGGCAGCACCAGCACAGACAGCAGGAAGTTGGACAGGGTCAGGCTGAAGACGAACTTGTTGCTGAGGGTGAGGAGGTAGGACTTCTTGTACAAGGTGATCACGATGACCAGGTTGCCCAGGCAGACGAAGATGGTGATGACGATGATGGCAATGAAGTCGGTGACGCCGCCACCCTCTTGGCCACCCTCCTCCTCCGTGAGGTTACTCAGCTCCTTCCTGTGGCCGAGGGAGGAGTTGAGGCTCATGGTCAGGGCACCTCGGCGTGCGGTGGGCAGAGCATGCTGGACAACTAGAAAAAGAAGGGGGGACAGGGGATGGGGAAGATCTGTCAAATTGCATCCCATGCACTGGAGAGAAGAGCAGTAGAGGCCCCAGTTCTCCTGCCCGTCCTGAGACTCTCAGCCAGTCTTCCCCACTGGCCTGCTTTCTACAGCCGATTCTGTGTGTGGCTCCGTGTGTCCGGCTCCTTGAATGATGTGCTCATCCAAACTAAACCATCCTGTTCATTTTCCCCCAAGGCCAGTGGGTCAAACCCTGTAATGTACTTAGGAAGCACCTACAGCGCCAGCCTGAGAGTGGATTCTCGGGCCCCCACCTAGACAGGCTGCTCCCAGAGATCTGAGGGCCAGCCTAGGAGTCTGCATTTTAAACAATCAGGGGGCAAATGATTCTGTTACAAACAGTCTGTGGGAACGCACTGTGGACTGCTGCATTGGGGCCCCTGCAACTCAGGGAGGTCCCTGAATCAGCATCACTGGGAGCTTACGGCTCAGGCACACCCCTGGCTTCCCGAATCAGAATCTGCATTCTAATCCCAGTTGATTCGTGTGCCCATTAATGTTTGACAGTGTTATCACAGGGGGACGCCTGGGTGGCTCAGTCAGTTGGGTGTCTAACTCTTGATCTAGGCTCAGGTCATGATCTCACAATCATGGGATTGAGACCCACGTGGGGCCCCACATGGGGCTCCCTGCTGGGTGTGGAGCCTGCTTAAGACGCTCTCTCGCCGGGTCACCTGGGTGGCTCAGTCAGTTGAGCATCCAGCTTCGGCTAAGGTCATGATCTCTGGGCTTGTGAATTCAAGCCCCATACTGGACTCTGTGCTGTCAGCTCAAAGCCTGGTTCAGGTCCTCTGTCCCCCTCTCTCTGCCCCTCCCACTTGTACATGCTCACTCACTCTCAAAAATAAATACACATTAAAAAAAAAAAAAGATTCCTTCTCCCTCTCGCTCTGTCCCTCCCCTGTTCACACACATTTGCTCTCTCTCTCAAAATAAACAAACATTTTTTAAAAAGATTATCAGAGGAACTATTCTGAGTTCCCCAAGCAGGGTTTCAATAAATACAATTCATCCTGAGACCTCATCACTGCTCTTGTGAGACGTGGTGACGGAGGCCAAGGAGCCAAGCACCAATTATAATTAGGTAAGCGCAGGCACAGTTTGAGCTCCCGGCCCACAGACACCACTCTCTACAAGGCGCAGTCCCTGCTCTGAGGACACTGGCTCGGAATCTTGGCTAAAACTCAAGGTTGACATGTTACCATTAAATCCTACAGATGCATGTTCCTACAAAGCTTTCATCTACTTTAACCAACCAAAAAAAATCCCACAGATCACTCCCCCCAGCTGCTCTTGTTCCCAACAAACTGAAGACACCAGACAGAAAGACTTCTCTCCATGAGCCAGATGACAAGGACCCTGGTGCCTGTACTGCCCACACGCAGCGCAGAGCCTTCCCCGCAGCCCCGGGACCCAACGCCTCTGTCCAAACCTCTCTGGCCACAGACAGCGGGTGGGTTAGGAGGCAGCCCTTCTTCCCCTTCCAGAAGTACTAAGCGCTGGTTAGAAAGTTTCCCTTTACAGTGAGCCTGATGGCGGTGGGTCAGAACCACAGACCCGAGGCTGCTGGCTTAAGCAGCACCAAGTAATTCTTTATTTTTTTTTTAATGTTTATCCATTTTTGAGGGGGGGGAGGGGCAGAGAGAGGGGGACACAGAATCGGAAGCAGGCTCTAGGCTCTGAGCTGTCAGCACAGAAGCCCAATGCGAGGGTCGAAACCACAAACTTGAGATCATGACCTGAGCCAGAGCCACCCATTTCATATTGACTGAATAATTCTAATCCCCTCCTCTACCTGACAGCCTTTAAATGCTTCACAAGTTTCTTGCTTTCCCTTTTCCAGATTTCATCTCCCAGGTTCCCAATACAACTTCCGGACTCTTCACTAATTCAGATGCCCTGCTTTGGACTTGTTCACAAATGACTAGGACCCTCTTGATGTGGTCCCCAAAACTGAATGTACCATTCTGGATGTGGTCTGGAGAGTGCCGAGCATAAGGCAGCAATTTTCTCCATCACTGGGACAATGTCCTCTACTGTTCCCTCTAAGAATGCATTTTCTTTCAGCAACCGTATCATCTGTTGGGCTTAGCTAAGTGTGTGGTCAATGAAACCCAAAGCTCATATATATACGTGTGTGTGTGTATATATATATATGAATATGTATATACGTATATATGCATATGTATGTATGTGTGTGTGTATATATATATATATATATATATGTGAATTTCTGTTAAGGCAGGTATCCCAAATCTTGAACTTATGGAATTAATGTTTTTAAGCCTAAATATACAACACATTATTTCTAATAAATTTTATTTTGTGCATTTTGGCCCATATTTCCAGGCTGCTGAAATATTCTGAATTTTGATTCAGTTATGCAATTTGTTACTTACTCACTCCAGCTTTGTGTGATGAATATACTTTATAGGTATGCCTTCTACGTCTGTGTCTTTATAAGATTACTTCTGGGTTTTGTCTTTATTTTGTGAGTTCTGGATGTTGTTAACTTTTTTTTTAAGTTTATTTATTTAGTTTTGAGAGAGAGGTGGAGAGAGACAGAATCCCAAGCAGGATCCGCACAGCAGCACTGAGCCTGACATGGGGCTGGAACCCACGAACTGTGAGATCATGACCTGAGCCAAAACCAAGAGTCAGACATATAACTGACTGAGCCGCCCATGTGCCCCAACTCTTTTTTTTTTTAATATTTATTATTTATTTTTGAGATAAAGAAAGCATGAGCAGGGGAAGGGCAGAGAGAGAGAGGAGGACAGAGGATCTGAAGCAGGCTCTGTGCTGACAGCAGAGAGCCCGATGTGGGACTCGAACTCAAAAACCGTGAGATCATGATCTGAGCAAAAGTCAGACGCTTAACCAACTGGCTGTTTGTTAATTCTTACAAGTAAATTATAATCGATGTCTCAAAATAAAGGTCCTACATAAGCTTATTATTCTTAACTGCACAAGTGATAACATGGTGGTAAAGAAAACAGACTTTGAGTCACTAGACAAATGACAAACTGGGAGAACATATTTATAACTTATGTCACAAAGAAAGGACTAATCATTCTAATTTATAAATAATTCCAAAGAAATAGAAAAGGTGAAAAAACAGAAAAGTGAGCAAAAGATATAAACAGAAAAAATGTAGCTGAGGAGATCGATGTTAACTAGACTTTTGTGGCCATCATTTTGCAGTATATACATCCATCAAATTGTTAAGTTGTACACCTTAAACTTACACGATGTTAATGTATCAATTTATATCTCGATAAAACTGGGCATGAAAAGATGTAAATAGTTCACAGAAAGAGATACCAATAGTATTTAAACACATGAAAAGATCCCCAATTTCAATGAAAATAAGAAAAATGCACACAAAACTACACGAAGATACCGTTTCCTTCCTTTCACGCTCTGGTAGTGGGGCTGAGGGGAGAGGGGCATTCCCCCACGCTCCAGATGTGCACGCAAAAGGGAAAAGCCCAGTGGAGGGGAAGGTGACAATGTCTAACAAAGCTACACAAGCATGTACCTTCTGACCCAGTGATTCTATTCCCAGGTATTGGCCTGAAGACATAAGTTCATAGGAAATAACAGATGCAGGGGTGCCTGGGTGGCTCAGGTGATTAAGCACCTAACTCTTGATCTCAGCTCAGGTTTTGATATCAGAGTCATGAGTTCAAGCCCTGCATAAGACTCTGTGCTGGGCAGGAAGCGTACTTAAAAATAAATAAAATGTTTAAAAAATTAAAAAAAAAAGAAATAACAGATGCACAAAATTAAAGAAAAAACTGAAGTGTTTTTTTATTTTTTGGAGGCAAGATGGCAGAGAAATAGGGAGTTCCGTACTTCCCGCCCACATCTCTCAAATAAAGAAGGGCTGAAGCCAAAGGACACTGAACCGCAAGAGTCTGGGAGGAAAGGAGACAGAGTCCACTAAGAAGACAGCCTCATAGGGCTATCTCAAGAAACAAGCCAAAGTGCACATGGTGGAGAGTCCCAAGTATCACTACAAGTAGGTAAATAAAATAACCAAAGGTACAAGAGAGACCAAGGGACACCATTAAAAGAACGCTTCCTGAACGGACAGGCCGTGGACAATGAGCCTCCTTTAACACAGCAGTACTTGTAGGTGCAGAGCGCATAACAAGCTCTTAAAACTTACAAGAGACAGAAATCTACCCAAAATGACGAAATGGAAGAACTCTCCTCTAAAGAAATTCCAGGAAGAAATGACAGCTAAACAATTGCTCAAAACAGATATAAGCAACATAACTGACCAAGACTTTAGAACAATAGTCATAAAATTAATCGCTGGGCTTGAAAAAGGCATGGAAGACACCAGAGAAGCTATTTCTACAAAGATTATGGACCCTAAAAATAGTTGTGATGAATTAAAAAATGCTATATGAGGTGAATAATAAAATGGAGGTGGCCACTGCACGGAATGAAGAGGCAGAGAAGAAAATAGGTGAATTAGAAGACACAATTATAGAAGAAGAGGAAGCCCAGCAAAAGAGAGAGAAATTGATCCAGGGGCATGAAAGGAGAACTTGAGAACTGAGTGATGCAATCAAATGAAACAATATCCGTATCATAGGAATTCCAGAAGAAGAAGAGAGAAAAAGGGGTTGAAGGGGTGCTTGAACAAATTATAGCTGAGAACTTCCCCAATCATGGGGAGGAAACAGACATTGAAATCCAAGAGGCATAGAGAACTCCCCTCAGACGGAACCTGAATCGATCTTCTGCATGACATATCATAGTGAAACTGGCAAAATATAAGAATAAAGAGAGAATTCTGAAAGCAGCTAGGGATAAAAGGGCCCTGACATACAAAGGAGACCTATCAGAGCAGCTGCAGCCCTATCTACTGAAACTTGGCAGGCCAAAAAGGAATGGCAGGAAATCTTCAACGTGATGGACAGAAAAAATACGCAGCCAAGAATCCTTTATCCAGCAAGCCTGTCATTCAGAATAGGAGAGATAAAGGTTTTCCCAAATAAACAAAAATTGAAGGAATTCATCACCACTAAACCAGCCCTACAAGAAATCCTAAGGGGGACTCTATGAGGGAAATGTTGCAAGGAACACAAGGTACCAGAGACACCATTACAAGCATGAATCCTACGGAGAATACAGTGACTCTAAACCCATATTTTTAAATAATAATACTGAATGTAAATGGACTGAATGCTCCAATCAAAAGACACAGGGTATCAGAATGGATAAAAAAACAAAATCCATCTATTTGCTGTCTACAAGAGACTCATCTTAGACTTGAGGACACCATCAGATTGAAAGTAAGAGGATGGAGAAATATCTATCATGCTACTGAAAGTCAGAAGAAAGCTGGAGCAGCCATACTTACATCAGACAAACTGGACTTTAAAGTAAAGCCAGTAACAAGATATGAAGAAGGGCATTTTATGATAATTACAGGTCTCTCCATCAGGAAGACCTAACAATTATAAATGTCTATGCACCGAATTCGGAAGCACCCAAATACATAAAACAATTAACCACAAACAGAAACAATCTTATTGATAAGAATGTGCTAACAGCAAGGGACTTTAATACTCCACTTACATCAATGGATAGATCAACTAGACAGAAAATCACTAAAGAAACAATGGACCTCAAAGACACATTGGACCAGATGGATTTGACAGATATATTTAGAACTCTACATCCTGAGGCTATGGAACTTACTTTCTTCTCAAGTGCATATGGCACATTCTCCAAGATAGATCACATACTGGGACATAAAGCAATAAATATAGAATTGAGATCATACCATGCACACTTTCAGATCACAATGCTATGAAACTTGAAATCAATCACAGGAAAAAGTCTGGAAAACCTCCAAATATATGGAGGTTAAAGAACACCCTACTAAAGAATGAATGCCCCAATCAGGCAATTTGAGAAGAAATTTTAAAAATACATGGAAACAAATGAATATGAAAATACAACAATCCAAACTCTTTGGGATGCAGCAAAGGCAGTCCTAAGAGGAAAGTACACTGCAATCCAGGCTTATTTCAAGAAACTAGAAAAAGCGAAAATACAAAATCTAACAGCACACCTAAAGGAACTAGAAGCAGAGCAGCAAGAGCATCCCAAACCCAGCAGAAGAAGAGAAATAATAAAGATCAGGGCAGAAATAAACAATATAGAATACAAAAAAAAAAAAAAAAACCAAGAACAGTTGAACAAATCAATGAAACCAAGAGAGTTGGTTTTTTGAAAAAATTAACAAAATTGATAAACCTCTAGCCAGGCTTCTCAAAAAGAAAAGAGAAAGCACCCAAATACACAAAATCACAAATGAAAATGGGATTTATTACAACCAATCCCTCAGAAATACAAGCAATTATCGGGGAATACTATGAAAAATTATATGCCAACAAACTGGACAACCTAGAAAAAATGGACAAATTCCTAAACACACACGTACTACCAAAATTCAAACAGGAAGAGAGAGAAAATCTGAACAGACCCATAACTAGTGAAGAAATTGAATCAGTGATCAAAAATCTCCCAAAAAATAAGAGCCCTGGGCCAGATGGCTTCTCTGGAGAATTCTACCAGACATTTAAATCAGAGTTCATACCCCTTCTTCTCAAGCTATTCCAAAAAATAGAAATGGAAGGAAAACTTCCGGACTCATTCTACGAAGCCAGCATCACTTTGATTCCCAAACTGGACAGAGACCCATCAAAAAAAGAGACTACAGGCCAGTATCTTTGATGAATACGGATGCCAAAATCCTCAACAAGATACTTGCAAATCGAATTCAACAGCATATAAAAAGAATTATCCACCATGATCAAGTGGGATTCATTCCTGGGTTACAGGGTGGGTTCAATATTTGCAAATCAATCAATGTGATACATCACATTAACAAAAGAAAAGATCAAAACCGTATGATCCTGTCAATAGATGCA
>CM053562.1:10313529-10347528 GCA_028646485.1 Cryptoprocta ferox
ACCCACAAATGTATGGCCAATTAATCTTTGACAAAGCAGGAAATTTCCAATGGAAAAAAGACAGCCTCTTTAACAGATGGTGCTGGGAGAACTGGACAGCAACATGCAGAAGAATGAAACTAGACCACTCTCTTACACCTTACACAAAAATAAACTCAAAATGGATGAAGGACCTGAACGTGAGACAGGAAACTATCAAAACCCTAGAGAAGAAAGCAGGAAACAACCTCCTTGACCTCAACCACAGCAATTTCTTACTTGACACATTCCCAAAGGCAAGGGAATTAAGAGCAAAAATGAACTATTGGGACCTCATCAAAATAAAAATCTTCTGCACTCCAAAGGAAACAATCAGTCAAACTAATAGGTAACTGACGGAATGGGAAAAGATAGTTGCAAATAACACATCGGATAAAGGGCTAGTATCCAAAATCTATAAGGAACTCACCAAACTCCACACCCAAAAAACAAATAATCCAGTGAAGAAATGGGCAGAAGACATGAACAAACACTTCTCCAAAGAGGACATCCAGATGGCCAAGAGACACATGAAACGATGCTCAGCGTCACTCAGCATCAGGGAAATACAAATCAAAACCACACTGAGATACAACCTCACGCTGGTCAGAGTGGCTAAAATGAACAAATCAGGAGACTACAGATGCTGGCGAGGATGTGGAGAAATGGGCACCCTCCTACACTTGGTGGGAATGTAAACTGGTACAGCTGCTCTGGAAAACAGTGTTGAAGTTCCTCAAAAAACTATCAATAGAACTTCCCTAGGACCCAGCAATAGCACTGCTGGGGATTTACCCAAGGGACACAGGAGTGCTGAAGCATAGGGGCACATGTACCCCAATGTTCATAGCAGCACTTTCAACAATAGCCAAATCATGGAAAGAGCCTAAATGTCCATCAACTGATGAATGGATCGAGAGGATCCATTGGTTTATATATACAATGGAATACTACATGGCCATGAGAAAGAATGAAATCTGGCCATTTGTAGCAACGTGGATGGACCTCGAGGGTGTCAGGCTAAGCAAAATAAGTCAGGCAGGTATATGAGATACCGTATGTTTTCACTTATAAGTGGAAAAGGAGAAACTTAGCAGAGGACCATGGGGGAGGGGAAGGGGAAAAAACAGTTGGGGAGAGGGAGGGAGGCAAACCATGAGAGACTCTTAAATACTGAGAACAAACTGAGTTGATGGGGGTGGGGGAGAGGGGAAGAGGGGTGATGGGCATGGAGGAGGGCACTTGTTGGGATAAGCACTGTGTGTTATATGGAAACCAACTTGACAAAAAACTACAAAAGAAACAAAGTAAAAATATACTTAAAAAACTGGAAAAATGTGAGAAAGAAGGGAAAACAAGACTATATCCATACATAAATATGCATAAATAAATGTTTACTTATGTAAAAAGAAAAACCAGAAAGATAACCAGAAATTAAGGTATTGATGGAAGTAAAACTTCTCTAAGTATTTAATTTTACAGGTTTGATATTTGAACCACGTAAATTTTATATATTATATATATTATTTTATATATTATTATTTTATATACTAAAAAATTTTAAATACAAATGGTTGTAAAAAGTAAACAAAAATATTGCAAACAGAAAAAAATAAGCCTAACAAATAGCAGAGTAATAACATAACCATACAGGAAAAAAATTACATCAAGTAGCTTTTAAAATACAGTGTTTTGCAATAGCCAAAGTACGGAAAGAGCCCAAATGTCCATCGATGGATGAATGGAGAAAGAAGATGCGGTGTATATACACAATGGAGTATTATTCGGCAATCAAAAAGAATGAACCCTTGCCATTTGCAACTACTAGAGGGTATCATGCTAAGCGAAATTGAAGAAAGACAAGTATCATATGACTTCATTCATCTGAGGACTTTAAGATACAAAACAGATAGAACATAAGGGAAGGGAAGCAAAAATATAGGGAGGGGGACAAAACATAAGAGACTCTTAAATATGGAGAACAAACAGAGGGTTACTGGAGGGGTTGTGGGGGAGGATGGGCTAAATGGAGAAGGGGCAGTAAGGAATCTACTCCTGAAATCACTGTTGCACTATATGCTAACTGACTTGGATGTAAATTAAAAATAAATAATTTTTAAAAATAATAAAATACAGTGTTTTGACAAAAATCCTTAGTGGTATGTATTCTATGGACGAAAGAACTACTAAGTTTACTTCATATTTGATGTTGTTAACGGTGTTGTAATTTTACAACTATTTTGAGTGTAGAGCAACTGAGTACACCTTTGTGGGAGAAAGGAGCCACGGATTACGTGAGAGTTTGGAAAGGAGGGGGAGAACCCTTCGGTGTTAGACTGGTTACCGGAGGCATCAGCGTGAAGTCCCAATCCAAACAGACAGAAACAGGTCCAAGAAAATTTTCCCGGAATGCAGTCAGAAAGATTAAGAAATTGAAACTAGAAGATTAAAGGCCAACAGGAGAACGAACAGGAAGTGCTTTATTACCCAAGCAAAGCAGAGTATTTGTCACTTATTAAGGAAATTATATCTGGTGACACGGTGGACTCAGGCTATGTGAACACCTTTCCCACTCCAAAATCATAGAAATGCTGGGTTAAATATGACCCAAGATTTTAAAAAGAACAAAAAAAAAAAAAAAGAAAGAAAAGCCAAGAAAGAGAAATCCATAGGTACCAGAAACAGACATTTAAAGCCAGAGTTATAATCTCACACCTGTGGCCAGAAGAGTATTATATAAACCTGGTTCAAGACCCCTGGTTGGGGCGGGGGGGTGGGGGTGGGGGGGGTGGCGGAGACCAGGATGGCTCAGTTAAGTGTCCAACTTAGGCTCGGGTCATGATCTCACGGTTCATGGGTTCGAGCCCCGCGTCGGGCTCTGTGCTGACAGCTTAGAGACTGGAGCCTGCTTCGGAGTCTGTGTCTCCCTCTCTCTCTGTCCCTCCTCCCGCCCAACCCCCCAACACTCGCTCTCTCTCTCAAAACTAAATAAACATTTTTTTAAAAAGACTCCTAGGGCTGAGATTTTTATGTGGGAGGGTGACTTTGAGTTACACAAGGCAGAGAACTGGAACCAATTCCCTGTATAAAGAGTGGGTTCTAGAAGGGCTGCCCCCTTCATGAAAAAGGGATTAGAGGGGCGCCTGGGTGGCTCAGCTGGTTCAGTGTCAGACTTGTGATTTTGGCTCAGATCATGATCCATAGGTCAAAGCCACACATCAGGCTCTCTGCTGAGTGTGAAGCCTGCTTAAGATTCTCTCTCTCTCTCCCTCTACCCCCCTCCCTTGCTCCTTCTCCCTCTCCACCCCCCTCCAATTAAAAAAATAATAATTAGAAAAACTCCTCCCACTGGCAAAGGGAAGCAGCAAAAACAGTCATTTACCAGAAGCTCTGGGTAGAGCATGAAAACTTTCTTCCAGGAGAAATCAAACATTGAGTCCTGTGCCATACTGATGAGGGAAACAAATCTATGCATTCTGCATGGGGCAGAAATGCAAACTAATAAACCCATGTAAAAATTAATGCTGATAGAAATAAACATAAAATGGCTCTGTAGTGAATTTCCACATTCACAAAATAAACAGTGAAAGTGAGTGCATACAATTTACAATGAGGGAGCGTCAACAAAACAAACAAAAACAGGAAAATTAACATTCCAAGAACTTAAATAGAAAAAGATAAACGAAACTATAAAATGAACACAATTAAAAGCTTTAAAAAAGAAAACATAAGAAAGATAATGAAAGAATAAGACATCATGAAAAAGAACCAAACAGAAATTACAGAAATTAAGATTTTAGTTGTTAACATTAAAAACTCAATGGTCACGCTGAACAGCAAGTTTAGCTGAAAAGAAAGATGGTAAACTAGGAGACAGCTCTGAGGAAATTACCTAGAATGTGATTAAAAGATTAAGAAACTGAAAATAGGAAATAAAAGTCAAGATTCACGAAGGACAGGATAAGAAGATACAACATATGTTCAACAGAAGTGGCAGCAAGAGAGATTAAAGAGAATGTGGGTAGCAAACACTGCTGGTGTCTACCCAACAACCACTCTGGTCTCTCCCCGTACTGGCAGACCTAAGACTTCGTTTTGGTGTCCAATCCTCCTCCCAGTGACTCAGAAGGTTGATCCTATCCCTAGTTCTGGGAACTAGATCCTGACTGGTCTAAAGTAATCACTGGGTCCTTTTTCCTTGCAATTCTGGCAAAGAAGTCAGAAAGAGAAGTCTGGGGATTAACAGGGGTGTAAATGGGGATATTTGGGAAAAGTTTGATCTCACAAAGACACTGGGGAGAAAAATCTTTTCCTAATGGCCCTAATGGCAAAGAAAGCACAGGGTGGAGGCAGCCATCTTGGCATCCTTAGAAGTGCTAAGCCAGAGTGTTGAGCAGATAGGTGAATCCTTGGGCTGCTGAATCTTCAAGTCCCTTCATCCTGGCTTGTTATGTGAAGTAATACATTTTAATAATACATCTTAATCTATTTAATGTGAAATAATATATTTCTTAAAATGACTTTTAGATATATTTTCAGTGAAGTTGCTATTACTTGAGTCAAAAGTATCCAACTTACATTGGGTTGGATCTACACTGTCCACATCAAAGTTGACACAGTATTTAAAGATATGACTGAATATTTTCTAGAATTAAAGAAACAGAGGAGTCCTCAGAATGAAAGGGCATATCAAATTCTAAGAGTAAATCAGAAAAAGTCTGCACAAGGCACCTCACAATGAAAAATGTCGAACACTAAGAGAAAACATTAAAAGCAAATTTTTCTATAAAGAAGTAACAATTCGGGGCACCTGGGTGGCTCAGTCCATTAAGTATCCGACCTTGACTCGGATCATGATCTCGCTGTTCCCAAGTTTCGGCCCCACATCTGGCTCTGTGCTCACAGCTCAGAGCCTGGAGGCTGCTTCATAGTCTGCGCCTCCCCCACTTGCATTCAGTGTGTCTGTCTGTCTCGCTCTCACTCTCTCAAAAATAAACATTTAAAAAAATTTTAAAGAAGTAACAATTATATAAACAGCAGCCTCTTCTTTTGAAGAAAACAGAAAATAGAGGCCAGAAAACTGTGGAACGATCTCTGTAAAGCACTGAGGAAAAGAACTCTTTCCTTCAAGTTCTACATTATCATTCAGGAGAGGGCACAATCTACTTTGAAGCAAACAAAACCTGAATGTTTACTCACAGTCCCTGACTGAAAGATCCACTTAAAGGCACATTTCATGAAGGAACTCAAACCCAAAAGTAAGGGGTAGGGCACAAGAAACAACTATTAGAAAAGAAACTGGTAAATATATGGAAAATCTAAATAACAACTGCCAAAAAAAAATTAAATTTAAAGTTAAAAAGTTAAACATCAACAATAAATCTTGTAAAAACAGCTAATTTGGGAGCTTTTGAAAACAGGGTGAAATGAAAATACAAAGCAAAATGGAAGCTCTTAAAGGCATGGTTAGAGTAGAAACAGTCCAGGGGAGTAGGTACTCGGGGCACAAACTTTGGTTCCGGCTGTTTCCCCAGCACCTGGACATGTGCCTGGCACACAGTAGGTACACCCAATCATGATTCGTACACAAATGACTAGCTTCTGAAAGTTTGTTATTGTTAGGACAAATAGGAGTGTCAACAACATGAAGGTAACCATGAGAAGAAATAAAACAGGACGCAAAAGTTCCAATCCAAAAGACAAGGGATAAAATGCATAAAGTACTGCTGGCCCTTGTTCCCCCCGGGGGCCCTGGGCTGGCTCCCTAGGGAACCGGAGGACCAGAGAAGCCAGGGCTGCAGAGCCTGACCTTTCCCAGGAGGCAGAGGGGGCGTGTGGCCCAATGAGCTGCCCACCAGGAAAACTCAAAATCCCGGCCTCTGCTGGGAGGCCTGCAGTGGGGAGGCACAAGCCCCAGCAAATCTCCCAAGGCGGGGTGGGGGGTGGCGGGACACCTTAAACGACCCAGAGAGAGGGTGTCCTGGCAGGCAGCCAGCTTACCCAGGGCCTGACAAGCCAGGGCCCATTGATGGAAGGAAACACACGCGTGACTCACATTGCGGCTGTGGGCCCTCCGCTGCCGTCACAAAGGGGCTCCAGAACTCCCACGCCCCCCGCGCCCTGCCTTGCACCGCACCTCCCAGAGACAGCCAACAGCCCTGGTGTCCGGTGACTGGGGTCCCACCAAACCATCAGAGTTACCCCGGGGCCGAGAGCACTCCCTCTCAGGTCCCCAGGGAAGGCTCCGTGCGGCACGGCCACCCCTCCTTCGGAACCGCCTGGGTCCTCTCGGCCATTCCCAGGGACGGTGAGCGGCCTGCTGGACCAGACTGCCGGCAGTGGCCTCAGGTCATTCACAGCCAAATCCTGACACTCAAGCGAGCGATCGGTATCATTTTGGCTTAAAAAACAAGGCAACCTTACAGAATGCTAAGACAGGTTATCTATTGTGTTCTATAAACGGGTTTGCATGGTAATTTCCAAGAAGTAATTCTAGAAGTACCTTGATTTGCAAAAACAGAATCACTCCCATGTAAGGGTGGATTATCTTTCTTGTTTAATTGTGCAAATTTGGATATTAAAATTTTTTTTATGTTTTATTATCTTTGAGAGAGAGAGAGAGAGCGCGCACGCGCGAGAGCAAGCAAACGCACAGCGCAAGCAGGGGAGGGGCAGAAAGAAGGAGACACAGAATCAGAAGCAGGCTCCAGGCCCTGAGCTGTCAGCACAGAGCCCGACACGGGGCTTGAACTCACGAACAGCAAGATCATGACCTGAGCCGAAGTCAGGCTTTTTAACCGACTGAGCCACCCAGGCGCCCCCAGTGCAAGTTTGGATGTTGATGGTCTTACCTAGAACTCTGATTTTCCTCAACTTGTAGTGGGCATCCTTCCTGCTCAGACTGCGGTCGCCCTAAACTTGCCAGAAAAAGACGATGCGGCCTGGGGGTCAAGTGTACAGATGCTAAGCCAAACTGCCTGGGTTTGAAGCCCAGCTCCTCTACTTATTCAGTCCACGCACTCAGTGGACTTCTGTCCCTCATCTAGAAGAAGACGGTCCTTCTCACAGCTATGGCGCGGTCTAAGCTGATCTGTATGAAGTGCCTGGAGCAGCGGCGGGACAAGCGGGCTCTCGCTGCATGCTCATGGGAGCGCCTGAAGGGCTTCCTGATTTCACTATGGGAAAGGACCCTTCCTGCACGTTTCGGCCACAGCCACATGGCCCAGGACTCTGGCTGGAACAGCTCACGGGCAGACTCGCTCCCACAGGTCGGGAGGCTGAGAGACTGCAGGCCCAGGGCTGCGTGGCCACGTGTGGCGCCGGGAGGAGAGCGCTCCCAGGCAAGGAAAGCTGAGGGAATGACAGCAAGAGCGGGAGGGAAGGGGAAGGGGGAGAGAGATCACAGGGAGCCCAGCCACACGTGCTGCTGGCCTGGCCGAGGAATCTGGGATTCTGAATCCGCTCCTTCTCTCGGGCATGTGTTCTCCTCCCGTGAGGCTAACTGAGCGGAGTTTCTGTCACCTGCAACTTAAAGAATCCCAACTGATACTCTGATACACCACAATCTGCATACAAAATGGCAAGACCCCCCTTTTTGGACATCAGTACCAGGAACCTTCCCTTTTTCAGGATTAGGCCGACTCCTAGGCACAGCTCTGCCTACCTCAGCCTCCTTCTTAAAACCTTATCCCTTCCTTCTTGCTGAAGTAACCCGTGGCCACTAGTGCCGTGGGCTCTTGTACAGCAGCGCCCAGCTTTGCACCCCCCCCCCACCGCGTGCAGCCTCTCTGGGATCAGGAGATCCGTGTCCCAGCCCACAAGCCACTACAAAGAAAGGGAGACTTTCCCTGCCCCCCAGAGCCACTTATAAGTGAGGCCACCAAAGGGACAGCCCGAGAGCCTGCAGACAACAGGCCCAGGCTCAGGTGGGTGCTGGGAGGCCACGGTGATCGGAAGGTTGGCAGTTCTCGACACCAGTCTAACGAGGGACTGCTGGACATGACAAGACACATCTGTCCTCCCCAGAAGTCTTTTCTAGAAAGATAATTTCTTTCAGCCTAAGGCAGAAGGTTCTCATCTCACATTCTTAAATATACCCGAGCGGGAGTGGTTCACACTCACCCCCACAGCCACCCACCTTTAAGAAGAGCCTGAGCAGCCTGGACGCTGGGACCACCAGACACCCTCTTCTAAAGAAATTCAATGCTGGGGCGCCTGGGTGGCTCAGGGGGTTAAGCATCCGACTTCGGCTCAGGTTATATGATCTCACGGTCCGTGAGTTCGAGCCCCACGCTGAGCTCTGTGCTGACAGCTCAGAGCTTGGAGGCTGCTTCAGATTATGTATCTCACTCTCTCTCTGCCCCTCCCCTGCTCACGCTCTGTTTTTCTCTCTCTCAGAAATAAACAAACATTAAAAAAATTAGAAACAACAACGACAAAAATCAAATGGCAATCAAATGCCAGGTAGGTGCACAAGATGTTCAAATAAATGACCCCCCAGGGGAGGAAGTGCTCTTACACACCACTTCAAACAAGCCCAGGCGAGGTCACTGGTGAGGTCACTGTCCTATTTTGGCAGCTCTCTCAGGGGCTCTTCATCTCAGCACCTCCCAGCACTTTTGACACATCAATCACCAGCTGGGGGGGGGGGGGGCGGGAAGAAGATGCTAATAACTACCTTGTTGTGCACAAAGGTACCTGAGAGAGACAGCAAGCCCCTGCCCCCTCCCACCTACACACCAGACCACACACCTCGTTGAGAGCCAGAGAGAGATCACAAGGTCCCTGGGTCTCCCTCCACCCTCCCCTGGCACCCACATGAAAACTGTCCCAAACATGGCGACGTGGCCTCTGCAACCCCACAGGGAGGCCCACCCAGCCGGCCCACAGCCTGTTACCCCGCACAGTGCACTCCACCCTTGTCCCCACAAGGGCACCGCAAACCCAGTAACGTCCTGGTTCAAAATCTCTCACTTCACGTGTAAAGCAGGCCTGAGCTCTGGTCTGCTTGGGAAAATGGGCATTTTTTCTGCAAGTGGAAGGAAGAAGAAAAAAAAAGCTACAGTCAGAACCCCAAACGACCTCAAGTTCTCAGTCCCCGACCGAGTTCCTGGTTTGTCAGCGGGAAAGACATGGCTTTGGTGGCCTCCGCATGGACATTACCTACTTGAGCACCTCACTGCCCTTCACAACAGCCTTCTGTAGAGACTGGGAGGCTGGAGCTGGGGCTCTTCACCGACTGTGTCCCCGTCCACAGGGGTCAACAGTGAGTCTGCCTGGCGTCTTTCCAAAGCCAAGCTCTTGCTCCTCGGCTTAGACCTTTCCCAAGGCTTGGTCCTTGATCCGTCCCTTTCTCCTTATATCCTTGAGCATCACATCCATTTCGGGTGTTGCTTAATTATTTTTCACTAATAATAAACAGTATTTGCAAAACCCTGTGCAACACACAATGTGTCCTTATGTGCATCATCTCATTAGATCTCCTGGGTAACTTTGAGAGGGAGGAATTACTCCTGTCCCCATTTCAGAGAAGTAGCGAAACATACGGTTAAAAGCATGACCTCTGGAACTAGAGAGCCTGGGTTCAAATCCCAGCTCTACTACTTACTGGCTCTGTGACCTTGACATGTGACTTAAACTCTCTGGGCACCAGCTTCCCCTGCTGTAAAATAGGGATAATACTCTTGCTCAGGCACCTGCCTCAGAAGGCTGGTGGGAGAAGTCAATGAGTTAATATTTGTACAGTACTTAGAATAGTGTTTGGAAACACGTGTTTGTTAAATAGATAAAATGGGGAAACTGAGGCTCAGAAAGGTTAAGGGCCTTGTTCAAGAGAACAATAAGTAGTAAGCTTGGTCCTGTGGCTGTGAGACTATGTCTTCCCTCCACCCACTCAGCACAGGAGAAGATTTGCCACGGAGTGGCCTTATCTACATTCCAGATTTCTGACCCATCAACCCCTTCATGGGCCTTGTGTCCAGCCAGCTGTTCTGTGTGCTCCCATTTCCCATTGCTTTGCTTCTGCCTGTCCTCTCCTCGGAATGCTCTCCCTGTTTGTGGGATGGATGAATAAAGATTCACTAAGTCCAAAATATGTTCCTGATCTACTGGTCTAATAACTTTATTGAAAGAGGGAAGGAAACAAACAAGTAAATGGGGCAGCGGGAGACTGAAGCCTAAAGAACAAACAAAAAATATACCAAGTCACAACATGAAGTTTGGCACTGATTCCTTGGATATGACATCAAAGGCACAGGCAGAAAGAGAAAAAAACAGACAAACTGGACTTCAGAAAACTTAAAAATCTGTACATCCAAGGATACTGTCCACAGAATAAAAAGGCAACCCACAGACTGAGAGAAAATATTTCCAGATCATATACCTGATTAGGGATTAATATCTAGAATATATTAAGAATTCCTATAATTCAGCAATAACCAAAGAGATCCCATGTCGAAAAAAGATATATGAATGGCCAACAGGCACATGAAAGATACTGAGCATCACTGAGCATTAGTAGATAAAAGTACAAGAAGATATTATCTCCTACTCATTAGAATGGCTACTATAAGAAAAAAAAAAACAGAAAATAACAAGTGTGGGTGAGGATATGGATAAACTGGAGCCCTTCTGCACCACTGGTGGGAACATAAAATGACAGGGGCTCCTGGGTGGCTCAGTCTGTTAAGGTGCCGACTTCCACTCAGGTAATGATCTCCCAGTTCCTGAGTTCGAGCCCCCATTGGGCTTGGTGCTGACGGCATGGTGCCTGGAGCCTGCCTGGAGATTCTGTGTCTCCCTCTCTCTCTGCTCCTCCCCTGCTTGTGCTCTGTCTCCCTCTCTCAAAAATAAATAATAAAACATTAAAAATGATAAAGCCACTGTGGAAAACAGCATGAAGGTTTCTCAAAAAGTTAAATACGGAATTACCATACAATCCAGCAGTCCCGCTTCTGGTGATAAACCTCCAATAACTAAAAGCAAGGGCTCTAAGAGCTACTTGTACACCTGTGCTCCTAGCATGATGCTCACCAGCTAAGATGTGGAAGCAACCCAAGTGTGTCCTGACTGATGAACGGACAAGCAAAACACAGTATACCCCCATGACGAAATATCAGCCTCCAGAAGGAGGCTCTGACAGGGGCGCCTGGGTGGCTCAGTCGGTTGAGTGACCGACTTCGGCTCAGGTCATGATCTCATGGTTTGTGGGTTGAGTCCCGGCACTGGGCTCTGTGCTGCCAGCTCAGGGCCTGGAGCCTGCTTCCGATTCTGTGTCTCCCTCTCTCTCTGCCCCTCCCCTGTTCATACTCTCTCTCTGTCTCTCAAAAGTAAATAAATGTAAAAAAAATAAATAAAAAATAAACACAAGGAGGCTCTGACATAGGCTCCCACATTGGGGACCTGGAGGACCCCATGCTGAGTGAAATACGCCAGTCATAGAGCCGCAAATACTGCGTGGTTCCAGTTAACACAAGGTGCTTGGCTTGGTACCAATCACAGGGATGACAGGAGCCAGCGGAGGGAGGACGCTGGGGAACGGGGTTAGTTCTACGAGATGACCAGAGGCTTGGGGAGGGAGGCAGGAAGGGGCGCCCGATATGAAAGCAGTCAACACTGCCGGATCGCACACTTAACAATGGCTACATGGCAAGTGTGTGTTAGAAATACTTCAGCACAATTAAGAAACGGAAGAACACATTTATCGGGGTCCCTTCTCTTGACCCCTGAACCCACAGAGTGTGGAGAGTCGCGAAGTGAAGGCAGGTGAAGAGGAGGAGAGCCTTGGGCAGCATGCGCAGTAACCTCCTCCTGGGACAGAGCAGGAGGCGCAGGCGGGTGGGTGGGTGACTTCACAAGCTCCTCCCCCAGCTGCGTGGTCCTCGCACTGCACCTCCCCCCACCCCCAGCAACCGCGCTGCAGCCCACCCCCACCCCCCCAGCGCACGGTAAAACAAAACTCAACTTCTAGTTCATGAGACGCCTTTGCTGCCGTTGAGCATGCTGGAAACTGTCAGGAACACCGCGTACTAAGCCAACTTGGACTTGGTTCCACACACTGTCAGCTGAGTTGTTTCAAAGGGCCACTGGCCTCACTCCCAGGCCATCAGCAGCCCCGCCGCGCACCGCCAGCATCTCCCGGTCAACACGGACAGGGGACAATCCACTTCAGCCTCCCGCAAAGTCCGCAAACCACCAGCGGAAGTCACGATGAAGACAACACAGCAGGGGAGAGTCCTTCCCCCCCCACCCAGAGAAAAGCATGACCCGACCAGAGAGATGCCCAGCTGTACACGAGGCAGCTGTCTGTCCTTCGCCGGGCCACCGGCCACCCCGGCCTGCACCACGAGTCCCCTGGGGGAAAGAAAGGCAGACACGCCAGCTTCTCCAGGGCAAGCTCGGGCCACCCTGCCCAGTGCTGGGACCCCAGCAGCTCCCAGAGGCAAAGCGGGGTCACCCCAGGTCAGGAGGCCCCAGGCGGCCCCTCTTACCTGCGGCTGCCACCAGAGGTGGGTGTGGTGGACCAAGGGTCTGGTCAGGATCCCCTGCTCAGATAGAGAGGAGCCACTGCCAGTCCCCAGAGCTCCCGACTCATACACCCAACTGGCTACTAGACAGGCCCAGTCGGACGTCATCAGCATGGAGAGCCTAGCATGTCCGAAACCAGACTTCAAATCTCTCAGGCCTGCCAGGTCCACATTCCTCCTCATCTCCTGTTATGGTTCCCCATTCTCCCAGCCTTAACCTGGAAGTCACTCCTGACTCCTCACTGTCTCTCACTTCTCCTATCAGGTTCACGAACAAATCTATGGGCTCTAATTCTGAAATGTTTCTAAAATTTAATTCTATGTCTTACTATCTCTCCTACCATCACTCCGGCCCAGGCTTTGTTATATCTTCTCGAGGTTATTAAAATAGCTTCCTCACTGGCCTACCTGCATCCACCACTGCCCCCGTTCACACAGCCCCCAGAGGAGCTTGTTCAAACAGAGGGCAGAACAAATGAACAAGTCACAGAGCTTTACTCATAACTCCAAAAACGATCCCCAGATCACTCAGAACAATCCTGCAGTTTCCTACGTGATCTGGCTTTCCGTTACTGCTCCAACCTCATAATAAAAATCGCTTTTTACACCCACTCCAACCACACCGGCTTACTTACTATTTCAGACACATCAAGCATGCATCTACCTCAGGGCCTTTGTACTTGCTGTTTCCTATACCTGGAAGGCCCTCACCCCAGAGATCTTTGTAGGCTGCTCTCCCACTTCTTTAGGTCTTAACTTAAATCACCTTTTTGGCAAGGCATTTCCATCCCACACTACCTTTCCTACCCACCTCCAATACTTCATGGCCCCATTCTCTTCCTTACTTTTTCTCCTTAGTGCACATGTGCGTACTTATTAATCTTGTTAATGCCTTTCTCTCCCATGAAACTGTATGCTCCATGAATGCAAGGAATTCTGGTCTACAAATTTCTTCACCGGCTTCAAGAGCAGTGACTGACAACTGATAGGTACCCAATATATGTGATAAATAACTGAGTATCTGAATGAAATATGGGACACTGGGCATAGCATAGCATATGCCCAATCCTGGCATAGCAGGCATTTCTTGCTTTGCAGACACAGCAGACAGTATTCATTATCCGGTCAATACCCCCCTTTCCCCTCTCAACAGAACTCTGACTTGCCGTGGGGTACACTAAATGTGCCCACGAAAACGGACTCCCTGTATAGAGCCTGGGCGGCCATTAGACCCAGTTTCAGTCAACAGAAGTCTACAATGTGGCAAAAGGCTATATCCACTCCCTGCCCTTTTCCCTTCCCTCTCCCTCCTGACTGGAACTCAAACGCAGTGCTTGCAAGTGAGGCAGCCACCTTCTCACCAGGGAGCTGGAAGTCCCATGCAATCGGTTTGTCGCCCAAACCGCATACTGAACCGTGAGGCCTCCGTGCCCAGGCATGCCAGTCAACCCCTTTTTGGTCAAGGGCAACGCTAACTTGATACATAAAGGCGAGAAGAGAGACGCAGAGGAAGGCAAACCTGCTGTGCGTGAACGTCATGGTGCAATCCCATGGCTGGTAAGAACTGGTGCTGCGGAGTCTTGGTTCATCTAACCGTCCTCTTCTCCCACCTATGCTGTCCCCTCCCCCTCGACCCCAGGGCGATCCTAACCCGCTCACCCTTTCCCATGATAACTCTACACAGAATCAAAGCCTCTACGCAGTAGAAAGAGAGGGCCTCCGGGAACAAGTTCTCTTCCAAAAAGGCGCTAAAACCTGAGCTAATCCTTGGAAATGGCTCATTCTGGAGAGCTGAGGTTTAGGAGTTGATGGGGTTTTTTCCATCTTAAAATATCAAAACTCTTTAATTTTAAACCTTTAAGCAAAATTATGAAAATCGATCACACATTTCTCTATATTTGAAAGCCAAGGATACAAAACATAATAATTTTCATGAGGCTGATTCAAGATCATTAAGTACCAAGACAAATGGAATTTTGATTTGGAAAAGACCTTCGAGGTCAATTCTTTTTTTAAATTATGTTTTATTTATTTTTGAGAGAGAGTGTGTGAGCAGGGGAGGGACAGTGAGAGGGAGACACAGAATCCGAAGACAGTCTCCAGGCTCTGAGTTGTCAGCACAGAGCCTGACATAGGGCTCAAACCCACAAACTGTGAGATCATGACCTGAGCTGAAGTCAGACGCTTAACTGACTGAGCCACCCAGGTTCCCCCTTCGGGGTCAATTCTAATGCAACCACTTTCTTCTGAAACCTCAGGGAAGACTGTGGCACTTGTCCACGGCCACTCAGCTGGTGGATTTCCACCGTGAGCGATCAATGCCAGATCGGAAATACAGTGATTCCCTCAAGTCAGATGAGGTAAGGGTATATCCTCTTACACCAAACGTGCCCTTAAATTCTCTACTTCTTATACTTTCTCTGCAATGTTTTTCAACTTCCTGCTTCCCTTTTTCCCTACACAAAGTATACTTGACTAGTTTTCCTCGCCTAGCTTATTAAAAGTCTGCGTAAAGCAAGAGCGGATAATATCGTGGGGGAGCTCGTCAGTGCAAAGATCTCCAAGTATGGCCTCTGTCATACGTATGTCATTTCCTCCTGTGCCTTTGGGGACGGTTGATTTTCCGCTTCTCAACACTCCACCATGTAAGTGACATAAGAACTGTATTTATACGGCTTAGGTAACTGGGGCATGTTCCAGAAAAACAGGGACCCCTGAAACAGCTCAGAGCTCAGTATCTAAGTTTAGTATTTTTTAAGTAGTAAGAGGGAAACTGCTGAACTTAAGAGTCAAGGTTGTTGAGTCCCATTGAATTTTATGCCACCAGAAAGCCAGATATATCAGTGCAAATAAATACATACTGAACGACTATCAATTTCCAAAAGGCCAAGCCTAGAAAGTATGAACTTTTTGAAGAGACTATAGGTACATGTGCAGAAGAGATCTGCACAGGCCTGTAAAACAGGCAGAGTGTTACCTGCTCTTAGCTACCTTGATTCCTTTACTTTTATTTCCTCTATAAACTATCCTATCACACATCCTCTAAGCCTTGAATTCCCAAACTGTAGGTGGCAGTTACCTGTAGACCAAATAAATAATGTCTCACACACATGTGAACTATTCTTCTTAAAATGTCTTAAGACACTACTGCAGTCAATAAAATTAAAAATCATTTTTCACATGGTTATTGATTCAAAGCAGCTTTTTGTAGTGAAGCGTTTTCTCCAGCTGGAGTGAGATTAAAAGGGGAGGTGGATCGGGGAGCCGGGGTGGCCCAGGCGGTTGAGCATCTGACTCTTGATTTCAGCTCAGGTCAAGACCTCATGGTTCTTGGGATTGAGCCCTGTGTCAGGTGGGATCCTCTCCCTCTCCCTCTCTCTCTCTCTCTCTCAAAATAAATAAATAAAACTTTTTTTTAAAGGCAGGGGGGAGGTGGGTCCACGCAGCCTAGAACAGCTTGGAGCTCACGACCATAGTCATTCCAGGCCCGACCTCCCCATTGCCACTTATGTGAATAACATCTAGCTCAAGGTCCAGATTAAGAACAACATTCTGAAGAAAACTTTCTGGAACATTCCACCCTCACAGTGACCCTTACTATCTCTTAGTATGTAAAGCCTTCCTTTTACACGTTAGTTATTCTCTCAGACATGCATATCTTAGCACAAGTTTCCATTTTACGTAAGGATAACTGCTCCTCCAGAAAACATTAATTCTTCTTCAGTTTCCCCTTTGCATTCCCAACAGCACTTTGCATGTGAAGGGGAGAAAATATTTTATATACCCCCTACTCTTTAACATCTACTTCGATCTGATATTCAAGAGAAAAAATAGTTTCTGGAATCCTGACCGAACCTAGGTTTGAATTTCACATGACCTTGTGCACCTCTCCTAACCTGAGTATGAAATTCTCCCTGAGGAAAGAGACAGTGGAATTAACCTACTTTAATGTGATGGTCCAGAGGAATATATGACCTAGCCATGACAGCTAGGCAATGAAAAGAAATAAAAGGCATCCAAACTGAAAGGAAAAACTAAAACTGTCACTGTTTGCAGATGACATGATATGATATATAGAAAACCCTTAAGACCCCACCAAAAAAATATTTAAGTTTATTTATTTATTTTGAGAGAGACAGAGAAAGCACAAGTTAGGGAAGAGCAGAGAGAGGGGGAGAGGGAGAGGGAGGGAGAGGGAGAGGGAGGGAGAGGGAGAAAGAGGGAGAGAGAGGGGGAGAGAGAGAGAGAGAGAGAGAGAGAGAGAGAGAGAGAAGCCCAAGCAGGCTCTGAGCTGTCAGCACAGAGCCTGATGCGTGGCTTGAATTCATGAAACACGATTTCATGACCTGAGCCAAAGTCAGATGCTTAACCGAGTGAGCCACGCAGGCACCCCTCCACCAAAAAGCTATTAAACTAATGAATTCAGTAAATTCGTAGGATACAAATTAACATATAGAAACCAGATGCATTTCTAGATACTCATAATGAGCTATCAAAGAGAAAAATTAAGAAACAATCCCATTTATAATTGCATCAAAACAATAAAATACCTAGAAATAAACTTAACCAAGGAGCTGAAAGACCTTTACTCTGAAAACTGTAAACACTGATAAAGAATCATCTTCAGATGACCCAAATAACTGTAGAGATGTACCATGCTCATGGACTGGAAGAATTAACACTGTTAAAACATCCATAGCACCCAATCTACAGATTCAATACAGGGGAAAAAATGTCATTTTTCACAGAACTAAAATAATGAATCCTAAAATTTATATGGGACCACAAAAGACCCCAAATAGTCAAAGAAATCTTGAGAAAGAAGAAAGCTGAAGGAAGTCATCACTCTCCCTGATTTCACACTATACTATAAAACAATAGTAATAAAAACAGTATGGTACTAATATGAAACAGGCACATAGGTCAATGGAATGAAGTAGAGAACCCAGAAATAAAACCTCACATATATGGTCTATTAATCTATGACAAAGGAGGCAAGAACATACAATGGAGAAAAGGCAGTGTCTTTAATAAACGGTGTTGGGGAAAACTGGACAGCTACATGCAAAAGAATGAAACTGGGCCACCTGCTTAAACCATACACAAAAACGAACTCGAAATGGATTAAGGACATAAATGCAAGAACTGAAACCTAAAACAAACATAAAACGTCTAGAAGAAAACAACAGGCAGTAAGCTCTTCCGCACTGGTCTAAGCAGTATCTTATTTTTTTTATAATTAATTTTTTTTAATTTACATCCAAGTTAGTTAGTAGATAGTGCAATAACGATTTCGGGAGTAGAATCCAGTGATTCATCCCCGACATACAATAAGCAGTATCTTTTTACACCAGTCACCCAGGCAAGAGCAACTAACGTTAAATAAGCGAGGCTACATCACATTAAAAATCTTCTGCACAGGGAACGAAACCATCAACAAGGCAACCTACGGCAATCCTATTTGCAAATCATTCAGAGGTTAATATCCAAAATATAGAAACACAACATCAAAAAGACAAACAACCTGATTAAAAAACAGGCAAAGGACTTGAGCAGACATTATTCTGCAGATGACACATCCAGATGGCAACAGGCACGTGAAAAGATGCTCGATGTCACTCACCATCAGAGCAAATCAAAACCGCAATGAGCTATCACCTCACACCTGTCAGAATGGCTAGTATCAAAAAGACAAAAATAACAAGTGCCGGCGAGGATGTGGAAATAAGGGAGACCCCGCACACTGTTGGTGGGACTCTAAACTGGTGCAGCCACTGTGGAAAACAGTATGGAGGTTCCTCAAAAAATAATTGTACCACTACACGATCCAGCAATTCCACTTTTCGGTATTTATCTGAAGAAAATGAAAACACCAATTCAAGGAGAAATGTGCACCCCTATGTTTATTTACTGCAGCATTATTTACAATAGGCAAGACGCGGAAGCAGCCCAAGTGCCCCCCCGACAGATGAACGGGTAAGGAAGATACAGTGTGTATAGAAATAACGGAATAGCGCTCCGCCATAAAAAAGAATCTTGCCATTTGAGACAACATGGATGGACCCAGAGGGTATTATGCTACGTGAAATAATTCAAAGAAAGACAAATACCACATAACTTCACTTCTACACGGAATCTAAAAACAAAACAAAACAAACACACAAATTACAAACAGACTCATAGACACAGGAAACTGTTGAGGGGAGGCTGGAGGGGCCGGCGGAACAGGTGAAGGGGATTAAAGGGCACAAACTTCTAGCTGTAAAAGAAGTTAAGTCACAGGGATGTAATGTACAGCATAGGGAATATAGTGAATAATAACGTAGTAACTGTGTGTGGTGACAGACGATAACTAGACTTAACTAGACTTATCGTGGGGTCATTTCATACCAGGAAAAAGGAATATATTTAGAAATATGCGAAAGCAGGTAGTGGAGTGGCTGTCAGAGGATGAACTCAAAAAATGTTTAAGATACTTAAGACATGAAAAGAAAACTCAATTATTTTTTCTCCCATTCAAATTTAATTACCGCCAAGACATTTGATTTGACCACTTAAGTGGATGGCACAGAGGAGAAAGGACGCACTGCAAATGGAGGTGGCTGGGACTCCATGTGGGGCTTGGGGATTCAGTACTTGAACCTGACTGCTCAATCACTGCGGGGCGGGGAGGGGGGGGAGGGGACTCCTGCCCACCGGGGAGCTAGCTGCTTCAGTGACCAGCGATGCGGACGCCCCAGCTGTGGCAGGGTGGCGGGCCCTCAGCGGCGAGGAGGAGGCTGATATTCCATGCATACAACCCCTACCCCGAAAGAGCAAATCTCATTTTTTTTTCAAAGTAAGCTCCACACCCAGCATGGAGCCCAACGCGGGGCTTGAACTCCCAACTTGGAGATCGAGACCTGGACTGAGCCACCTAGGCGCCCCAAATCTCATTTTTTAAGAGAGTGTCAGGATGGCTGGGTAAGGTCTGAAAATGCCCAAACAGAAGATTCTAGAAAACAATCAAACCCAGGGGCACCTGCGTGGCTCAGTTGGTTAAGCGGCCGACTTCGGCTCAGGTCACGATCTCGCAGTTTATGAGTTCGAGCCCCGAGTCGGGCTCTGTGCTGAAGCTGAAGCCTGCTTCAGATTCTGTGTCTCCATCTCTCCTCTTGTGCTTGTGTCTCCCTTCCCCGCTTGTGCTCTCTCTCAAAAATAAACATTTTTTTAAAATTAAAAGGAAAAAAAATCAAACCCAATCACTACCCCAATATTTTACATCAGTGTTTCTCAAAGGAAGGGCACTCTGCCTCCCTTCCCACCCCAGGGAGGGGTCTCTGAAAATACCCGGGGACATTTTTGGTTCTCACATCTCAGGGGCCAGCTCTGGTACGTAAGGCCAAGGACACTGCTACACACCTCGTAAGGCAGGGGACAGCCCCCACAACAAAGAATTACCCAGCCCAAAATGTCGACAGCACGGAGCTTGAGAAATCCTATTCCACCACAGTGCCTTGGGTTTGCTGCACATACTTACAGGCAGATCGAAGGAAAGACAACTCCCTCCCTAAAACACACACATGCATGTGCGCGCGCACACACACACACACACACACACACACGCACGCTCCAAGAAAACAAGAAGAGTTGAAAACTATGCGGAGAACAAGACTAAGGTTACTTCTATCACAAGATAAACAATGGTATCATGTTAATTGGTTTTTCCCCTTAATTGGTTGTTTTATTCATTATCCTCCCAGAGCCCAGCACACTAGCTAAACTCATACTGCTAAAATTGAGAATATTTCTCAACGTTAAAAAAAATTTTTAATGTTTATTATTGAGAGCGAGCCAGAGCATGAGCAGAAGGACAGAGAAAGAGGGGGACAGAGAAAGAGGGAGACACAGAATCCAAAGCAGGCTCCAAGCTCTGAGATGTCGGCACAGAGCCCGACATGGGGCTCGAACTTGGGAACAGCGAGATTGTGACCTGAGCCGAAGTCGGACCCTTAACCGACTGAGCCACTCAGGCACCCCTATTTTTACATGTTATAAAGTAATACCACTTCTGAATCCTTTTTTTCTGCTGACTGTATCTGAGACAGATGTCACCACAGATAGCCCTGCTGAATACAGGATGTCCCCTCCCACCCTTCCCACACGGCTGCTGGTTCCTGGGCACTGCTCGCTCCCCCCTTCCCAGCCCTCACTCAGCCACCCCTAAGAAGGTTTCCTGAATACCTACTCTGTGCCAAGCTGGGACACAGCACTGAACAAGGTTACCAAAATCTCTCCTCTCCTGGAGCTCTGTGTGGGGTAACTTTGTGTGAGCTTCACACGTGAGGGGACACAGAGTGTAAACAAACAGACAATGAATATCCTAAATAATTCCAGATGGTGCTAGATGCTATGAAGAAACATACAAGGGGAAAGAAGAAGGAATGGGTGAGTGGGCTGGGAGTGGGTAGTCAGAAAGTCTCTCCCAGGTTACACCTGATTAGAGCAGAAAACAATGCAAAGGACTTTCAGGCTAAGGAAGAGCCTGTGCAAAGGCCCTGAGGCAGAATGAGCTGGATGAGTTTAAGGCATGGTGAGATCACTGGGACGAAGTGGAGGAAGGGGAAACAGCAGACCACCGAGTAAGGGGCAGACTACGGAGGACTCCACGGCCATGGTGAGGAGTGTGGATGAGAACCCATGTGTGACAGAGGCCCCTGGAATAGTGTGGCTGACATGTTTTAAAGGGCCACTCTGCTGCAGGGTGTAGCGAGTGCACAGGCAGGGACACCAGTTAGCCCAGGTGACAGGTGAAGGCTTGGACCAGGGCTGTGGTTAAAAGGTGGTCTGAAATGAGCAGATGCATTAACCTCCAACATTTCAGAGCTAGGAGCGGCCACAGGAGCAGCTCAGTGCAGTCGTGTTATCTTACAGACAATGAAGCCAAACCTCAGAGTCTCACCTATGTAATTCCTGGTAGAGCCCAGATGTCCTGACTGCCATCACCACACCTTTGCCCTTCCTGGCCATCCCGGGACTGGGTGGAGGGTGCAGGAGACAGCAGGAATAGGAATCCTCTAGAAGGTAGGCCCAGGTAAGCATGAAATAAGGGACTGTCTTGCTTTGGGCAAGGATGACCTCACCAAATCTAACAGGTCATTCCTTGAGCTCCGCCCAGCACTTGATGCCTTCGACAACGATGACGTCATTTTCTTCTGAGACCCCTCCCTGCCCCGCCCCGCCCCCTGCTGCTGCTCCCTCCTGCTTCTCCCTCCTTCCATTCCTTTCCAGCCTTACTGACCCCTGCCCTGTCACTATACTGCCTCCCACGGTGCTGGTGCTGTCTGTGGGGCCACTCCTTCCCCATCTGCAGAGGAAATCAACTGTTCACCTCTTCGACGTCTCTTCCCTTTGCTCTAGGAGTTGCCCCTGAGTTTCCTCTGCAGTCACCCTTCCCAGACCCGAAGTTCATGCATCCTCATGGATGTGACACATGATGTACGCCTCCCGATCAGCACATTCCAAACCCCTCCGACCCACTCAGCTGACAAGACGTAAGGGCTGTTGCCGGGGTAGCTGGGAGAAACACAGCTCCCACGCCTGCTGGCTTTGCACCTGCAGCACCCCCTAGCCACTGTGAGGGGGGAGCCAGAGACCAGAACTGGTTAAGAAAATGAGTCCTGATGAAATCGTTTGAACCTGGAACTCAGGCCTGAAGCCAGACACTCTTGAGCTTTTTTATTAAGTTTATTTTGTGAGTATGTGTGTGGGGGAGAAAGTGAGCGAGCGCACCCCAAGCAAACCCTGCACTCAGCATGGAGCCTGACATGGGGCTCAATCCCACAACTCTGGGATCATGACCTGAGCCAAAATCAAGGGTCAGACGCTCCACCAACGGAGCCACTCAGGTGCCCCCACTCTTGAGCCAGTAACTTTCCTTTCTGCTTAGGCCAACGTGGACTGGATTTTCCACACTTGTAGAAGGAAGAGTCCCATCTGATACCTCCTCTCTCTCTCTCTCTGCACACTCTCTCTCCATACCCCCCTAAACAGCGATGACTCCAAAATCTCCATCTATATCCCAGACAACTCTTCGGAGCTCCGGATTCGTATCCACCCACCTAGTAGATGTTTTCTCCCATATGTCACACCCGGGCACCTGCGCTAGAACATGTGCAAAACGGAATTCATCATCCCTGCTTCTACCATCTCAATGTGCTACTCTTCATGGTTTTCACTACCCAAGAAAGTACATCACCACCCACCCAAAGCACTCAAGACAGGAACCTAGGACATCAGACAGCACTCTTGCCAGGTAGTCCTGATGGGGCTAAAGGGTATGTGGCCTTGGGGTGGATCTTCATACGGACTTGCTAGGTTTCAATGAGGTGCTGTGTGTAAAGTCATACGTGTTGGTCGGTTCCATTCCCCATCACAGACATCTAGTGCCCCACTAACTCCTGACTCACACGTTCATTGTCACTGTCATTACCCAAGCTCACAGCCTTGCCAGCTTTCCCTGCGAGGACTACTGGACATTTCCATCTCATTGTCTCCCCACCCACCAGGGTCACTGGACCGACTAACTCCTGACCAGCCTGCTGATGCCGTACCAGGCTCTGTCACCTGCAGAACCTATTCATGGGCACGGCCTCCACTGCAGCCCTCCTGAACTGCTCACAGGTCCCCAGATCCACCCGCTGTTGCTCTCCACTCTACGACTTCACGCGGCAATGTGTCCACTGTCAGCATGCCCATTCTCCCTCTTCTCCTGCCTGGTGAAGGTGAAGGTGTTCATCCTAACACCCAATGAAAAAAATTCCTCTAAAAATGAAAGACAACAGAGATGCCACATTGGCTAACGAGGCTCACAGGCACATTCAAACCCTGTCTTCCCCGGAGGAGGGAACCTGAAAAAAGCGGACTAGGAAAGAAACAATAATTTAAAATACTGTTAAATGAAAAAAAAAAAGGCAAAGAAAAAATGGCAAGGAAAGAGAAAACGTAAGAACAGTTCATCTTGAGACAGGAGAGGACTTTCTAGGCAAAAGAGAAAACTTGGGGCTCGCAGCAAAGTAATATAAACTTAACCACATAAAAAGTCATCACTTCTGCACAAAGGTACGGTAAGTAAAGCTAGAGAAGAAAACATAAAAGGCAGGATATTTGATTTATTGACAAGAAAAGAATTAAAGTCCAGAATTTAGAGAGAGCCTCAAAAACTGATAAAATCACAAACAATTCAACAGAAAAACTGGAAAAGGATTTCATGGGCGTTTTGAAAGCGTGTAGATGGATTAAGTTTTTTTTTCAGTGTAAACTTGGGAAAACCTAAACTGCACAGAGCTTTGGCAGGGAATGATCTCTAAGACATAGGTGTTTGGTTTTTTTTTTTTTTTTAACTCCATAAGCAGAATAGGGTGTATTGTATGCCACTGTATTTCTTTTAGAGGGAGTAAACAGAAGACACATTTTATTTGGCTACAGATGCATATACTATCTCTAGATGAATACACAAAAACTGGCAAAATTATCTCCAAAACGGGGAAAAGAGGGCTGAGAGAGGAGGGAGAGATTACCTTTTATACCCTTTGAATGTCGTGCTTTATAAATACTACCTTTCCCCAAAGGGAGTACCCCAAATACTACCCATCCCCAAACAAGTAAATCTAATAAATTCAATCTCTTTTCTGCACAATCTCAAGATCCCAATAAACAAAGGGAATTCTGCTTAAATAAATGCTTAAAACAACATACCTCCACCTGCTTCACTTGCAGGAATAGGTTTTATCCAGAAATACTCCCATGTACACGAGATCTTGGGGGTGCGTCCCTGCCCTGCAGCCAGGGGCTTCAGACAGGCCCTTCTCCCGCCCACAGCCCCCTCGAAGGACCCCCGGTGCCAGCCTGGGACACGGCCAGGAGGGGCCAAGCTCCCTCCAGGAGGAGGGCTCACACCGCACTCAGGGATAGACTTCGGCGAGATGGGTGGTGCCTGGGTGGCTCAGTCAGTTAAGCGTCTGACTCTTGGTTTCGGCTCAGGTCATCGTCTCACAGTTCGTGAGTGCAAGCTCTGCATCGGGCTCCGCGCTGACAGTACGGAGCCTGTCTGGGATTCTCCCTCTCTCTCTGGCTCTCCTCTGCTCTCTCCATCTCTCAAAATAAATAAACTTAAAAAAATTTATAAGTATCAATAAACAATATATTGCATATTCACCCAGATTTCTAGACTTGGGGGGCATATACTTAGGCACTGAAGAAGGCCTAGAAAATAACACATTTACAGTGGTTACCTCTGAGGTGAGAAGAGGGAGTGGAGGAGAAGTGGAGGGAATTTTATTTTCCCATACACTTCTATATTTTAAAAAATCTGTCATAATAACTCATGGTTATGAAAAAGTTACTACATTCTAGGTATGCTTTTCTTTTAATATTTATTTTTGAGAGAGAGAGAGAGAGAGAGAGCGCCTGCACACGCACGCGTGCAGGAGCCGAGAAGGGGCAGAGAGAGAGGGAGACAGAATCCGAAGCAGGCTCTAGGCTCTGAGCTGTCAGCACAGAGCCTGACGCAGGGCTCGAACTCACGAACCATGAGATCATGACCTGAGCCGAAGCTGGATGCTTTACCGACTGAGCCCCCCAGGCGCCCCTCTAGGTATGCTTTCCATTATTCACCCACAGGTGCCGGTTTCTAAGTGGCGGGCTGGGTGCCGGCTGCCCAACTTCAGATTGTGCTCTTGATACAGTGCTCTCTCACCTGTTCCTCGAGTGAAAAACAAACACAAATCGAATGTGCCCCCTTCATGTTTTACCCCCAACGCATAGAAAACGCCTTCCTTTATGCCTTCAGCTTCCCAGAACAAATCTGCCATGAACGCCTCCTGGGCCCATAACTGGCCAAGGAAACAGGGAACAACCAAGTTGTAAGCATCCTCTTGGTGTAAGACTAGAGTCCGACGAGCCTGGCACTGGCTGAACGAATTAAGTGTTCAGTCATTAAGTCAGCCCTTCCTCCAAACTCAGCCAGCACTGAAAGCAATCTCCAGTTTTGCCGATTTTTTCGTTCTCAAAGAAAAACAGCTAGAAGACTCCCCCCCCCATGCTTCATAGCATCTTAGAATGACAGCAAGTCCTTCCTAAGGTCTAACCCAGGGGTTGTAAGCTGGCAGTCTGCAGGCAACGACCGGCCCGCACACATAATCTGCTTGCCCTGCACATTTTGAAAAGTGTTTTTGAATTAGTTACCAACCTCAAAACATGATTTTTTTTTTCATAAAAATTTACAGCTTCCCCCAAAATTCAGGTCAAGCAACAATGTGCGGGAGCTCAGTTGCATCTGCACCTGTCTCTTCACAGAGAGGCGTGCCCCCAGCCAGCAGCCCCGCCCCCCAACCCCCCACCCCAGCCCTCCTCCTACAGGCAGGCCTCCTGACTGGCCCAGCCAGCAGCAGAGCTTATACTACAAAACCATACCTCCTTTGGCGGACATTTAGGTCAGTCCCAGTTCAGCCCATTCTGCCTTTCATGGAACCAAAACAAAGAGCTCAGCCCCTCTGACTACAGGGTCCTCCTTAGTCTCTGATACTCCCACCATGCAGGGCTGCAACACAAAGAGAAGGATATGAGTACCTGAGGCCTTGGAGTTAGTTCCTCAAATGCCAAACAGGCCTCTCTTTGAGGGATCCCTAATCTCCTCGCCATGGCAGTGGAGCTTTGGGGCAGGGAGAAGTCCTGAGTTCGGGGACCCGCCTGTGTGATGGAGCCGACATTAAAAGTACTGCCAAGTCAAAAGACCTGAGTTTGATCCTAGCTCCTCACTGCTGAGCCAAGTACTTACCTCTCTGGAGTCTGTTTCTCCACCTATAAAATGGGCTAATAGCACTGCACAGGGCTGTTAAGTGAGTGAAACAAAAAAGTATATAAGAAAGTGCTTATAAACATCTTACAAGTACAAAATAAGATAGGTGTGGACTAGAACAAGAGGGGCGCTGTGGAAGAAGTGACAGAAAGGGTGACACAAATCCCAGTTAAAGAAAGGTGGATGAAGAGCCCGTGGCTATGTAATCCGAGGTCCCCAGGCCTCCTCCTTCTGCCTTGAGGCCCTGGGAAATATCTCTCTCTCCTCACCTGTCTCAGTGGATCATAAGGGAAAGCCACTTTTTTCCCCACGCCAGGAGCCCTCCCCAGCTCATTTCCAGGGCCAGGTCACAGGGAGGGAGGCTAGGCTGAACTGGCGGCAGTCCGGCTGGGAAGGAGGAGGCTCGGTGAAGTCCTCCCCAGCCTCAAGCTCGCTGAGATAGGCTTGCCATTATCCCCACTGGACACATCAAGGCACTGAGGTCCTTTCCCTCCAAAACCACACCACCTCCCTACTTCACAGTGAGGAAGATCAAATGACCTTCTCTTGAAAGCACCTTCGCAAAAACGGATGAAAGGTACAATAGCGACCAAAAATAGCCACAGAGATGTGATACAAAGTGATGCCAACGCAGGGCTGGGCGGTTACTGGAAAGCAGAGCTCTCGGAAGCGCCCCAGAGCACCCCAGTTACCCAACAGACATTCTCACCTTACATGCCTTTATCAAAAGGTTGCACGGGGTTAAGCCCCGGCCCAGACGGCTGGCCAAGTCCCCCCAAAGCTAACCGAATCTCCCTCTGGCACATGTAAGGGGCGGAGGCGCCCTCCCCACGGCGCCAGGGTCGGCCTGGAGACTTCTGGGCGCGCCTCCCGCCCAGGCTCGGGGAGACAGCGCCCTGAGCTCGACTAGGAGGATGGGACTCACCTGGTCCTCATGGATTCCAGCCGAGGGACAAGGCCGCTTAGCCCCCCACGTCTATCCCCGAGTGCGGCGTGAGCCCGCCGCCGGGAGGGAGCTCGGCCCCTCCCGGCCCGGTCCCGGGCACGCACCGGGGGGCGTACCGGGGGGCTGCGGGCGGCGCTGGGGAAACGGGGCGGGCCGGGGGAAGGGCCTGTCCGAAGCCCGTGAACGCAGGGCAGGGACGCGCCCCCAAGATCTTCCCACAAAGAGCTCCGGATCCCCACCGGCAGGCGGAGCGCGACCGGGAGCACAGCCCCTACCCACCGGGGGGGCGCGGAGAAAGGAGAGCGCCGTGGGGGCAGGGAGGCGTGGGGGAAGCGGCGCAGAGACCCTCCCCGCCGCGGCCCCGCGCGCGCGCCCGCCGGGAACTCAGCCCTGCTCGGGCTCGACCCGCCCGCCCCACGCCCCGCGCCGGGCTCACCGCGCCGCCGCCGCCGCTGCCGCCCAGGGCCCGGCCCGGCCCGGCCGCCTCCCGCCTCGGCAGCCGCCGCCGCTTCCTTCCTCCCGGCCGCGCTCGCGGACTGGAGGTTTCGGGTTTCAGTCCGCCGAGCCCCGCTTCGCTCCTCCCGCCGCCGCGCCACCAGCACGCGGACCCGGGCGGGCGCAGGCCAAGTAACTTTGCGGCGCTCCCTCCCGCCCCTCCTCCGCCGCGCCGCCCCGCCCCCCGCGGCCCCCAGCGCCCCGCGCCGCGCCGCCGCGCCCCCGGCTCCGCGGCCGCCGGCCCTCGCGGCCACTTCTTCCCATCTCTTCCCACGACCGGCCTCGCCTGCTGCTCTTTGTCTCGCCCGCACCCTCTCGGCTCGCCCCGCTTCGCTCCGGTGGCCCCGCCGCGGGCCCTCCCTGCCCCCGTCCCTCCGTCCCAGTTTCAGCCGTTGGGACGTCCTCTTTTCCATCTCTCTCTGCATCACACTCATACTTTCGGATTCTCCCCGTGGGCTCTGCGCAGCCCCATTCTCCTCCTCCTCCAGGCTCACCCTGCACTGCTGCTGGCCTTCCCTTTCCTGCCCACCTTTCATTCACCCAACCTACGTCTAGGAACATCTGTAGGGCGCCAGGCACCGTGCTGCGCCCTGGAAACATCGCAGGGAACCGACCTCGAGGCCGGCCTTTGAGGAACCCGCAGCCCTCGAGAGCGAGGGTGGATGTAAACGGATCCTGACAATACTACTCTGCTCTCCCCTGAACCAGAAGGCCGAGGAGCAATCATGACAACGTGCAGACCAGAGCGCTGCCAATTCAGAGGACAGAACAATTCCTTTTCGTAATGTTTTTCCGCCTTCCTCCCTCCCCACGTTCTGTACCGTCCCTGGCCTCCTGCGTTTTCTATGCAACAGTCTTAATAAGGGGAAGAAAAGTTGAAGCGAACGGTGAACTGCAAAAGGGAGGGAGGGACCCAGGAGGGAGGAAGGGAGAAAGAAAACAGGGCAGAAAAAGAATCAGGTTAGAATTTACAAAGCCCCAGTTCCCCAGACTCCAGCACAAACTGATGCTGCACCCAGAGCAGGATTCAAATTCCTCTGAAATCCATCTGCTTTGATGGATGCATTAATTATTCCCTTATCTACAGATGGGCACTGCGGGAGCTGCCTCCTTATTGTTATTAGGCCACGGAAGCACCGTTTAGAGTAATAATTTACTATCTAGCACTTGCCAAACACCCAGCTAGTCTTCAGGGACGACGGGGATAATGGGGAGGAAAAAATTAATGGATGCCTTAATATTCCTATGGGACAGTCGCTTTACTTGATCAAAAACAGGAAGCTGAAACTCTTCTCAGAGTCTAGGTCACCAGAAAGTCAGATGCTGAAGGAGCTTAAAGCAGTTTGTTCTCAAGAGTATTTTAGACTTTTATAATGAAATCCCTGGTTATTAGTATTAATTTTTTTAAATTTGCATTGACTCTGGCACTGGCTCATCTTTGTGACCCTGGGGGAGTTAATTAACCTTTCTGAATTTCAGTTTATTCATATGCAAAATAGGCATCCTCATAGCTGCCTATCTGTTGAGTTTAAAAAGATGAAATGTGGGGCACCTGGGTGGCTCAGCTGGTTGAGCGACCGACTTCTGCTCAGGTCATGATCTCGGCGTTCGCGGGTTCGGGCCCCGCTTCGGGCTCTGTGCTGACAGCTTGCTCAGAGCCTGGAGCCTGCTACGGATTCTGTGTCACCTTCTCTCTCTGCCTCTATCTACCCCGTTCGTTCTCTGTCTCTCAATAATAAATAAATGTAAAAAATAAAAATTAAAAAAAGATACTTAAAAAAATAATTAGTAAAAAAGGTACTTAAAATTTCAAAAATAAAAAAATAAAAAGATGAAATGAGATCATGTAAGTAGATCATCTGGTGGCTGTGGACCTAAGCCCAGGACCTAAGCCCTCTTGGAATTCAAGAAAGGTCTGAAAAGATCTGCCATAGGCTGGTGTGGAGAGAATGAGAAAAACAATTATGGATCTTTTGTCTCCATATCCACCCATGAAGCGAAGATGCCCTTCCCATACTTACCCTACTTCATTTTGAACTCAACTGAGAATCTCTTTCTCCTGCGGCTCATTATCAAATATATTATTTATCTCAAAGTTTTTTCTTCCCATAGGTCATTAGCTCAGAACTTACTGTGCGTTCAAAGATAAAAATTGCTGCCAACAAATGCATTTTTTCAATTGCTCTCTTAAGGTTTTTTTCCTAATATTGAGCTGTGAGTAGTATTCACTCAGATGCAGAGATAGAAAAGTTTTTTTTTTAATGTTTATTTTTGACACACACACACACACACACACACACACACACACACACACAGCATGAGTTGGGAGGGAGACACAGAATCTGAAGCAGGCTCCAGGCTCTGAGCTTTCAGCACAGAGCCCGACAGAACTGTGAGATCATGACCTGAGCGAAGGTCAGATGCTTAACCAACTGAGCCATTGATACAGAAAAGTTATTATTTCACTAAATGTCACTGTATAGGTGACAGTTTTGTGAAAAACATGGATTTGGGGTGACAATTTTTTTCAAGGAAAGAGAAAGGTATGCAGTAATTCTCCTTTTCCAAGTCACTTTCATAAGCCACTCCCTTTCAGGGTCCCCAAAAGATTTTTTTTTTAATTTTTTAATGTTTTATTTATTTGAGAGAGAGAGAGAGAGAGCATGAGTAGGGGAGGGTCAGAGAGAGAGAGGGAGACACAGAATCCGAAGACAGGCTCCAGGCTCTGAACTAGCTGTCAGCACAGAGCCCGACACAGGGCTCGAACCCACAAATCGCGAGATCATGACCTGAGCCGAAGCCAGATGCTCAACCGACTGAGCCACCCAGGCACCCCAAGATTTCTGAACTGAGATAATGAGAGGCTTTGCTCAACTGAATTGTAAATGCTGGTTGAAGAATCGCATAGGTTAAGACATCCTTAAAATAAAGTATCTTTCCAATCCAGCTGTCCACATAAAACTTGTTAAAGGAACATTGTGGAGTATGCTGCCTGTTTTGCATAAAATATCCCCCAGTCTTCACAGGCTCCTTCTTACTCTTCACATCTTTCAGTGTCACCTCCTCAGAGAAGTCTTCCCTGACCAATCTAAAATAGGTTCTCTAACCTCTGCTCTCTTTCTCTCTCTCAGAGCTCCCTAATTTTTCTATATAAAACATATCTCAATGTATACCATATCTAATTTTTTCTATTTATTTGCTTACAGTATGCCAACATTGGTAGATGTAAACTCCATGAGGGGCAGGAAACCTGTTTTATTTGCCACTACAGGACCAGGGCCCACCTTTTAAATAAATTAAGTGAAAAAATAAAAATAAAGTACATCTTCAGGGGCATCTGGTTCTCAAACTCTAGAATATATAAGAATCCCTTGGAGATTTCTTAGATGCAACACCAAGCACACAGTGGTTAGAGAGAAGTTTGATGTGTTTAGAAATTTACTGCTTCCAAAGACACCATCAAGAAAGTAAAAGACAATTCACAGAAGAAAATATATTTGCAAACCATATATCTGATAAAGGACTTGTATCCAGAATCTATAAAGAACTCCTCCACCTCAACAATAAAAAGAAAAGCAATCCACTTTAAAAGGGCAAAGGATCTAAACAGACATTTCTCCAAAGAAGGTATAGAAATGGCCAGTAAGCACATGGAAAACGGTTGGACGTCCTTAGTCATTAGGGAAATGAATATCAGAACAAAATGGAGATCCCACTTCACACTAATATGGCTCTAATGACAAGGTGATGGGGCGCCTGGGTGGCTCAGTGGCTTAAGCGTCCGACTTCGGCTCAGGTCATGATCTCACAGTTTGTGGGTTCGAGCCCCGCATCAGGCTCTGTGCTGACAGCTCAGAGCCTGGAGCCTGCTTCAGGGTCTGTGGCTCCCTCTCCCTCTGCCCCTCCCCCGCCCTCACTCTGTCTCTCTCTCTCAAAGATAAATAAACATTAAACAAATGTCTTTAATAAAAAAAGAAAAATATGATACCTAGACTCAGAGAAGTTAGAACCCTTGCACACTCCTGGGGACCGTGCTCCATGACGCAGCCGCCTTAGTTCCTCAAAATGAGAGGCATAAAGTTACTATATGACCCAGCAATTCCACTTTTAGGTATTAAAGCAAGAGAAATAAAAATCTACATCCACACGAAAGTTTATATTACCAATGCTCGTAGCAGTGTTACCCGTAATAGCTAAAAAGTAGAAACAACCCAACTACCCATCGATTGACGAGTGGGTGACAAGATATGGCTAGCCATAGAGTGGAATTGGTCATTAAAAAGAGATGAAATGCTGATGCCCTGCTTGAAAACATGAGGCTATGAAGCAAAACAGAAAGGGCTGCATATTATAGGATTCCATTTATAGGATAAATCCAGGATAAGTAAATATATAGAGACAAAGATTAATAATCACCTAGGGCTGAGGGTAGGGTGGAATGAGAGTGACTGCTAACAGTTACAAAGTTTCTTGAAAATGTTATAAAATTAGATTGTGGTGATAATGACACGACACTGAATATCCTAAAACCCAGTGATTCGTACAATTTAAAGGGATGAAATTTATGGGATGTAAATTATGTCTCGATAAAGCTCTTTCAAGATATAAGGAGGGCTTTATGGAGTGTTGTTAAAATGCTGTTTCAGGCCCCCTTCCTGGTGAGACGGACTCTGCAGGAGTTAAGGAGAGCTCCTATTTGCCCTCTCCTCAGAGAGTGTGCCCTCCAATTTCCTCTGAGAAACCATTGCCTCCCTCTGGGGGTCAGTCCTGAGGTTTGCACAGCATGACCTCCCGCCCAGCTCCGGGGGGAGGCGGGGGTTTCTGACTTTGGGCATTTTTTAAGCCAGATGCTTGGTTCAGGGATGGAGATAGGCCTTATTACGGAATCTGGTCTGGATCACCTGGCGGAAGAACCAAGTGGCACTCGGAGATCTTGGAAGGGAGGAGGCTTATTTTACACCAGTGGGCTCAGAGGCCTTCTCCAGAGGTCTGAGCCCAGAGCATTAGCAGAGGGAACAATTTATAGCCAGTTACTTCTGCATTCCTCCTTAATAAGGGACAGGTGTTTCCTATTCACTCTGTCGGCCATGTTATGGCAGATTTTCCCTATCCTTCCCCCCTTTGATGCCCCTTTAAACAGATCTAGTTGTATTAGAGGGCATCATCTTTAGATTCTTCCACCGAAGGTGCCCTGCTCTTACTGGCTCCAAATGGGGCCCAGATTAGAGGCAATCAATACCAACAGAGCTGTTTCCCCAGCTTTCTGGGGTAACCCCTGTCAACCTGATGGCAAAGAGTAAGGACAGTCTATCTGATCGGAACGGCGATTCCTCAAGCTTCTGCCGTGTGTAGACCAGCTAGCTTCCCGGGTGTGACTGGAGCAGGGCTGAAGGTCCTAAGAATCTAGGACTCTCCAAAAGGTCACTTTGAGCGGGTTCATCAGACTTGGGTCAGTCTTTCAAGTTTTGCGGCTCCTCAAGATTGACCCTCTTGACTCTGGAGTGGTGAACCCATGATATCGGTGACCCTGAGGGCAGTAGGGGTGGTCAAAATAACGGTATGAGACCTAGTCCACTGTGGTTTGAGAGGGTCTTTCTTCCAATCTTTGACCCAGATGGAGTCCCCTGGTGAGAAAGGGTGTACAGGGGATCCTAAAGAGATTGGGGCCCTCTCTATGGTATATTGTTGTAACTTATTTAGGGTGGCCCCTAACGCTTGAAGTTGCTCTCTTATTCCTTTATCCCCTATTTGGTGTAGGTTCCCTGGGAGACTCCCTAGACATGGAGGGGGCCTCCCATATATTAGTTCAAAGGGGGAGAAACCTTGAGTTCCTGGTGTGCGATGGACATGCAGGGAGGGCCAGGGGCAACAGGTCTGGCCATGGGAGGCCTGTTTCCTGACAGAACTTGGCTAAGGTTCCCTTGAGGGTGTAACTCATTCACAATACTTTCCCTGAGCTTTGAGGCCTGTAAGCAGTGTGAAGCTTCCAAGTGATGTGGAGGGAGTTTGTATAATGTCCGCCACGAATGCAGGTCCACTATCACTGTGGATTGTGGCCAGCAGGCCGAACCGGGGGTCAATCTCTTAGGAGAACTTTAGCTACCTCCCGACTCTGTTCTGTCCTGGTAGGGAAAGCTTCAACCCATCCAGAGTATGTACAGACTATGACCAAGAGGTAT
>CM053562.1:10348028-10514617 GCA_028646485.1 Cryptoprocta ferox
CAGGCCGAACCGGGGGTCAATCTCTTAGGAGAACTTTAGCTACCTCCCGACTCTGTTCTGTCCTGGTAGGGAAAGCTTCAACCCATCCAGAGTATGTACAGACTATGACCAAGAGGTATCGAAATCCTCGACTTGGCTGGACATCTGTAAAGTCTATTTCTAGATCTTCAAAGGGGGTAGCTCCTACCCTTTGGACATCCGGCAGGGGTCGCAGCACAGAGCGGGTGTTATTCCTGGTGCAAGTCACACACTGTTTGCTTATTGCTTGACATAATGCTGGGAGCTGGCTGATGTAGTATTGCTTTTTGAGGAGGACCTCTAATGCAGTGTTTCCTAGATGGGCGAGTTAATGGTATTTGCCAACTAGATGCCCTCTGAGAGCCGCTGGGATGAAGATGAGACCATCTAGCAGTATTCACCATCCTTCCTTGGTCTGGGTGGCCCCCTCGATTTCAGCCCATTGAATAAAAGTCATAGTTTGGCCCCCTACTTTCATTTTGACTATGGGCTCGTGGGGGCCAAGAAGTGAGCCTGGTCCCTCTCAATCTGAATCTATTCCTGCTGGCCCTATGAGGTCTTTTCCACAGGCTTCTTTCACATATCGGCTGGGTTTCTGAGACTTTCCCCGGTTGGGATATTTATTTTTCCGATGTCCTTTCTCCTTGTAGTACATGCATTGATCCCTTGCTAAGGAGGTCCTGGGCTTCCCCCCTTTTGGTGGTGGTTCCGTCTCCATCCTTTCGTAGTCCTTTTCCTTTAAAGCAGGGGTGAGGAGGCTGACCTTTTTCCTCATCTTTTTCTCGGCAGTGTCCTCCCTGTTCATGTAGACTTTGTTAGCAACCTCGACCAACTGTGTGATGTTCATTCCACTGAAACCCTCAAGTTTTTGGAGCTTCCTTCTGATATCTGGGGCAGCTTGGGCCACGAAAGAGGGGTTTACCATCTGTTGGCTTTCTTGTGCTTCGAGATCAAATGGGGTGTAAATGCAGTAAGCCTCACATAGCCTCTCCTAATAATCCCTGGGGGAGTCCCATTGCTGCTGGGTGATTGAGGCTATCTTGGTCATATTCATGGGCTTCTTAGCCTCTGCTCGGATGCCCCGGAGAAGAGCCTCTTGGTACCGGTGGAGGTGGACTTGTCCTTCTGTAGTGAAGTCCCACATAGGACGTTCTTCAGGTGTGGCAGTTCTAGCCCAGGTGCCAGGATCCACAACCCCGGCTGGTGCATGTTCCTCAGGGTATTGCCGAGTTCCTCTCCTAATTCTCCATCTCTCTTCAGTGTTAAACAAAGTACAGAGCAGCTGTTAGCAGTCTTCCCAAGTTGGTCGGTGCGTCTGGAAGAGGGACTCCAGTAGGTCTACCATTGCCTGCGGTTTTTCCAGAATATGATGGTGTGTTAGGTTTCCAATTGAGGAGATCAGTAGTGGAGAAAGGCTAGTAATACATCATGGAGCAGCCAGGCTGGAGGATTCCATTTTCATCACGTCTCTCAGGTTTCCCTCGTTCCGGCATCCCAGTCTCTGTACCGCATCTGGAGAGCACCTGCACCTGGCCAAGGGCGCGATCTGGCCACTGGTCCAGAGGAGACAGGATCTGTCGAGTCCAGAGGTGGCTGAGTACCGGGAGCCGGGGGATCAGGTGCTGACAGTCTCGGGGGAGCATATGGCAGGGGCAAAATTGGTTCTTCCTCTGGATTACCGGTGGGAATTTGCGGAGGTCGGGACCTCTGTACCCTAGCCTGTCCCTATTCTTTGCAGGTAAATCGCACCCAAGGGGGGAGGTTTTGGGCAACCTCTAACCAGGAGTCGATATTCGGGTACTGATCAGGGTAACCTGGGTCTCCAGACATGGCGGATCATTGGAATATCTAAGGTTCCCTCTGAGGGCCATCCCTCCCCAAAAGTGGGCCATTTCAACTCACATAAGGTCCTTAATTTGCTGGAGGTCATCTTAATTCTATAGTCTCCCGAAAAACCCCTTCTCAATGCTTAATCATAGTTTTAAGAACTGTGGGTTTGCTCTGTCCCAACCCCAGAATGTTCCCGTGAGGCAGTGTCGCAAAGACAGACAAAGGGGTAGGGACGCCTCCTCTAATGAGACCAGTCAGATGCCCGTCTGGCTGTGTCCCGAAGGAACTTAGGGGACGCTTAGCCTTAGCGGTCTCAGCTTTGTGACTTACGATCAGAAACTATTCCGATGCTGCTATAGGCTGTATGCCATTCACCACAGAATCGCAGACGGGCCCACTCACACTCCTTAGGCTTTTGGGGACCTTAAGGGTGCCCACCCGTGGAGCCACAGAATCCGACCCAGCAGGCAAGCCAGACCGAATCGCACATACACACCAGAGGTTATTACATTCCCTCCCACAGGATTCCTCTGGATGAGACCACTGAGGTCTCCGGGGAGTGATCAGCTCCCCCTTCCACCACTACAGGTGGGCAGGAAAGGACAGATTTAGGGCCCAGGCCTTACCGGTTTCCGACATTCGTTCCAGGTCCTCACTTGCTAAGTCTTCTCGAGTCCGGCGGGAACGCGGAGCGGGGCAGCCCGAGGCAACCGAGCTGGAAACAGCCGACATTCAGGCAGGGCGAGCCTTCTCCTTCGCAATTCCTCGTCTTGTCACCACCTCGCTGTTTTCCCAAACCGGTGGTGACAATGGGCCAGCGTGGGTGGGTTTCCCAGTCAGGGAACCAAATGTTACAGAATCTGGTCTGGATCACCTGGCAGAAGAACCAAGCAGCACTCGGAGATCTTGGAAGGGGGGAGGTTTATTTTACACCGGTGGGCTCAGAGGAGACCATTCTCCAGAGGTCTGAGCCCTGAGCATCAGGGAACAGTTCCCGGAGCAGAGGGAACAGTTACTCCTGCATTCCTCATTAAGCAGGGACAGGTGCTTCCTATTTGTCCTATTGGCCGTCTGACGGCAGATTTTCCCTATCAGCTTGAGGCCCTTGTGTCAGGATGAACTTCCAGGACATCTTGCTGAGAATGTTGGGTGGGTGGAACCGAAATTTAAGAAACAGAGAGAGTGAGAAATGGTAGCATTTAGGTCCAGGCTAAATCATGTGATCCCAGGTGAAGCTTTCCCTGAAGATGATGTACACCTGGAGGCAATCAATATTATATTATTTTATTAAGCCAATGTGGGTTTAATTTCTGTTATATGAAATAGCAGAAAGCATGTAGGGACACCTGGGTGGCTCAGTCAGTTAAGCGTCCGACTTCAGCTAAGTCATGATCTCACAGTTTGTGGGTTCGAGCCCTGCATCGAGCTCTGTGCTGACAGCTCAGAGCCTGGGGCCTGCTTCAGGTTCTGTATCTCCCTCTCTCTCTCAGCCCCTCCCCAGCTCATGCTTTCTCTCTCTCTCTCTCTCTCTCTCTCCCTCTCTCCCCCTCTGTAAAATATAACTAAATTCAAATTTTTTTAAAAAAAGCATGTAAGTCAGTGGCTGTCAATATCACATTTTGGAAATCTATGGGGGCATTTTGGGATTGTTACAATTAGAGGACACTCCAGACACTTAGTGGGTGTGGCCAAGGATACCAGACGTCTTGCAGTGCATGACAAAAAAGAACAATTCCCTTCACATGTGACTTTTGAAAGACCCACACAAAAAAAGTTATTTTCTGATCTAGAGTCAAACTATTTACATCTAAGCATGAAGGTTTATTTTTCATGCTTTTGTTATACACCAATGTATGCAGGAATGCCATTACTGTGTAAACTGAAGAAGGAGTGATTTGTTCAAACCTCACCAAGACTTGTTCATCAGTATGGAAAATCACATACCTGTTAACAGTGTTACTCATGGTATTGGATTTACCAATTCAAGTTCAGCGACCCGGTCTGCATTTATATACGTCCCCTTCACAGTGATCTTATCTATAACTTCAAGTGTCTGACTGCCTCACAGTGTTGTCCAGTAGGTCAACAGATTGAAATGAGCATTATATTGGTATTCATTCATTATTTCAGCAATAGTTTTCTAAGTACCAGATGCCGGCTCCTGGCCCTAACATCACAACAGTAATCAAGAAAGACAACAATCCCGGGGCGCCTGGGTGGCTCAGTCAGTTAAGCAACTGACTTCGGCTCAGGTCATGATCTGCGGTTTGTGGGTTCGAGTCCTGCTTCCGGCTCTGTGCTGATAGCTCAGAGCCTGGAGCCTGCTTCGGATTCTGTGTCTCCCTTTCTCTCTGCCCCTCCCCTCTTCATGCTCTGTCTCTCTCTGTCTCTCAAAAAATGAATAAACATTAAAAAAAAAATTCCCTGCCATCATGGAGCATATACTGGGGTGAGGGAGACACAGTAAAAAAAAAAAATATATATATATATATATATTCCATTTTAGACACTGATAAAGCTCTAAAAAAGAAAGAAAGAAAGAAAAAAGACTAAAGCCAGGAAGGAAAAACGAAGTGTCGGGAATAGGGGTGGAGCTTGAAATTTTGAATAGGGTAGTTAGGGAAATCTTCTGTGAGAAAAGGCCTGAAGGAAGTTAAGGAGTCAGCCCAGTAGACATCTGAGGAAGTGTTTCAGGCATGGAGAAAAGGCGGTGGAAAGGCCCTGAGAAGGCTATATATATCTAGGCTGTTTAAGAGACAGTGAGGAGACCCGTGTGGCTTGAGAAGTATGCTTAAGTGGTGGAGAGGGAAGATACGAGTTTGGAGAGGAAACAGGAGACCAGATTGTGCAGGGCTTTGCAGATCCTTTGGCTTTTCTCTGGATGTGATGAAAGTTATGGACAGAAGAATGATATAACCACTTTCTATTGTTATTAATATTAAGAGATTATATTAAAGTTTCCAGATTCTGTATGTAGGTAGATTGTGTTATGACAAATTTCATGTCAAGATACTAAAAGGTTGTTACAAGATACCTGTTATTTTAAAACGGTAGTTAGACTTGAGAATTGGCCCTGTAGCACACATGGCAGGTCTTGGGTGACACCTGGAAGTCGGCATCTTGCCAAGCACAACCCCGAGGTGATCCTGATGCACGAGCTGGGAGCCATAACTTGCAGACAAGCCTCGGAGACTTCCCCTCATTCTTCCTTCTCTTCCACGTGCATAAGCAGTTTTCTCTTCTGCCTTCAGACTATGCCTGCTTCCAGAAAATGTTGGAGGGGGCTTACAGAAGAAGACATGGAAACAATAGGGCTGATAAAATAGCTCCAGCAAACTGACAACAATGTATAAAGGAGGGGGAGCGATGTACCCACAAACCTGTTTCACAGGGGTGGGTTTACTCTGGGTCATGTCCACCGGCAGGTGAAGCCATTCGTGATTCCGTTGTCGCAGACTCACCAGAAGCTGTCTGGTCTCCTTGCACTCTCTGCCTTGTTTTTGAGGGATGGAGAATGGTGTGTGTGCGTGTGTATGTGTGTGTGTACAGGATGACCAAAGAGAAGGAAGAATCCGTCCAAAATTATAGGAGTAACAGGCATTTGAAAATTTCTATAGAAAATCTTTTGTTTTAGGACAATGGATAATCTGTGCAAATTCTTGATTAAACCCAGGCAACTTTTTCAAAGATGTTCCCTATGGAATAAACAGACATTCACATTTGAGAAACATGTATTAGGCTTCTACTATGTACCAAATTCCCTATTTGGCATTAATCTGCATTATTTCACTTAGTCATTATGATGATGTATTGCTACTTGACAGACATCTCCACTCTTTAAGTTCAGAACTAAGAACTTCAGTTCTGTAATCAGTTCTTTCTCTCACCCCTGCCACAATATGTAACTTCTCTCTCCCTGGACATCCATGTCTGTAAACTGGGGACCACAGCTGTACTGGATCCTTTTGAGGATTAAACGACATAACGAATGGAAATCCCACACACAGTAGGGTGTCCAATAAATGCAGATGTGTGGGTACATGCACACACGCACACATACACTGCTATGGACTGAATGTCTGCGTCCCCCAAATTCGTATGTCGAAGCTTAATCCGCACTATAGTGATAGTTGGAGGTAGGGCCTTTGGGTGGTGATTTAGGAGAGGATTAGTATCCTTAAAGACACATAAGAGCTTACTTCTCTCTGTCTGAACTCCACCATGTGAAGATACAAAAAAATATCCATCTGCAAACCAGAAAGCGGGTCCTCATCAGATGTGAGACTTACTGGCACCTTGATCTTGGAATTCCCAGCCTCCAGGACTGGGAGAATAAATATTTGTTGTTTAAGGCAGTCTATGGAATCTATAACAGTCCAAGCTGGTTAAGACACACCCTCCTACATACAAGTACATATATATAGAATGGAGATTATAGCAGCACCCAGGAGGAGAAAATGAGTTAATAATTGTAAAGCAATTAGGATGGGACCTGGCAGCTGGTAAGGGCTATTGTAAGTGATAAATAAAAATGAAAATGTGGAGAGGGGGAGGTGGAAGCTACCGAATCAGTGAAAGTTAGAAATATTTGGCAAGAAATAGATTTGAATCCTTCCAAGCATTGTACAGAAACTGAAAATAGGCTATCAAAAGCACACTCACAATTCTGCTAATACAGGCTACTTTTGGCAGCTGCTCAATGAGTGTAATATGAACTGCTTTCCACTGTGCTGCCTCTGCAACTTATCCATCCCTCACTTGGCCCTGCACCTGCAGCAGAACGGGGGAAGCGGGGTTGGAGTCATCCGGAGACCTGTGCCCTTCCAATCCCAACTTTGTTCAGTAAATGGTAAAGAATGGCCTCTGGTTAACATACATATAAACACATACAATATACATAGTTTTTTTTTTAAATGTTTATTTATTTTTGAAAGACAGAGAGAGAGAGAGAGAGAGAGAGACAGCAAGTAGGAGTGGGGCAGGGGCAGAGAGGAGACAGAGGATCTGAAGTGGGCTCCATGCTAACAGGACTTACTATGGGGCAGGGGGAGGGGGGCTTGAACTCATGAACTATGAGATCATGACCTGAGCTGAAGTCAGACACTCAAATTGACTGAGCCGCCCAGGCATCCCCAAAATACATAGTTTTAAAATAAATGGGCCTGGGTCACCTAGGTTAAGCAGCTGACTCTTAGTTTCCACTCGGGTCATAGTATCATGTTTCTGTCTCTCTCAAAATGAATAAATAAACTTAAAAAACTTTTTTAATAAAATAAAATAAAAGGGACTTCTCTAGTATTATCTTTATTAAATGGTAATATAAAAGTATTGATTTTCTTAAATTGTTTGTTCATTAGTAATATTATTTGCCAACAATTGTTTTGCAATGCTTTTCTTTGTAGATAAAGGTAAACTGGGTCAATCTCTTCCCCAAATTGAATTAAATCCCAAATTAAAAATTGATGAATTTTCCCAGCATAAAATTCTAGGTAATGACAATCTCCACAAACCAATGATTTTTTCAGGGGCACCTGGGTGACTCAGTCTGTTAAGCGTCCGACTTCAGCTCAGGTCATAATCTCAGGTTCATGGGTTCGAGCCCCGCATTGGGCTCTGTGCTGACAACTCAGAGCCTGGAACCTGCTTCAGATTCTGCATCTCCCTCTCTCTCTGCCCCTCCCCATTCGCACTCTGTGTCTTTCTCTCTCTCAAAAATACGTCAACATTAAAAAAAAATCAATGATGTATTCATTAAAAATTGTCTCCACGGTCCATGTCACACAGGACAATGAAAAAATAAATAGAGCTATCTGTGCTGACTTGGAAAGTGGTCCATGATGCAGTAAATAAAAAGGTTCCAGAAAATATATAAGTAGTATGATGCCATCTCTACAAACATATATGTCCATGTGCATGTCTGTATGTACATTAAAAGAAATCTGGAAGAATTGACACCAAATCAGAAACAGTGATAACAGTTAGATGTGGATTAGTGAAAACAGGTATATTTACTTTCTACTTTATACACTTCCTGTATTGAATTCTTTTTAAAATTTTTTTTCGTTTATTTTTTTTATTTTTTTGTTATGTTTTATTTATTTTTGAGAGAGAGAGAGAGACAGCATGAGCAGGGGAAGGTCAGAGAGAGAAGGAGACACAGAATCCGAAGACAGGCTCCAGGCTCTGAGCTGTCAGCTCGAGCCTGACGCAGGGCTCGAACCCATGAACTGAGAGATCATGACCTGAGCCGAAGCCAGACACTCAACCGACTGAGCCACTCAGGCGCCCCTTTATTTATTTTTTGAGAGAGAGAGAGAGACAGAGAGAGAACAAGCTGGGAAGAGGCAGAGAGAGAGGGCAAGAGAAATCCCAAGCGGGGCTTGAACTCATAAACCATGAGATCATAACCTGAGCCAAAACCAAGAGCTGGACACTTAATCGACTCAGACACCCAGGCGCCCCATTGAATTCTTTCTAGAAAGTATGTATTATTGTATTCTTTTAAAGACATAGTTTTAAAATAAAAATGCACTTAAACACCTGATAAATTATCCAAATATACATAATGTGTTTATTTTCACCTCCAGCAAATATTTATTGAGCACATGTCATGTGCTCTTGAGATACATCAGTGAGCAAATTAAGACCCCTGCCCTCAAGGAGCTTACATTCTAACCAAAATTAGGGCAAGATAAGGAGGATCTAGATGCAGAGGACAGAGGGTAGTTTTTAATATTAAATAGGCTGGTCAGGTTAGGGCTTATTGATAATCTGACACTCGAGCAAAGACTTGGAGGAGATGAGGAAATTAATCATTAGGATGTGTGAGAACGGCATTCTAGACAGACGACCCAGCTAATACAAAGAACCTCAGGTAGGAGTGTGCCTTGCATCTTCAAGGAAGAGCAAATGGGCTGGGGTCGCTGGCGCACAGCAAGCAAGCTTGGAAGCAGCAGGAGATGGGTCAGGCAGGCAAGAGAGAAGAGGGGATTTGTGCAGGATCTCACAGACCACGGAGGGGACTTTGGCTTCGACTAGGAGTAGAAAGGAAGGATTTGGAGCAGAGGATGCTAGTGTCTTGGACCAGGATGCTATCGGTGAAGGAGGTGAGAAGTTCCAACCAAAGGGTTAGATTCTGGCTATATTTTATAAGTAGCTGTAAGAAGATTTCCTTATAGGTTGGATGTGGAGTGTAAGCAAAAAAGAAGTGTCAAGATGACCCCAGAGCTATTGTCTAAGCGACAGAAGGATGGAGTTGCCATGCTGAAGCCTGGAGGTGGAGGTAAGGGCTGGACGTCAGAAATTCAGTGTGGACATCAAGGCTTTTTAAATTTTTTTTTAACGTTTATTTATTTTTGAGAGAGAGAGACACACACACACAGAGCATGAGTTGGGGATGGTCAGAGAGAAGGAGACACAGAATCCGAAGCAGGCTCCAGGCTCCGAGCGGTCAGCCCAGAGCCCAACGCGGGGCTCGAACCCACGAACTGTGAGATCATGACCTGAGCTGAAGTCGGACGCTTAACCGACTGAGCCACCCAGGCACCCCTCAAGGCTTTTTAAAAAATAATTATTTATTTTAAGAGAGGGAGAGAGAGAGCGCGTGCTCGGGAAAGGGACAGAGAGAGGGGGAGAGAGGGAAACCCCAGCTGGCTCTGTGCTCTCAGCGTCAAGCCCAAAACAGGGCTTGATCTCACGAACCATGAGATCATGACCTGAGCCCAAATCAAGAGTCAGACACTTAACTATATGGGGAGCCACCCAGGTACCCCAGGGCACATGACATTTGAGGTGTCTATTAGTTATCCAAGTGAGGATGTGAAATAAACAGCTGAGAAGAGGTGTGAGCCACAGATAAAAGTTTGGGAATCTTCAGCATATAGTTCTTAGAGCTACAGATTGGGTGTGTCCGTTTCCTAAGGACTGAGGTAATAAAAGCACCCCAGACAGGGTGGTTTAAAACAAAAATATTCTGGAGGTTACACGTTCTAAAACAAATGTACCAGGTTGGAATAGAAGAAATTATAATAATGTTCACCATTGTTATGACTCTCCTCAGAAAATAACAGATACCAAACCAATAAAGTCTATGCCCAGAAGGTGATATAAGGGTTTGTTTATGGGGTATAGGGCGCCTGGGTGGCTCAGTCGGTTAAGCATCAGACTTCAGCTCAGGTCATGATCTCACAGCTCGTGAGTTCAAGCCCTGCGTCGGGCTCTGTTCTGACAGCTCAGAGCCTTGAGCCTGCTTCAGATTCTGTCTTTCCTTCTCTCTCTCTGCCCCTCCCCTGCTTACTCTCTCTCTCTCAAAAATAATAAACATTAATATTAAAAAAAAGTTTGTATATGGGCTAAATTCCAATGGGTCAGAAATCAAAATGTCAAAAATAAAACTCAAATAAGTTCTAGATACAAACTAGGATTCCTTCCTTTATAATCTGGAAGCAGGAAAAACTTTAGTAATTATGACACCCATAGCTGACATAATAATAATAATAATAATAAAGATACATTTTACTGCACAATTTAAAAAAGTCATTTCTTGGCGGTGCCTGGGTGGCTCCATCCGTTAAGCGTCCGACTCTTGGTTTCAGCTCAGGTCTTGATCTTGTGGTTTGTGGGTTCGAGCCCCACATCAGGCTCCGCACTGGCAGTGTGGAGCCTGCTTGGGATTCTCTCTCTCCCTCTCTCTCCCTGCCCCTCCTCTGCTCATGCTTTCTTTCTCTCTCTTTCAAAATAAGTAAATAAACTTAAAAAAATAATAATTTCATGAAAAAATCACCACAGCAAAGTCAAAGGAAAAATGGAAAGCTGAGAAAAATAGTACAATTTGTGTCACAAAGAAGTATGTGACAATTAGGATGCTGAATCAGAATTCACCCCAATGGCTCAAATAAAGAGATTAAAAATTTTTTTTAATGTTTATTTATTTTTGAGAGAGAGGGGGAGAGAAGGAGGCACGGAGAGAGAGGGAAACACAGAATCCAAAGCCGGCTCCAGGCTCTAAGCTGTCAGCACAGAGCCCAACGCACGGCTTGAACCCATGAACTATGAGTTCATGACCTGAGCAGAAGTTGGACACTTAACTGACTGAGCCACCCAGGTGCCCCTAGAATATAGCATTTTAACTGTACTTCTCCAGTAGTGTATGTTCTAAAGACAAAAAGAGCCTCTGAAAAATCCTAATCTCATTCAGTATCCTTATGTCAGTGGCCATTCATTATTGTTGTTTGAAACAATGGTAGCTATTATGTAGGAGAAAACAAACAAATAACCGTGTTTACCTTGTGGGACCTGAGATGTTTAGTGATGAAAAAAGGAGATCAAGGGTAAAATTGAGGAGGTTAAGAAAAAACCTGCAAAAAAAAAAAGTAATTTGGATTGGAAATGTCAATATATCTCATGATTTTTTTCCTCTTAAAAAGTCTGTGTTGGGGCACCTGGGTGACTCATCGGTTAAACATCCGACTTCGGCTCAGGGCATGATCTCACAGTGTGTGGGTTCGAGCCCCGCGTCGGGCTTTGTACTGACAGCTCAGAGCCTGGAGCCTGCTTCAGATTCTGTGTCTCCCTCTCTCTCTGCTCCTCTCCCACTTCTTCTCTGTCTCTCAAAAATAAACTTTAAAACAAAATAAAAATAAAATAAAATAAAATAAAATAAAATAAAATAAAAAGTCTGTTGTTTCCTAACTCTAGCCACTCAAAAAGCAGGAAAAAAAATGACAACCCAGAAGCAATGAGCACCCTTAGCCACCAGACGTGGTCTCAAAATACCATTTCTCATAGAGAGAAACTAAGTCTCCTTACAGAAATGGTTGATTATTGTCCTGGACCAGAACATGTGTAAAATGGATCTAGAACATCTTGAACCAGAAAAAAAGAGAGATTTCAAAGATGAAGGAAGTAATTTCAAAAAGACACAAGAGTCAGGGTGCCTGGGTGGTTCAGTCGGTTAAGCATCTGACTTTGGCTCAGGTCATGATCTCAGGGTTTGTGGGTTCGAACCCAGCACTCTTCTGTCTCCCTTTCTCTCTGCCCCTCCCCTGCTCATGCTCACTCTCTCTCTCAAAAATAAACATTAAAAAAAATTAAAAAGACACAAGAGCCAAAGTAGAAGGGATAATCTGAGCATCAAAAAGAATAACTGCAGTGGATGGAAAATACCCAATAAATAAAATCTTTGCTTTTGTAGTTAAACCTACCGGTCACCACTGGTGATTGCTAAGTAACCAACTAATTTCTCTAAAAAGTTAATAACCAGAAGGAATCAAATATTTATTCCACCTTTTCTATAACAATTGCATGCCCATGTAACCAACAAATAAGTGAAGGAAAAGTTCTTATTGATGGCAAAATTCCAGCAAATAAATGTAGAAGAACAAATAGAATTTTATTTTATTTTTAAACATTTCTTAAGATTTATTTATTTATTCTTAATTTATTTTAATGTTTATTTTTGAGAGAGAGAGAGAGAGAGAGACAGCGAGAGCGCAAGTGGGGGCAGGGCAGAGAGAGAGGGAGACACAGAATCCAAATCAGGCTCCAGGCTCCAAGCTGTCAGCACAGAGCCTGATGTGGGGCTTGAACTCACGAACTGCAAGATCATGGCCTGAGCCAAAGTCAGACGCTCAACCTACTGAGCCATCCAGATGCCCCAATGTTTATTCATTTTTGAGAGAAAGAGAGACAGAGCGTAAGCAGGGGAAGGACAGAGAGAGAGAGGGAGATACAGAATCTGAAGCAGGCTCCAGCCTCTGAGCTTTCAGCACAGAGCCCAATGCGGAACTTGAACTCGCGAACTGTGAGATCATGACCTGAGCTGAAATTGGACAGTTAATGGACTGAGCCACCCAGGTGCCCCAAGAATAGAATTTTAAAATCACCACGTTGCAACTGTTAATGGAATCAGGGTTGTAGACCGCAATCATCGACGGATACTAAAATCATTAGGTGAATGGTTGACGAACAACTGATCAATCTTAATCTTACTATGCCAAAAAAATGGGATGTAATAGGAAGTCTACGACACCATTTAGGAAGTATTCTTGCATAAATGTTATGAAGCATGTGGATGTTAAGCAGGAAAAATGAGTAAAAAAAAATTGCTATGTTAAACTTCAAGCAATAATTACTGACTTAGTTGACTAGCAGCTGACAGAAAGCCCCAGTGGAATAAGACAAAAGCCAGGAACACTACCACCACCTTTCACCTACCTTACGATTTTACCCTGAAGAGCCTTTCTTTATGCTGTTTATTGTCAGTTTGCTGCTGTGCTAATTTCGAGGTGCCTCTTAGCAATTGGCCAGCAATGAAATCTCTAAATCCAGAGTGCTTGGAAAGTATCCTGTCAGATTAAAATGGGAGTCCTTAAAAAAAAAATTAAAATAAATAAATAAATAAAATGAGAGTCCTTCAAAACCTGTACACTGCAGGGCAGAGAAAAAATCAGTATTTTTCAGTGAAATTCTGAACCAGCTGAGAAGGCGAAGATTTTTTTTTCCTGTACACTTAATTTGTTCAGCTTTAAGACCCAAGATCTTTTAGTATCACAAGCATGTTTATATGCATACCTTTCTATTCTTATTGCTACTATTATTTCATATATATAAAATATATGTATATAGGTATATATACATGTATCATGTACACATATATACATAATACATATATCACCTCATGCCCTTTGAAGGATGGCCTATGGTATAAATGGCAGTCTACAGTTAGAGACTCAGAAGAGCTGGGTTCTGATTCTGACTCAGCCCCAGGCTTGCTGATAGTCCTGACTCCACAGTGAGATGGGGATTAAGAGTGAGACCTAATACTAGCAAGGGGAGACATTGAAGGTAAGACTCCCAATGCTAACAGCCACAGAGACCTCTGAGTGGGCTAAAGAAAAACACCCACAAGGCTGGTGCCGATGGCCAGGAAGGGGAGGGAGAGTCAGACATCAGGATGGTTGCAGAGGAAAAGCTCCTCAGCAAGAAGAGCAGGAGGAGCTGGGAGAATCCTCCCAAGGTCACACCAAAAGAGACGGTTAAGAACAAAGTGCTGACGGGCAGTAAGTTTCCTTCCTGCTAACTCTCCTATCATGGCCAATGTAATTATTTTTTTTTTTTTAACATTTATTCATTTTTTGAGAGGTAGAGGAAGGCCCAGAGTATGAGCAGGGGAGGGGCAGAGAGAAGGAGACACAAAATCCAAAGCAGGCTCCAGACTCTTACAGAGCACAACGCGGGGCTTGAACTCCCAAACCGTGAGATCATGACCTGAGCCAAGGTCGGACGCTTCACCGACTGAGCCACCCAGGCGCCCCCGCCAAGGTAGTCTATTGCTGCTCTGTGTTCCCTCAGATGGGAAAGAAAAGGAACGGAGGTTGGAGCCAATCAGCCGTATCAATGGAGAGTTAAGAGTAGGTTTTGGTCATCTTAAACTCGGAGGCTGCATTTGCTGTTTGGATCATCTTTTTAAAATTTCTTTTTGTTTTCCGTTGGCACGTTTGGGGATATTCTTTTGAAAATACCCAGGAGACTTCTTTCCATTGAGAAAAGTTGGAAAAGAGAAAAGACCCTTTTCTCTCCCCGCAGGCAAGGGTAGCAGAGGGCCCCTAGTGGCCAATGTTGGAACTGCAGCAGCCCCCACGGACCTGGTCTGTGGACCTAGTGTGAAGAATGGGTTGGAAGAGGGAGAGGGGGAGGGAGAGACTGGGAGGAAGGCAAGGAGAAAATGATAGAAAAGAGAAGAAAGGAAAGGATGAGGAAATGCCAATAAGGGAATATAAAACATATGGTATATCCAGTAGTTAATTTTAGCAATCAATACTTCTAATAATTTTATCCAATACAAGATCATGTTTTGTTTCTCTACAGAAAAATTAAAACATTAAAGTATTTTTTCAAAATTTAAAATGTGTATTTATTTTTCAGAGAGAGAGAGAGAGAGAGAGAGAGAGAGACAGAATGTGAGCGGGGGAGGGGCAGAGAAAGAGGGAGACACAGAACTTGAAGCAGGCCCCAGGCTCTGAGCTGTCAGCACAGAGCCCAATGCGGGGCTCGAACCCACAAACTGTGAGATCATGACCTGAGCCAAAATCGGAGGCCTAACTGACTGAGCCACCCAGGTGCCCCACATTAAAGTATTTTTTATATAAAGGTTAGAATTTTTGTAGAAAAATAGTATTGCTGAAAGAATTGTTCTGATTACTGTTTGAATGATGGTCATGTGTTATACATAAACTATAGACTTAATTGAATTTAAAATATTTCATCACAGATGGCAATATTCTGCCATATAATTGTGCTCACAGCAAAAATTTATTAAAAGGTAAATATTACCAGTGGGGTGGACAGATAATGAGACATATATTTAAGGTTGAATTATTAGTATTTTCTTTTTCCAGTCCTGTCAAGTTTTCTCTGTTGCTTATAATTTTATGTTTTTAATGTTTATTTATTTTTGAGAGAGAGAGGGAGAGAAGGAGGCACAGAGAGAGAGGGAAACACAGAATCCGAAGCAGGCTCCAGGCTCCAAGCTCCAAGCTGTCAGCACAGAGCCCGGTGCGGGATTCGAACTCACGAGTGGTGAGGCCATGACCTGAGCTGAAGAGGAACGCTTAACTGACTGACTCACCCAGGTGCCCCTGCTGCTTATAATTTTATTTGGTGATGATGTGAAAAGTTTTAATTGAAAGTCCTTTGTTAAAGAGTGTCCCCCATCAGATGGCTTTCCTGATCTCTGCCCCTTATTCCTCCTTTGTGGGAAGTCCTACAGAGACAAACCTGTGACTTCCAAATCTTAGTACCTATTAAAACCACATGGAGAGCTTTGAAAAAGATAGAGATTCCTGGGTCCCTCCCAACGCCTACTAAATGGACATTTCATGAGGCAGTCTCAGGCTAGCATTTGGAACTCTGGCCCTGTACTCTCCTACACTGCTGGTAAAGTGTGTATTTGTAAAGGCATTGAAAAGCAATCTGGCAATATCTATTAAATTAGAATAAGTGTATGCCCTCTGACCCAGAAATCCTACTCCTGGGAATCTATTCAATAGAAATAGAAACACCAGGGGCACCTGAGTGGCTCAGTCAGTTGAATATTCAACTTCAGCTCAGGTCACGGGCTCATGGTTCGTGAGTTCGAGACCCGCATTGGGGCTCTGTGCTGACAACTCAGAGTCTGGAGCCTACTTCGGATTCTGTGTCTCCCTTTCTCTCTGCCCCTTTCCCCTTCGTGCTCTCTTTCTCTCTCTCTCAAAAGTAAACAAAAAAATTTTTTAACATTTTATTTATTTTTGAGAGACAGATCATGAGCAGGGGAGGAGCAGAGAGAGAGATACACAGAATCCAAAGCAGGCTCCAGGCTCTGAGTTGCCAGCACAGAGCCTGATGCGGGGCTTGAACCCACGAACTGTGAGATCATGACCTGGGCAGAAGTCAGACCCTCAACCACCTGAGCCACCCAGGCGCCCCTCCGGCTGGAGATTCTTGAGCTTGACTTTTGATTCTATCACTTAGGAGCCTTGTGATTTTAAGTAAGACAGTTTTACTTCTCTAAGCTCTGGTTTCTTTGACTATAAAGTGGGCATAATAATTGTACCTACCTCAGGGGTAAAGGGTTTAACGTAGTCCCTGCCACACAGCAAACTTTAAAAAAAGGTAGCTTTTAAAAAAATAAAATAAAATAAATAAAAAATAAATAAAAAGGTACCTTTTGGGGAGATTAATTTATTGCAATATTAATTGGAATTTTATTATTCTTTTTACTGCTGTGGAACTGTCCAAGAGAAAAAGCTATCTGTGCGGTACTCTCAGTTTTCCCTCCCCTGCTCTATAAGGGCTTCTTTTTTTTTAGTTTATTTATTTATTTTGAGGGAGAGGGGGAGAGAGAGAATCCCAGGCAGACTCTGCACTGTCAGCACAGAGCCCCACGCGGGGCTTGATCTTATGAACTGTGAGATCATGACCTGAGCTGAAATCAGGAGTCCAATGCTTAACCCACTGATCCACCTAGGTGCCCCCTAAAAGAGTTTCTTGTTTCAGGGGAGGTTTGCATCGTTTGGTGGGGGAAGGAGAAGGGAGGGGAGGGGAAGTGGGAGATAGGCAAAAACAGAGACTTCTCCAAACTGAGAAGGATACAGAGAATTAGGGGAACCATGAGTGGCACGGACCTCCCTCCCCACGCCCCTCCATACATACTGAAACCTGGGACAGGGCAGGATCCCCACACAACAGAACTCTCCAGAAGCTGAGCGCAGGCAGCAGGGCTCTTATACTTGAAGAAGCTGCAGGTTGGGCCTGTGGGCATCGCAGGGGTGAGCACGTGCGCCAAGACCAGAGGTTTCCTCAAGCATTTCCCCCTGCATACGATCCAGAACCCTAAGATGTATTTCTCACAAAGAAAAAAATAAAACCATTTCTTGTGGGGGGGGGGAGGGGGTCAGTCATAGGAAAGAGACTGAGAAACAATCTGATATTGTAATCGAGTTGATTCATTAATTGTGCCTTCATTAGGAAATATTTGTTAAACTGAATTATGGTTATGCAGACATCAATTAGCCCTAGCTCTGTTAGGAAAAGATTGTTGTTTTCTTGTAGAGATAATAAGAAAGCCCAGTATAATCCGGGCCTCTTTATTTGTGCAGCAACTGAAGTCAGCCAATATATTTCCTGGACACCCTTTGAGCATATGCAATGGCTGGCTTTTATTCCTCCTTTACCAATGAGTTATTATTTCCAAATCACGGTATAAGTGAGAGTAGGCAATGTTTCGTTTTTAAAAATAAATTTGGATGCAATCAACTCCGCTCTTCCCTCAGCTCCTCAAATCCTGTGGGCTTTCTGCATCCTCTCTCCCTACCCACTTCCCTCGCTGAAATATTTATAATCTCATCCCTAGCATGCTCCTCCCCTCCTTGTTGAATTCCTCAAAGTCAGAACTCCCTTATTCTTCCATTCTGCTCCCTCCCCTGGACAGAACCTGGCCTCCTTTATACATTTTATATGAAAATTTGGGGGATCAAGGACTGTGGCTGGGGTGCTCAAGGAGATGTTGCAAGTAGGTTCTCGTTTCCGCTGAGCTCTTTGGTTGTAAGGAATGGAGACTCTCACAAGCGTTTCCAAGTTCTGAAGGACTTGATAAGATGATACACATGACCATAAGGAAAGAGCGATCTCAGCCCAGGAACTAAGTTCTTCCCTTGTTGCTCCGTGATGGAGCCTCTCCCTTGAGTGACATAGCCCTCTTTTCTCCCTATGGGTCTGATGCTTTGATGCCATTCTTTGTTTGTCACAACACTTGCCTGTGGGTGGGCTTCTGACTTCCTCTTTTACTGCTGTGGAGCTGGAGACCTGCTCTTGGTCCTCACATCTGTGACTGCATCTTCAGCCTGGATCACCCCACCAAGGGTGTGTTTCTCTCCTTGCCTACTGTTGGATTTCTCCCAAGGGGGCCCCTGGCTCCCTGGGCTTCCTCCCACCAACCCTCTCTGGAATCCATCCTAATACCAGCCTTGACCCTGGGAGTCCATCCAGTCCCCAGCCTGGCCCTTCCCACTATCGCCTGAGCCCTGGACCATCTGTCCATTCCCTCGAATGGTTTGTTGAATGACTACTGTATCATTCACAGTTCCAAACAGGTTCTGAGGACATAACCATGAGTAAGACGAAGGTCCCTGCCCTTGAAGAGCTAGCTCAACATTGAGGAGTTTTGGTAATAGCTTCAACCGAATGGGTAAATCAGTGAGCAAATGGAAGCTATGTTGAACTGGGAGCAAGAAGATTAGGAGGGAAACATATGGACCAAAGGAAGTAAGAAGGAGAGCTTGTGACCTGAAGGTGACATGGGTTATGTGAAGACAGTCCGGTAGAGCTATAGTTTGGTTAAGCGTGGCTCATTTAGAAGGTAGAATCACGCTGTTATGATACAAAGCAAGTATTTTATTGCTCATTCTTTCTATTGAGACTCCCAGGAAATTGAACAGAGTGGAATAGTTTCAGCACTGGGCCGTTTTACCTGTGTTTGTGTAGGCCTGGCCCCAGTCCTCCCATACGTGTGTCAAAGGTACTCTTCACCGTGTGGATTCTACATGACAAGGTGAGTTCTAAGCTGGCTCTTCCTGACACTTAGAAGATGCCTGGGTCCATTCCTCCCATTAGAACTAGCTCGAGGAGGTGGGGGGGCCGCGCCTGGGTAGCTCAGTCGGTTGAGCGTCCGACTTCGGCTCAGATCATGATCTCACAGTTTGTGGGTTCGAGCCCTGCGTCGGGCTCTGTGCTGACGGCTAGCTCAGAGCCTGGAGCCTGCTTCGGATTCTGTGTCTCTTTCTCTCTCTGCCCCTCCCCTGTTCACGCTCTGTCTCTCTCTGTCTCTGAAATAAAATGTAAAAATATATACAAATAAATAAAAAATAAAATAAAAAAAAGAACTAGCTCAGGGAAGGGCACCTGTGTGGCTCGTTTGGTTAAGCATCCAACTTCGGCTCAGGTCATGATCTCGTGGTTTGTGAGTTCAAGCCCTGCCTTGGGCTCTGTGCTGACAGCTCAGAGCCTGAAACCTGCTTCGGATTCTGTGTCTCCCTCTCCCTGCTCCTCCCCAGCTCATGCTCTGTCTCTCTGTCTCTCTCAAAAAACATAAACAAATAAACAAACAGAACTAACTCAGGGAAGGTGAAACAAAATGTAAAGGCCTTCCAAATTATTTTATTAGAAACGTAGTTTCATTTTTTTCATTCTGAAATCTTAGAATAATTGGGTTTCCTGAAACTTATTTTGAAATATGTTATAAAATTATTTATCCTAGGGGACCCTCGGTGTCTCAGTTAGTTGAGCATCTGACTCTTGATTCTACTCAGGTCATAGAATCAAGCCCTGCCTCAAGCTCCACACTGAGCATGGAGCCTGCTTGGGATTTTCTCTCCCTCTCTCTCTGCCCCTTCTCCACTCGCACGTTCTCTCCCTGTCCCTCACTTTCCCTATCACTCTTTCTAAAAAAAATTATTTATCCTAATGAGACTAAACTTTTATTAACTGCTTATCTATAGCATGACCACCAAAAAGAAACCATAATGATTGTTGAACAAGAATAAGGTATATTGATATGGTCTAGCCTCCTAAACTCCCTGTATTCCACCTAAGACATCACACTGTTCCTTCTTTTTGCCTTATCCATGGGGGATTCATAGCCTTTTTTTTTTTTTTTTTTTTGATCTGCTTTCATACGAGAACCCTGCAATCATTTCAGTCTGGTCAGCAGCCCCTTTCTCCGTATTTTCATAGCGCTTCACACACGTATCTATGGACACTAGTGACACTGTTTATGTGTCTGCCTTCTCGGTATAGAAGTAAGTTCCAAAGGGTCTTGTCTTCCTCATCTCTCATTCCTCAGGACCTCGCAAGTGCCTGCACCATGGTTGGCTCTCAGTAAATGCTTATGAATCCATGAGTAAGTCCAGTCACAGGCCTAAACTTTTTTTTAAATACTTTTAAATGCCTTGCAAAAAGGCATTGAAGAGCTCTGTTAAAATATAAATTTATAAATAAGCTGGAGGAACATGCCAATCATGAGTACTAATTCATTAGTACACTCGTTCTGATCATTTTATTAGATAATTTTGTCAGTTACCTAATGAGTACTGAGATCATGAGGCACAGAGAATGAGTTTTAACTGGAGCCCGAGACAACAGACTTATGCAAGGTCCCACAGTGATCAGCCCTGCATCAGGAAGATGGAGGACTCTATAAGGGACTCACTGCTCATCGGGGATTGATGTTAACAGTATAAGTAGAGGAAAGGGGCATGGATGCTATGATAAACCAGAGACAGAGCTTGTTTAATATATGGTTTAAAATCCATGTGACCTTTCTGGATTGATTCATTCAACAAATATCCATTGAAGGCTTATCATGTGCCAGGCACTGGGCATTGGGGAATCTGAACCCACAGCCTCTCCCACACAGGTTCTTGATGTGCGTTACCTGGACCCGCAACATCAGCATCACCTTGGAACTTACTGGAAATGCAAACTATTCGAGTTCCCTCGACGGAGTGATTCAGACACTCTGGGAGCGGGACCCGGCAATCTCTTTTACTCAACCCTCTAAGTAACTCTGTGGCACACTAACGTTTGAAAATCACTGGCTTATACTATGTTGAGAGAAACAGAGGAAGAAGCAGACAATTACTATATGATGAGGGAAGAGCTTTGATGATGCTGAGTAGAAGGTTTGGTGACAGCACTAAAGAGGCATTTCATTCTGACAGGGTTGGTGGGGAGGAAATGGTGAGGGAAGATTTTCTCAGAGACCGAACACCGAGGCCTGAGTCTGAAGGGAATATATGAGTGAGCCAGATAGAGTGGGATGAGGGGCATTCTCAGGCCAGAGGGGTTTGTGCAAAGGCCCAGGGGTGGGAAAGAAAGAGAGAGAGAATGTGAAAGAGCAAAGGGGAAGAGGAAGGAAGGAGGTGGAGGTACTGTTCACGAATCTCCATGAAAAACAAATTCTTACCTACATTTTTAAACTGTTTATAGACTGCTGCTTTCGGAGACCTTAACTGAAATCTTTCTGTGAGGACTCTGCTTCCCTCACAGCCTTCGTGAGCTGGGCAGCTCATTCTCTCTGTCCCCGTATAGGGTGGTGGGTTTCAGTCTCCTCACTCCACAGCGATGCTTCAGAACCATTCCTTTTCCAACACTCTCTGAAACCCTCACCCTCTGAGGCCAAATCACCCACTTTACCGTTCCCTCACCCTTCTCACTCTGTCGTCTCTAGGCCTGTCTGAGACATTTGGCAACTGGCCTTCTGTTGCCTTGCCCTGCTAAGTCCTGCCATTACCCTGGGGGACTTCAGTGCTCGGCAGATAGTGTATCCACCCAGAATCCTGGCAGGGTGCCCCCAGGAATGGTTTCAGCTATTGTAGCTCCTTTAATGAAATTAGGATCCCCTCCTCGTAGGTTGGCAGGACACAGGTCACAGTCTGTGGTAGCTACATCAGATTCTCACAAATACCATTAGCTGAGTCTGAGATCATAACATGTTTTTAGATAAAAGAAGAGCTTAAGTTAAATTTTATTCATGTTAAGGATTAAATGGGGGCGCCTGGGTGGCTCACTCGGTTAAGCAGCCGACTCTTGACTTTGGCTCAGGTCACGATCTCATGGCCCGTGGGTTCGAGCCCCGTGTCAGGCTCTGTGCTGACAGTGCGGAGCCTGTTCGGGAGTCTCTCTTTCTCCCTCTCTCTCTGCCCCTCTCTCTTTCTCTCCCCTCAAAATACATAAACTTAAAAAAAAAGAATTAAATGAACTCATTTTGTAAATAACTTATCACAGTGTCTGGCGCAGAATAGGTGCCCAATACATCATAATTACTGTCATCACTATTTTTTATCATCAGCTGCCAGCCTTCCAAGGGCACAGGTGTGCACACACACAGACACACCCCTCCTGGCAGAAGAGAAGCCCTGTGTCTAGCAATATGTAGGGACATCACATTTCATCCCGCTAGCTCCTGCTCTCTCTTTCCGGTGAAAGCTGCATCTGGGGTCGCTGTGTTCTGAAGATTCTGAGTTCAGGGTACTTAAGGTTAGTGTGGAGAGCTTGTTAAACGTGAAGCACTCCTCTCCAATCAGATCCGACCCTTAGAAATCCTGAATTAGTAGCTTGGAGTGCCTGTGGCCTCAGGACCGCACTTGAGAACGGGTGTCACTCTGAACGACCAGCATGCACTGAGGACTTTCCCCGCTGCTGCGGTCCCATTTATACCAATGGACCGTTTACTGAGCAGGTGCCTTTGTGAGGTGCTGTGCTAGGTATTAGTACACATTCTCTCGTTTAATCTGTCTGAACTTGCCGTGACGTATGCTATTATTGGGAAGAGTAATGAGAGAAGTGAGGCTTGGCAGAGGCCACACAAGTGGCAAGCGAGGAGATGAGCTTGGAGCCCAGGCAGCCTGACTCTGGATCCCTCATCCTCTCCATTTACTTTCTTCCTCAAAAGCCCGCCTAGACTTTTCCCATTTCCAGGTAAATGTTGAAGAATTGACGTGCCAAAGCCTAATCCTTTTTTCCTCTCTTCTCAGGGTAGTCTGATTGATCACACCCAATGACAGCAATAACCTGTTGGGATTTCTTTTTTTTTTTCTTTTCATTTTAACATCCACCCTGGAAGTCACACCACAGCGACGAGGCTCTGTGTCCAGGGCCACCTTCAGGGCTGCAGGCACAGCCTCCCGCTTGTGTCCACCAAGGAAGAGGCCGGATGCCAACTGAGGATCCCCCCAGATCTCAGCCCGGTTGTCCCCCACCCCGCCGCCACCAGCTCATCCCTGTCTCCAGAGTCTGAACTTACCTTGACACTTATCTTTTCAGAAAGAAAGCCTGTCTATCCACTCAAGTTCCCTGCTTATAACTTTCCTCAGTTTCTTTTATCCCTGTTTTGGGTCCAAAAGAAACCGGAAAAAGAAAAAAAAACTATTTTGGCCATACAGCATCCCTGGGAGAAAAGAGCATGGATTCTTGTCATTGTTCTACTTGTTTTGGTGTGGTGATTTATTTTATTTTATTTTATTTTATTTTATTTTATTTTATTTTATTTTATTTTATTTTATTTATGTTAAGTGATCTCTACACTCCACATGGGGCTCCACCTCACAACCCCGAGATCAAGAGTCACAGTCCTTGTGTCCTCTGACTGAGTCAGTCCCATGCCCAGGTTTGTTTTGTTTTTAATCCGTGTTTCTCACCGGCTGTCTTAGAATCCCCGGTTCACTTGCTCATTTCCGTCTTCAGAAATTAGCATACGGTGTGGTTCCGAGTCAATCTGTGCGTCCTCTGGAGTTATAACTTTGAATTTGTTACCCGAATTAAAGCACTCACACAAATCTCCCTGTACCAGAGGGCACGGCTATCAAAACACTTTTTTTTTAACTTTTTTAAAAATGTTTTTATTTATTTTTGAGAGAGAGAAGGAGAGAGAGACAGTGTGAGCAGGGGAGGGTCAGAGAGAGAGGGAGACACAGAATCCTAAGACAAGCTCCAGGCTCTGAGCTAGCTGTCAGCACAGAGCCTGATGCAGGGCTCGAACCCAGGAACCGTGAGATCATGACCTGATCTGAAGCGGGACGCTTAACCGACTAAGCCACCCAGGCGCCCCAAAACACTTTTGAAAGTGTAATACGTCTTAATGAGGAATTTTCCAGGAATTTTTCTCACAATCTTTCAAGATAACATTCGCATCAAGGTCTTTTGTGTGTTTACATTTTCCTGAGTCCCCAAATGCCCACGTATGTACTGAAACAATACCAATTCTCTACGAAATGGACCAGTTACTACAACAGTTAACATTAATTACTGTCACAAAGAGATAGTACCACTGGTTCCCTTTATAAAGGATTCTAAAATGTGATTGATTACCCATCAGTCCTGGGTAAATTCAAAGAAATGCCTCAGAAGCTTAAGGAGGAGTGTTTATTCTCATAAATTGGATTTCTCGTAATCCAAATGGCTGTATTTATAACAGTAGCTATTGAAGACCTAGAAGACTGATCTAGAAGTAGAGACTCCCTGTTTTGCAAATTTGGTGAGCCTATATAGTTTTAATGTTGATTCTTGAAATAACCTGGTGCTCACCTTTACTCTATCCTTTGGTGGGTCCCCAAATCTTGCCAAGGTGTTTCTTAGACGTAGATCTGTTTTTGGTCACAGAAAACCGTTAAGTAGAGGTAAAATTTTTTAGCTTCTCTTTCAGCTTCTCTTTTTCATATTCCATTCTGCTAATATTTTGACCCCAGTGGGGCTTGACTTTACTAACAGTCACACATACTTAAAAACCCTTCTGTTTCTCCCCTAATCAGCCCAAAGCCCATGGTTACAGACACTGGGGGCAGTGGAGTGTGTGGTGTATATCAATCTCTGAGAACCATTGTCTCCGAAGTCGAAGGGCTTGTACCAACATGGCCCCATTTAGTCACAGTGACTGGGCTATGCTGGACCTTTGACTCAAGCTAAGCAAATCAGATGCTCTCTTCTGGAAATTTAAAATGCGAACCAAGAGACGGCTATCAAGATGTCTACCAGGAAACTCTGCGGGGCCGCGTACAAAAAGAAGCAGAGAGAGTTGGTGTGCAAAGAGAAAAGAAGGAACCAGATACATACATAGACAGGAGAGGAAAGAGAAAGAGAGAGATGAGGAGCTATGGAGAGAGATTGCGTAGGGCTAACCAGAACCCTAGGCTTTCCAACTCCTCATTCCTTTCTTCCTGAGGCCTGGTTGTTCACATTAAGGGCTCATTCCATGAGGTAACCCCAGATTCTTAAACACGTAGATTAGGCTGCTTTGCTAAGGCTGGTTTGAAAAGGGTTTCTATTACAGTCAACCAGGAGTACCTTGAGGAAGAGCTCCCTTAGGGAATGTTTTGTGTTTAATATTCTCTTTATCACTAAACTGAGGGGTACTGACGCCTCCTGCAAGCATTTAATTCGGGAGACACTTCTAGGCCCTCGGCTAATCCCCTGCGAGCTGCTCTCTCTGCTATGGGGGCTTATAAGACATCTCACATGTCTGCTGCTTCTCTCTATCTTTAAAAAAAATTTTTTTTTAATGTTTATTTTTGAGAGAGAGAAAGAGACACAGCATGAGTGGTGGAAAGGCAGAGAGAAGGAGACACAGACTCTGAAGCAGCGTCCAGGTTCTGAGCTGTCAGCACAGAGCCCAATGCGGGGCTTGAACTCATGAACCATGAGATCATGACCTGACCTGAAGTGGGACACTCAACCAACTGAGCCACCCAGGTGTTCCATCTCCACCTTTCATAAGAACTTTTCTTCTCCTTGCCTACATCGGGATGGAACAAAGGGTCCCAACTGCTGCCTCCTCTGTTTGGTTTTGATAGAAGTACGATTCCTTTGGAGGGTTTTTGAAAAAAATTCAGTTTAGGCAGCTAGTAAAAACAGGGAGCCAGAGAATGGATTTTGTTTTTAAAGCACAGGAGGAAAATAATATATAAAGTGAGATGGGTGGTTAGAGAGGAGGGTAATCATATAAATTAATAGGCTTGGTTAAGTATGCATGTTGAAAATTTCAGGAGAAACATTAAACAGGAATAGAATATATAGCTTACATCCTTGGCTTAGTGCATTGTAAGCAAGAAATTTAGGCAGTTTCTATGGTCACCTGTTATAAGTGTTTCTGGCCTCTTATAGCTACGAGGCTAAAATAGCACAAAATGAGCCACAGTGATGGCCTTGCAGGTGGCTGACTTTCAACATAGCTTGCAAGCCTCTTTTTTTTTTTAATGTTTATTTATTTTTAAGAGAGAGAGAGTGGTGCAGAAAGAGAGAGGCAGAGGATCTGAAGCAGGCTCCACACTGACAGCAGACAGCCCAACATGGTGCTCAAACTCACAAACCATGAGATCATGACCTGAGCCAAAGTCAGCTGCTTAACTGACTGAGCCACACAGGTGCCCCTAGCTTACAGGCCTCTTTTGGGACTTTAGAACATTTATTAGACAAGAGTGGGACATTTATAGTTGAGGCAGTGAGATTCGGAAAAACTTTAAGTAGCCTGCTCCCTCAATCTCTAGCCCCCTTCCTGTCTTTAATATGGTCCTGATTTGCTTCAAGGCTCTAGGATGACCTGATTTGAGACAGACACCTTGCAAGAGGATGCCAGTTCTCTCTGTGCCCAACACCTACCATTTCTCATTGCTTCTGGATCCTTAACCATATTCACTGTCTGTGTATCCAGAGGACAAAATGCAAAGTCATATCTAGAACTCGTAAACAGCAAACAAATCGCAATATTTTGCTAATTTATGCTGGCAAAATTCCAGGAAACCAGCAGCAAAATTCCAGGAAAGTTTTATGTCCACACTGAGGATGCTGGTCAGGCCAAGGAGGAATGTAATTTTAGAGAGAGCCGAATGCGTTGATATGTGGATTTGATGTGCTACTGTGAGCAGCTGGGACTTGTTCCTTCAGTAAGCTCAATGAAACTTGATCTCTATCATGACCCTTGATGCCAGAACTAGAGATACCGATTTTCTTTCGCGTAATGTAGAAGTAATGTATAGACATAGGGGATAAGAATGTTGGAATGGATTTCTCTCACATAAGCTGCTCATCCACCTCCTAATCATGTCCTGAGAGGACTAGTGTCCATGCCCTTTACCCAGAAATACACTGATGACAGGGACACCACCATTCTTGAGAAGTGCTTCGTTGGCTGACTTCTGCAAGGCAGGGATGGGGATGGGAGGGAGATGTGCCATTAGAATGGACTCCGTAGTTTCCATGGGGATGAAGTGATGTTCAAGATGGCGAGAGCCAAATAGCAGTACTTAACTGGCCAGAGGCAAGGGGCGTATGGTGCCTATAATAGGCAGCAAGGACTGTATGATCACCAGAACAGGTTGACCCACAGAGATATTGGGTAGGCAGGGGTAACTGATGGTCGGTCCCTAGGCCAGAAATAGATGAGCCGTATGTTAAGGTTCTGCTTGATGTGTACTAGCAACACAACCGTGAGTATAGCAAAACAAACAAACAAACAAACAAACTTGTATCACCATGGGATAGTCGCCCCCTAATTCCCAGATCTGAGTCACTTCACAGATCCTGAACCCTGAGAATGAAGGAAAAGCTGGGCAGCCTTGTGGATGGGCAAGTTGGCCAAATTCTCTGCAGTTTTAAGATTCACCTTTCTGCATGCTGTTCTGCAGAGCAGAAAGGAATCAATCTGAGATAGAAAAGACAGTCAAATCAAATTATAACTGATGCTGCATACATACTTGAACAATATTTATTGTTTAATGACCACAATTATTCTTTCAGAAATGCCCCCCCGCCATCACACAGATCTTAGCATTCCGTGCCCATGTGCATCTTATGGAATTTCACATACGGGAGAACAAAGCAAGTCAGACTTCATTTCCACAGGCTCCTTCTCAGAAAATTCTTTTTCTCTCTTTATATGTGGTCATGTCTTTTCTCTTGGCGGTCCCTGTCTTTCATTGTCACCATAGCACATGCAGGCATCCTGATCATGGTGTTGTGATATCCAGGCCACAGACTGTATGCTTTTCTTACATGCATTCAGTCATGCAGCCCTCTCCCATATCTGTCCTCTTCTCTCTAACCCGTCGACTACTGCCTTCAAGTAGGTCAGTGGTCCACAAGGTCATTTGATCACTTGACATTCATATCTGTAAAAAATCGAGCACATATCCCAATTGTTGTTTGCAAACAAAATGCACATGAATATGTGATATATTATATACATTATAAACATGCACAAAAACACAACTAAATGGGGTGCCTGGGTGATTCATTGGGTTGAGCCTCCGACTTTGGCTCAGGTCATGATCTCATGTTTGTGGGTTCGAGCACAACATCAGGCTCTGTGCTGACAGCTCAGAGCCTGGAGCCTGCTTCAGATTCTGTGTCTCCCTTTCTCTCTGCCCCTCCCCCTCTCATGCTCTGTCTTTCTCTGTATCAAAAATAAATAAAACATTTTAAAAAATAAGAAAAACAGAACTAAAAAGGGTGAGAGATAAATATAAATAGAAGTATGAATATTTTCTTCCTCCCCTCCAATGCATTTTGCAGTATGATACTGTGTGTGCATGTATCTCACTTTGAAGACAGAAGTTTAGGCCATCATGCTATCACAGAGGCAGTGGCCCCTAATCACCCATTAGAAAAAGTCCCAAGTTCTTCAGTATGGCATTCGAGTTCCTTCTCGATTTGGCCCATGCCCACGTTTTCCGACTCATCTCCTAGACCCTCCCAGTAAATGGGCTCTTTTGATCATTCCATCTGTACTGTCTGCTCTCTATCCCCAAACACACACACACACACACACACACACACACACACACACTTAACCCTTTCCACCTAAGTTGCTTAATGTTCTGCACAGAACGTATCCATTTATGAAATTGTAAATTGTGTTTGTTTACTTACTTATTACCTGTCTTCTCAATTATCATGAAAGCTCTGAGATGAAAGGGATCTTGCCTGTCTTATTCCCTCCTGCGTCCTTAGCCTAAAACATTCTAGCACCGCAGTTAGGTGCCCCCAAAAGCCTGTGTAACGAGCAAATTTCTTTAATAACCCGTTGGTTGTTCTCAGAATGGAATCTTGACAAACTTGTAAGTACAGTAGATGATTTGATTTTGTGGTTCAAACATCCTTTGTCCAATCTAGCTAAAAAATCAAGTCCCAGGTATTACTCCTTTCCAAGAACCAACTTTATAAAGCGGATAGTTGTTTCAGGATAATACTTGAATGGGCACGGACAGTACCCAGTTAATGCCTAAATATCTCTCTAATGTGTGACTGCTTTATTTTTTTAAGTTTATTTATTTATTTTGAGAGAGAGAGAGAGAGAGAGAGAGAGAGAGAAAGCGTGAGTGGGGCAGGGGCAGAGAGAGTAGGAGAGAGAGAATCCCAAGCAGGCTCCGCACTGTCAGCACAGAGCCCAACTGGGGGCTTGAACTCATGAACCGTGAGACCTGAGCTGAAACTAAGAGTCGAATGCTTAACCAATTGAGCCATCCAGGCACTCCTCTAATGTGTGAATGCTTTAAATTGTACCTTTAGAGATTTGTGTCTTTTGTACTCTCCAAGGATTTTAGTCTTATAGACTCTAATAAGTTGCTGAATTGGAGGCCATAGAGATAATGGGCTTAAATGCTAGATTTTAAATTTAAATTAAAAAGTCCTTCTGATAGGAAGTCTTCATCATATCTTGCCTAGAAAAAATTGGGAAGGGGACAAATGTTTTGAAAGGATAGGTGGGAAAGCACTGACTCAGGTCTGGATAGTGTGGCCTGGTACTTCTCTGTCAAGCCCAGCTCATAGGAAATGATATAATAAAATCATTTAGACTAAGATGGAAATGACTGATTAAGCAAATCAGTAGCCCGTTGCCCTATCTAGAATTATGTGAAATTTTAGACGAAATTGGACAGATAACATACATTTTGAGGGGAAGGGAGTCCTGCCTTGTATCACTGAAATCCTGTCTTGGAATTCCATTGTCAATCTCTGTCACAAGATAAGATGAGAGTGCTATTTTTGTAATAAAACAAATGGTTGGCAATAGCAAGTGCTTACATTCTGACAATCATTTGGATGAATGAGTGGACACCGATATTAACTTAAATCAACATATTGGCCCAGAGGAAGAAATAAATAAATCCAGCTCCAGCGTTCAGGAAAAGCTCTTTGAAGACATATCTCATCAAGGCAAATCATTCCTTGGCTAGGGTGAGGCACAGGTGCTGGAGAATCTATATTTTTAAAAGATGTAGGGTTAAGTCTGCCAGGATAGGTCTGAATATGCTTAATAGGTTTAAGAGATAGAACACCAAGAATAAGGGCTTAGACGTAAGGCTGAGTGCAGATGGGTAGGGCTAAGATGGAGTTTCTGGAAATGAGGCCAGACAGATTTGAGAAATGTCCTGACATCAAGAAGTCCCGTTTTGAGGCAACTGAAACCAAAATCATCGAAGTGGTTTGCCCAAGGATGCACAAAACAGCACTGCAAAAGGGGGCTTAGCACCAGTTTCTCCAGTGTTGCTTCCGCTATCCTAGGGGCCTAGACCAGGAAAGTCTTTTTATTATTTTTTATGTTTTTTATTTATTTTTGAAAGACAGACAGCACGAGCAGGGGAGGGTCAGAGAGAGAGGGAGTCACAGAATCCGAAGACAGGCTCCAGGCTCTGAGCTAGCTGTCAGCACAGAGCCCGACGCGGGGCCCGAACCCACGAACCGCGAGATCGTGACCTGAGACGCAGTCGGACGCTTAACCGACTTAGCCACCCAGGCGCCCCTACACCAGGAAAGTCTTGACCTGTCCTTCGGATGAAATTTTTGACAGGAGTCTGTCTTAGTCAACAGTAGTTACACGTCCACTTCTAAATGATGTAGCACTTGGTGCAGGACCTCCTAAATTATAAGGAATTCTGTTTTGTGGCCTCAGTAGAAGAGCATAGGGCATTTCCTTTGCACATCGATTCGCCAAAATGCAAAGTAATCACGCTGCCTTGCGAGGTCCGGAAAGCCATGCAGAATTCGCTTTCTCCATCTCCAGCGTTCCATAAAGTACTCCCAGAAGTACCGGGACGTATCGGAGGACGATCCAAAGAGCCCGGGGAGGGGGGCGGTGCGTCCCTGACCACACCCCCTGCAGCCGAAGCCCCGCCCCTCAGCGTGTTCTCCCCTATTCTGCGTTCCGGTGCATCGTGACGTAAGACGTGGGTCACGCAACATTGGCGACTGGTCCCGGAAGCAAACATCGAAAGGGCGGAGTAAACGGAAAGGAGGGCCTGCGTCCGGGTCGGCCGGCAGGGGGCGGGGCGGGGAGGGGAGGGGCCGGGCATGGACGGCTCGGAAGCAGAGGGGGCTGGGCTGGACCCAGGCGTGGAGACCGGTGTCGGCTGTCGCAGCTGCAGCCGCTGCTCCAGCCAGTTCGGTGAGGTCCGCGCCGGCGCCGCCTCAGCCATGATGATCCACGGCTTCCAAAGCAGCCACCAGGACTTCTCCTTCGGACCCTGGAAGCTGACGGCGGCCAAAACCCACATCATGAAGTCAGCGGATGTGGAGAAGTGAGGCCCCGGGACGCGGGACGCGGCGCGGGGCGCGGGCCGGGGAGCTGGGCCTGGGCGGGAGGCAGGGCGAGCTGCGCGCAGCCCCGACCTTCCCCGGGGGCGGAGGCTCCGTCCCTGAGGACGGGACCTTCGAATGACATCGGGAGAGAATCCTGTCGCCCCCTTCCGCCCTGCGGTGGGGGTTCTCCAGGCGCTGCCTTCGTGTAACTGTCACTCCGCTTGTTCTGGTGGACTTCGCCCTCGCCTACCTGCCCCCGCCTGCCACACCTTTAGACCGTTTCCTTCGGGGTGGCTGTGACCGGTTTTCTTAGGGGTCAGTAGCGTGGATGATACCTGTGCTTGGCTTTTGAGCACGTCAGGTGCTGTGCCAGGCGCTTGAGATACAGAAGATGAAAGAACCTCTCCCTCCAGGAATTTCCAGTGTTAGGAGAGAGACGGAGGGGCCATTGCAATACCGTGTGAATAACGGGTAGAGACGTGTAGGCGAGGTGGTTGGAGACCGTTCAGAGGGACGAGGCGTCCGGGAACTTGGGGTGCCCCAGTGGATCTTGATAAAATCGGAGGCATGGGGTGGGGGTGGGCGCGTGTGTGGAGCCGGGAGGCCAGGCATGGGGCGAGTTGGGAGGCGTTTGTGATGCCTGAACAGAATCCGGACATTGGGGCTGTCAGGGGACACGTGTAAAGCCGGGAGGCCGGGGAGAGTGCGAGCCTCCATTTGTTTGAGGAACCATTTCTGCGTGGTTGGAGCGAGAGGTGCCAGAGCGGGAGTCGTGGGAAAAGAGAGGTAGGCCCCAGGGGAGTGGAGACACCGAGGGAATTTGTATGACAGGCTGAGGGGTTTGATTTGATGTGACTACCACCGGTGTCCTTTTATACAAAAGAGTGACACTGGCAGATGTGCACTCGGAAAGATTTCTCGGGTGTTGGGGAGGGAGAGTGATGTGGAGGATGGATTGGAGGGGCTCCGGGACTGGGTGAGGAGACCAGTTAGAAGGGGCAGAGAAGAGGAGAGGTTTTAGGGGATTAAGTACCTGGGTGGCCAACTGACGGGAGGAGGGAGGGAAACGGAGAAATCTATACTGATGACAAGATTTCTGACTTGGGAATGGGAATGGGAAGCTTTGCTGTGAACAAGGTGAGAAAACGGGAGGAGGAACAGGTGAGGGCAGTTGTTGGCTAGCGGATGAGCTTAGATTGTTTTTTTTTTTTAATTTTTAATGCTTATTTATTTTTGAGAGAGAGACAGAGCACGAGCGGAGGAGGGGCAGAGAGAGGGAGACACGAATCCGAAGCAGGCTCCAGGCTCTGAGCTGTCAGCACAGAGCCCGACGTGGGGCTCGAACTCAGGAACCGCGAGATCATGACCTGAGTTGAAGTCGGATGCTCAACCGACTGAGCCACCCAGGCGCCCCAGAGCTTAGATTGTTGAAATGTGAGTTGTGTGGGGGTCATAAAATGGTAGGCGTTTGTCTTGGAACTCAAAAAACATGACTGTCTGTGGGCTTAGATTTGGGAATGGTCAGCTTATAGTTGATACCTGGAGCCTTGGGAGTGAACTAAGATCATGTAGAAGTCATCCTGAAGAAAAGGGAAAGGTTATGGGATGGGACCCTAGGGAACCCTAGGGTATTTTAAGATTCAGGCAGAGGGAAGTCACCAGGGAAGAGAGTGCTGAAAGGATGTTTACCCTTGTAAATTCATGACTAATTATTTTATATACATAACTGGAGTATTTTGTGAGACTACCAGATTTTTCCAGGTATATTGGGGAAAAATCAGAGAATCGCATGTTATTTCATGTGCATTATTCAGTTAAGTTAAAATTTACTGAATCTTTTTTATCGAATATTTATTCTGATACACTCACTCTTCATCTTATTTAATCTTTGAGGTATTTAATAGTTTCTTTTTAAAAATCTTGATTTATGGGCACCTAGGTGGCTCGGTCAGACTTGGGCTCAGGTCATGATCTCACAGTTAAGAGTTCGAGCCCCGCATGCATTGGGCTCTCTGCTGTCAGTGCAGAGCTCGCTTCCGATCCTCTGTTCCCCCACTTTTCTCTGCCCCTCCCCCATGCACTCTTCCTGTCTCTTTCTCTCTCTCTCTCTCAAAAATGAAGAAACATTAAACAAAATTTGTTTTAAAATTTTGGTTTATTGTAGTAGAAACACAACATGAGATCTATGTTCTTAACAAAATTTTTTTCTTGAAAGTTTGCACTTTTTTTTCTTGGAAGTATGTGTGTGTACATCTATATCTATAACTATATCTACCATTCATCTTTCGATTGACACTTAGGTTGTTTCATATCTTGGCTATTGTAAATAATGCTGCAGTGAACATAGTAGTACAAATATCTTTTCAAATTGGTGTTTTTGTTTTGTTCAAATAAATACCCAGAATTGCTGGATTGTATGGTAGTTCTATTTTTAATTTTTTGAGGAACCTCCATATTCTTTTCTATAGTGGCTGCACCATTCTGTATTCCCATCAACAGTATATGAGGGTTCCCTTTTCTCCATGGACTCGCTAACACTTGTTATTTCTTGTCTTTTTAATTTTAGTCGTTCTGATAGGTGGATATCTCATTAGGGTTTTGATTTGCATTTCCCTGATGATTAGTTATGTTGAGCGTCTTTTCATGTGTCTGTATGTCTTCTTTGGAGAAATGTCTATTCAGCTGCTCTAACCATTTATTTTTATTTTTATTTTTTAGCTGCTCTGCCTATTTTTAATTAGATTGGTTTTTTTATATTGAGTGCGTGAGTTCCTTATATATTTTGGATATTAATCCCTTATGGGTTATTTCATTTGCAAATATCTTTTCCCATGCGGTAGATTGGCTTTTCATTTTGTTGATAGTTTCCTTTGCTCTATGGAGTCCCATTTATTTATTGTTTTTGTTGCCCTTGCTTGAGGAGACAGATCCAAAAAATATTGATAAGACTGATGTCAAGGAGGTTATTGCTTAATATTTTCTTCTAGGAATTTTATAGTTTCTGGTCTCACAATTAAACAAAGTTTTATTTTGAATTTATTTTTGTGTATGGTGTAAGAAAGTGGTTCAGTTTCATTCTTTTCCTTTTTATTTATTTATTTATTTATATTTTAGAGAAAGAGTGCATGTGCACACGCACGAGTTGGGGAGAGGGAGGGAGATTGAGAATCTCAAGCAAGCTCCATGCTCAGTGCATGGAGCCCAACACAGGGCTGGATTCCATCACCCTGGGATCATGACCTGGGCCAAAGTCGAGAGTCAGACAGTCAATGAACCGAACCACCCAGGCACCCCTCACTTTCATTCTTTTGCATGTAATTTTCCAGTTTTCCCTACACCCTTATTAAAGACACTGTTTTTTCTTCTTCTTATATTCTTGCCTCCTTTGTCGAAGACTAATTGACCATGTAAGTGTGGGCTTATTTCTGGACTCTCTATTCTGTTCCGTTGATCAGTGTGTCTATTTTTGAGCCAGCCAGCACCATACTGTTTTGATTACTCAGGAAGCATCATACCTCCAGCTGTGTTCTTCTTTATCAAGATTGCTTTGGCTGTTTAGAGTCTTTTGTAGTTCCCCTCTTTACACATTTTTAAGTGTAGAATGCTTTATTATTAACTATAGGTACAGTGTCATACAGCAGATCTCTAGTGCTTATTCATGTTGCTTGACTGAAAATTTATGACTGTTGATTAGTAACTTATTTTCCCCTCCCCCCAACCTTTGGTAACCACCATTCCACTTTTTGATTCTATACAGTTGACTATTTTAGATACATCATTTAAGTAGAATCATGTAGTGTTTGTCTTTCTGTGACTGGTTTATTTTACTCAGCATAATGCCCTCAAGGCTCATCTATGTTGTTGCATATTGCAGAATTTCCTTCTTTTTTTAAGATTGCATTGTATTCCATTGTGTGGGTAAACCATATTTTCTTTATCCATATATCTGTGGGTGGACTTTAGGTGGGTTTCCACATCTTGGCTATTGTGAATAGTGTTGCCATGAACATAGGAGTGTTAATCTCTCTAGTACTTAATATTTTCTATTTCCTACTTTTTGTCTTGTTTTTGTTTTTGTTTTCTTCTTCTTTTTTTTTTTTTTAAGTAGGCTTCCCACCCAGTGCAAAGCCCAACGTGGGGACTTGAACTCACAGCCCTGAGATCAAGACCTGAGTTGAGATCAAGAGTCAGACACTTGGGGGCGCCAGAGTGCTCAGTTGGTTAAGCGTGCAACTTTGGCTCAGGTCATGATCTCATGGTTCGTGGGTTCAAGCCGTGCGTCTAGCTCTGTGCTGACAGCTCAGAGCATGGAGCCTGCTTCAGATTCTGTCTCCCTCTCTCTCTGCCCCTCCCCTGCTCACGCTCTGTCTCTCCTTCAAAAATAAATAAACATTAAAAAATAAAAAATAAAAAAATGAAATAAAGTCAGACACTTGGGGCACCTGGGTGGCTCAGTCAGTTGAGCATCAGTCTTTGGCTCAGGTCATGCTCTCACGGTTTGTGGGTTCAAGCCCTGCATTGGGCTCTTGTGCTAACAGCCTGCTCAGAGCATAGAGCCTGCTTCGGATTCTATGTCGCGTCTCTCTGCCCCTACCCCTTGCACTCTGTCTCTCTCTCTGTCTCTCAAAAATAAATAAATGTTAAAGAAAATTAAAAGAAAAAGAAGGGTTGGACACCTAACCGACTGAACCACTCAGGCACCCCAATATTTTCTATTTCCTATTAATGAAGAATAAATTTTACTTAAATTTATGATGAAAAATTAACATATTAGATACCTTAAAGATGTGCAGCTTAAAATGTTCGATCACTGATATATGCACACATACATATACACACAGATGTAATAAATGTATGTGTCCATTTTTTAATTACTCTTGTATCATAAACATTTTTCTACTTTATTATATTTTCTCGCTAAACATTTTTAATGATTCTATAATATTTTATTCATCATATGGATAGACTGTAGTTTATATTACTGTTTATTTCCTTATAATTGGACATTCCCAGTATTTCTCTTTTACTATTATAAATAAGATGGTTATGAGTATTAATGTGTATAGCTCTTTACTGCACTGGAGATTACTTTTTTATTACAGATTTCCCATTGCTGCTATTTTGAGTCAGGATATAAATTTGATGCAAAGGTCTTGGTACTTTTTCCCTAATTGGTGCCCCAGGGGATAGACTGTAGATTTATGCAATCCTTCCAGAAATCCATGTGAGCAAGTGGTGGTTTCCCTCATCAATGTTGATGTTTTCCCTTCTTCATTACCACCTTTTAAAGCTTGTGACAAGTTGAGAATTATACTGGAAAAGTTGTTTTCCTACAGGAAACAGGATCTTTAATTGCTATCTTTTCTTCATAACTATAATTAATATAATTGTGTTATATAATATAATATATATTATATTATATATTATATTTGTGATAGAACAAAAAGTCTACCAGAAACATGAAGCTCATGGAAACGTGAGCCTGTGGTACATTAGGTCATCTCCTAGGCAGTCAGTAGAATTAGAACCCATACTTATTCTTGAAAGTGGTGGGCCTTTGATGATCCAGGAATGAAATAGATGTTTCTAGTAGGAATCAGTATCTTTTTTCTTTGTTCGATTTGTTCATGCAGAGTTTTTTGCTTGTTTGTTTTTAATATGTATGCGAGACTTGATTGGTGTGTCTGATTGGAAATAAATCTAAAGCAATTAGAGGGTAATTGTGGTCTTAGGATATGCATGATCCTTCATTGGCTTTATGTAAGAATATATACTTTAATATAGTATTATTTTACCTTGCCTAACAATAATAGCTATATAGCTGTTCAAAGGTCCAGAAGTCTTGGGGCGCCTGGGTGGCTCAGTCAGTTAAGTGGCCAACTTCAGCACAGGTCCCGATCTCAGGGTTCATGAGTTTGAGCCCCGTGTCGGGCACTCTGCTGTCAGCATGGAGCCCTCTGCTTTGGATCCTATGTCTCCTTCTCTCTCTGCCCCTCCCCTGCTCATCCTCACAGTCTCAAAAATAAATAAGCATTAAAAAAAATCCAGCAGTCTTAGAAAAAAAAAAGGAAATTGAAAAGAAAGCTAAAGTGGCTGTCATAGAACATTTGCACTAAAGCCCTGTGCTTGGGGTCCCTTAGAACTTCACTCAGGGCACATTTAAATTTTTGCCTCTATTGCACACTTTATAAACATATTGGAAATATTACCTGACTTTTGGTTATGCATAGGTTAGCCGATGAATTACATATGCCATCTCTCCCTGAAATGATGTTTGGAGACAATGTTTTAAGAATCCAGCATGGCTCTGGCTTTGGGATTGAGTTCAATGCTACAGATGCATTAAGATGTGTAAACAACTATCAAGGAATGCTTAAAGTAGCCTGTGCAGAAGAGTGGCAGGAAAGCAGGTAAGAATCTCGTCATTTAGGGGTTAAGTGAAAAAAAGAGTTGAAAGAAATCTTCTGTCATGATTTGTGTATTTTATTAGAGTGAAGGGCAAGTATTATTATTAACTTAATAGTTGGATCATTCTAGAATTCATTTTTCCCATTCATAAAATGGAGATTAGTTACCCTACCTTTTAAATATTGTTGAGTTAAATCAAATTACAGTTGAGTTGTGCTATGTAAGGTTTACATTTTTGAGCTCTCAGGGTTCTTTAGTGAAGAGACAGTATGCTGTGTACTTCTGTGTTCCTATTTTTGAAGAAAAATGTTTACTGATGATTTGAATTGTAAATGTTAGGAGCATTGAAATAAAGAAAAATGTGTTTTCTTTGATAATCAAGTCAGCAATTCTTTAATTTGTGCCTGTCCTATATACTAGGTACCTTGCAGGATACAAAGAAGTATATTACGCCTTTAAACCACGTCCTCAAGCAATATACTAACTAATTGGAGAGGCTACATCAGCATATGACAAGTTTAATAACAATAAATATGCAGACAAACCAAGAATGATCTTGTATTAGTGAATTATGACAAGTATATGTATTTATTAGGATGTTTGTATCATTTGTAGAATGTAACTTGGTATGATATATGAATACTAGATGATCTATATCCCGCATCACTGAATCTGATCCTTCTCATTTTGATATTCGAGGACGGAGGGTGAACACTCCAAGGAAGTTATTAAACCGTACGATTGGACCTACACGACAGATTATAAGGGAACGTTACTTGGAGAATCACTTAAGTTAAAGGTAAATCTTTATTGTTTGCTTTTATGATAAAGTCATTAATTGTCTTAGAGTCTCAGCATTAGAACTTTCTAGGTAATGAGTTGTTTTTGCTACTACTTTCATCCTACTTATTTTCTATTTTTTTAAATTTTTATTTATTTTTTTAATTTACATCCAAGTTAGGTAGCATATAGTGCAACAGTGATTTCAGGAGTAGATTCCTTTCTGCCCCTTACCCATTTAGCCCATCCCCCCTCCCACAACCCCTCCAGTAACCCTGTTCGTTCTCCATACTTAAGAGCCTCTTAGGTTTTTGTCCCCTTCCCTGTTTTTATATTATTTTTGCTTCCCTTCCCTTATGTTCATCTGTTTTGTATCTTAAAGTCCTCATATGAGTGAAGTCATATGATATTTGTCTTTCTTTGAGTGACTAATTTCACTTAGCATAATACCCTCTAGTTCCATCCATGTAGTTGCAAATGGCAAGATTTCATTCTTTTTGATTGCCAAGTAATACTCCATGGTGTATGTACACACACACACACACACACACACCCCACATCTTCTTTATCCATTCATCCATCGATGGACATTTGGGCTCTTTCCCTACTTTGCCTGTTGTTGAGAGTGCTGCTATAAACATTGCATCCCACTTATTTTCTAGTGAGGGAAGCTTCAGATCCTAATGTGAAGGGATTTTGCTAATTGATTATAAGCAGAAAATAAGGCCATAGTGGAACAATTTTTATTCTCAAAAGTATATTTAAAAGCAGTGGCAAACTGCCTTAATGTTATCATTATTGCTATAAAGAAGCATGCAAGCGACGCCTGGATGGCTCAGTTGGTTAAGCATCTGACTTCCACTCAGGTCATGATCTCACATTTCATCAGCCCCACCCACGTCGGGCTCTGTGCTGACAGCTCAGAGCCTGGAGCCTGCTTCGGATTCTGTGTCTCTGTCCCTCTCTGCCCGTTCCCCACTCACGCTCTGTCTCTCTCAAAAATAAAAAATTTAAAAAATAAATTAAAATAATAAAAAAATGTAAAAAGGAAGCATTCAAATGTGTATCTGTTCTTGGTGTGATTAATTGGGTGATTTAGACAGAACCTGCTAGTTCACAGCTTACAGTTTTCTAGATGAACGGGTAGGTGGGCAGATAGAACCTTTGTGCAGACCGCTTATGTTTCCGTCCTGCCTACACTATGTGTGAACCTGATATGACTCTAGGCAAGTTCCTTAATCTGAGTCTCAATTTCTTAGTAAATCGGGTAAACAGACATATTTACCTCACATCCGAGTTTCGATAGGAGATAATCTGTGGGAAAGCTCTCGGTGAATTCTAAAGCTCCGTATTAATAATGTGACGCTGCATCTGTGTGAGCCCTACTTAGGAAGAGACTCGCTTCACGGCGAATGCCGCTGGGATGGTGGATTTAGCAGGTCTCGTACTGGGAGCCTAGCTACATTTCTGACAGTATGACTGAAATGAAGAAAGTTTGGCTTAGGTTGCATGTTTCTAATGGTCAGAGATGTATTATGGAGAACAAAATTATTTTACTGTAAATGAAGTAATTATTGGAGACCGTGTATTGTGTGTTGGTGCTTAGGCAGAAATGTTAAGGAGAGGAGTTGTGTATGGGCTCCTTGTCTCTGCAGAGATTTTTAGTCTCGGGAAGAGAAGTTCATAACAGGAATGCAGTCTTCCTCAGTTTCTGCCGCTCTTACAGTCCAAGCTTTACCTATTTTTCTGTGCTACTTCCAAAACAAATATACACATTTTTTTTGAGAGAACATGTATTCATTCATTCATTCACTCACTCACTCACTCATTCATTTCATTCTTGAGCTCTTCTCTGTGCCAGGCACTAATCCTAGGAGCTGTGGATACAGCAGAGAACAGACAAAAATCCCTCCTTCACAGTCTATGGGGAGCAAGGTTATGTCAGCCCCTTAATACTTCACAGATGAACTTTCTCCTTCTCGCTCCTGATTGAAAAACTTTGTAAAGAGCATAGTCCATTTGATATTTGATTGCCAGGAGTGAGGAAATGGGAACTTGTTTTAACCCTCTGCAGGAATGATGACTTACAAAAAGCCTCCTTTAGGTTATGAAGTAGCAATAGCTGTGACCAAGGAGCTAGAACCACAGCAGTAGAAAGGGGAATATGAGAGCAGTAGGAGGTGAAAAGCATGTGTTCAGGACTCTTACTGACACTTTTGCCTGTATTGTAGTTTGTTCTGAGATGGTGTTGACAAATACCGATGTGATCACCTACTTTCTGGAATTCAGGCTTTGGCAGGCCTGGGTTCAAATCCCAGCACCATCACTCAACTTGGAAGAACAATTTAATCTTGCTAAACATTGTTTCTCACTCACTATTACACTGGGTAATACCAGTTGTAGGAAGTAAATAAGATTATATATGTAAAGTGTTTAGCACAGTGTCTGTTACACAGCAAGATCTCAATACATGGTAGCTGCTATTATTAATAATATATCTCAAATGTCAGGGGAACTAAATTAATATTATTGAAATACCAAGACTAGAAGTAGATATGTTATCTGAATATTTATCTGAATATTTATTCTTGCTTTATGGTCTAAACAGAGCTGATGAGTATGTTCCTTTACTGCCTTAAAAAATTGAGCATCGGTTTTCCAGGCAAAGTTGTTAGAACTTTGTTGCTTAATCTTCAGAATAACCTTGTAGGATAGGCATTCTTATCCTCGTCTTGTGGATGAAGAAGTAGGTTCAAGATCTTAAACTATGTGTCTCCTAATATAATACCAGTGCTGTAGCTTATATGTGGAAGACCACTCCATGGGAACATTTTTTGCGTTTGATTTTCTTCATACATAAGGATTTTTGGTCTATAATATTACTTGGGATTTTATTTAAATTTTTAAAAAATTTTTTAATGTTTTATTTATTTTTGAGAGAGAGAGACGATGCAAGCAGGGAAAGGTCAGAGAGAGAGGGAGACACAGAATACAAAGACAGGCCCCAGGCTCCAAGCTGTTAGCACAGCTCTCGAACCCACGAACCGCAAGATCATGACCTGAGCCAAGGTCAGATGCTCAACTGACTGAGCCACCCAGGCGCCCCACTTGGGATTTTAAATTATTTAATTCTTCCACCCTTTCAAAAATCAAAAGCCTTGGTGTGTATAGGAAGTATATGCCTGTGTAGGAGAATATATTTTATATGAACAGTTAGAATGTCAGAATGAGGCATTAGAATGAAGCCTTTCCTTTGCCCTTAAGTTCTTGCCTAATAATTGTTGGGAGCTGCTGCTACAGTGTGTGTGTATATGTGTGTGTGCGTAGTGTTTTCTCACTCTTTTTTGAGTTGTTTTACCTCTTATTCATGAGTTGTAGCATAGTTTAAGAGAAGAGAGCCAGTCATAGAGGTGTCCTGGCTGGATTCAAATCCAGCTTTGCTGTGTACTGGCTGGACCACGCTAGGAACACCTCAAAGATTATGGTATAAGAATGGTAGGAGGTCAGAATCCTAACAGGGACCTGGCAAAATGTGGCCATTTTCTTCTTTCCAGTTAAATAAGTAAACTGACTTTGTAGGAAAATAGAGTAGAAGAATACCTCTTCTACTTGTGTTGCTTTTTTGGAATAAAATGTGTGTAATGTCCACTCATTTAAAAAAGCATTTTTTTTTAAAGTATGTTGAAACATTTGCCGACTCATTCAGTATGATTTAATATTTTGAACTTTTTTCTTTTTACTGTGGTAAAAAAAATACAACAAAATTTACCATCTTAATTTCTAAATATATTAAATTAGTGGTAAGTATATTCATGTTGTGCAACCAGTTTCTAGAACTTTTTCATTTTGAAAAACTGACACTTGGTGCCTTTTTTTTTTTTTTTTTTTTTTTTTTTGGTGCAAAATGGTCATTTTATTAAAGCACCACAGGGGGCAGAAAGAGCTGCCAATATGATACTCAGTACCTTTTTAACTCCTCCTGGGGGACCTGGGGGACTTAGTTGGTCAAATGTCCAACTGTCCATCTAGGCTCAGGTCATGATCTCATGGTCTGAGGGTTCGAGCCCCATGTCAGGCTCTATGCTGGCGGCATGGAGCCTGCTTGGGATTCTCTCTCCCCGTCTCTCTGCCCCTTCCCTGCTCATGTGCATGCCCTTTCTCTCTCACTGTCTCTCGAAAATAAGTAAATTAAACTTAAAAAAGAAAACAAAGAAAAAAATTTTCTTATCCTTATTATGTATGTATACAAAATGGTAAATATTATCTTAATATGTGTATATACGTATTCACTGCTTTCAGTAATTTTTAAAAAGGAAATTTAACATAGGGTTCTTAGCATTTAGCATTAATTAACTTTATATGGTAACTTAAAAATATTTCTAAATCAAGTAATTACCTTATCATAAACCTCCATCTGATGTGAGGTTTATCCTATCACATCTTGTTGAAAGGTGTGACTAGGACACATTTTTCTTGTAAGGTATCCACAATGTTCGTAGCGTTCCATAGATTTTTTTTAAGCCTTTGAACGGTTGTGAAGTAACTCAGAAAACATGAAGTTACAGTTTAATGAATTGTGAAATGTAGCCACCAAGGAAAAGAAATAGAACATTGCCAGCACCCTCCTGCAGGACGTTTCCTGATTACACTTCTGTTTTAAAAATATTTCCTAGTATATTGTGCCATTTTCAGCCTTAGCTTTTATTTCTTTGAAACTAGCGTGCATTGTTGTTGTACGGCTTGGGCCTCGTTTCCAACATCTGGGGTCCCTCGGGTCTCGTGTCACCCCCGTTCTTTCTGTTGGTTCTGGTTTATGGCGTCTAGTCTCCTGATGGGCCTCCTTAGTCTGTTTGAGTCCCGGGACAATGTTGGTTTTCTCCAGAAGAGATTTTTGTCATCTCTGCCAGGCGCCTGAGGGTATTCATAGTCAGGGACAGAATTGTACAGACTTTCTGTGAAGGTAGTAAATACTTGAGGCTTTGAGGGCTGTCGGGTTTATGATCAGCTGCTGAGCTGCCCTGTTGTAGTTGAACTTAGCCGTGGACAAGAAGTCAACAAACGGGCACAGCTTTGTTCCGGTAACATTTTACTTAGGGACACGGAAATGTGCGTTCCATGTGGTGAGATATATATGAATTCTTATATAGAATTTCATATCACGAATTTGAATTTCATGTGTCATGAAATACTCTTTTTTTCCCCTAATCATTTAAAAAATGTAAAAATGATTCTTAGCTCACAGTTCATGCAAAAATAGGTGATGGGCCACATCTGGGCACATCTGGCCTACAGGTCTTAATTTGCTAACCTCTGGTCTGGGACCAGTGTTTGAGTTTCTGGGCCTGTAACATAAGCGGTAAAACCAGTGTGGCGCTATAGGGTACTGTCCCCAGCTTGGGAGGGGTGCATGGAATTCTCCAAGGTCCCTGCCCTTAGTGAGCACTGAGCAGTGGTGGGGCCAGAAACAAGCAGAGCCCAGCCTCTCCCTTGAATCGGCCATTACAGATGCATCAAGGCCAAAGCCAGCCAACTACAGGCTCACTTTCACTTTTTCTGGGTTCCAGTCCTCTTTCACATGTCAATCTGGGAATTGTTCAGCATCTTGACCATTTGATGCTTTTCAGAAATTTTTGTCTCTTCATCCAGCTTTTTAAGTGGTCTTCAGCAAGAGGATTTCTCTGGCTTACTCATTCTGACAGTACTGGGAGTCAGAAGCGTTTGACATTTTAGATTTAGCTGTTAGTTTGTGTTTTTTTTCTCCTTTTCAGATGCCTGAGTTTAGCAAGAACATAAAAAGAGTTGAGAAAGAGAAGATGTAATTTAAATATACTTGTCCTTGCAAATGAAGAAGATAGTATAAATTAAATATAATCAATATCCCTAACCCATGTTTTATCTAATTATTTTCTCTTTCTCTTCCAAATATTTTATAAGAACAAATAAATGTGAAAACTAATGACTTCATTTTCACTGGTTCTTATGAAACATTAGTGAAGTAGCCATCTACTAATGAGAAAATTGGTATAATGATTGCTTAGTTTTTTGGAAGTCAGGTGTTTCTGTAAGGGGGATCTTACAAATGTGTTCCTTTGAACTAAATCTAAATAAAAAGTAAGGAATTTAGAATTTGTGTTAATACTAGCTCAAGTTTTATGCTATTAGGCAGTCCTAGAAGTACCAGCTTTTGTCTTAAATAGAATATAAACATGTGACACACGGGGCTGCCTATAGGCTGCCCTATTGCTACCTCTCACCTCCTTTCCCAGTCCCAATTCTCACCTTCGTATGTGGTCTCAGGTCTGCTCCAGACACATTTTGGAATAAAACTGCAGAGGGCTAAAGTGTTATCTGTGAGTGAACATGGAAGAACTGTGGACACTTTTTCACCTCTTGGGACTCCTGTACACACTGCCAACTTTCTTTCTTTTTTTTTTTTTTTTTATTTTTGAGAGACAGAGAGAGACAGCGCGAGCAGGGGAGGGTCAGAGAGAGAGGGAGACACAGAATCCGAAGACAGGCTCCAGGCTCTGAGCTGTCAGCACAGAGCCCGACGCGGGGCTCGAACCCACGAACCGTGAGATCGTGACCTGAGCCGAAGCCGGACGCTTAACCGACTGAGCCACCCAGGCGCCCCCCAACTTTCTTTTCATCATAATCTTTTCCCCCCACATCACATAATACTTCCTTAGACTATCCCCTCCCCCCAAATCCAAGCAATCTCTTGAACGTCCTTTATCATATTCTTCTAATTCTTGTCCAGTTTCCTCAAACTACTCCATTTCATAATTCTGTCCATGAGTCCAACAAATTACCTGATCATGGCTACTGAGTAAAGTGAAATAATAGCTACCATTTACGGAACACCTGTGATTGACCAGCGTTGTGTTTGTTTATGACACGACTATGTCAAAGAATAGAAAAGCTCAACATTTTGTAGTAAAATTGGATGGAGTAAAGAATGATGGCTCAGAGCATACTCTACAGCTGTTAGGAGACATTGGATTTAGCGAGCTACTGATAGGACCTGCCTTCTTAGCATTGGTGATTCTCCTGTTGGGTTGTGAATAGGTAGGTGTGTCTGTGAGCTACAGAATAATACAGTGAAAAACTGGCCAGCATCCTCGGAAGCCCAGAATGCTAGGAGTTTTTCCCTCAGAACTTCTCTGAAAGTTCTTAATTTACCTCATTATTTAAAACACTGTTTTGTAGGTTTGGGGGAGCGACGCTGGCAATATAAAACATATAACAAGATTCTAATGGGATTTTTTTTTTTAAGTTCCAAACCAATGTTTTTTAAAAGTAGACTTTAACTGTTCGAAACCATTTTGGATGTCTATGATCGCAGTAGTCCAGCACACTGACTAGTTTTCAGTGGATTGATTTTCTCATAATCACAGCAGAACACTTGATTTTAATTTGACTTACATGAAAGCTGATGAATTTTGACTCTGTGTTTTGTGAAGCTACAGTATCACCCATCAGTAGTGTCTTCAGTGTTTCAGGGACAAGGTACATTATCTCATCTTTCGTTTCTACTGATGACGCCCAAGTATAGAGCTGTGTGCTCTGGCCATCCAGAAAAGACCGGTAGGAAGATTGTTTTCCCATGTCTCCAGCTCCTTCCATTTTGATGTGTTCCTTCTTAAATTTTTTTTTTCAGGTTGTACCTACAACAGATCATATAGATACAGAGAAATTGAAAGCCAGAGAACAGATTAAATTTTTTGAAGAAGTTCTCCTGTTTGAAGATGAACTTCATGATCATGGAGTTTCAAGCCTGAGTGTGAAAATTGTGAGTATTATAAAATTAACTTCTTTCTTCTAGGGACGCCTGGGTGGCTCAGTTGGTTGAGCGTCCAACTCTTGATTTCAGCTCAGGTCATGATCCCAGAGTCTTGGGATCGACCCCCACATTGGGCTCCGTGCTGAGCGTGGAGTCTGCTTGAGATTCCCTCTTTCTCTCCCTTTGCCATCCCTACCTCATGTGCACACTCCTCTCTCAAATAAAATAATAATAATAATAATAAATAAAATAAAATTAACTTCTTTCTTCCATTCTTGATCATTGGTCAGAAATATAAAGCTCACTCAGAATCACAGTATCTTAACATGGTATCATGTAACATATCACATGGGTCTAGAGTACATCTTATTATCCATTATAAAGTTCACAAAATCTTAGTATATTCCTAAGACTTCAGTAGAATATTTTCTTTCAAGAGCTGCCTGGCTGCTTTGTAGTTCTTTTGTTTTTTTGGTTTTTTAATTTGAATGGAAATTGTGGTTTAGTTTTCACATTTGAATTAATTATATTGAAAGGCTCCGCGGACACCCGCTGGGGGTCAGCATTTCAATGCGCCAGAAACCGCACTTCCGTTGTCAGCACAGAAGTGGGAAACAGAAATGACAAGTGTAAAGCCCCCTTCTCCATTTGTATTCGCTTCTCTCAGTGGGGGACAAGTTACTTCCATTTACAGCGTTATCGGTGGCACATGTTTAAGAAGGATAATAAGTAGCTCATAGTAATGACTCATGTGTTTACTATTAGGTCAGATTGAACTTTACAGGACATCTTCAACTGAAACTTTGTGTTACGTGCTTTATCCCTTAAGGCCCAGCGAAAATGTCACCTCCTCTGTAAGATGCACCACAGCTCCCCTGGGCAGAGTTCAATATTCCTCTTCCAGACCCCCATGAGCACTTTCTCTTAACCCCTCAAGTATAGAACTTATTAAAGTCTGTCAAAGACAGGACCCTAGCATCAGAAATAGCTCTTGGATGGGGTGTCTGGGTGGCTCAGTCGGTTGGGTGTCCGACTTTTGCTCAGGCCATCATCTCACAGTTCATGGGTTCAAGCACCACATCGGGCTCTGTGCTGACAGCTCAGAGCCTGGAGCCTGCTTCAGATTCTGTCTCTCTCTCTCCCTCTCTCTGCCCCTCCCCTGCTCGCGCTCTCTCTCTCTCTCTCTCTCTCTCTCTCAAAAGTAAATAAACATTAAAAAACAAATTTAAAAATAGCTCTTGGAGCATAATGGTTGTCAGTGTTGTGTTGAAATAATATGGGATAAAAACAATAAATCAAAACAGCAATATATTTTAAAGTTAAGTTTTTCTTTACAACCATAGAATCTTGGAATTATAATGAATTAGTAGAGAATCACTTAGTCTAGCTTCTGTAGTTTATGGACAAGGCCCAAAAAGGTTCATTTACCTAAGGTCATGAAACTAATCAGGGACAAAATTTTCTTTGTGCTATCTCATCTACATCATTATTCTAGCATTAGATCATTGTTTTATTAGCACCTTACTCCCTTGTTCACCTATAACTCTTCCCCCGATTTATCTTTTGTCATTTAGATTTGTTCACTTCCCAGCTCATCCAGTCATGTACCTTTCCACTTGCATACCCACCTACTGTGACTAATTGACTGCAGAATGTTCCTTATGAGGTTGCATATCTGGGTGTGCATATGTATCTAAGTAGGTGCTTATTTCCTGGTCTATACAAGTAGGCAGCTGTGTGGGGAGTACATGTGTTTTGTGGATGAAGGAGTTGGCGAGGACAGGCATATATGTATTACGTGTGAAACAGAGTAAATAGTACTAAGTCTCATACTGAAGAGCATGTTAGCTCATCTTAGAATGTTCTTTCTTTTACCTCGTGTTACTTTTCGAAGTTATGTGTGATAGGGTTGCATTTTAAGGATGCCTGGAAGAATTTCATTAGAATAGTGTCCTTTCTGGGTTGGTTTCTTTCTAACAGTGTAACACATATTGCCATAAATGAATGCCATTGTTCCCGGCCGTGCAGTATGAATGAATGAAGTTCCTTCTCTAAGCAAAGACTAGCCTGGTAAAAATAAAGGTAGGTGAGAAACCAGGAATGTGGTGCCTGGGAAGCTAGGGAAGCAGAACTTCTCAAGAAGAAGGACACAAAGGTCAGTGTCATGCTGTGAGGACATCTTAGAATGGGGTGGTGTCCACCAGACTAAAACATTTATTGATTTTAGCAAGTAAGATATTGTTATTCACCTTTGCAAGTGCAGTTTAAGTTACATGGTTAGGAGGTAAATGAAAGATGTGGAGGTGGAGACAGGGTAGACCAAACTTCCGAAAAGCTTCCTGGATGAGAAGAAACAGAGATGTGCCTAAGAGAGGACATGAGGTTGACAGGCGTGCGTTTGCTTTTTGTTTTTTTAATATGGGGAAGACTACCATGATCAGGTGTTCACAGGAAACAGTCACTTGTAGAGAGGGGAGAAAATGAATGGTGTGAGGTTTTGGAGGAGGAGTGGGGGAGGGAAGAGGAAGGCTCTGAGCCTTTACTGTGAGACACTGGGTTGGAAGAACTCCAATCTTCTCCTATGTCTCTCCTTTACTCTCACACTCAAAATGTTTCTGACATCAGATGTGTGGTGTTTTCTCCCACACCAAGAATTCTGGGACACTAGCTGGGTGTCCTGCAATTTAACTCACCTCAGATCTCCTAGGTTAAGGGCTCAAGCCCGCAAGACTGCCATCCCCAGCCCTACGTCGTCAGGCCAGCCACAAGGGCACTGAACTACAAAGAGTAGTAGGGTACTACAAAGGGTAGTAGGTCCCTAGGTTACCCACAACCTCTGTCCATCTTGGCTACAAATTGGAGGTTCCCGTGACTTCCACTGTTTGGATTTAATTATTTGCTGGAATAGCTCATAGAACTCAGGGAAACACTTATGTTCACCAGTTTATTAAAGGATATGATAACAGAGGTATAGATGAGCACCTGGGTGAGAGATACATAGGGGGAGGTGTAAGATGGTCCCAGGTGCAGGAGCTCTGCCCCCTTGGAGTTGGGGTGCATTACACTCCTAGAATATAGAATATAGATGTGTTCACCAACCTGGAAAGTCTCTGAACCCCATACCACTAGGATTTTTATGGAGGCTTCCTCATGAAGGCATGATCAATTATTAACTACCTTTCCAACTCCTCTCTTCTCTCTGGAAAATGAGGGGTGGAGCTGAACATTCCAAGCTTCTAGTCATGGCCTGGACTTTCTGGGGACCAGCCTCTACCCTGGAGCCTACCCAGAGTTGCCTCATTAGAACTGAAGATGTTCCTAAGTGCCCTTCTCACTTAGGAATTTTTAAGGGTTTCAGAAGCCCTCTGTCAGGAGCTAGAAGCAGAGACCAATATATGTATTTTCTGTTATTTCACAGACACTTTATATTACCTCATTTAATCCTCCAGAAAATTCTGCTCAGTGAGAGGAAATAGAGGATCAGAGATACTAAGTAACTTGCCTAAGATCGGTCACACGGTGGATCAGTTTGTCTTTGCTCAAAATCTTCTAGGATCTAGACTATGGGAGGGATGATTAGCCTTAGACAGAGATGCTTCTGTGGTAATGGGAGGAAAGGGGGACTACATGTAGGTACGCCTGCCTCTAGTCCAGTGATTCCCAAACCTGGAGTTTTATCAGGATTACTTAGCCAGATTAGAAATTTAGTTGTCTCCGTACTATGGGACAAAGACTATTTCTTGTCTGACTCTCCACAGTACACTTGCTATATGTGTATTGACTGGAAAGTTGGGTAGACACATGTGGGAATGGAGAGAACAGGTCAGAAAAGGCTTTTTAGAGGAGATGGTCCTGATCTGAGTTTCAGGTGTGTTTTAGTGACTCTAGCCAGACCAGGGAGGGACCTGGTGGTGGAGCGTAGTGACACTGATGTATTTCCTGAGCTGGTAGTTTGTGAGAGTTGCTAATGGCTGCAGGCTGGTGCCTGAGAATGAAGTATGATGATCATTTCCAGAGCCCTTGCTAGGTACTTTGCATTTAAATCTCACTTGAGGCCATTTAATTGGCCTTTTTAACATAGAACTTTTTCTGATTTAAAGTCTATCTCTTTCCCAATTGCTTTCAAATAAAATGTGAACCATCTCAGATCATTTTTAGTTTAACAGAGCTCTCCAAGGAACTTCTAAAAATAAGTACATGTTTTTAAGGATTGCCTAATATCTTTCCTTATGGCTAGGACTTTGGGGGTATGGAATATACAGTTGACTCTTGAATAGTGCGGGAATTAGGGGCACCAGTAACCCTCTGTCAGCAGTTGAAAATCCTTGTATAACTTTTGACTCCCCAAAAACTTAACTACTAATAGTCTACGGTTGACCGGAAGTGTTACTGATAACATTAACAGTTGATTACAGATTTTTTGTATATGTATTATATACCATATTCTTATAATAAAGTAAGCTAGAGAAAAGAATATTATTAAGAACATCGTAAGAGGGGTGCCTGGGTGGCTCAGCTGGTTGAGCGTCCGACTGCAGCTCAGGTCATGATCTCATGGTCCATGGGTTCGAACCCCACATCGGGCTCTGTGCTGACAACTCAGAGCCTGGAGCTGCTTCGGATTCTGTGTCTCTCTCTCTGCCCCTCCCCTGCTCATGCTCTGTCTGTCTCTCTCTCAAGAATAAATAAACATTAAAAGAAAAAACTTAAAAAGAACATCATAAGGAAAATACGTTTACAGTACCATACTGTATTATCAAAAAAAATTGGCATATAAGTGGACCCATATAGTTCAAATATGTGTTGTTCAAGGGACTACTGTAGAGATTTCATCTCACTTTCAAAACATTCTTGGAATCATCTGGGATAATGGTAGTAATGTGCATTGTCTTGGTGTTTTAATCTTGGCCAGAAAACTGCTAAAAAGTTCTTGTTTTAAAATTTGTAAAGCTAGTTGTTTATGAATACTTGATTTCTTGGTTTCCAAAATAATTATGAAACACTCTGTAAAGAAATGATACTGTAATGTGGAAACTACTTATTTAAGCAAAGTTACTTACTTATTAAAAAAATTTTTTTTTAAGTTTATTTATTTATTTTGAGAGACAGAGAGAGTGCAGGCCGGGCAGGGGCAGAGAGAGAAAATCCCAAGGAGGCTCCATGCTGTCAGTGCAGAGCCTGATGTGGGGCTTGAGGTCACGACTGTGAGATCATAACCTGAACTGAAATCACCCCCACCTTTAAATTTTTTTTTTTAATATTTATTTATTTTTGAGAAAAAGACAGCATGAGCCAGGGAGTGGCAGAAAGATGGGAGACACAGGATACAAAGCAGTCTCCAGGCCCTGAGCTATCAGCACAGAGCCCGATAAGGGGCTCAAACTCAACGAACTGTGAGATCATGACCTGAGTTCAATTCAGACGTTTAACCGACTGAGCCACCCAGGCGCCCCCAAAGTAACTTCAGATTCCTGATACTGTTGGATGGAGGCTTTTAGGTTGCTTTTAACTTACTTAATTGTTGCATGTTTTGAAGTATTTTTACCATCTTAAAATTTTAATTCGAAACCTAGACAATTTTAATTTAAAAAATAATAATGATTTCCTTGTAGCACAGCTCCCCAGGGAGAAAGAGTAGAGCTCTGTGTACCAGGAGGTTTTTCAATTTACCTCAGTGAGTTTTTATGAGTTTTGATAATTTTGTGTGAGTGGCATTACCTATATCTAATTATGAGATATTTCAGAAATTAATTTTTGTTTTGTATTCCTAAGTGAGCTTCTTTGAGCAACGTTTTGTTTTTAGGTTAGGATTTTGTGTTGTAATCTACTGTCCTTGGTATGGTTTATAGTTTATAGGACTACTCTACGAGAGATTTAAAGAAAAGCTGTTTTCATGCTACTATGTAAGTTTTTAACTTTCAAAGGAAATAAATTTCCTATCTCCCAAATACTGGCAATGCTGTTATGTAACCAGCTAATGGTTAGTTCCATTCTTCTTCTTTTCTTAATTCAGTGTAGTGTTGGCTTCAGGAGTAGAACCCAGTGATTTATCTCTTATATAAGACACCAGTGCTCATCCCAACAAGTGCCCTCCCTCCTTTATGTCCATCACGCATTTAGCCCATCCTCCCACTCACCGCCTCTTCAGCAACCCTCAGTTTGTTCTCTTGTATTTAAGAGTCTCCAATGGTTTGCCTCCCTCTCTGTTTTTATCTTATTTTGCCTTCCCTTCCCCTGTGTTCATCTGGTGAATTTCTCAAATACCACATATGAGTGAAATCATAGATATTTGTCTTCCTCTGTCTGACTTATTTCACTTAGCATAATACCCTCTAGTTCCACCCACACTGTTGCAAATGGCAAGATTTCATTCTATTTTATCACCGAGTAGTGTTCCATTGTATGCCACATCTTCTTTATCCATTCATCAGTCGATGGACATTTGGGCTGTTTCCATACTTTGGCTATTGTTGATAGCACTGCTATAAACATCAGGGTGCATGTGCCCCTTCGAATCAGCATTTTTGTATCCTTTGGATAAATTCCTAGTAGTACAATTACTGGGTCATAGCGTCGTTCTATTTTTAATTTTTTGAGGAACCTCCATACTGTTTTCCAGAGTCGCTACACAAAGTTTGCATTCCCACCAGTAGTGCAAAAGGGTTCCCCTTTCTCTGCATCCTCACCAACATCTCTTGTTTTCTGAGTTAATGTTAGCCATACAGACAGGTATGAGGTGGTTTTGATTTGTATTTCCCTGATGATGAGTGATTTTGAGCATCTTTTTCTTTATGTGTTGGCCATCTGGATGTCTTCTTTGGAAAAGTGTCTATTCATATCTTTTGCCCATTTCGTCACTGGATTATTTGTTTTTTGGGTGTTGAGTTTGGTAAGTTGTTTATAGATTTTGGATACTAACCCTTTATCCGATATGTTATTTGCAAATATCTTCTCCCATTCTGTCGGTTGCCTTTTAGTTTTGTTGATTGTTTCCTTTGCTGTTGATTGTTATCTTGATGAGGTCCCAATAGTTCATTCTGGCTTTTATTGCCCTTGCCTCTGGAGACATGTCAAGTAAGCAGTTGTGGAGGCCATGGTCAAAGAGGTTACTGCCTGTTTTCTCCTATAGGATTTTGATGGTTTCCTCTCTCACATTTAGGTCTTTCATCCATTTTGAATTTATTTTTGTGTATGGTGTAAGAAAGCGGTCCAGTTTCGTTCTTCTGCATGTTGCTGTCCAGTTTTCCCAGCACCATTTGCTCAAGAGACTTTTTTCCATTGGGTGGTTAGTTCCATTCAGAGTAGTCAGTGAATGTTGTCTACCTTCTGCTTCCATGTTTTAAGAGTCCAAGTATACTGGGTAGGAACATATCTTTCATCTCTGTGGTATAGAAAATTCCACAATGCCTGGCAGAGGTAGCTTTTGTTGAAGTAGTCCTACAGAACTGTCATATTTTACAGGGATAGGGTCTAAGACATTGTTTCTTCTCATCCCCTATTTTTATAGATGAGGAAGGAAACTTTAAGTGGTTTAGTAACTTGCTCTAACTTTGTGGTTCTCAACCTAATTACACTTGTTGCTCCATTATTTTGTTTTTTACCAAATACTTTAAGTACCCCTTCCCTTTTACTACCCTGAAATGAATGTCTTAGATAATATAACCTACCTTCTTTCCAATAAATCAACATTGTGTCCTGATTATAAAATAAAAGAGAAATAAAAGGAAATTGATTTAGAATAAAAAATGTATTTCAGTATGTAAATATGAAATATGCATAATATGACTGCACTAAAGTCATAATGAAGTAGTCATATACTTACATTTGAATACATACTGAATCACTGTGAATGTGACAGCTACAAGTGTAGGCTGATAGAGATGCCAGGTATCAGCCAGTGACTCAGATAACACAATCAAGACTGCCATTGGTGATGTAAGTTTTCAAAAATGGTGAACAACCCTTTAGTAAAGTTCCAAATGAAACAAAGTATAATCTTTTCCTTGATTTACAAAGTAATTGCGTTAAATTGAGTGAATTTTTCATTTATATGTAAAATGGAATTAGGTTCTAAGGTCAGATCAATATAAATTGTTGGGTTATTTATTTATTTAATTTATTGTTATTGTTATTGTTATCCTTTTCCCCACATGAATGCCAGAGAAGATATTTGGAAGTTTTGTGGGATGCAGGATTGGACCTTCTTGTATAGGATTATCTTGTGCATTATAGAACATCTAATGGTCTTTAACTGCTAAATATTGCTATTGGTTGCCCATCATTGTGACAAAAAACACCCTCAGAAATTTCCAGACATACCCTATGAGAGAACTGCTGCTTTAAATAAAGTACACAGTTAAACTGTGGAATTGGAACTAGGACTTGGGTCTTCTAACTCCTGCTCTCCCCTCCACCATGCTGAAATGATACTTCAGCTTGCTTCCTGTGTTGTGCCCAGTGTAACTGTTAATAACTAAGTTGGGAATTTAGAAAAATGTTGCCAAATGAGTCTTTAATTACAAATAGCACTCTGTCAAGTAATGATGTGCTTCCCAGTTTGCTGTGATGTAGCAAGTTGTCTAGGTCAGGTTCTTCCTCGAGCTCTTCATTCTGAGTTTTGCTTTTAAGTCTGTTTCTGATAATCCCATCAGAACGCAGTGTGACTGTGAGCCTTTTCTCCAGCAAAGATAGCTCCGGCCTGTCTTTCATTCAGGGAGTCACTGATGAGCACCCAATGTGTGCTAGCTGCTTGTCCAGACAGTAGGGACAGAGTGATGAACAAAGCAGATATTCGCAGGTATGGAGCCTACGGTCTAAGTGGAGGGAGATCGGCTTTAAGCAAGTAAACACATAAATGGATCAACTCTTTTCGCTTATAAGGGAATGGAGAGGGAATACAGAAATCTGTGGTTACAGAATGGTAGGAAAAGAAAAGCTTCTCTGTAGAAGTGGTATTTACACCGAGATCTGAGGCCAGTGAGCACTAGGTCAGGGAACAGGGTTCGTAAAGGTCCTAGGGCAGGAGAGCGTGGCCTGTGGCTGGTGACCCTGCAGGTGGTAGAGCCACTATTCTTAGTGGGTTCTCTTGTTATTTCTTTGCTCGTCATTAGCGTTGCTTCCACAGAATCGCAGGCGGTCCCCTGAGTGTGCCTTGCTGTTCTGTGCCTCCGGACTCGTTATTCATGCTATTTCCTCCTTTGGGAGTTCTTCTCACCCCCAGCTTTTCTCCACGGTTCACTTTCCATTGTCTTCTCTGACTTTCTTCAGCCAACTTCAGTTCTTTCTCTGAGTGCTTACTGAGCCTTGTGCATACCTCTGTTACTATAGCAACCACATCATTTTTCTCTATTTCCCTCTTTCATAAACTTCTTGACCATTGGGATTGTATCTTTTTATTTATATAAACCCAAGATATAGTTAGAACTGGACACTTAATAGACAATGAGTATTTATTTAGCAAATGGTCAAGCTTTTTTTTTTTTTTAAGAAATGGTCATTTTATTTTAGTTTTTTTTAGTAATCTCTACCTCCAATGTGGGGCTTGAACTCATGACCCTGAGATCAAGAGTCATATGCTTTACCAACTAAGACAGCCAAGTGCTCACAAGCATATTCTTTTTTTATTTAAAAATTTTTTTAATGTTTATTTATTTTTTAGAGAGAGAGAGAGAGAGAGGGAGACACAGAATCCGAAGCAGGCTCCAGGCTCCGAGCTGTCAGTATAGGGCCTGACTCAGGGCTCAAACTCATAATGGTGAGATCATGACCCGAATCGAAGTTGGACACTTAACCGACTGAGCCACCCAGGCTCCCCATGTTTTTAAAGATCAGAAGACCCCACAATATCTAACCCCTCCCTCCCTGCCACCAGGACCCACCTTCTCACTTTCTATCTCTTTTTTCATTGGTTTACACTTGGAAAACAGAAATGTGTAGATGTGACACAGATGAAAGATGTTAAGAGCATGTTCCAATGATGTGATAAACCACTCTTTGGCAGTGTGAAATAGTACTGAGAGCATTGAATTAGAGCATTTCATTTACGTTCTTGTCTTTATTTAATGTAAAGTGAATAAGAGATGAGTAACAAAGAAATAGGTTGTTCTTTTGTTTTGGTATTATTGGTGTTGACATTTATAGTAAGTACTTTCAGTTTTTAAAGTGAATATTGTAATTTTCACATTACTTAGGCAAGTTTTAAGTCTTTTTAACCTCAATTATCTTTTGACCTAAAAAATATTTTTCTGTGGTTGGAAACTGAAGCCGGGATGTTTGTAATATGATATAATATAATATAATATAATAAGACAAAGAACCTTTAGTTCCCAGAGATTTCTGTATACTGCTTATTCAGCTTTTCTCTGATGGCTTTTAATATTTTCTCTTAGCAAAGTAATAGCGTTTAGTTTTTATTAAAATATTAATATACTATTTTTTTTCAGAGAGTAATGCCTTCTAGCTTTTTCCTGCTCTTGCGATTTTTCTTGAGAATCGATGGAGTGCTTATCAGAATGAATGACACCAGACTTTACCATGAGGTATCTCTTCTTATTTAATGAATATACTGGTTGATGTTGGGCTTGTTCGTGTTCTTTCTTTGTGTGTCTGAGAATTTGAAATGAAATAATGCTTTCTATTTTATGGCAATCCTTCTAATTTTTTAATGTTTTTTTTTTTTAATTTATTTTTGAGAGACAGAAAGAGACAGCACAAGCAGGGGAGGGTCAGAGAGAGAGGGAGACACAGAATCCGAAGCAGGCTCCAAGCTCTGAGCTGTCAGCACAGAGCCCTATGCGGGGCTCGAATTCACAAACCATGAGCCAAAATCGAGAGGTGGTCATTCCACTGACTGCATCACCCAGGCCCCTGTCAGTGTTGAATTTTAAAAAGCGAGTATGGGGGGGCACCTGTGTGGCTCAGTTGGTTGAGCGTCCCACTTCAGCTCAGGTCGTAATCTCACAGTTCATGAGTTCAAGTCCTGCATCAGTCTGGCTGCTGTCAGCCCGGAGCCTGCTTCAGATCCTCCATCCCCCTCTCTCTCTGCCCCTCCCCCACTTGTGTGCCCTCTCAAAAATAAATAAACGTTAAAAAATTTTTAAAGAAAAAAGCAAGTATGAATCTATATAAGATTTTTGTAGAGATTTCTAAATATTAAGGATAGTGTTATCTATAGAAGGTATGGTGGCTCTGTACTTTTATATTATCTAATTAAGCATTAATCTGTTTTTATTGATAGAAAAGAATATAACTTCAGTGGCCTGGGTGGCTCAGTTGAGCGTCTGACTCTTGATTTCAGCTCAGGTCATGATCCCAGGGTCATGGGATCAAGCCCTGTGTCAGGCTTTGCTCCGAGTGTGGAGCCTGCATGAGATTCTCTCTTTCTCCCTCTGTCCCACTCCCTGCCTTGCACTCCTCTCAAATTAAAAAGAAATAAAAAGGATAAAACTTTAAGGGAGTTTAATCTCGTGTGACTTTTATTGAATAATGTTTCACCAAGAAACAAATTGTAATAAACTGCCTTCTAAAACCTAATTTTATTTAAAAAGAATTATTTATTTAAATAAATTTTTGTAATGATTATTTATTTTTGAGAGACAGAGTACGAGCAGGGGAGAGTCAGAGAGAGGAAGATACAGAATCCGAAGCAGGCGGCAGGCTCTGAGTGTCAGCACAGATCCCAATGCGGGGTTCAAACTCATGAACCGTGAGATCATGACCTGAGCCAAAATCAGATGCTTAACCAACTGAGCCACCCAGGTGCCCCTCTAAAACCTAATTTTAAAAAGTTGTAAATGGAGAGCGCCTTCCTAGCTCAGTCAGTAGAGCATATGATTCTTGATCTCAGGGTCGTGGGTTCAAGCCCCATGTTGGGTATGAAGCCTACTTAAATACGTAAATAAAAAGTCATAAATGGGTGGCGCCTGGGTGGCTTAGTCAGTTGAGCATCCGGCTTCGGCTTAGGTCATGATCTCACGGTTTGTAGATTCAAGCCCTGAATCAGGCTCTGTGCTGACAGCTCGGAACTTGGAGCCTGTCTTCAGATTCTGTGTCTCCCTCTCTCTGACCCTCCCCTGCTCACGCTGTCTCTCCTCTCTCTCTCAAAAATAAATTTAAAACAAAAACACTTAAAAAAGTCATAAATGAGAAAAATTGAAGTACCAAAAACTTGATTTACTAAATAAGCGATTTGACAAGAATTTTGTGGAAATGGGAGAGAATAAAATTTGGGAAAGCTTTCTTTTGTTTTGTTTTGTTTTGTTTTTTAAAACATAACAGTAGGCATGGTTACTCAAGTGAATAATATAGCTTAAGGAAAAGGTGTAGTCCCACACATGAAGTAATATTAAAATCTCTCACATATTTGCAAATATACATATTTTCTTTCAAAGTAAAACTTTTGCTGTGTTTCTCTTAGTTGGTAATTATTAAATCTATTTACACATGATCTCACTGTGATTTACAGAGATTGGAATCAATAATTCAGAATTCTTAGTGAGACTTAGTTATCTCATTACAGAATAAGATATTCTTGTCAGACTTCATGCTACTTTTGCAACCTGTTCTGTTGTCATAGGTGGTTCTGTTTAATGGAAAGTATTTTGTAACAATAGAAAAAGATTTATTGCAACTTTTTTTTTTTCAACATAGGCAGACAAGACCTACATGTTACGAGAATATACATCACGAGAGAGCAAAATCGCTAATTTAATGGTACGGTATTTAAATACCAGTTTTTAGAAGTTGACTTTTAATGTTTCGTGTTCTATATTTCCAGCCACATCTGCATCCCTAAATCTATCAATTCACCTAATAAGCTTATCTATAAAGATATAGCCTACAAGAGCATAACTCCTCTGAATTCACCTCAGATATCAGACCAGGGCCGTTATAGGGACCAGCTCCATCATCCAATCTAATTTCCACTTTTTATTGTGGAAAAACAGACCCAGAGGTGTGACTCACCCTACATCATATAGTGGACAGTGGGTCTGCTACTGGTGCTCATCGGATGTTCATTCTACTTAGCCCCTCGTCCCCCTGTAATTTCTTTTATACTCAGTCAGCTTTTTTTTTTTTTTAATGCAGTAATTCTGTACCATCACTTGTTTCAGCATAATTTCCTTTAGTTTTTGCTCCTGTGGGACTTGTAAAGGGCTTCTACAGGTCTGTAGGATTCTGTAATGGGTTGCTTCAAAAGTGACACTTTTCTGCAAACTTGTTATTCTTTCTCACCCCTAGTGCTTATTTCCTTCTGGGTGGAGAGTGCACATGGGTTAGAAAAGTTACTTAGAGTCTGTTGTAGACCACGTACTGGGCTCTACCTAAAGGCTAGTGCTTTCAAGGTACAAAACCAGCCAGGAAAGGGGATTCGATGAAGATGTATTAAACTCTTAGTACATCTCTGGGAGCATTATAAATAACAGATCTCTGTGAGCTTTGAGGAGATCGTTCCATAACAGGCTGAATACAGTAAAAAGAGATACCTGTTACCATTAGAAACACCTAACAGTGTTCCTCATATACATCGATTGCTGCTCATTTTAAAATTGGCATGCTTTGGGGCTCCTGGATGGCTCAGTCAGCTAAGCGTCCAACTTCAGCTCAGGTCATGATCTCACAGTCTGTGGGTTCGAGCCCCGCGTCGGGCTCTGTGCCGACAGCTCAGAGCCTGGAGCCTGCTTCAGATTCTGCTCCTCCCTCTCTCTCTGCCCTTCCCCCACTCGCTCTCTGTCTCTGTCTCTCTCTCAAAAGTAAATAAACCTTAAAAAAAAATTGGCATGCTTTATGCATGCTTGACCCAAAGCATTTCCAAAAAGAATCAGTGCAGTGACTGAATATATACTAATACGATTTATGTATTTCCTAGCATGTTTCACCTTCTCTCTTCACGGAACCCAATGAAATATCACAGTATTTACCGATAAAGGAGGCAGTTTGTGAGAAGCTACTATTTCCAGAAAGAATTGATCCTAACCCTGCAGACTCACAAGAAAGTACACCTGTGGAATAGAGTGTTACACAACATCTACTCACCATGGAATCTGACTGGAGACCTTAGCTATTTGGAGGGGGTATTTTTATTATGAGATTAATTGCCTTGTCTATGTGCAGATTTTCTGTAGCCTTAAGGGAGAAACAAAAATAAATAAAGGATTGCTGCAGGCAGGTTCCACTCCCCTGCTGTTTGTAGTGTCTATCTTCAGAGTCCTATTCCAGATTTATATTTCCTGGAGCCAAATTCGGATTTCTAAATTGTTACAAAGTGGGATCGCACTGGTAGTGATGTGTGTATGTCTCCTGAGCAGTGGGCATAATCCACATCTGTTGTGAAACAGGCTTCTGCCAGGAGCAAGTGAATGGGAGTCACGGAACCGCAGCTCCTTGTGACTTTCACAGGATTCCTGACCGTGCATGTCTATGTACTAGCTCTTTACTTTGGGCTTTTTGATGTTTATTCGTACTTCCAGAGAGTCGTGAGTTGCCTTTTAGGAAATTGATGTCATACCTTAATGATCTTTACCCACCAATTAAAAAAAAAATCTCTCCTCTAAATTTAAATTGGCTTTTGAAGTCCTAGAGAAGATTTCAGACACAGAACTGAATAACCTAGGGTTTTGGCGAACCGAGGCTGTTCCATCTGTGGGAACACCTGAGCGTGGTTTGCCCCCTCCGGGCAGGCTGCCAGAGCTGTCCTTCCTCCATCCTTAGGTGCTTTTTCGTATGTGTGGTTCTACTTGTACTGACGTTTTTTACTTCATTTTCCATGCAACCTTGGAATGAGTAAACCCATTGAATATTGAATTTGTATTACTGTCGAGCTAATTTGTTAGGTAAATTTTGTCACAAGTGATTTCGGCATTTGTTTGACTTCTACATCACCTGCAAGGTATAGGAAATCAGGATTTTGTTGCCTTTAAGAAAATACATCGCATGTTCACTGTATATTAAATATACCTGTATTTAATGTTTTCTCTTAGGACAGAAAAGTGTATATATTGTACTCAGCTTTCTGTTGTATCTTATTTGCCATGCAGATTTGAACAGAATAAATCTCTTTATTCATACGAGATATAAGAAATGAAAACTCAATATTCAGTAGTTGAAGTTTTGGGGCAACGTCATTATATACATGCTAACCTTGAATCAGACGTCTTAGTCTCTGTCAGGGTTAGGTTACTTATTTTGAGGCTCCATTGTTAAAAATTGTGAGGAATTGAAAGCATTGACTTTTTTTTTTTTTTTTTTATATAGAGGGTGGGAAGCTGATGGGATGGGGGCACTTCTGGAAGCCCCTTTAGTCCATTCCTGTGGACAATACCCAGAAAACCTGTATTTGCCCATTGCTAAATAAGACATATACCATTTTATATTTATTTGTTCCAAGTGTTTTTTGTAAGAAAAGAATAAACAATAAGGAATTACTGATCTATGTTTTGCTATTTCATTTATTTCCGTTGTTCCCGAAGCTTCATTAAAGAGTGTTTTGGTATCCTTTTCTCATTTGTGCTGTGTTTTGAACTTGGTCAGCATTACAGCCAGATTCTCCAGGCAGATTATAAATGAAAATCTAGCAGATGGTTCAGAATATAATCCCCCTGTTTAGCTTTTGGGCTCTAGTTCTTCCTCTTCCTCTGCCCTCGCCTGCCCCCCAGGACTTCTGTGGATGTTTTAATCAGCCAGTGTTTGCCGTATGGTGGGCTAATGGTTTTGAAAATAGAAATATCTGTCGTCATAAGTATCATTCCCTTCAGTTTTAAGCGCTGTGTGTCCAATGTGGCACTAGGTATGAGAGGTTACAGTAATGAAGAGGCAGAGTATATGTTTTCATGGACTTGAATGGAGGAGACAAAATAATAATTACATATTTACACATTTTAATAAGTACAGCGATGGAAATAATACTGATTTCAGAAAATAACAGGGTGTAGAAAGTCTCAAGACTAACTTCCTAAGGAAAAAAATTCTGGATCATCTACAAAATTCCAGCTTTCTTGAGCATGTCAGAGAACTGAGGCTGGGAGACAGCAGACAATTCCGGGGAGTGATCAGCGCTCTAACAGGAGATGGGATATACACACACATTTCCTTCTGGAAAGAGTGCTAAAGAAAGAAGTGGCCAGTATATGGGCAGCTAAAGATAATCTAGAATTTTAAGTTCGTAAAAGGAGTCTAAGAATTTGGAATAGCTGTGAGTTTCAAATAAGGAGACTTCCCACACACAAGATCTTTCCCAGTGGTCTATACCAAGTGCTCACAAGAAACACCAGGGGTGGGCAGGAGACCAGAAAGCCCCCGTCGCTGGTTCAAGCACGCAGGAGGTAACTGGCTACTGCTGAGGGATAGGTTGGTATGAAACCCTGCCCACTTCCCCAGATCCTTTTCCAAAAGATGCAAAAGCTTTAGGCTGCTGAGGGAGGCGCAGCAAATCCTATCACACCCTAGGGTCGGGCAAAAATCCATTATTTCCAGGGGAGGAATAAAGACAAAACCCATTTGTCTGTAGGGGAGTAGGAAATGTTCTGCCTTTGGACACAAGCAGAGAACCATTACTGCAGGAGAAGGAGTGCCAGAAAATCTCCAAGGTCAGAGGAGGGACAGAAAAACGTGGGTCCAGGATCCTACATGGAAAACAAAAAGATCTACTACCATGGTGAGGTGGGCATGGAATTCTCACAACAGTATATTGCACGGTCTTCAAATGTTTATAGAACATTCACCAAGGTAGAGAATATCCTGGGCCATAAAAAACTTCAATAAATAGGGGCGCCTGGGTGGCTCAGTCCGTTAAGCATCCGACTTCAGCTCAGGTCATGATCTCACCATTCGTGGGTTCGAGCCCCATGTTGGGCTCTGTGCTGACAGCTTAGAGCCTGGAGCTCGCCTCAGATTCTGTGTCTCCTTCTCTCTCTGCCCCTCTCCTGCTCTCTCTCTCTCTCTCTCTCTCAAAAATAAACATTAAAAAAAAAACTTCAAAAAATAAAATAACAATTAAACTAGTAGAAACCAGTAACAGGTATCTGTATCTGGGAAATCCCAAATAACAGGATAAGAGAACTAAGGAAGTCCTGACAAATACCACATTTATAGAATGAAAGACTCAAGATGTTAATATGCCAGTTCTCCCAGGATTGATCTATAGTCAATTAATCCCATGAAAAATCCTAGCAGGTGGTGTGCTTGGGTGACTCAGTCAGTAAAGCATCCGACTCTTGCTTCTTGGTTTCAGCTCAGGTCAAGATTTCATGGTTCATAAGCTGGAACCCTGTGTCACGCTCTGGGCCCCATGTCAGGCTCTGCACTGACACACCACCTTAGGCTCTGTGCTGACAGATTTATTTCTTGAGATTTTTCTCTCCCTTTCTCTCTGTCTCTCTCTCTCTCCAAAAAATAAATATTAAAAACAATTTTCTTTACAGAATCCTAGCAGGCTTTTTCATTAGAAATTTATAAGAAGATTCTTGGGCACCGGGGTGGGTCAGTCAGTTAAGCGTCTGGCTTCGGCTCAGGTCATGATCTCGCAGTTCATGGGTTTGAGCCCCGCGTCAGGCTCTGGGCTGTAAGCCCAGAGCCTGAAGCCTGCTTCAGATTCTGTGTCTCCCTTTCTCTCTGCCCCTCCCCACGCTTGCAGTCTGTCTCTCTCTCAAAAAATGAATAAACATTAAAAAAAGTTTTTTTTAATTTAGAAGATGATTCGAAAATGTATATGGAAATCTAAAGAATCTAGGCAGCCGAAACACTTTGGTAAAAGAACAAAGTTATAGGATTCAAAGTACGTGATTTCAATATTTAGTCTAGAGCTACAGGAATCAAGAGTATGTGCCAACTGTGTTAGGAACAACATACAGATCACTGGAACAGAAGAGTGATGTAAAGGAACCTACACTGGAGCCCTTGACTGGCTCAGTCCAAAGAGTATGCAACTCTTGATCTTGATCTCAGGATTGTGACCCCGAGCCCCATGTTGGACATAGAGATTACTAAAAATAAATAATCTTAAAAAATCGGCCTACACATATACGTTTGATTTTGAACAAAGACATGAAGGTAATTCAATGGAGAAAGGACATTCTTTTCCACAAATAGTACTGGAACAATTAGACAATTAGACATCCCCATGCAAAAGAAGTGAATCTTCAACCTTACCTCACACCATGCACAAAAACTACCTCAAAATGAATCTGAGATCTCAGTGTAAAACCTAAAATTATAAAGGTTGTGGAAGTAAACAAGAAAATCTTAGGGACTTGGGGCAGGCAAGATTTCTCCAGTAAAACACAAAAAGCACCAAAGAAAAAAATTGATAAAATGGCCTTCATTAAAAAACAAACAAAAAAACCTTCTGGGATGCCTGGGTGGCTCAGTCAGTTAAGTGTCCGACTTTGGCTCAGGTCATATATGGTTCGTGGATTAGAGTCCCACATCAGCCCCTGTGCTCAGAGCCTGGAGCCTGCTTTGGGTTCTGTCTCTCCCTCTCTCTCTGCCCCTCCCCAGCTCACGCTCTGTCTCTGTCTCTCAAAAATAAATAAATGTTAAAAAATTAAAATAAAAACATCTACTTTTTGAAAGACACTCTTAAAGACTATCAACAGATAAGCCACAGACTGGGAGAAAATATTTGCAAGACACATACATGACATAGGACTTGTATCTAGAATACATAAAGAACTCCTGTAATACAATCATAAAACAACCCAATTTAAAATGGGTAGAAGTTGTGGATCAGCATATGAAAAGATGCTCAAAATTATCAACTATTAGGCAAATGCAAATTAAAACTTCAATGAGGTACCACTGATGAGGGAGCATAAGGCAAGCGACACCCCCCAAGACCACCCCCCACCTCCAGGTGGGATACGTGTGACATTCCACAGGTGCTTCTGGCTGCCTAAGAACAAAGGAAAGGGCAGAAAACAAACGGTTAAACTGGTAGAGTCACCATCAGTTTACAAATATCTTATCAATAGTCTAATCTCCTGGGACTTCCTACTGTCTTAATGACAATGCTTTGCTAGAGGGAAAAACAACCTTAGCTTGACAATAGCTAGGTCTCCAGTGATCTGTGAGAGTCTTCTTTCGCATATGGAAATCCCTTCAAGAAACTTCCTCTTGATTTTACTCCCCCTTATCCCACAGTATAAAACCAGCCACTCTTCGCAACCCCAGTGCAGCTCTTTCTGTCCATGGGTCCTGTCCCCATGTTTTAATAAAATCACCATTCTGCACCAAAGACGTCCTCAAAAATTCTTCCTTGGCCGTCAGCTCCGGACCCCACTATCACTCCAAAACCTCATCGCTCTACACCTGTTACAATAGCTGCCATTTAAAAATTGGTGAGACCAATGTCAGCGAGGGTGTGAAACAACTAGAGTCTCACGCATTGTTGGTGAGGATGTAAAATCGTTCAGCCACTTTGGAAAACAGTTTGGCAGTTTCTTCTGAATGTAAACTCTCATTTACCTTTCAACTCAGCAATCCTACTCCTAGATAAAACACGTCCACACAAAGGCCTCTATACAACTGTTTATAACAACTTTATTCATAATTACTGAAAATTGGAAACAATGCGAATGTCCAGGTAAACTGGTACATTTTTGGGGTGCCTGGGGTGTCAGTCAAGCAGCCGACTTCAGCTCGTGTCACTATCTTGCGGTTTGTGGGTTCCAGCCCCGCCTTGGGCTCTGTGCTGACAGCTCAGAGCCTGGAGCCTGCTTCGGATTCTGTGTCTCCCTCTCTCTCTGCCCCTCACCTCTCATGCTTGCTCTCTCTCTCTCAAAAATAATAAATAAATGTTAAAAAGTTATTTAAAAAAAACTGTGGTTCATTTTTTATCAGTCATCCATAAAATGGAATTAACTACTAATACGCGGATGAACCTCAAACCATTATGCTAAGTGAAAGTAGAAACGAAAGCATACATACTGTATGATTTCATTTATACAGCTGTGTTGGGATTCTTCAGAGAAACAGAACCAACAGGGTATGCAGATATGCGTGTGTGTGTATCTCCATACATTCCGGGAAGTCCCAAGATCTGTAGTCAGCAAACGAGACCAAGAGTCACACCAAGATGGTGTGACTTCCAGTCTGAAAGCCAGCAGGCTTGAGAAAGCCATGAGACTGGAGAAGAGCCGTCTCAGTTCAAGTACAAAAGCAGGAGAAGACCTTTGTTCCAGTTCGACAGGCGGGAGGGCACCCCCTCAGCATTTTGGTCGCTTCAGGTCTTCAGATGGTCGGGTGAGGCCTGTCCACAGGAAGGAGGACCACCGGCTGTACTGGGTATGCCAATTCCAATGTTCATCTCTTTTGGGGCACCTGGGCAGCTCAATCCGTTAAACGTCAGACTCTTGGTTTCAGCTCAGGTCATGACCTCACGGTTTGTGAGTTCAGGCCCCACATCAGACTCTGTGCTGACAGTGCAGAGCCTGCTTGGGATTCTGTCTCTTCTCTCTGTGCTCCTCCCCGACTCGTTCTCTCTGTCTTTCTCTCAAGAAAAATTAAACTTTAAAAAAATCTTAATCTCTTTCGGAAACATCCCCATAGATATGCTCAGGATAATGTCTGACCCAATGTGGGGGCACCGTGTGTTCTGGTCAGGTTGACATACAATTAACCATCACAGCATTCTGGGAAAGGCAACACCGTTGGGCAGAGATCAGATCAGGGCAGGGGCGGGCACAAAGGGCTAGGAAGGAAATTTGGGAAAGGTGATGGAATATGCTAGATTTTTGTGTGGTGGTGGTTACACAGCCATGAGTGTTTGTCAGAACTCATTGAATTTCCTTGTTTGTTATTACACCTCAACAAATATTAATTTTAAAACACAGAGAATTTAAGGAGCCATTTAAATAAGAAAAAGAGGCAGTCCGGGAACTATTCTGAGGATATGTCACTGAACTTGCATCCTGAAGGATGGAAATAAGCTGACCGTGGGATTTGTTCAGGGTGGGAAGGGCTTTCTCAGGGGGGTGCAGTATGAGAAGAGTCCTCAGGGCAGGAAAGGTTGGCATATTCCTGGAAGTGGATGGAGCACAAGGTGAGACTGAAGGTGCCGGCTGAGGCCAGCCGAGACCCACTAAGGGGTTTCTGGTCCAACTTTAAGGAAGACAGAGTTTGATGCAATGAGAAACAAGAAGTTAAGCATAGGCGCAAATGATTTGACTTACGTTTTAAATTCACTTTAGCTGTTGGGGCACCTGGGTGACTCATTCAGTTGAGCTTCTGACTTTGGCTCATGGTTCACGAGTTCGAACTCCTCCACTGCCACCACGGGGCCTGCTTCCGGGATTTTCTGTCTCCCTCTCTCTCTGCCCCTGCCCCGCTCGCACTCTCTCAAAAACAAATAAACATTTAAAACAATAAAAAATAAATTCACTTTAGCTGCGACATGAAGATGGATCGAATGTGTTAGGAGGAGAAGCAGGGAACACACCGAGGAGGTCAGCCGACAGCCAGGTGAGCAACGGTGCCTTTTCTTCATAGGTGATGCCTACGAAGAAAACGAGACTCAGAATGTATTTTGAAAAAGACTTTTTAATGTTTATTTATTTTTGAGAGAGAGCAAGAGAGAGAGAGAGAGAGAGACAGAGCACAAGCAGGGGAGGGGGCAGAGAGAGGGAGACACGGCAACCAAAGTAGGCTCCAGGCAGAGCCTGACACGGGACTCGAACCCACGAATCGTGAGATCATGACCTGAGCCGAAGTCAGATGCTTAACCAACGGAGCCACCCCCGTGCCCCAACTCAGAATCTATTTTGAAGGCTGCCTTTATTGGATTTCCGGATAAATTCAGCACAAGGAATAAAGGTAACAGAGGAATGAAGGAGGATGTTGAGGTTTTTGCCCCGTTGAGTAGGGAGATGTTGGTGGTCTGCAATGTGATGGAGACAGACAGGGAGACAGGTTAGGGAATAAGGTCCAGAACGCCCGTGAGACACCCACAGGCCATCTCTGATGTGTGGTTTAGTGGGTGACGAATGTGCAGTTCCAGAGCCATCTGAGATAAAGGGGTTGGGGGTTAACACCAACACAGGTCGCATTTAAAGTCACAGCAGTGAATGGGAGCACCTGGAGAGGTTTTTGTAAGGACATAAAAAAGGCCTTGTCAGGAGCCCTGAGCAGAGAGGAAAGGGTAGGTAGAAACCAGAGGAGTGTAGTGTCGTGGAAGCCAAGGGAAGAGCACAGTGTTTTAGAAAAGGAATGGTTGGGGTGCCGGGGGGCTCAGTCGGTTAAGCGTTCAACTCTTGGTTTCGGCTCAGATCATGATCTCACAGTTCGTGAGTTCAAGCCCCGCTTCGGGCTCTGCGCTGACAGTGCAGAGCCTGCTTGGGATTCTCTCTCTCCCTCTCTCTCTACCCCTGCCCTGCTTGTGATTTCTCTCTCTCTCTCTCAAAATAGATAAATAAATTTAAACAAAATAAAAAGGAGTTTGAATACTTTAAGGTAAGATGACAGAGTTAAGGTAAGATGACAGAGTTTCCATCGGTAGCATGGAGGTATTGGTGGCGACACCAGAGGCCAGACTGTGCCGGGAAAACCAGAGATGGAGACAGGTATTTCAACGAAGCAGCTCTTACAGAATTGGGCTGGTGGCTGGGAGGCATCATGGGCAGGCAAGCCTGTGGGGACAGTCCAGGCAGCAGACGATGGCTTAAGAGAGAGGATCACCTGTGGAGCAAATAGCACTATCGAAAGATGAGTGAAAGCCTCACGTTTTGGGATTGTCAGCCATTTGTCACAGTAACTTTGTGAAGAAGTGTCACTAAGTTGATCGAAACAAGGGTCCAGAAACCAGAAAGAATCTTTTCTTACATGCTTAACTACCTGGCTTCCCGCAGGGATTCACTGAATACCAGATTCTTTCCCCAATCTTTCCCATGGGTGCACGCTCAGCCATCACTGGGATGTGATACTCACATAAATGTGAGGTGTGTTCCCGGTTTAGGGCTTTATTGGTTGCGTTATAACCACAGTGTCAGGCGGTGCTTGTGGAAAATCTGCCTGTACTGGTCTTGTCTGCAGTAAACATCTATAGATGTGCGGGTTTTCCTATTTATGATGTGTTTAGGGCGTTGGCAGAGGAAATACCAGGTGGATTTGAAGGCACAGGTACGGGTGTGAGACCTGAATCTGTCAGAGATGGAAATGAAAGCCCATTGCAGCGAGTACCACCCTGTCTCGGTTTAGATGCCTTCCAAATCAGAGCTTGTCCTGGGACAATAACCAGGAGCCAGGTAGTTTGGGAGTTACATAATCTCAGAAGGAACAAGTCAGAAAGTGGGAAAAGAGAGATAAAATAGAAAGGGTGAAAAGGTGGGGTACCAAATGCTGGGGTCCCTCTGTGATCACCTGGGCTTAATATTGCTGGAGACTTCTGGGGCGCCTGGGTGGCTCAATCGGTTGAGCGTCCGACTTCGGCTCAGGTCACAATCTCATGGTTTGTGGGTTTGACCCCTGAGTGAGGCTCTGTACTGAGAGCTCGGAGCCTGGAGCCTGTTTTGGATTCTGTGTCTCCCTCTCTTTCTGCCCCTCCCCTTCTTGTGCTCTCTCTCTGTCTCCCCAAAATAAATAAACATTAAAGAATTTTTTAAATAAAATAAAAAATTAATAAACATATTGCTGGAGACTTCTGACGTACTGTGTGGACTGTAACTCAGATTCTCCCAGTAGAGGACTGGAAACTGGGCCATCCCAGCTTTGGGGTGGTAGCATCCTCATGACCACCCCCCTCAACACACACACACACACACACACACACACACACACACAGGATGCTCGAGGATGGCTAAATACAGGGGCAGGTGGATTCAGGGAGGTAAGGGAATACGAGGTGGGGCGTCAGGACACAGCCCATGGTACAACCTCCAAATTGATGTATTGCAAGTCATCTCCCTGCAGTGATGGCCAGAAGAGTCGTGTTCCTATTGTCCCTAATTCTGTGCATCCCTGGACACGAATGGTTTCCTTTGGTTTCTGGCCACATAACTCTCCTTTTATCAGCAAGCTGGATTGTAAATTGATAAAGGATTTACAGGGTGGGGAGAATACCTGAAGACTGATAACTAGACATCAAGCAATTACTCTTCAGAGTCTTTCCTACCTTTCAGTGACCACGCCTCTCCCCAAAGGGATTCTGGAAACATTATCTAAACTCTCACACCGCCACTAAAATCAAGAGAGCACGCAGAGAAATCTAGTACTTGGAGAAAAAGAAAGCTGGTAGGTGTCTGTTTTCCCTTGAGCCCTGGGGTTCTCAATCAGGGATCCATCGTCAATGGCTGTACTTCTGGCCTTTACACGCTGCCCCCCTCCTTGGGATTTTAGGCAACTTTTCTGCCTGTGGGCATATGGAGAGGGCTCTACAGCAATCATATTCTCAAAAAGGTCTGTGACACCAAAATAGAATAAGAACCACTATCCTGGTTGGTTAAACAACCAGGGCCCCTTTTCTACTGTATTTATTAGCTTCATGTGGAAGAGTTGGAAAAAGGCAAGAATACTCATCGGATGGGGTGCCTGGGTGGCTCAGTCAGTTAAGCGGCCGGCTTCAGCTCAGGTCATGATCTTGCAGTTCGTGGGTTCGAGCCCTGCATCAGGCTCTGTGCTGACAGCTCAGAGCCTGAAGCCTGCTTCGGATTCTGTCTCTCTCTCTCTCTCTCTCTCTCTCTCTCTGACCCTCCCCCACCCACATTCTGTGTGTCTGTCTCTCTCAAAAATAAATACAAATTTAAAAAATTTTTAAAAAAAGGTAATGGAGAGGAAGCCTGGCTGCCTAGACAAATCCCCACAGGGTAGCATAGCCCTTTACAGTTCAGTCTGTGGTCTTCACAAGCCCAAGGTCTAACTTGTGACGACACTGGAAGTAGGTTATAATGCAAGAGGCTGCTTGCTAAGCAAATGATCAGAACAAAAGAACAAAGTTCAGGACTCACAGAGTTGCAGAGCCCCAGGCTCTCATAATTGTGATGGGGATGAACCTGCTCTGTGTGTAACTGGAGTTTGTCACCATTGCCTTAGACCATCCTTTTTCTAGCCTCTAGGATTAACCAGTCTGAAGACTCACTTTTCCTTCCCACCCTCCCTCTTTTCCCTTCCAGATCTATTAAGATATTCAATCTTGATATCTTAAGGCCTTTTCTTTAAAGTCACCAAGAATGCATATCTCAGTTCCAGTTATTTCTATGTGAATTTCATGCATTAATGCTCTGAGGACCACCCTGTGTCCTGGGGGTTACCTCCCTAGCTCCCTGGATTCAGACTCCTTAGAGACTCTGAAAGCTATTTGGATTTTAGTTTGTGCCGAGGGGAGGATGCAATTTAACAAGGGATACATACAATTTCATCCAAAGCCTGTTGCTTGTCCACCCCGGCGAGACAGATGCCTAGAAAAGCTGTGCAGGAATGCATACTCACTTCACCTGGAGGCATCAGCGGGAGCTAACCACCAGGGCTGTGACTGGACTAGGTTATTTAGCACCTGCTATGTGTCCCTCCACTGTGCTTGGTCTGGAGATGCAAAGACAAATAAGACAGGGTCTGTGCCCTGTAGGGACCCTTGCGCGAATGGGAGGAACAGCGTACAAACAACCAGAGCGTGTTGTCCTTGGATCACTGTGTGTTGGGGGGAGACAAGGGGACAAGGATGGGAAGAGAAGAGGTGTTTTCCAGGACGAGGTGGGGAATGAGTTCAGGAACCACATTTTCTCAGGCTTGGAGGCTGGGGTGTGTGATGAAAAGGAGAGGTGGGTCCAACCAGGAAGGTATGTGTTGTCGAGATGCATCGTGTGTCACAATTCATTTGGAGGTGGTGTGGAACCACACGCCTTTGCTTCCTGGGGCTGGTGTAACAAATCACGACAAACATGGTGGCAGGAAACACCAGTGATTGGCGCTCTCACAGTTCTGGAGGCCAGCAAGCCTGAGGTCACGGTGTCAGCAGAGGGTGCTCCCCTGGAGGCTCCAGGGGAGGATTCTTTCTCTGCTTCTTCTGGCTTCCAGCAGCTGCTGGCTTCAAGCATTCCTTGGCTTATGACCCCATGACTTCATGGTCACATTACCTTCTCCTCTTCTGTCTGTGTAACTCTCCTTCCACTTCCTTTTTGTTTTTTTAATGTTTATTTATTTTGGGGGGTGGGGTAGAGAAAGAGGGGGACATTGCCTCTGAAACAGGCTCTGTGCTGACAGCAGAGGGCTGGATGCGCAGCTCGAACTCATGAACTGTGAGATCAAGCCCTGAGCTGAAGTTTGTCGCTCAACCGATTGAGCTACCCAGGTGCCCCTTCCCTCCACCTCCTTCTGGGATTCCAGATATTAGACACGGATAACTTGTGGGAGACCTTTTTCCGTTTTCCACATTGTGGGAGATTTTCAGCAGGGCAACAACTCGGTGGACCTAAGTTCACAAGGACCCTGCAGGCCGTAGAGTGTGTGGCGCATCTGAAAGTACCCTTTGAGGACATTGACTGCCGCTGGTGCAAGGCACCGTGGCAGGACGTGGGCTGCAGGAAGCCACAGCAAAGTCGCTGCGTCTGGCCTGGGTGGTGGCCTGTGGGTTGGTTCGGGGATGGACCCGGGAGTCCGACTGCGGGAGGAGCCTCAATTTCCTCATCCGTGAGAGCTGGGTCATCACTTGCAGGGGGACTGGTCCTGAGCAGTGCTGGACCGAGCCCACGGAGTCTGTCTGGAATCAGGCTCCTGAATTCAAATGACTTGGAAACTGTGAGACGGAGCGAATTTCATCCACTGGCCTCCGATGGGCTTCTGGAACCAACCAAATGAAAGACAGTCATTGTGTGTGGCACTGAAAAAAAATTCCCGACTCTCAGTGGGATGTTTTAGCCACATTCAAAGGCAGAAATCACCTACAAGTGACGTTCTCTTAGACTTTCAGAGCTTGCCAGTGACTTCTGACCCTAAATTTCATAATATTTAGCAGGAATATGCATTTTTCATTTTTTAATTAAAAAAATTTTAAGTTTATTTATTTTTGAGAGAGAGAGAGAGAGAGCAAGAGGGGGAGGGGCAGAGAGAGGAAGAGAGAGAATCCCAAGCAGGCTCTGCACTACCAGCCCAGAGCTCCATGTGGGGCTCCAACTCCCAAATGGTGAGATCATGACCTGAGCCAAAATTGAGAGTCAGATGCTTAACCAACTGAACCACCAAGGTACCCTGCATTTTTCATTTTAAGTTTTTTATTTTTGAGAGAGAGAGAGAGAGAGAGAGAGCATGCACGCATGCAGGGGAGAGGCCGAGAGAGGGAGAGAGAAAGAGAATCTTGAGCAGGCTCTGCACCATAAGTGCAAGCCTGATGCTGGGCTTGAACTCACAAACTGTGAGACCATGACCTGAGCTGAGATCAAGAGCCAGACGCTTAACTGACTGAGCCACCCAGGTGCCTCTCACTTTTCATTTTAAAGTATAGTGTTTACAGGGGCACCTGGGTGGCTCAGCTGGTTAAGCATCTGACTTCAACTCAGGTCACAACCTCATGGTTTGTGAGTTTGAGCCCCAGGTTGGGCTCTGTGCTGACAGTGCGGAGCCCGCTTTGGATCCTCTGTCTCCTTCTCTCTCTGCCCCTTCTCCACTCGCACTTTCCCTCTTTCAAAAATAAATAAACATAAAAAAATTTAAAGCGTAGTGTTTACAGTCAATCCGTCCATATGAGTTAAACATTTATGTGCAGAGGATGATGCTTAAATCATTGTGTTAGGAGAGCAGACTGGAAAGTCTGTTTGGCCTCATGTAAAGGGGCCTTGAGTGCCAGGTGAGGCCTTCAGACTTGACGATGAAGGCAATGGGAAGCCGGTGGGGGCCTCTGAGTATGGGCGTGACCCGATGAATATGGAGCATGAAGGTGATCCCAGCTGTGGTAGTGGCCCTGTAGGCTTGAGGTAGAAACGTGGTAAGGCAGGGAGGCCATTTTGGAAGCCAGTGCAGCTTTCCGGAAGTGAGTGACCAGGATGGAAGCAGCAGGAATGGAGCGGAGAGGAAGACTCGCAGGGAATCTTCCTTCAGATAAGTAGTGCGGGATAGAGCAGGTTCACATGGCAGGTGACAGACTCGTGCCAACACAACAGCCAAGCTTGGGAGGGACTGGCAGGTAGAGTCACTGAAGGGTTTTCTTGCCCTGGCGGTGGGGGCGTCAGAGCCGTGTTGGTGGCCTGGGGAGGAGTGAGTCAAGGCATGTTTGTGGGGACTGGAAATTCTGGGGGTCCCTGGAGAAGATCAGGCGCTACCCCTATTGATGCAGTTTTGGAGTGGTGGTGGTGGGGGTGTATCTGGAGCTGACGGCCAAGAAAGAATTCTTGAGATGTCTTCGGTGCAAAAAAGTGGTTTTATTAGAGCAGGGGGACAGGACCCCTGGGCAGGAAGAGCTGCCCTGAGTTGTGAGGAGTGATGGTTATACACTATGGAGTTGGTGGGGGGTGGGTAAGGAAAGAGAGAGGTTTCCAAAAGGGCTTTCATGTGCTAAAGAGGACTCCTAGCATCCTGGATGCCTTGCTGTTGTTGAGGTAAAGTGATTTTTCCCTCCAGCGAACATTAAGAGGTAGGGGTTTCCTGGAAGAACGTTCTACTCTGTATGTGCCTCAAGTATTTGTCAATGGGCTGCAGGTTATATAGAAGTTGAATTTTATCTACACTTTCTTCTGGCCTGTTTCCCCATATCATTATGGAGGGGAGGGTGATGTTAGGGCTCCAGGAAACGGAGTCTCTAGGTTTCTGGAGATGGCCCTTTTTCTTGTAAATCTTTAAGAGAGTTGACAACTGATGGAGACTCTTGTCCTGCAGGACTGTGATCTCTATCAGTTAACCATTTGTTTCCCCCTTTCCTTTGTACTTGGGCAGCCAGGAGTGCCTGAGCAATCACTCAGACCCCATCTTGGGGGGGGGGGGTCGCTTGTGCAGCTTGCCTTTGGCTCCCACGGAGCTACTGTCCTGGGAGAATAATCAGCCTTTTGTGTTAAGTGTTAAAAGAAGAAGCTGTCTGGCCCTGCTGGGGCTATGGAGCTGTCGGGCACCCAACTGGGAGCGGCCACCAGCGCAGGAGGGTGAGTGTGAGGGTGAGTGTGCGAGCCTTGGAGGGGCGGCTCTGAGGGGGGCTGGGGGTGGGCAGGAAATGTTGGTGCTCTGGATCCTTCCAAAAGGAGGGGTGGCTCTGAGGGATCTGGGGTGAGCAGGAGACATTGGTGTTCTAGATCCTTCCAAAGTCATTGGCCCGGGGATGGCAAAGGTGGGTGATGAGGGAGCGTGGGGTGGGCTGAGGACCAAGTGCAAGCTAGCGCCCCCCCATTCCCCCCCAGGTGGGAGGTGTGTGACATTCTCAGGCACTCCTGGCTGCCCAAGGGCAAAGGAAAGAAAACAAACGGCCAACTGATAGAGATCACAGTCGTACAGGACATGAGTATCCATTAAGTTTACGAATATCTTAGTAAATTACAAGAAAAAGACAATCTTATCAATAGCCTAATCTCTAGAAACCTTGTAGACTCTGTTTCCTGGAGCCAACATCACCCCTCCATAATGATATAGGGAACAAAGGCAAGAAAGAAATGGCAGGTAAAATTATATTTCCTGATAACCTGCAGCCCATGAACAAATACTTGAGGCAAATGCAGAGTCAAACATTTCTCCAGGATCTCACTACTGTCTTAACGCTGATTTGCTAGAGGGAAAAATAACCTTAGCTTGACAATAGCAAGGACTCTGGTATCTTAGGAGTCCTCTTTAGCATATTAAAGTCCCTCTGGGGGCCTCCCTTTTGATTTTTATCTCCCCAGCTCCACAGGGTAAGACCAGCCACTCTTCACCACCCCAGCACAGCTCTTTCAGTCCACGGGTCCAGTCCCGGTGCTTTAATAAGATCACCTTTTTGCACCAAAGACGTCTTCAAGAATTCTTTCTTGGTGGTGGGCTCCAGATCCCCCCTCCCCTCCCCCCCCCCCCCATCAACCCAAAGCCTCATCAGTTGGTAGTGGAAGCCAAAGCGCTTTTTGACTGACAGTCCCTGGGTGATGGATGGGTGCTGACCTCAGAGGGAGTGCCCAGGACAGAAGGCAGCATGCACCCATCTGCTCTGTGGCCCTTCCCAGTGCTTGGTCTTCTCCCTCCTACTTCCAGGTCACTTGATCACTGCGACAACTGTCTCTTCCCCCAAAATCCTGACTTAGCACAGGTCTCTGCATCCAAAGCTCTTGGTTTTGGAATTTCTGCCTCCTCCCTTCCCCTCCCTCCTCGTCCTTCCTTCCCTGTCTTTTCCTCCCTCTTTTCCTTTTCCTCTCCCTCTTTTTCTCTCAAAAAATAATTTATTGAGGTGAAATTTGCACAAAATAACATGAACCATTTCAAAGTGAACAATTCAGGTGCATTTAGTACATTCACAATACTGTGCCACCACCATCTCTATCTTGTTCCAAAATGTTTTCATCTCAGTAACCAGTTTCTCCCAGTACCCGCTCCCCCTTGCCCCTAGCAACCGCCAGTCACTCTGCTTTCTGTTTCCATGGATTTATCTGTTCTAGATATTTCATCTAAATGGAATCATATAATATGCAACCTTTTGTGTCTATATTTATTTTGAATAACAGGTACATTGGCAAGGTTCATAACTGAAAAGTCAGTAGATACATAGTGAAAAGTTCTCTGCCCTATGGTCACCTAAGTTTCTGTCCCTGGAGGTAAAGAGTAACGTCATTATTTTTGTTTGTTTATTCTTGTTTTTGTTTTTCTATCCTTCCAGATGTATTTTACGTATATGTAAGTAAATAAAGATATGTCTACATACATATTCTATCATGTATCTATCATCTCCCTATTTCCCTAGTTGTTTGGATCTGAATTTTTTCTCCTAACAACATTATCTTAGTTTCATATCAATATATGAAGAGCTTCCTCACTCTTCTCTAATGACTGTCCTGTATTCTTGTGTATCATAATTTAAGTAACCATTCTTCCCACTGATGGACTTTTAAGTTGTTTCCAATTTTTGGCATTAGAAACAACGTCACAGCCAGTCACCTTGTACATATGTCAATATATCTGTAGATAAATTAGGAGTCCAATATTCTGGGTTCAAACCTGGATACATTTAGGGCAAGATAAGAGTGGACACCTGTTAACATTTTACAATAAATAACACTAATGGTTCTCAGACTACGGATTTCACAGACATGGTTTTCACAGTGTGACACCTGATACCTTGACCATTTCACCATCTCGTGTATGCAGCTCATAGAAGGTCACGTCAGGGCACCATGAACAGAGTTGTGGAAGACCAAGATATTTAACATTGCTAAGAATATTTTTTAACATCCTACTTTTTTCATTTCAGAAAATCATCAGTAATTACAGAAAAAAGAAGAATTTTCCCCACATGTGTATATCAATACACATGCATTACACCTTGTCATATGTCGCATATTAAATATTTCTTTTTTTTAATGTTTAATCATTTTTTGAGACAGAGAGAGAGAGAGAGAGAGAGAGAGAGAGGGAGAGAGAGAGAGAGAGAATCCGAAGCAGGGTCCAGGCTCTGAGTTGTCAGCACAGAGCCCGATGTTGGGCTTGAACCCAGGAACGTGAGATCATGACCTGAGCAGAAGTCAGAGGCTTGACCAACTGAGCTACTCATGTGCCCCTGAGTATTAAATAGTTCTTAAGCACTTACCTATGTCAGATGGGTAGGATGTTGTTTCAGTCTTTCATCATTTCCATGATAAAATGGTCAAAGCCTCATCACAGACTGGCATTTGTTTTTTTTTCTTTGTTTTCAAGTTTTCCCTTTATTTATTTAGTTTTTATTTAAATCCAAGTTAGTTAACATATAGTGTAATAATGATTTCAGGAATACAATTTAACAATTCCTCACTTACATATAACACCCAGTGCTCATCCCAACAAGTGCCCTCCTTAATGCCCATCACCCGGTTAGACCATACCCTCCACCCAACACCCCACCACCAACCCTCAGTTTGTTCTCTGTATTTAAGAGTCTCTTATAGTTTCTCTCTCTGTTTTTATCTTATTTTTGCTTCCCATCCCCTATGTTCACCTATTGTGTTTCTTAAATTCCGCATATGAGTGGAATCATGTATTTGCTTTTCTCTGACTTATTTTACTTAGTATAATACCCTCTAGTTCCATCCACATTGTTGCAAATAGTAAGATTTCATTCTTTTTGATCACCAGTAATATTCCAGTAACATATACCACAGCTTCTTTACCCATTCATCCAGACTGGCATTTGTAACTTTATCCACTTTGAGAGCAGAAACTGCATATTTCTTCATTGGCCATAAATTCAATAAATGTTTTTCGAGTGAATAACAGACGACTAAAAGAATGAATCAGCAGCCCTGGGAACAAAGAAAGTTTTAAGATGCTCATGCAGAATGGTCCTTGGACATTATATAACTACTAGCATAGTTGCAGAACTAGTAAAATTGGCTCCACTGCAAATTCTAACATTCTGCTTCCCTGCCCCTTCCCGTCACACAGCCAACTCCAAGGGCTTCCCTCCTCTTCCCCTTAGGAGAGGAGGCTGGTCTCTAAAGTTGCTCGGAGGCAGGGATGAGGTCTGTTCAGTTCTACAGCTGTGTGTCAAGCATTTGGCCTTGTGCACGGTATGCTGTAGGGGCTCCATCAGCGAAGAAGGAATGAGGGCCGCGAGGTCGACGGGTTCGGGTTTGCGGGCTTCGCCGGGCGAGGCCTGGTCGCCGAGCAAGGATGGGCGGACCTTGTCCCGCGGTCCGCCCCGCCTCCCCCGGCCGCGGCCCTCCCTCCCCCGGCCGCGGCCCTCCCTCCCCCGGCCGCGGCCCTCCCTCAAAAGCCGCGGGGCGCCTGCGCGGGCGGGAGCCAGGTGGGCAGGTACCTGGGCAGGGCGCGCGCTGGTTGGCGGCGGCGGCGGCGGCGGGCCGGGCACCCGGAAGAGTCGCCGAGTCCGCGAGCGCAACAGGCGGCCGAGCGGGGCTGCGCGGCGCCGAGCGGGCCCGGGATGGACAAGCTGAAGAAGGTGCTCAGCGGCCAGGACACCGAGGACCGGGGCGGCCTGGCCGAGGTGAGCGCGCCCGCTGCGGGCCGGTGGGAGTCTGTCCAGGCTTTCCTGGAAAGCGGCGCCGTCCTGGTGCGTCCTGCCCCCGGCCGGCCGAGCGCGGGTCCAGCGCCCCCCTGCGCCGCCACAGGTGCCGGGCGCTCTGCTCCGGGCGGTCGGCCTGTGCGTGCCCTGTGGCCCGGCGGCCCCTGAGCGCTCGCGGCCCCGGCGGCCCACTCGGGAGGGCGGCGCCGGAGCAGAGCCTCGGGAACGTCCGCGGGGCAGGCGCCGTCCCGGGGGGCACCCCTCCCGCCCCGCCGGCCTCCCCGCGCTCCGGGGCCGAGCCAGGCGGAGGGAGCCCGCGTCGGGGAGGTCGCCTGGGCCCGGCGACGGTCCCGCAGCTTCCTTTGCCCGCTGCCCCCGCGCGGCGGCTCTTAGTTGTGCGTGTGACACTCCCCCCGCCCCCGACCTTGGTCACCTCTGGTTGTTGTGGCCCGTCTCCACCGCCGAACCGTGTTGTTTGTCTGGGGCCCACAGTCTGCACGTAGGACCTCGTGAGGCTGCCGGCGTGTTCGTGGGACCGTTCCTGGAGGGGGGGGGGGTCCAGTCCAGCCGCGCTCTGCGCAGCCGCACGGAATGTTCATTTCCTTTTTCGAGCGCTTTGTCGCTCTTGTTTTCCTTTCTGGATGGCAAAATGACATTTTACGTTTGGTGTGTATTCCACGGGCCTCGGTTTCCCCAGCTGTAAAGTTCTAATTCTGTACATAAGAAACTAGGTAATTCTAAAAAACTCCTTGGCAGTGCCTGATCAGAGATAGCCACGTGCCGAGTTTTTTAATTGATGCCTCAGCGTCATAAATACGCCTTCAACCTTTAGTTTCAGAGGGCTTCTTTCTAAAAGTATAGGTTTTCGGTTTTCCATAAAGGATTCCAGGGAGGAGGGAGGAAGGAGTGGTACCTGGTTTGAAAGCACAGGAATGATCAGTATCCCTTTCTCACCTTGGGGTTACCAGCCCAGTTTCCTCAAACAATTGTTAGCTTTACTTCATTTTGGCCAGAACCTTCTTTCTCTCCACATCGCAGAGTCAAAGAGACCTTTGTTCTAACTGCCAGACAGCTTGTGAGCAGATTGCCTGCAAATTCTATCCAGGTGCCTTTTTAAAAAATGTTTTTCTTTATTTATTTTGAGAGAGGGGAAAGCGCTGGTGTGTCTGCTCGCAAGTGTGGGAGGGGCAGAGAGAGAGGGAGAGAGAAAATCCCAAGCAGGCTCTGCTCCCACAGCGCCAAGCCTGACATGGGGCTGGATCCCACCAACCTGAGATCATGACCTGAGCCGAAATCAAGGGTCTGATGGTTAACCGACTGAGCCTCCCCGCCTCCGGGCGCCCCTATGCAGGTACTGTTTTAGCCACTCTCATTTCCAGAAAGTGCCCTAGCACAATTTCCAGCAATCATGAATTTAGAGAGACTTTTTACATCAGTGGAGTTCATTTTCACAAATTGGCAAAAAGAAGTGCTTAGCTTTCACGGAGTCTAGTGAGAAGTGGAACACATTTCCTCTTCCTGCGACCAAGTGTGCACATGAAAGAAGTTGGAGTGACATAAGAGTGGGAAAACAGGAAAACACAGTGATGAAACGTCACCTCCCCACCCCCATTTTGCCAAGTAGGGTGACATTTGAGGTTTTGTTTGTTTGTTTTGTTTTTGTGTTTTGAAAGTGAGAGAGAGGGAGAGCGCATGAGCATGAGGAGTGGAGGGGCAGAGAGGGAGAGACAGAATCCCAAGCAGGCTCCACACTGCCTGCACAGAGCCCAGTGCCGGGCTGGAACTCCCAAATGGTGAGATCATGACATGAGTCGAGTTCAAGTGTCGGATGCTTAACTGGCTGAGCCACCCAGGCTCCCCAGTAGGGTGATATTTGGATGGAAGTTCCGCTTGAGACACTTGAAGAACCAACATGTCACTTTCCTTTCTGAAGGAAGACACCAGAACTGCTTCGTTACTGCCAGTGACTTAGATTTGGAGGAGGACTGGAATTTCACTGTCCTGTTGAGACCGGCTAGTACTCTAAATGCCAAGGCCAACTCAAACTTGACCCTTAACCTTATGGTTTATCCTCTTAAAGAAACAAAAGAAGGCTGAGTCTTTTAAAATATCCCTGTTGATGCCAAATAGTGCTGAGGCCATGAATCCAATACAGTGTTGCGCCCACACTTTCCTCCCTACATGCAGTGCGGCTCTTTTTTCCACCTTGCCAAAGCAAGTTCTTTGTTTCTTACATGAGTAGGAAGACTGGTGTCTTCTGATTGTATTTTCTCCTTGGTGGGAGGTGGAGCATGTTAGCCAGGAGTCTAACCGGATTGTCCCGGGGGGCCATTGCAGCCTGGTAACAGCATCACATGACTCATTTTGGAGGCGGGGTTTTCCTTAGCATGAACCAGGCGATCCACCTGTCAGTTCCTGACGCCGTGTTCCCGTCCCTAATTCCCCCCGTGCCTTTCTGTTCGGGGGTCACATGGTGTCACATGTTCCTGCAAGTGCTGTGTGTGTGTGGGGGGGGGGGAGACTGCAGTGTCATGAGCCCACACTATTAATTTTTTAATGATTTTTTTGTTTATTTTTGAGAGAGAGAGAGACAGCTCAAGTGGGCAGAGAGAGGAGATACAGAATCCGAAGCAGGCTCCAGGCTCTGAGCTGTCAGCACAGCCCTGACATGGGGCTCGAACCCATGAACCCCGAGATCATGACCTGAGCCGAAGTCGGGCACATAACCGACTGAGCCACCCAGGCGCCCCATTTTTTTTAATGTTTTAAAATTTATTTTTGAGAGAGAGAGTGAGAGATGAGCCCACTTTAAATATGTGTGACTATATGAGATTGGAGGAAAACCCCCTTAGATAACCTGCCTGGAATACTCCCCTTCTCCTGCAGGGAAATCAGGCCATTCTGCAGCAATGCTGGCCACACCTGGAAGAGCCTCTGGTCCTTCTCTTCAAGCTTCTGGTTTGACGGAAAGTTTGGAGACAGGGTTGAAAGCAGCTTCCTGAGCTGGGAGCAGTCAAGGTGGAAGGAGTTGGCGGTCTAGTGACCCTTGCAGCTGCTGCCACCACCTTCCTTTGTCCATCAGCTGGTGGAAATGTTGCTGGCCGCTTTCCCCCCTGTGGCTGGATGGAGAATGATGGCCACATGAGGTGAACCTTGTGTGAATACGCTGGGGTGGTTGGGCAGGAGGCAGGACCTTTGGTCTCAGTGGCAGCTGCCTGTCCCCAGCTTGGAGCAGCCGTGGTCACATCAAGTGGACAGACTCAGAAGGTCTCTGACGGGAGTACTTGGCTGTCCCCTTTGACATGGCGGCGGGGGAACCCTGGAGAGCTACCTGCAGGCGCCCCTGTTTTAGCAGAGTTGTTTTCGGAAATCTTGGCATCCTTTGACCTTTACTCTTGGGAAGGGTTAATTATGGCAGCAGAGAGTCAGATGAGTAGGGCAGTCACGAATTAACTAGGATTTGTCTCACACTAGGGTGATGTGGCTGACGCCAGCACTTTGAAGCACACCTGTGTGTGGTATGTGTGAGTACGTCCAGCTGGGAGCCGAGTGCAGATGAAAGCCGTAGTCATTCGAGGTCTCAGGTGCCGGTGGGAGCAGCTGGTGCCGAAGCTTGGCTGGTTGATGCAGGAGACGATGCCCAGTGGTCCCAACTGCCTGAGCGCCTTCCCCTGTCTTATCCCCGTTTCCTGGGCCCCTGCCTGGTGGAGCTCATGCCTTCCCAGTTGACCTCGTCCTGCCTAGGCTGCTCTGGGGTCTGGCGCCTTGCATTACTGGCTGTGAAATGGTTTGTGCCGCAGGCTGAGAGTTCCCACCTCTGCGGGGGTTCAGCTGGAGGCCCGGTGGCTTCTCCTCCCCTGTTGGAGAGGAGATTCACGGGGGCGTGTAAGGAGCTGGAGTCCATGACTCACCAGGGCTCTTGGAGCTCCGAGTGAGTCGGATTCTTTGTTCCTGCCTTCCGTAGTACAGACTCACACTAACTCTAATTTCGTGCTTCCTGGGTACCTGAGGGGAGCCTTAGTCGGTTAAGCGTCTGACTTGGTTTCTGCGCAGGTCACCATCTCGCAGTTCGTGGGTTCGAGCCCCACATCGGGCTCCGTGCTGGCAGAGCAGAGCCTGCTTGGGATTCTCTCTCTGCCCCTTCCCTGCCCTCATGCGCTCTCTCTCAAAATTGATAAACATTAAAAAAAATTACGTGCTTCTCTTGTTTTGGGTGCTTAAATATGCATATACGTGTATGTAATCAGATTTTTAAAAATTTCAGGTAGTCGAGGCATCTTCATTAAGCTGGGGCACGAGAATAAAAGGCTTCATTGCATGTTTTGCTGCAGGAATTGTCTGCTCACTGCTGGTAAGCTGTCCCTCCCCTCCCTTTTTTCTTCTCCTCCCCGGCCCCTCCTTCCCTGGTCTTCTTCCCCTTCTGTCTGCTGCCTTTTCTCTCTGGTGCTTCATGAGATGCATGGATGAGAGGAGAGAGGTGAGGGAGGTGCAGAGGAGGGTGGGGAGGGGAGCGTGTTTCTCTGGGCTCTTGCTTGTGTGACCACGGCAGGAAGGGCTCCTGGTGTGCAAACACCCTGTGCTTTATCTTCCAGGGAACTCTGCTGCTCTGGGTTCCCGGAAAGGGACTGCACCTCTTCGCAGTGTTTTACACCTTTGGTAACATCGCATCCATTGGGAGGTAACAGTGTTTTGTTTCTTTTTTGTAATCTAATCATAGCCAGTCACCGGATGGACTGGGAAATAGGTGTGGATTGTGCTTGAGGGAGGAGGAGGAGGATGCTTTAATAGTTTTAAGGATTTGGTGAGAAAAGAGGTCGTTAAAATACATCACGTCCAAAAAAAATATACATCCCACCCATATCCTATCCCTTCAGAATACTTTTGTATCTTAGTTTAATTTGTTGTGATTTTGTGTCTGAGGGAACCGTGGCGCGGAGCATTGAATGGTTTCTTTGGGGTTGGCTGCACAGCCCTCTGTGTGCCCTGGGCTGCTGTGGCTGGAGACTGAGTGGTGATTTCACAAGGGCTCACCGGCCTGAGGCTGCAGGTGGGCTGTCTTATTATGCTGCCAGCCCAAGACCATCTCACGCCTGGCTTTTGGCTCCTGAGGTCAGGGCAGTCCATTCTGCACGCTGCAGGTGCACAGATATCCCAGGTCAAGTGCAGTTTGCGCTTCAGCCACACCTTCGTGCTGACAGCAACAGCCCTACTCTGAGCTGGCAGTGGGGGCCTCACTATATGGCCCACCTGGAGCCTGAGCTCTGTGACCTTTCCTCTCCCTCCCCCTTCCCCTGCATTTCCGTGAATGGTCTCAGAGTCCTAGGTGTCCAAGTGGCAGCCCCCGTTATTACTCACCATGGCTTGGTGCGGACCACTCACTGCCTCCTTCTTGGTCTCCATGGCTATCGTCTCTGACTGATTGACTCACGTGCTCAGTGAGTAAGCCTTGGTCACACCCTGGGCTGGGCTCTGAGTTCCCGCAGACAAGTGTGGATTGGTTCCTGCTGTAGTCGAGCTCACTGGCCAGCTAGGCAGACAGACATGGACAGATAACATAATAGGGCATGCAGAAGGGGGTGCTGAGGGAGGGGCAGCTGCCATGATCTGACTCGGGGAACCAGGGAGGGCTTCCTGGATGTGGTGACACCTGTGCTTCTCTTACTTAGCTCTGGCCCGCATCACTTCCCATCCGAACTACCTCAGGATTCCTCTGCTGGTTTCTCTGCCTCCTTTATTGTCCCTCCCCAGGCCATTTCCACAGAGCCGTAGAGCATTCAGTGACCACCCTGTCTAGTGGTCTGTAGTGGTACCTCATTTCCTGCACAGGTGCATGCATGCAGGAGGGGCCCTTCGGGATATGTCTTTACCCACTTCTACTACCCAGCCAGGCTGACCTTCGTGTGTTTCCCCAAACTTCTTTGTGCCCACTCTGGGGCTAATTTCTCTGCCTGGAGTGCTGCCCCACCTGTATCTCTCTCTCTGTGCCCCACACCCATCCTTTTGCTCATTTGTCAAGACTTTGCTTAAAAGTCCCCGCTCCTGTGAAACTTCTTGTTACCTCTCCCCACCCCGCCCAGAATCAATGACCTCTTCTTTCATATGGGGCTCTGTATACCCCAGGTACATTTATGTGACAGCACAGATAGCATTTTATTACACTGACTTCTTAAAAGTTTCTCAGCCACTTGACAAGGGCTGTGCCTCTGTCTTAACTGTCCCTAATTGTTCCCAAACCTAGCTCTGTTTTCGGTTAGAACTGTTAACCAAATGACTAAGTGCATGACTTCGGCTGCCTTCTAAAAGCTTAATGTATGAAGCTTTAAGATAGTAAAATTCTGGCTCTCAGAGATGTCTCATCTCTAAAACTCTCTCAAATACTAACTTTTGGAGGGTTTTGCTCTGGGCAGACAGTGTAGGCTGTAATGTGGAGTCTGTAGACTGACCATAAATGCAGGGGTGCGTTGTTAGCTCAGAAGAACTCCTTAGCAAACCCTAATAGGATCAGGTCTTCACAGCACTGCCTATGGAAGTGGTAAAGGAAGCACATGATTATTTCCAGGGTGTGTCTAGGAGTTTATGGCTTTACCTGTAATGTATTATATGTTTGTACGTATGCTGCATTTAATTTTTAAGGCCAGCCTTGGCACTTGCTTCTTGTTCAGTGTTGGCTAAAGCATGTGCTCAGCTCAAATACCTGACTTAAGAGTGCAGCCATGAATTCAAGTTGAAAGTTAACTGGCATTGGGGCGCCTGGGTGGCTCAGTCGATTAAGTGTCTGACTGCGGCTCAGGTCATGATCTCACAGTTCGTGGGTTCGAGCCCCACATCAGGCTCTGTGCTGACAGCTAGCTCAGAGCCTGGAGCCTGTCTTTGGATTCTGTGTCTCCCTCTCTCTCTGACCCTCCCCTGCTCATGCTGTCTCTCTCTCTCTCTCTCAAAAATAAATAAAACATTTAAAAAAAATTAAAAAAAGTTAACTATGTGCTTTGCAGCAACATAGACCTATGTTTTAAATTTCCGTTTTCACCATCACCTGGTAGCTAACGTTATCTGCTGGTTGGCTTATTAAACACTGGCTGTTACCAGTTACTCCCTGGGGTGATGCCATGTGGGGTGTTTCTCTCAGGAATCCAGAAACATGACAGATATGACCCCCAGGGGTTAGGCAGGAGGGTCTGTGTGTGGTTCCCCACTCAGGCCGCCTCTCAAGTTCCATTCGTACTGAAAGCACACGAGGGATTTCTTTTGGAGCTTTGTATCCAATAGATGGGGGTTTGAAAACCAACTCTTTAAGTTTCTAACTGTGAGATTGTGGATAAGTAAGTTAACCTTTCTGAGCTTCATTTTCTCATCTCTGAAAATAAGTGTTATAACACCTCACTCACAGAGTTGCTGAGGGATGGAGTGAGGTCAAGGATGTCATATCTGGCATTTAGCAAACACTGAACAAATAATAGATGATACTGTCTGTAGAATTATTCTCTGGGGATTGATTATGAAAGAAAATGAAATGCTCTACTTTTTCACATAAACAACCTACACCTGTCAGATGTGGCTTTTTTTTTTTCTTTTAGAGAGAGAGAGAAGAGGGGAGAGGGGCAGAGAGAGAGACAGAATCCCAAGCAGGCTCCATGTTGAGCGCAGAGCCCAATGCGAGGCTCGATCCCACAACCCTGAGCCAAAATTAAGAGCTGGCATGTAGTGAGAACTTTTCACCTGTTGGCTACTCCCACCGCTGTGATTACCGCGAGTCCCGTTGGGGAGGGGATAGGGGCAGCTTGGTGTCCTCCTCGGGTTCTGTTCTGGTCTGAACGGCAGTGTGTGTATGTTTCCCTCCCAGCACCGTCTTCCTCATGGGGCCCATGAAACAGCTGAAGCGAATGTTCGAGCCGACGCGCCTGATCGCGACTGTCATGGTGCTGGTAAGGTCTGCCTTTTAGCCGTGCTTGTGAAGTGGCCGTTTTTATTTCCACCCTGTGGGATTTTTCTTGTCTTGAACCTAAAGACCTCTTTTCTTTTTTCTTTCATCTTGACTTCCCGCCCGATGCCAGTAGTCAGGGTGACAAAGGGAGAATTTTGTGTCTGAGATTTACCCCCAGTTGGTGTTAGGGTTCTGCTGGCTCTGCACCCCCAGAGGTGTTGTGAAGTTGGCCAAACCGATGTGGTAGGGAGAGAGCTGGGACACCCTACTGGCGCACACACCGGCAGAGCTTAGCGGGAAGAACGCAAAAACACAGACTTCATTCTCTGAGTTGGGTGTCCAGTCTCCTCGAGTGAGCTCTTTCTTCCCTCGTCATTATCTGACATTGTGTTTGTTTTCATCCATTTTTCTTTCCTTTTTTTAAAGTTTGTTTATTGTGAGAGAGAGAGTGTGGTGGGGGGGGAAGGGGCAGAAAGAGAGAGAGGGAGAGAGAATCCCAAGCAGGCTCCATGTTGTCAGCACAGAGCCCCATGTGGGGTTCGATCTCACGAACAATGAGATCATGACCTGAGCCGTAATCAAGAAATCAAGACTCAGACGCTTAACTGACTGAGCCACCCAGGGGCCCCATTTATTCGGTTTTCTAAAAAAAAATTTTTAATGTTTTTTTATTTATTTTTGAGAGACAGAGAGACAGTGTGAGCAGGGGAGGGTCCGAGAGAGAGGGAGACACCGAATCCGAAGCAGGCTCCAGGCTCTGAGCTAGCTGTCAGCACAGGCCCGACGTGGGGCTCGAACCCACGGACTGTGAGATCATGACCTGAGCCGAAGTCAGATGCTTAACCGACTGAGCCACCCAGGCGTCCCCATTCATTCGTTTTCCTGACACGGGTCTGTTCTCCTCATGGCCTATCACCCCTGTTCCCTGCTTGAACCACAGTGCCTTCAGCGTGTCCTATCTTCCTGTCCTGTTGATTCAAGTGCCTCTTACTTCTCTGGGCTGCTGTCTTCTGTGTGACCATGAAAATCATCCCCCCAGGCTACATTCACTGACCTTCTGTTATAATCATCTGTATTGCAACATTTGCGACTTGATCAGTGTACTTTTATTTGTAGCTTCATTTGTGTCCATCTCATTTGTTCAAATAGGTACGTTCTCTAAAGGCGTGTCCACGTTCTCTATTTACGACATGGCCTTTTGGAGCATCGGGCACAGGGCTGGACACAAAGCAAATACTCAGGATGTATTTATTGAGTAGTTGCCTTAGAGAAGGATGGAGAAGACAGGCGTGACTGGAGGCTCAAGTGCCACTGTTCTCAGCCGGCTGGGGATACAGATGGTCTGGACAAGTCTCTTGTAGGGAGAGCTTTCTAAGAAAGGACTTGGGGAAAGTGTTCAGTGACATGTAAACAGATAACCAACAGCCTGGTGTCTCATGTTTCCCTGTGTCCTCATTTGCCTTTTCTGCTCCAGGCACAAGCGTACGGCAGGGGTTAAAATATAGAGGTGCACACTCTGCCTACCTAAGGGCATTCCAATGAAAAGATGGATGGGCGAGGGGTGGGCCAGAAATGCGATTTTATTTTCTGGGCAGAGAATTTGGGGAAACTTGAGAGTAGAAGAGGATCCAGTTGTTTGTGTTTATTTATTTATTTTTGTTAATTTTTTGAACGTTTATTTTTGAGAGAGCGACAGAGTGTGAGTGGGGGAGGGGCAGAGAGAGAGACACACAGAATCAGAAGTAGGCTCCAGGCTCTGAGCTGCCAGCACAGAGCCTCACGCGGGGCTTGAACCCACAGACTGTGAGATCATGACCTGAGCTGACGTCGGATGCTTAACTGAGCCACCCAGGCGGCCCAATCCAGTTCTTTTTAATCCACATCAGTTCTGACTGGCCAATTTCATTTCCTTGGGATTTCTTTTTTAATATTTTTAAAATATTTTATTTATTTTTTTCAGAGAGAGAGAGAGACAGCGTGAGCAGGGGAGGGTCAGAGAGAGAGGGAGACACAGAATCTGAAGACAGGCTCCAGGCTCTGAGCTAGCTGTCAGCACAGAGCCCGATGTGGGGCTTGAACCCACGCACTGCAAGATCATGACCTGAGCCGAAGCCGGACGCTCAACCGACTGAGCCACCCAGGGTCCCCTTGCTTGGGATTTTTAACTCTTCTGCCAAACATGGGTGTGCATGTGGGTCTAATGCTTTGGAATGAAGGATACATTTGGTGCCGTGATCATCGTGGAGTCTGGTCACTGCAGTGGGATAAGTATTGTTAAGTTTGCCAAGAACGGTGAAGTCTTAACGGTATTGTTCTCCGTGTTGTCACTGTATTAATTAGTGTTTCTCCTTTCTCTCTAGCTGTGTTTTATACTCACCCTGTGCTCTGCCTTTTGGGTGAGTGTGTATTTTAATTTTCTGTAGCCTTTCTGGTCTATGCCTCTCATCACACACTGTGCAGTGACTGCTCTTTTCTTTCAGTGGCAAAACAAGGGGCTCGCTCTCATCTTCTGCATTTTGCAGTCCTTGGCCCTGACGTGGTAAGCACTGTTTCACACAGCCCCCTCCCACGTCCATCCCTGACTAACGCAGCCGAAGGAGTTAAACCCCAAGTAGTGTGGGTAGGAGGAGAGAAAAAAAAAGCAGAAACTTCTCAGTTTAGGAATTCTCAATGATGTGAGTGACGTCAGGCTCCGGAGCAGAAGTCTGTTGACTCAGCCCAGTGTCAATAGGTGGCATTAGTGGTCTTAGGTGGCCCGTGGCTAGGAGAGGCCGATTGATTGTTTGCCTGGTGTGGCATTTTTGTGTGGGGCTCATGGTTGATTTGGAGATGTTATAAGTGTCACTCGGTCACTTATGTCTGGTAAGAGCGAGGACGATGAAGTGTCACGGGCTGGTAGAAGGAGGCTTGTGAGTCAGGGAGACATTGAAGGAAAGGAGAGCGGTACAAACGAAGGTCGTTTTGTTACATTTGTGATGGAATGAATCATTCAGCAGAAGCTCAAAGAGGGAACTGTCAGCAGGAGGTGAGGGACGGGGAACGGCTGTGGGCGGTGGGACCAGCATGTGCGCTGGAGGCCAGTTGGCAAGACCGGGGAGCTGTCCTCGAGAGCCACGCACAGGGAGTGGGCACTGGAGACCCCGTTCCCAGGAGCTGGGGACGGGGTGGCAGTCGGGGCCCTTTCAGACCAGTCCAACATCAGAGGGAGAGGGTGGTGGCAGGCGCAGGATCGATGGCTTTTGGGACGTTTCCGTAGCACTTGCAGCGTTTATCAGGGGATAACGCCTGCCTCAGCAGTTTCTGTGGAGATGTGCTGATCCACGTGGGAAAGACACAGTGCTTGCTTGGGGGCACGGGGGAGGGGGCCACGGACGTTTTCGAGCTCCCGAGGCCCCCACCGGGCTCCCATTTGCCAGAAATGGGCCTTGAGGCTGTAAGTTGAGTGCCCATCCCTCCCTTTTGTAATTTTGGACATTTGAATGAATAGACTTCCCAAATGCTTTTTGGGATTTGCCATGTTCACAAGTAAGCGAGCTTCTGTGTAGGGGGGTATGAGAACGACAGCCTGATTCTAATGACACGTTTCAGGAGTAGGTGCCGAAAGGACCTGGTTTGATGGCTTATGTTTTACTTTTTTATTTTTATTTTTTTTAATGTTTATTTATCTTAGCACAAGTGGGGGAGGTGGGGGGGGAGACACAGAATCCGAAACAGGCTCCAGGCTCTGAGCTGTCAGCACAGAGCTCGACGTGGGGCTCGAACCCATGAATTGGAAGATCATGAGCTGAGCCAAAGTCGGATGCCTAACCAACTGAGCCACCCAGGTGCCCCGATGGCTTGTATTTTATTTCGGTTTCTTCTGGGCGCTAAAATTGGTACCCATACTCACATGCCTTTCTTACAGACTGAATTCGAAGCCAGCATTCATATGGGCTCAGGCAAATGGCAGTATCCCCTCCGATACTGACTGTGTCGTGCTCTTTTCCGGCCGACAAACTTCCTCCCTGCCTGATGCACAGGCCTGGCCCGTTAGGGTTGTGGCCTCTTCCCCACAGGGGCCTCCTCTCGGAAGGGGGCGAGCTAACTGGGATCTCGAAGAATCATAGCTTGCTTATATTTTTTTCTATTGAGTAATGGTCATGTTTTTTTTTTCTTTTCGTTCTCTTTTCTTTTACATTTCATAGGAGCAGAGCAGAAAATTATCCCTGGCAGATAAAAGTTATACTCTGTTGAGGATTTGTAAATACTGGAGGACAAGTGATGAGGGTTTTGTCTGGTATTGTTTCAGAACAGGGCTCGGTGCTATCTGTATATATGCGATCTGCTGGCTCATTTGGTTCCAACGGTGACCCTGTTAGGCTGAGGGGACAGGGTTACCTCCATGTGGGCCTTTTGCCCTTCTTCTCTGGCCACAGATGACCCTCCCTCCCTCCCCACCTGAACTTGTGGCACAGCTCATGTTCACGTGGTGTGCGAGCATGCGTGTGCATGTGTGCTGCCCGGACGCTGGGGAGGGATGGTCACAGCTCAGGGCCCGTTCCTGCCAGTGTGCGAGCTTCCACTCCCTCCATTTAATTTCGACTTTTGTTTGTTTCCGTTGTAGGTATAGCCTTTCCTTCATACCGTACGCAAGGTAAGACTGACTCCATTTAGGACGGTAACTTCTGTCCCTTGGGGCTGACGGTATGTTCGCGAAGGGCGTTTAGTTAGAGGGCATGTAGTATCTTCACTAAAATTCTTTGAGACAAACAGGTAAATGTCATATACCTATTTTATAGATCAGGAAGCTGAGGGCCCTCTCCACCCCGCTCCCCCGTGTTTCATTCAGGGACGGCAGGCATTGACCCAGGACCACCAGTTCCAGTGGCGTGAACATTCTCCTGGGATGTATAGTGCGTATGTGCGCACAGTCGCTCTCTGTCACTTGTAGCTTGGTGGGGATCTTCAAGGTCAACGTCACTTTAATATCACTGAGGAAGAGGGGGAGGGGTCGAAGCTCATGCCTATTTTCTTGCAGTGTCATTGAGAGGGTCTGGGAAGAATTTATAGAGGGAAAGTAAGCAGGGCCAGGACTCGGAGAACCAGGGTTTCCTAAAAACTCGCTGGACCCCTCTGGCTGTAGTGGACTCATCCGAGTGTTGGACCAGATCACCCCCCTTCCAGCTTCCACACCACCTACAATCGGCACTTTTGGCGATGGGCCTCTCAAAACTGGCCATGTGATCTCTGCCTGACTCTGCTCTCCTGCACCCATTTAATTTCCACTCATGTCTATCATCACCTGTTAACTAAAAAAGAAGGCTTTTCCTTAGCTGTTGAGAAGATGGAAAGTCACATGGGAATTGGGGAGGAGGAAGAGCGGACCTGTGTCTTAATGCATTCTGAGTGTGATGCCGACAGTGATTTGCACATGGGGGGAGTGTCAGACCAGAGGTTCACAAGCCCATCAACACAAAGGCAGTTGTGTGGCTTGCGAGTAGGTTCTAGGGGAATAACAGGAAAATTCACTCTGCTCACCCAGCCAGTTTGGGGGGATGGAGGACCTGTTTTGGGAAACGAGGTTTTTACATGAAATAAGCCTGAGCATCCAGTGCAGTATTTATTGGCTTGCCAACAATGTGACCGGATCATCATGCCCAGACCAGTAACCTAGTTTGTAGGGCCCAGCGCAAAATGTAAATGTGGGTTCCTTGTTGCAAACTGATGAAGAATTTCAAGATGGCAGCCACAGGGCATTAACCTAGGTGTGGAACCTTTGAAATACGGGGCCCAGCGAAACTGCACACATCTCACCCATGAAGCCGGGCCTGCTGGGTCCCATTCTTCAAGGGCTGCAGATGTGGTCTGGATTGGCATTTCTGGAGCTTATGCACAAGCGATGGGCTGAATGATAGAAAGCTACTGTAGCAGTGAGTTTCGTGTGCTGAGTAATAGGGCAGGAATCACAGAGGGAGGCCCTACGCTTCTATTTGTTCCTTTCCCACAGTGTTCCACGGAAATAGTGGTTTTGTGGTCAGAAAGGGTTCCGGGGTCGGATAAGTTTGGGTGGAGGCTAAGCAAAATTAGACGGGCTCCTTGTCATGCCCTTTCTGGGTCCTGTAACATGCTGTGTGTGTTGTCAGCTGCCGTGAGGGATCGATCTTACTTGGTTGTAAAACCCTTCCTTGTGCAGAGAATCTCCCAGGACTACAGTGTAGAGCATATCTTAAGAAATGCAGCTCTGGAATTATCTTAGTATTAAAACACAGTGCCCGCTCATGCAAATGCATGCACTTACCCTTGCCTCCCTCCGTGACTCCCAGTATCCTTGGTGCAGGGGCAGTGGCGAGCAGAGGGACTGGGGTGGGAGCCCTGGTGCACAGCCTGGGGTGGTGGGGCTGGGACGGTAATTGAGGACCCACTCTTTCCTTCCAGGCTGGATACTGAGTTCTGAGGAGGAAGTGGCTGACACAGGCCTAATGCAGCAGGTTAATACAGTCACTACAGAGTGCCCCCTGTGCTAGGGAACTCCTGACAGCTGTCCCTTAGCAGGTTTCTGGTGCTTGCTAGGACGAAGAAAGGCCCCAGTGATTATTTGATCTAATGTTTTCAGTGTGTAGAGTGATTCTGGTTGATATTAAGGTACACAGTCCTAAATTCCTGGTTTCTGATAATCTGTACTTTTTTCCCTGTCTTTTCCTTTGGTTATCATGAATGGCTTTCACTTATTAAATACCTACTCTATTTTTAAAAAATTTTTAACATTTATTTATTTTTGAGAGACAGAGCATGAGCAGGGGAGGGCAGAGAGAGAGGGAGACACAGAATATGAAGCAGGCTTCAGGCTCCGAGCTGTCAGCCCAGAGCCCGACGTGGGGCTCGAACTCATGAACCGCAAGATCATGACCTGAGCCGAAGTCGGCTGCTTAGCCGACTGAGCCACCCAGGCGCCCCAGTACCTACTCTTTTCAACATTGAAAATGTTCCAGTCCATTTCTGTGACTGGTCTTTAGGGTGAGTGGGACATCCCCGTTGACAGATGGGGAATTTGAAACTCAGCAAGACAAATAACTTGCCCACAGTAACACTAATTTGGAACTGAGGTTTGCGGTCAGGTAGAGTGACCCCGTAGTCAGTGTGCTGCTCTGGGTCCCCCGGTAAAGGGAAACCCCTTTGCCACCTGCGGGGCCTTTGGGGTGACGATCTTTCATCTGTCTCTGTGTTTTCCCTCCTAGGGATGCTGTGAAGAAGTGTTTGGCCGTATGTCTTGCATGACCCACCGTCAGTTTTGCAGAGCTTTGGAAGAAGGCGCTAAGGACGGAAGCCGGTGGACAGTTTTGTAAATACCTTTTAAACCTCTTGCAGCCACGTGCCTTTTCTCTCGCAGCCACGGGTTGCTCCTGATGGGACCATTTGAGGGTTGCGTTTGGAGGTGGCGTCGTGTTCCCAAACCCAAATGTCTATAGCACGGTATGAGGAGGGGGTCTGGGTCTTAGGGAGTAGAACATTCTTCGTGCACCTGTGTCCTCTTTGGATGGTGTTCCACTGGAGTCCTGCGAATAAAAACCTTGTTAAGCAGCAGCAGGTAAGCCTTGGGAGCCGGTGATTCCCAGGCGACGACAGGCAGCCCCATCAGAGAAGGCGGGGGAGCCACAGCAAGGGACAGAGCTTGGGGAGGCAACAGGGACTCTGCAGACGTGCCCTCAGCCTGGAGACTATCACCCCCACCTCACACACCATGGACACGCTTCCGCTTTGGGGTCTGGGGACAAGCGGCTCTCTGTGGTGACCGCTGCACACAAGCCCGTGGAGAGCCCGGTCGCGGAGGGACATGGACACGGAGACGTTTTGGTGACACGTGTTGTTTTTAAATCTGAACCTCGGCCTTGTTCTCATTTCCACACCTGATGATGACATTCAGTGCACGCTCTTTTTCTCCCGAGGTTTTCTTTCTCCCTCCCCTTCCCCCCCCGCCCCCCCTTTTCTCATGACCTCTTAGAACTAGACTGGAGACAGAGCAGCGACAGACACACACTGGGAGGGGGAAAGTCTCGCTGCTCCCTACTGTATTTTTTCCCCATTATTTATAAATGTTGTTTTTAAACGGATCCTATTTTCCATTCTGCCCTGGAACGGGGCCAGGGCGGGAAGACAGAGCCCCACTGTGGGGCCTGCAGGAAGGAGGCACGTCTGCCCAGTGACCTTTAAACAGTGCCAGTGTGCACACTCGAGCCCGAACTGTGGACCCTGGGGCGGGACACCCTGGACCGGCGGGTGATTCCTTTGCTGGCCCCATCCCCTGGATTTCATCTGGTCCTCACGAGAGCCGGGTGACGAGGAGGTGATGGTCCTCTCCCTGGGCCGTCAAGGAAGCCAGGTTCCGAGAGGCTAGCAGACTCCCCCAAAGCCACAGCTGGTGGCAGAACCGGGCCCGGAGTCCGGGTGCCCTTGGGGGTGCCTCCGTAACTATTTGGCCTGTTTTGTTTTCATCAGCCAAGCCCGTGCCTTTTCTGGTCCCATCCTTTTTACATCACTACACTGTGTCCTGCCCAGTGTCCCTTCTGGGAAGCAGGACATCCTTCTGGATGTGTAGGATGTGCGTGGTTCCCTTGTGTCCCCATCCAGCTCCTCCTTGCTGCCTGACCATCACAGCTGCCCTGTCATGATGGCGGGGTTCTTGGCATTGCAGGGCCTCCAAAGCAAGCCCACAAATGAAGTCTCTTTGGAGTCGCCTTTCTGTTCTCTGCCCAGGTCTAGCTAGTCCACTCGGGTTCTTGCTCTGGGACCTCCAAAACAGAGGTTGTGGTCCACTCGTGGTCTCCTTGCTTGTGGCCAGTGGCTGAATTCTTTCTCCCGTTGCAGCTGAGAAGCTGAGACCTGCTAGCATCATCCTCTGAGCTGGGAGGAATGAGCTGGTCTGATGGGGCCGGAGTGAAGGAGCCAGTCTTACCCAGGCCTGTCTAGGCCGTGGAGGGCACCCTGTTTTATCCCGAGGCCCCTGAGCCGCCTTTAGCCAGAAAGGGAAGTTATGTGCTACCCTGTGGCTTTTGTGGAGTTCTTTCATGTCTGAGGCGGCTCCACAAAGGGGCCCAGAGGAGGTCAGGAGTGTCCACTGTTCCCTCTCTTCAGAGCTGAGGTGAGGCTGGCCTGTCTCTATGAGCCCCAACCAGCCTGGAGTAACTACAAGTCCGGTCCCGGGGGCCCCTTGCAGCGTCTGGACTTGACTCTGTGGGCCACGAGGTGGAGGTCCCCTTTGACGGCGACGGATCTGTGTGTGAGTGGTGACTCAGTCACGTGCCGGTGTCAGGCAAAACAAGTTACTCGAGCTCTGGCTCCTCACTTTGCTTATCCATTGAGAAATAAAGGAGGTAACAGTTCCGGCTGGATCAGTACATCAGTGAGCAGTGTGTCAGGTGTTTAGCCCGGGGCCTGGGGCAGGTACCAGACTCTCCGTAGAAGGAAGGTTTTGTTACTTCGTTCCAGAGATAACAGATGACCTTTGAAGGGGACGGGATGAATGTCTCTGACATAGGTATTTTTACCAAAAAAAATATTTGTCTAGCATTGTGTCCAGCACAGTAGACATTGCCATGCATTGTCTCATTTAATATTCGCAGTGACTTTGCAGGCTGGTGGTCTTGTGCCCGGCACGGAAGAGAAGGAATCGCCTCAGAGAGGGCAGGGGCCCCTCCAGATCTCTCTGGTAGAGGGTGTGGGTTCTTGCATTAAAGCGCCTGCTTTGCCCTACCTCGTGGCCTGCATCCAGTTCACACGCACACAGCTCCATCTGGACAGTGTCGGTAGCTTTTGGATGATCCTGCCTTTCAGAATCTTCCAGACTCCTGCATTTCCCTTCTGCCACCCCCCTCTTTGGTTTTCCCTACTTGTTTCTGCCTGCTGCACTGCGGAAGGAAGAAATCCATGTCAAATCCGCTGAAATCTGTAACCAGGCAACGGTTCTGGTTGCAAGCACCCTCATGGGGGTGGGGGGGCGAGTGGGGAATTAGGGTTCAGACCCCGTGGCTGGCAGGCTGGCGGCCGTCTTGGTTTCCCTGCCAGCCCTGTCCGCTGTCCTCCCCATTCACTGCTGGGGGAAGGAGAGGTCATTGCATTTTTGGAATGAAGGGAACCATTGAGGCCACTTCTCTTGCACCTGGGAAGTGTGCCCCCAAGGTGTTGCCTCCAGCTTGCTCGGGCAGAGCGCCCCTCCCTGTGTGGGCACCGTGTCCGGCGCTGTGCTGCTCCCCACGCCTGGACAGCCGTCTTCCTGCCCTCAGCCTGCTATCTGACTCCCTGCCACCCATCTCACTACCTAGGTTGCCCTTCCGCCCACCGACCATGCTCAGGGGCAGCTCTGGCTGCCAGGTCATGTGTGTGTGGCCGTGCCCCTTGCCACTGCTGCCCAGGCCCGGCTGGAGGTTCCCACTCGCTCTCAGACAGGCTGGCTGTTCCCTGGGAAAGCGGGGCACCATCCCAAGCGGGGCACCATCCCAAGTGGGGCATTTCCACTGGGTTGCTGATCTCAGCGCTCAGAGCTTCTCACCATCATTCTTGTGTGGGGGCTTTGTGGGGAATCCCACTAAGGGCCACCTCCCTCCCTCCCTCCCTAACCAGGTGCGCTCAGGGAGCAGGAAATAAAACCACGAAAGGCATCTAAATGCATGACTTTTGGTACTTGTGTTAGAAAAGATGACGAAGCGGGGCATACCCTGGAAATGGTGCGGGAGACACTGGTTTGGCTGCTTCTGCTTTGGAGAGCTCCAGGAAGGTGGCAGGTGTGGCCGTGTGACACTTGGGGCACTGCATTAGGAAACCGAACTCAGCCCGTGGCTGTGGGTTCCCTCTTCTGCTGGGCAGCCCACAACAGGCCTGCCTCCACTTCTCTTCCCTTCAGCAACATCCAACGAGACTCAGCTGCGGGATTACCAGTTAGTTAAAAGTTCACAACCCATCCTTTCGTTTTCAGCAAATAAACGAAAAAAAAAAAACACAACGTTTGTAGATTTTTGACATAGTTTTCTTGATTTTTAAAAATCTAAAAAATTTTTTGGATTTTTAAGATGTACTGTAGGTTTTCACAGATGACAGTTTTTAAAAAGCTAATAGACATACATCTGAAGTTAAATACAGATTTTTATCTGAAATGCTTGACAAGATATTGACAAAAGGATTGAGGATTTTTGATTTTTTGGAAATTCTTATTTAAAAACTTGGTTGGGAGGAGGTTAAATCCCGTACCTTCTAAGTCACAGTTTATGAACTTTATGAAATCCTGAGATCTGGAGCATTTTTAGTCAAGTTAAAAAGTGCAGTTTATTTGAGCCCGGTTCCTTCAGGCTAGGCTGTGTCGTCCCGTCTGGGCTCTTTCCAGTTCTGTCCCAGGCCACACTGCGAGTCCCTGCTGCATTAGGCTTTGTTCTTGGTTGCTCGGGGTTCTGTTGTGCAGAAAGGCCTCACAAAGCTCGAAGCTCAAAACTCAGGCGGGGATCTCACCCTAAAGCTTGCAGGCAGAGCCCACTGACGCAGATGGGAGCCCCTTGTCTGTGCACACTGACCAAATACAATTCCATTCTTCCTAGTAGGAGCTGATAGGCTGATAATGGGCTGAGAAGGGCACAAAACCTCTTCTGTGGACGGGAGGAGCTGAAAGCAGGCAAGAGCGAGTTCACTAGACAGGTGATAGGTAGTCCTCTCAGGGACCAGATGCAGCTATTTGAAATGAAAAGTCAGTCCCTGGCAGTGTCATCAACAGCTGATGCTGATGTATGTATTTACAACAAGGTAACCAAAAAACCAGTACATCTCGGACAAACATTCCTGATACAAGGGGGCTGCCTGGCCTTAACATTCTTGTGAGGTATCCTTAAAAGACCAATTTAAGACCTATCTGGGCAGAATGTTCTCTTTTGAACTTCCGAGTACTAAGTTAGCCTTTACTGTAAGTACAAGCGAATCTTGCTTTGTATGACAACCTAAAGGAGAAGCCTAGTTTACATTCAGTTTTGTGGGCCTTCTGCTGCGAAAAGTGTTTATTTTGCCTTTTTCAATGTTTGCTTGACTCTGCCACTTTGAACAAGGAAAGGAGACATTTGAAATCCTCCCAGCTCTGATCTTTTGTAAATTCTGATTGTGAAGTCAGGGATAAAAGATGTTCAAAGCCCGTGGATAATTTACATGCCTTCAGAACATTGTGCCTGGTGTAATGCTATGAGCTTTTAAAACACTTTGTTAAAACATGAATCCACTTTTGTGATTGTATAGAGATATTCAGCCAATTTTGAATGCTGCTGATTGCATAACTGAGTTTTTTTATCCAAAAATATATTCTTGTCTGCTACTTTTCCTACCTTAAGATTCTGTTTCATACAAGTGGGTTTTTTTGGTTTTGTTTTTTAACTAATGCCTTTCAAAGGGAAAGCGTTTTGCTGGAAATGAAGCTGTTTTCCCCCTGAAACATAAAACTGTTCTTAATTTTTTTTTTGTGTGCTTTTTGTTTCTTTCTTCAATAAATGATAGCATTATGATCTTTAATAAATCTACTATTGTCTTGTGTTCATGTTTGTTTTCCCAGGAGTCACTAAGCCAAATGAAGATTGTAGGACTGCAAGATAAGACCGTGTCCTTATTTTGCATTCATAGTATATAGCATGCTTGTTCAGCACTTAAAAGTTGTTTTTGAGCTAAATTGGTATGTAGTCCTCTTTCTCCAATGACTTGGGGATAACATGGCTCTGTGTTTTGAAGAGTTTTGAAGGTAAGAAATGTCCAATGTTTTTATTTTGGAGTATTCCTACACGCTGAACTGGTTTAGTCACTGCATAAACTAGTTAGTATAAAGTTGTTCATGATATTTCCCTATTCTATTAACGTTCTGTGATTTGTAGTTATGACCATTCTTTCTTTGCTGATGATTCTGGTAATTTGTGTCTCCTTGCTTTGTCTTGGTCAACCAGGCATGGCATTTATGATTTTATTGATCATTTCAAAGTCAAACTAGTTAAAAAGTTTTGAGCAGACATATAACAAAAGAAGTATATGAATGGCCAGCAAACACATCTTGTACTGGGTTATCATTATATAAGTTGAAGCAGGTAAAACCCAAACCTAGACTGAAGATACATTCATAGGTGGTAAAATTATAATGAGATTGCATAACTTGCATAAAGTTAGGATAGTGATGGCCTTCTGAAGTATGACGAGGTTAGTGATTGGGGAAGGGACACTGTGGGGGACTGTGAGCCCTGGTTGTCCTATTTCTTGATCAAGTGGTAACTTACATGGTGTTCACTCTGATAAGTCATTACACTGAGTTTTTTGTGTATGCGCACCTTTATGATGTGTTATATTTTATAATGAACCCACTTTGGTTTCATTGGCTTTCACTGTTGTCTATTTTATATTGAATTGGTTTCTTTTCTTACCTTTATTTCTTTCCTTATACTTTGGGTTTAACGTAACTCTTCTAGCTTTTTAAGGTGAGAGCTTAAATAATTAATTTTAGATCTTCCTTCTTTTCTAATATAACGTAATACCATAGATTTCCTTCTCAGCACGGCTTTAGTTGCATCTCACAAATTTTGATATGTTGTGCTTTCATTTTAATAAAATTCAAAATATTTTCTTTTTTGGCTTTTTATTATTACTACCATCCACCTCTGGACTGCCTCCACAATCCTAGCTTACCACCCCACCCTCTCTCCCTTTCCCCTTCCCCCTTCTGGCTTCACCACCTCCTCCCCTCCCTGTCTTTCCTCACCCTCACTTCCACCTCCCATCCCATCTCCACCCCCTGCCCCTCCCAAATATGGCCTGGCCCAGTTTATATTTTTTTCCCCTATAATTTCTTCTTTTACTCATTGATTACTTAAAATCTTTTTTTAAAGTTTATTTATTTTGAGAGAGAGAGAGGATGAGCAGGGGACGGGCAGAGAGAGAGGGAGAGAGAGAATCCCAAGTAGACTCTGTGCTGTTAGTGCAGAGCCCCACATGGGGCTCAAACTTACCAACTGTGAGATCATGACCTGAGCTGAAATCAGGAGTTGGAGCCTTAACCAACTGAGCCAGGCGTCCCCTTTACCCATCAGTTACTTAGACGTGTGTTTAATTTTCTAACATTTGGGGATTTTCCAGATATCAATTACTGGTTTATAATTAAATTCTGTTGTATTCAGAGAACATCTTCTAAATGATTGTAATCCTTTAATATTTGTTGGGACTTGTTTTTGGTCCCTCACATAGTCTATCTTGGTGGATGCCCCATGTGTGTTTGAAACAAATGCGTGTTCAGCAGTTGAGTGGAGCGTTCTATAAATATCAATTAGGCTGATTGGTTGACAGTGTTGTTCAAGTTCTACCCATACTGATTTTGTCTATTTCTATCAATTGTCGAGAGACATGTGAATTATAATGTGGATTTAACTATTCTTTCCATTCAATTAGTTTAAATTTAAAAATTTGTTTATTTTAAACAACAACAAAAAAATAAAAACATGGAAACAAAATACAAAACACAAAAAGGTATGGGTCGATGAATTATTTCAAAGTGATAGTATAACAACCGCCTAGGTCAAGAAATAGGACATTGTAGGGGCGCCTGGGTGGCACAGTTGGTTAAGCGTCGGACTTTGGCTCAGGTCATGATCTCATGGTTTGTGGGTTCGAGCCCCACGTTGGGCTCTGTGCTGACAGCAAGGAGCCTGGAGCCTGCTTCAGATTTTGCGTCTCCCTCTCTCTTTGCCTCTCTCCTGCTTGCGCTCTTCTCTCCACTCTCTCAGAAATAAATAAACATTTAAAAAACACCAGCAAAAAGAAATAGGACATTGTCAGCATCTCAACATTCCCTTATGCTCCTGGCCAGTTGTTACTTCCTTTATCCCACCTTCACAAAGATTACTACTGTCCTGGCTTTCTAGTGTCACTTCCTTGGTTTTCTTCAGAGTTGTTTTTTCCTTTCATTTTTTTTAAAGTTTATTTATTTTGAGAGAGAGCGAGAGAGACAGATGGAGCAAGCATGAACAGGGAAGGTCAGAGAGAGAGAGGAACAGAGAATCCCAGTGCAGAGCCCAACATGGGGCTTGAACTCGTGAACCATCTCATGACCTGAGCTGAAATCAAGAGTCAGATGCTCAACCAACTGAGCCACCCAGGCACCCCTCTTCCTTTTAGTTTTATTGAGATTTAGTTGACATACAGAACTGTGTAAGTTTAAGGTACACAGCATCATGGTTCGACTTACATATATTGTAAAATGATTACCACAATAAATTTAGTTGACCTCCATCGTCTCATATAGATACAAAAAAAAAAAGATGAAAAATCTTTTCCATGTGATAAGAGCTCTTAGGATTTATTCTTAGCAGCTTTCAAATATACCATCCAGCAGTGTTAACTGTAGTCATCATGTTGTATGTCACATCTTCCTTCAGTACTTATTTTTTTTTAATGGTCATTTTGAGAGAAGAATGTGGTGGGGGAGGGGCAGAGAGAGAGAAGGAGAGAGAGAGAATCCCAGGAAGCCTCCTCACTGTCAGCATGGAGCCTGACGCAGAGCTTGATCCCATGAACTGTGAGATAATGACTTGAGCCAAAATCAAGAGACAGACACTTAACTGACTGAGCCACCCAGGCGCTCCTTCCCTTCCATATTTATTTATAACTGAAAGTTCATACCTTCTGACTACTTCCATTTTTTCCACCTCCCATCCCCACCTCTGATAACTGCAAATCTGATCTCTTTCTATCAGTTTGTTTTTAGATTCCACATATAAGTGTGACATCTATAGCATTTGTCTTTCTCTGGCTTACTTCACGTAGCACAGTGTCCTCAGGGTCCATTCATCTTGTCACAAATGGCAGAACAGTATTCTGTTGTGCATATGTATACCATGTTTTCTTTATCTCTTCAACCATTGATGGATACTTAGGTGGTTTTTCATGTCTTGGCTGTTGTAAATAATGCTGCAGTGAACATGGGGGTGTGTTTATCTCTCTGACAGAGCTTTTGTTTCCTGGGATTTTCTTAGAAGTGGAATTACTGGATCATATATTTAGTTTTTTGGGAAACTCCAAAGTACACTTAGAAAAGCACAGTTAAAAGTAAACTTAAAAGCAACAACTAATAATTCTCTTAAATGCCTTAGTCTCCTGAATTATGTAGAAACAGGATTTGGAGTTACAAACCAAAGTTACAATAGTACTAGCTTTTACAATAATCCATTTTTGGTTTTTTTTTTTTTTGTTTGTTTTGTTTTTTGTTTTTACTTTAAATGTATTTAAGTCTATTGTCTAAAATTTAGTAAACAAAAGTATAATTGTAAACCATTCTTACAAGAAGATTAGCTTTCATAGTTGCTCATGTGTTTACATTTGTCGAGATCTCATTTCTCCATTTAGTTTCAAGGTACTGTCTAGTGTGCTTTCATTTCACCTCTCAGGGCTTCCTTGGGCATTCTTGCAGGGCAGGTCTAGTGCTCATAAACTCCCTTAACTTTTGTTTATCTGGGAATGTCTTCATTTTGCTCTCACTTTTGAAGGGCAGTTTTGTTGGATACAGAATTCTTAGTTGACAAGATTGTTTTTTTGTTTTTCTTTTACCATTTTGAATACATTGGCTCCCTGTCTTTCAACCTCCAAAGTTTCTGGTAAGAAGTCTGTAGATGATTTTACTTAGGATCCCTTGCATGTGATGATTCATTTTTCTCTTTCTGCTTTCAAGATTCACTTGTTGGTCTTTATTTTTTGAAAGTTTGATTATAATGTGTCTTGGTGTGGGTCTCTGAATTCATTTTACCTGGAATTTGTTGGGCTTCTTGGATGTTTATATTCATGTCTTCTCATCAAATTTGAGAAGTTTTCAGTCATCATTCAAATATTCTGTCTGTCCCTTTCTGTCTTCTGGGTCACCCACAATGCATATATTGGTCCATGGTCTCCCAGTAGTCCCTTAGCTCTGTTGACTTTTCTTCAGTCTTTCCTGTTTGTCAGTCTTGATAATTTCCATTGTTCTGTCTTCAAGTTTACTAACTCTTCCTTCTGCTGCTCAAATCTGCCTTTGAATCTCTCTAGTGAATTTTTCAATTATTGTACTTTTCAATACCGGGATTTCTTCTTTTTTTAGGCTTTCTATCTTAAAAATTTTTTAATGTTTATTTATTTTTGAGAGAGAGAGACACACACACAAAGTGTGAGCAGGTGAGGGGTAAAGAGAGAGAGGGAGACACAGAATCTAAAGCAGACTCCAGGCTCTGAGCTGTAAGCACAGAGCCCGATGCAGGGCTTGAACTCATGAAAGGTGAGATCAGACCTGAGCCAAAGTTGGACACTTAATCGACTGAACCCCCCAGGTGCTCCTCGGCTTTCTTTGTGTTGATATTTCCATTTTGTTCACAACATCATTTTCTTGGCTTTCTCCACATCATCTTTTAGTTCTTTAGGCATCACTAGGGCAGTTGTTTTAAAATATTTGTCTCATCTATCTGTCTTTTTAAGTCTTTTTCAGGGACAGATGCTGTTGAATGATTTCCTTTCAATGGGCCACACTTTCCTGTCCTTGCATGCCTCATGATTTTTTGTTAAACACTGGACATTCAAATATAGTAATGTGGTAACCTGGAAATCAAATTCTCCTCCAGGGTTTGCTATTTTTAGTTTTTGGGTTTGTGTGTGTGTGTGTGTGTGTGTGTGTGTGTGTGTTGTTGTTGTTGTTGTTGTTGTTGTAGGCCGTCTGTACCTAAGATCAGCCTGAAGGGTAGTCTTTCCTGAGCCTTAGACATGCACTTTCTATTTCCCCTCCCCCATATGTCATTGTTTTTTAATGTCCTAGTCTTATAATGTGTGGCTCCTAAGGGGGAAAAGAGAGAATGAAGGTGGGTGGGGAGAGAGTACTGGCCCTATAAATCTCCAGCAAGTGACCTCAGCTGGAGGGGGGAGAGCTTGCAGTAAGTGTGGAGCAGCAACAGTGGCTGCTTACCTCTTTGTGTGCGCACCTCTGTGATAAGGAGTAGCAATTAGCCATCAGAGCACAGATCTCCAATATTTAGAGGTCACTGTCTTTTTCATCTACCCTAGCTTTCACAGGCTGTGGGTAGGTGCCCCAGGAACACGTGCACAGCTGCCTGCCGGGTGACTAGGGGTGAGGGACAGGTGGGGTGGCTGTTCTGTGTTAAGAGCTAAAAGTCACTGAAATTAACAAGTTTACGCAGAAGCCTTCCCCTGGAAGTTGCAAGGCTTCAACAGATTCCAGAGTTCCAAAATAGTTAGCTTGTTCCGTGCAATTGTTGCCCAGGTGGAAAGACAGATTTCTGGTTCTTCCTGGTGTGCCATCCTTCCATCTTCCTAGAATTCTCCTCAGCAGTCCATTGTCTCTTTACTTTCATTGCTTCTGTTAAGAAGTCAGTTTTACGATAATCAGGGCATCTTTGAAGGCAAAGTGTCTTTTTTTCATCTTTGTAGTTAGTTTTCAGTATTTTACTGGGAGGTACTTGGATGTCAGTTTCTTTTTATGATCTTATGATCTTAGAGTTTTTAGGGGTTCATGAACCTTTAGCTCAATGTCTTTCATTAATTTTGGAAAGGTCTTAGCCATTATCTCTTCAACTATTGCTTCTTCATTATTTCTCTTCACTTTCTGGGAATCTCATATGAGGTCTCTTACCCTCATCCCTTTTGTTTCTTCATACTTCAGTTCTAGATATTTTGGCCTCTTCCAGTTCATGTGGTCTTCAGCTGTGTCTAATATATAGTTGGACCAACCCACACTGAGTTCTTATTTTCAGTTGTATTTTTAGTTCTAGAATTTCCACTTAGTTCTTTTAAGAATAGCTTTCACTTTCCTGTGGAAAAGCCCCGACACTGTCTTTTATCTCCCAGATAATGGTCAGCACGTGTCTGTCAAATCCACCATCTGAAGCCTTTATAGTTCTGTTTTTAGTGTCCTTTGGTTTTTCTGGTTTTCCTGGTTTTCCTTTATGTTGTCTTTTCCCCTTGTTTGCCTATTTTTATTATGTGCTAAGTGTTGCATTTGCAGAAACTTTGGTTGAAATAATTTGAAGCCCAGGATCTTCCAGAGACAATTTCCATTTGTTCTGGCAACTGGTTGGGGGTTCCAGCACTCAGGGTAAATTCAAGGTGATTACTGAAGTTACTCCTGGCTCACTCTCCTGGGCACAGCTCTTCAAGGCCAAATCCAAAGATGAAGAGGATGCATCAGTTGTTCAACCTCTCTGCACCCTAGTCTCCCTGCCCCCCCTAGACTCAGGAGGCCTTCAAAGTGCTTCAGATTGTTAGCCTCCTCTTTTGAAAGCAGCAAAACCTTCCCAGGAAAAGTACTGCAAATACCCAGATCATTTCCCTAACCTCTGTCATCCTTCCTATCCTGACCTTGTAATTCTTTGCCATCTTGTTGGCTCTCTGATGACTTCAAGTAGATGATTATAGTTTATTCAGATTATCTATTTGTCCTCAGCACAATGACTTGTTCCAGATTATTTAGTTTGCCATTAATGGAAACAAAAAGGCCCTCCTATCAACTTTGGAGATTCTATCATAGCCACAGATGATCTTTTTATGTTTTTAATAATTTTTTAAAAAGTTTTTATTTATTTATTTTGAGTGAGACAGAGGGAGCAAGCATGAACCGGGGGAGAGGCAGGTAGAGGGGGAAAGAGAGAATCCCAGGCAGGTTCTGAGATGTCAACACAGAGCCAGATGTATGGCTCAAACCCATGAACCATGAGATCGTGACCTGAGCTGAAATAGAGTCCAGTGCTTAACTGACTGAGCCACCCAGGTGCCCCTATAATTCTTACGCCTTTGACTAATAAAGGCAGTGACTATTTTAATTCCCTTTTTGGCCTTTTTTGTTTGTGGTTTTTTTCGCTCATCTCTCACATGTTCTTCCTTTATTTGCCATCTTTCAAGTTATATCAAAGCTAATGCAAAACTAAACAAAAAAAGTTAAGTATTGTAAATATGTCTATCTGGGCAGGGAGAAATTGAAATTCTTCCTGCCTTCCTCATAGCCACAGTAGTTTGCTGGGTGCGTTAGAATTTTTCTGCTTCAGAATTTAGTATTAGAAGATAACATTACATGTAACTTAGGTAAAATACTTCAGTTGCACATTAAAAAAAAAAACCTTTTAATTATTCATATGTGTGTATATATGTTTTTTATTATAAAAGACCGTTCTCATTAGACTTACATATATACATAGTTGATAAGTCTTTATTTTTTTTCACTTTATTTTCATTTATTAAAATTTTTTTTAATGTTTATTTTTGAGAGACAGAGTGCGAGTGGGAGAGGAACTGAGAGAGAGAGAGAGAGAGAGGGAGACGCAAAATCTGCAGCAGGCTCCAGGCTCTGAACTGTCAGCACAGAGCCTGACGTAGGGCTCAAATTCAGAAACCTCGAGATCATGACCTGAGCCAAAATAGGATGCTTACCAAACTAAGTCACCCAGGTGCCCCTCATTCATTCATTTAAATTGAAGTATAGTTGACATATATTAGTTTCATGTATGCAGCAGAATGATATGACAATAATATGCACTAGGAAATGCTCACATGGTAAATATAGTTATCATCTGTGACCATACAAAGTTTATATGGTATTATTGTCTTTTTTCTCTAAGCTGTACTTATTATCTTTGTGACTCACTTGTTTTATAACTAGAAGTTTGTACCTCTTCATCTCCTTCACCTATTTTGCCCATCCCCCTCCTTCTCCCCCAAAATCTACTGTCAACTTTACTTTCTTCTGAACTGTTGCATAGAACTCAGGCTTCTATTTTCTGGAGTCATATTTATTCTTAAGCGAGCTCATGAAGAAAGAAGGAAATGTTAGACTATCATAGAGCTTGATTTAAGGTAGATGAAACAATCAACCAATGGACAATATCTTTAAAAAAAGTTGCTAACAAGTTTCTATATAGAAATGTTTCATTTTCTAAACAAGTAAAACTTATATTCTCATGGGATTGAGGGGATTAAAATAAGAAGGGAACATGTCCAATAGTGAAGTCCACTGGGGATTAACATTGAAATTGCTTCTATTTTAACATTTTCATAAACATTCCTCAAGAGGAAGTACAAGGTGAAATTGAGGAATTTATAGAAAGTGCAGAGTTCACCTGAAAATAAAAATTCTGCAGCTGACCTAAAAGTGCAGGAAAATCCAAGTGATTCTTAGGAATGGGCAGAACAGTGGAGACTGACTACACATTGAAAAGCAACCCAAATCATGTGTGCGCGTGGGCTCCAACTTGCTGTGAACACCTTTGGAGGTCCTTATGGGTGCTGGTGGAAAGGTATTGTAAACAGAGCAGAAAATCCCACCATGGTGTTTTTGTACCAAAACACTGGGAACAATTATACTGGCTCCCCCCAAGAACTCCATGACTGAGCTGGAAATCGTTCACAAAATCCCAGGGTTTCTGACTAGGTCAGAATAGAAAGATTTGCTGTCTTCATGATAGAAAAACGAAGCTGGCTAACAGGCCACACTCTATGAGTGTGGAGAGGACCGCTGTCCTATAAGAAAGCCAACACAGGTCGGCGCACCAGATTCCTGAGTCCAAGAACTGGAGCTATAACTCGAAAACAAGAGGAGGCTGTTGTCGATTGAGTTGCTGCTGTACAGCTGGGGAAGCAAACGTGACCTTTGTGGCTCTGAGAGGTAAGGCAGGACGTCCAAGTTACCACCGTCACTGTTGGAAGTAAGGAAACTCCTGATTTGTCCACTCCTCCAATACATTCTCTTCAGTGTAACCAGAGTGGTTACTTTTAGGACGAGGCAGTGTTTTGTACTTTCACCCACAAGACCGTAGGGTCTTGTGTGGTCCAGCCTCTGTCTCCCTTTCCACCTTCCTTTGGCCTTCATGAGTCTCTTCCCCGTCACACACTTTCTTGCCATGTGGGCCTTGCACATGCAGTTTCATCTGCCTGTATTTCTCCTCTTGGCCAAGTTACTTCTTTCTTGCCCATCAGAGTTCAAAGTGAGCCTTGTATCCTCTGGGAGGCCTTCCCTTACCTCCCTGACGTGTGCCATTGCCCTTAGCAGACTCAGTTCTGTGAAGGCATGGGCTGGGTCTGTTTTTGCCAACTGCCATGTATCTGCAGCCATTGGCACACCACCTGTAGGACAATAGACACTTAAATATTTGCTGATTGAATGAAAGTCAATGTCCGTGTGCTTGTGCCCCTGATTTCGTTGCGGAAGGGTGTGGTTGGTAGATGTATGGTGGGTAGCTATATAGGGAAATCACAGATCTTTCAACGTTGTCAACATGGAAGATAGTCATATTCCTATCTTCCTACTGTTCCTTCTTAACCATCGTCGGAGTCCTAACTGGGGATTTTAGAATGACATTCTCTCTCTTTTTTTTAATTTAAATTTTAATGTTTATTTATTTTAGAAAGAAGGTATCAGAGCATGAGTCAGGGAGGGTCAGAGAGAGAGGGAGACACAGAATCTGAAACAGGCTCCAGGCTCTGTGGGGTCAGCACAGAGCCCAATGTGGGTCTCGAACCCATGAACCGTGAGATCATGACCTGAGTCCAAGTCAGACGCTTAACCGATGGAGTCACCCAGATGCCCCTAGAATGACATTCTCATAGATACCTAGAAACTCAGAGCAGAATGTTTGCAGAATGTGGGTAGAATTCATTTTTGGGTGATATTTCTGGTGAAAAATCACAGACATTTGGGGGTCTGATAAATAGTAGGTTGCCAGTGGCTTTGTAAAATCTAACGTTTCAGACATGGAAAGGGATGGGCCGTTGGCATAGGAGGGTATCTTAAAGGCTCTAATGACATTGTATTGGAACTGACCCCAGACACTAATGAAAGAGTAATCCTCCCCAAATCACCCAAAAGCTAGTAATCCCTAGGGCTGCATGTTGGTGATTAAAAAAGAAAGGTAGGAGCAGCTGTCTTTTTGTTCTGTTTAATTATGACCAATACCTGGGCGAGTGTTAATTTCCTGGTGCCCCTGGAGGTGGGTGGAGAAAGGTGTTTGGTTTCTGCGGGTTGCAGGGACTGGATGTGCAGACACGGTTCTGTGGGTGCGCTCGGGGACCCGGACACGGAGGGTCAGGGCAGCCCAAGCCTGTGAGCTCAGGTTGTGTGGCTTTCAGTTTTGCCCTTTAAGTCTGAGACACAGGCCGCTCTGTGCCAGAGGACACGGCAGAGCTATCAGGTGTCAGCTAGACCGCACGCGTTAATTAATACCCCCCACCCCCCTCGCCTGGCAGCAGGACAGCAGGGCAGCTGCTGGGCCTGTGAGATTGAACTTCATTTAGAGTTGTGAAGCAGAAGGGGAACATGTTGCCCTCTTAATCCCTCCTGCAGTGTTCAAGGCCAGAGATCAGAGAACCAGGCATCTCCTCTGTCCAGCTGCCTGTTCCGAGTATTCAGGTGGTGTCCCAGGGTGTGTCCACAGCCAGCTTGTGCACTGCTGACTGCTCTTGGGCCTTAATGCCCCTGCCCCTGCCCGTGGGGAATGCAGAGCCCGCTCCTCCCGCCTCTCCTCTGTTCTGTCCTGGAGAGTGGTCCGGCCACCTGCCAGTTGCTTGACCATCACCTCCTGGGCCTTCTCCCTTGACAGCCATGCCAGGGGCCGCCGCTGCCATGGACCCTGCTTTCTAAACAGCTCTCACCCCTGCTGCGTCCTTCTTCCCCGATGCCCCTCGTGGCTCCCCCTCGCCCCTCTCGAGCTGCAGCTGCTCATGCCTCCTGTTGCTTCCCACCCAGCTTCCACGCCTCCTAAAGCACTCTCCTGAACATGCTGTTCCTGTCGGCTGGTCCGCTGGCTCACCCCAGGACTCATCACGCACAGCAGCTTTGCTGAATGCTACTCCTCTCGCCGCCTTTGTGAGGTTCAAGGTTGACCTTCACATTTTAATGTAAACTACATTTCTTTTCTAGTTTTACTTTAAAAAAACCTTTTTTTGTTAAATGTTTTTATTTTTGAGAGAGAGAGACGGCGAAAGAGAGGTGGGGGGAGGAGGGCGGGGCAGAGAGGGGACAGAGGATCTGAAACGGGCTCTGTGCTGACAGCAGATGTGGGGCTCCAACTCACGAACCAGATCATGACCCGAGCTAAAGTTGGATGCCACCCACGTGCCCCTAGTTTTACTTTTTTTTGGTCCCAAGAAACAGTGTCCTTAAAGGCATAGGTTTCAGGGACACCTGGGGGGCTCAGCCGGTTAAGTGTCCGATGTCAGCTCAGGTCATGATCTCACGGGTTCGTGGGTTTGAGCCCCATGTCGGGCTCTGTGCTGACAGCTCGGAGCCTGGAGCCTGCTTTGGATTCTGTCTGTCTGTCTGTCTGTCTGTCTCTCTGCCCCTCCCCTGCTCGCACTCTTTCTCGCAAAAACAAATAAAACATTAAAAAAAAAAAACGGCATGGGTTTCACCTGCTTGTTACATTTCTCTATGATAATAACCAGTGTTAGTCCACGTCCCACCTAAAATTGTTGACTTGTGCGAAGCACTGACCATCCAAAGCCTATCTGCCCTGTCCTGTCTAGTCTAACATTCTACAGCCTGAACTCCTGCCTGTCAGGAAGCTGTGGTGCAAAGGCGGAGCCACAGTTATTCTGGCGGATTGTGGACGCGGCATGATGTGCGGCTGAGCAGACCTTGTGGACGCGGCGCGATGTGTGGCTGAGCAGACTCGCGTGGTTCTGGTCTCCGCAGAGTTAGCAAGGGGTCAGAATGTTCAGTGCTTGGGATTTGTGTGAGCTCAGCTCCTTTTCTCCATTCTAATATTCAATCACCGGGCAAAGCTGCTTCATAGATTGGCATGGTACATATATTTTTAATTGTGTTGACTTTTTTTGGTTGTGTAGTGTGTCTTTGTGGTGTTTTTTTTTTTTTTTTGACACTTTGTTGAAAGTGCAGCATTCCCCAAATCGAGGAAGAACCATATAACATTTGACGTCAAATCCTCAAACCCATGAGCTGTGAGATTATGACCTGAGTGGAATTTGGACACTTAACCGACTGAGCCACCCAGGCGCCCCCAGAAGGAACAGACTTCTGACAACAACCTGAATGAGGTTGGAAAAAGACTCCAGGTCTTAGATGAGGTTACAAAAATTTCTGTTTCCTCAGAATTCGTTTTTTAATTAATTTTTTCCCCTCTGGTCTGACTTCTGTGTCTGAGAACTGATGATAGGTGTGGTTGTATTTAAGGTCGAGGCATATAAATCCTGAGGGAATGCCTGTGCCCGTGGGCAGGGCTTTACAAATGTTGGCTTTCCCCATTTGATTGGGGTCAGTGGTAATTGAGGATGGGTCATTTCATTGAGGACTCAGCAAATCTATGTAAGGAGTATGGCTTTTTAAAAATTTTTTTTAAACATTTAAACATTTGAGAGACAGAGCATGAGCGGGTGAGGGACAGAGAGAGAGGGAGACACAGAATCTGAGGCAGGCTCCAGGCCCTGAGCTGTCAGCACAGAGTCCAATGCGGGACTCAAACTCACGGACAGTGAGATCATGACCTGAGCCGAAGTCGGATGCTTAACCAACAGAGCCACCCAGGTGCCTCGTAAGGGGTGTGTCTTAATCCTCTGTTTTCAGTATGGTCTTTACCCCTGCCCCCATCAGTGATTCCTGTCTCTGAGTACAAATCCTCTCAAACCCCCTGTCTTCTGAAAGTCAGTCTCTTGTTCTCTGTTGCAATAGGGGAGGGAGAATTGCCTGGCTGAGGGGTGGGGATCTCAGAAGTTAACTGTTTCTTATATAAAATTTCAAGACCTCCTCCTGTTTGGTGCTAGCCAGAAGCACCCACCCGCTCGATTTCACAGGTATGTGATGCATCCAATCCCTGAGATATTTCAGAGTTCTCTGGCACACACCTGCTTGCTTCTTACTGGCTTCTGCCTGCAAAGCTTGGATCTCCACTTTCTCTGATCAGCTTTATCAGTCACCACACATCCATTTGTTTTGTCAGTTTCCAGCATTTGTTGACATCTCTTATCTGCCCCCATTTCCTCTTCTGTACTTTTCAGTGGTGTGGCTTTACATTGTATATTTCCTTAGTGCCATTTTAGAGGGGCTGGGTGGGAAGCAGATATGAAAGCATGTGTTCAATCTGCCATGCTGTTCTCAAATCCCATTTTTTAAAACATTCTTTTTAAATGTTTATTTATTTTTGAGACAGAGACAGAGGGTGAGCAGGGGAGGAGCAGAGAGAGAGGGAGATACAGAATCTGAAACAGGCTCCAGACTCTGAGCTGTCAGCACAGAGCCCAATGCAGGGCTCGAACCCACAAATCGTGAGATCATGACCTGAGCTGAAGTCAGATGCACAATCAACTGAGCCACCCAGGTGCCCCTCAAATCCCATTTTTTAAAGGAGAAAGTCTGCATATATTTATAAGTAAAAAGTATCAACGGCAGGCTTGTTAACAGACGTCCCTCTGGGTGTTGAGATTATGGATAGTTTTATTTTCTTATTTATATTTCTCAAAGTCATCTATAATAAGATACTTAGTAACTAGAAAACAATTATGCAAGTAAAATGGTATTATTATATAGATGATATTATTATGTAGATGGTATTATTATATACATGGTATTATATAGATAATATTATTATATAGTCAAGGCATTTATATTAGTTTAAATCCAAGAATTAGGTTGAGCCCTATGAAATTGCTGATTTTTTTTACTCAACATATGTTGAGTATCAGCAGTTTTGTGTGGTTCTATTCTAAAATGTCTAACGAAATACAGATTTCCGAGGTGGCATAGCCTGGAAAGAGGTCAGAGGTAAAGCCGAGAGAGCGTACACCATTTTCTATTGCTTGGGGACCCTGTCCTGGGGCTTGTCCCATGGCCATTGCATGTGCTGTTCCTTCAGAGCCACTCTCTCCTGGGCCCACTGGTTGAAGAGACTCATGAGCTAACCTAGTTTTCAGGAGCACATAGTTTGGGATATAACTGACAAGAAAGGAACACTATTATTTCCTCCTTCTCTCCCTTATTAGTACTTCCAACACTTTGCACACTCTGTATTAGAGTTCCCAGGTCATAGGTCTTTTTCTCCCTCGTAGATTGTTAAATTCCTTGAAAACAAGGATCCTCTTCTTACTGGTGTTATGGACTATTTGGGGAAACATTGTTCACTGTATCACTCAGTGTTTTCTTTATAAAGATGCATGGGAAAGTGTTCTCACAGGCAAAAAGGTTGTTTGCATTTTAGGAACACAGTGTAATGTATGCCAGATTGCATTCCCCCTCTTTGCATTGGCTGCTAGGAAGCTCAGAGCCACACTTGTGCCATGATTCTAAGCAGCACGTTTTCGGGGTTTTTTTGCTTTGTTTTTAAATTTTTTTTTAAACATGTATTCATTTTTGAGAGAAAGAGACAGAGCATGAACAGGGGAGGGGCAGAGAGAGAGGGAGACACAGAATCTGAAACAGGCTCCAGGCTCTGGGCTGTCAGCACAGAGCCTGACACGGGGCTCGAACCCACAAACTGGGAGATCGTGACCTGAAACTCACGAACTGAGAGATCACGACGTGAGCTGAAGTCAGACGCTTAACTGACTGAGCCATCCAGGCGCCCCAAGCAGCGCCTTTCTGAAATCTCCATTTGGATGTGTGTCTTATGGTCTTTGTGTTAGTTTCTTATTGTTGCTGTACCAAAATGCCACAAACTTAGTTTCTTAAAAGAACACAGATTTATCTTCTAGTTCTGGAGGTCCAAAGTCAAATCAGTTTCACTGGGCTAAAATCCAGATGTTGCAGCTATTCCTTCTAGAAGCTCTAGGGGAAAATCCATTTCCTTGCCTCTCCATCCCCTGGAGGCTGCATACATTCCTTGGCTTGTGACTCCCTCGATGTTGAAAGCCAGCAGTATAGCATCTTCTCTCCTTTCTGACCTCTGCTTCCATCCTTTATACCTTCTCTGTTGGCCTCGGATCCTTTTGCTCCTTCATATAAAGACCTTTGTGATTACACTGGGCTCACCCTGGTAATTCTGGATAATCTTCCCATCTCCAGATCTTTAATTTAGTCACATGTAGAGTGCCCCCACCTGCTTCCCTTAATAGATTTTAGTTTTTAGAGAAGTTTAAGTTTACAGTAAAATTGAGCTGAAAGTATACAGATTTCCCATATACCTTCTGCCCCTCCCACGCCCACACGCAGCCTCCACTGCTGTCCACATTCTGCACGAGATCGGTAAAGTGGTTACAATCGATGAACTGCGTTGATACACCATCATTACCCCAAGTCTATGCTTTTCATGAGGGCTCCTTCTTGCTGATGTACATCCTGTGGGTTTGGACTAATGTGTAATGACATGTATCCATCATTATGGTAACTTAGAGAGTATTTTCACTGCCCTAAAAGTCCTATTCATCCCTCTTCCTCTTTATCCCCAACCCCTGGTGACCATCGATCTTCTCACTTTTCCATAGTTTTGCCATTTCTGAAATGTCATCTGGTTGGAACTGTACAGTACGTAGCCTTTTCAAATGGGCTTCTTTCACTTTGTAATATGCACTTTGTTCTTCCATGTCTTTTCATAGTCGATAGCTCATTTCTTCTTAGAATAATATCCTATTATCTAGGTGGACCACGGTTTATTTATCCCTTCACCTGTAAAGGACATCTGGGTTGCTTCCAACTTTCGGCAATTATGAATAAAGCTGCCAAAAATCCGTGTGCAAGTTTTTGTGTGGACATAAATATTCAACAACTTTGGGTAAATGTCAAGGAAAGTGATTGCCGGATCATACGGTATTTAGTTTTGTGAGAAACCACCAGACTGTCTTCCAAAGTGGCTGTAAAATTTTGGATTCCCACTGGCAATGAATGAGAGTTCCTGTCATTCCACGTCCGCGGCAGCATTTGGTGTTGTCCGTGTTTGGGATTTGGGCCATTCTAACAGGTGTGTCGTGGTATCTCATTGTTGGTTTAATTTGCAGTTCCCGGATGTCATATGATGTTGAGCATCAGAGTCCCTTTTTACCCCATGAGATAATATTCACGGGTGCCAGGGTGTAGGGCATGGACATCTTTTGGAGGACCATTATTCTGTCTATCACAATCATCTCCGTGTTGCCTAGAAAAATGACATTTTGATTCCACTATCCAAAGCTGTACCTTTGCCCCCAGCCTTCCCCATCTCAGCAAATGGCCCTGCCGTCCACTAATTATTCAGCACACACATGGTTCCTCTCTCCCCCTCACTCCCTCATGGAGTCCCTGGAGTTGTTCTGTCATATCTGCTTCTAGGCTATATCTGGAGTCCATTCACATCTTGGCGGCCACTGCCACCACCCAGGCTGAGCTCCCATCACCTCTTGCCCCAACTACTGTGACAGCCTCCTAATCTTTCTCTTTATTTCGACCCTTGCCTTGTACTAGTCTGTGTACAAATCAGACTTTTAAAAGTACAAAGCAAATCATGCTGTCTTCCTGCTTAATACTCTCTGGTAGTTTCCTGTCTCACATTGGATAACATCCAGTTCCTTGCCATAGTTTACGAGGCCCCTCTCAGAACATATCTTACTCTACTCTCTCTGCAGCTACATTCTGGCCCCACCTCCTGCAATTCTTTGCCCCCCCCTCCCCCCAACTCCGTGCCAGGAACTACTTGTGGTTCTGCTGCCTGGAACTCTTCCCTGACTCTTCCTCAACTCTGTCCTTGTCATCTCATTAGTTTCAGCAAAACTGTCTGCTCCTCTGAAGTTTTCCATACAACCCTCTCTAATTAGGATCTTTTCCACCTACATCACCTGTTACACAGTCTGCATAGACTTGTCACTGCTGAGCCTTATTCATTTTCCCTATCAGATTGTTAATTCCATGAAGGCACAGGCTACTTGGTTTCATTTGTCACTGGATGTGATGTGTCATCAATATTTGGCACTTACTAGGCAGTGAATGCATTTTAAATCTTCTTTACCCTGACTTTATCTTCTCTCTCTCTCTCTCTCTCTCTCTCTCTTTTTTCTTTCTTTCTTTCTTTTTTTTTTTTTTTTTTTTTTTTTTGCTTTTATTTTCCTTCTACTTCTCTTTCAGTTGTAACGAGAGAAAAACTAGCCCCCAGGATCTACTCCGGGTTGGGAAGGTAGAAAAACTCCTAACCCCCAGGATCTACTCCAGGTTGGGAAGATAGAACTGGCTAGCTCTGTCCTTCCTCCTGCCTCCCCAGCTGGTACTGTGGGCCATGGGTAAAAGCATCTTCTACTGGCGGTATCTTCCCAGGGAAAATGGGGATTCACCCCAGAATGCCAGATAGGTCATGGACCGTCTAAATGGAAAGCTGGAGAGCCCTTGTGGAGTCCTTCTGGATCCTTCTGTGTCCCAAGTTTCTCTGCATAGTAATGTAAACAGCTTATTTTCACTCGCTGAGAGCAGTGCTTCCTTGGAGCGAGTAATATGACGCTAAGTGAGGTTTTTTTCCTCCCTCTGGTGAGGGCTGGACTCAAAAAAAAATTGGGGCTTTGAATTTTAGGGAGGAAGGACCAGGTTTGGAGATCTTCTGATTGCGGGAGGTGCCGAGGGTCACGTGCATAGGATCCCTCAAGAGGGAGAGGAGTAGTAGGGGGTGCTCCGGGAAAAAAGGGGCCTCAGCTCTTTCCCTTTTCTCTGGATCTCTGACTGTTGAGTGGGTGGCACACGGAACATCTTCCCTTGCTCTCTGGTGCGGCCGTCATATTCCCTGGCACGGTGTCTTTGGCCTTCCATGTTTGCTGTTCTATCCGGGGCTCGAAGATAGTGGAGGGGTTTGGGTTCTTGACCGTGGCAGGAAGTCTGCCGATTCTCCCCAGGACCTCTTTTCCTATAGGTGCCACATGCCATGATTTATACACAAACATGATTTGCCTGATTGTTGCAGTCTGGGCCTGGAACAATTTTAATTAATGGGAAAATGGTCCTCAAAACAGTGATTAGACCTCTTCAGGTACAACAAGATAAAAGCCTGATAATTTGGATGGAGCACTCTTCTTAGATGTCTATTCTATGCCCAGCAGCCAATGGGAAAGCCAGGCTCTCTCCCACCTGATCCAATGAGTAATTAAGAGAGGGCTTTTTCTTCCTACCTCTCCCCTCCCTGCCCCTCCCCCTCCCCCTCCCCCCTGAAGCTTAACAGGTTGGTGGTATAATTGGGAGACTTTGAGGGGTGTCATGCTAGGAGCTTAGGCGAGAGCCAGAGCATCATCTCTGCAGCTCCCCAGGCACTGCCCAGCGGGGTTGGGAAAGCAGGCAGGTGTGAGGAGGAAGGAGCTGGAAGCAGGCGAGGTAGGTGACGCTCCTCAGCCAAGTTTGAGGGGGGCATATGGCCATGAGCGAGCTGGGCACCCAGAAGACCAGCGATGGTACTGTTTCTCGCCTGCTCAACGTGGTAGAAAGTGAGCTTCAGGCAGGGAGGGAAAAAGGCGACCCTACAGAGAAGCAACTTCAGATCATCCTGGAGGATGCACCTCTCTGGCAGAGGTTCAAGGAAGTCACTAACGAAATGATTGTGACCAAGAATGGCAGGTGAGTTGATCTGCAGCCCTGCCTGGGCTGTCGGGGCTTGGCGAGGGAGGTGAGACCCCCTGAATATGGAAGAGGCTGCCGTTCTTTGCTCAGAGGCAGTGAGTCTGATTCAAATGCTCACGAGAAGGACGATCTCAGACGGCTTCCCCCCTGCCAACTTAATTAATTTCCTGAGACTAGAGAAGTAGAGGGGAAGCCACCTTGTGTGCATTCTCGGTGGAGACAGTCTAGGAAGTTACCAGAAGTGGGGCATTCCCTATGCGTTAGGAAAATGAGTCTGAAGATAATTATTTTTTGACCAACTGCGTATCTTGGAGCAGACCTGAGCTCCACCTCAGTTCAGGTAAGGTGAAAGTCAACTTTATTTGCAAGCCGGATGTTTCCTCTTAAGCATAGCAAACTTGCCAGGAAATTTTGGGTTTAGCTGAAGGTTGGGAGCCAAAGGGCAAATTTAATCTCACTGCCTGTCACTACATCTGCTTCCTTGTGTGAGTTTGTGCTGAGGGTTCATATGTTTGTGGTGCAATGAGAACTACTGCAGGAATAGTTACCGAAGCCATAACATATTGTCTGAGAAAAGAGAAGAGATCTGCTCTTTTCTCATAGCCACGAATGAGAGATTAACAGAAACGGATCTCCGCTGGCATTTCTTGGATTCTGTTAAATCCAGCCCTGCTAAGTGGCTGTCGAGGCAATAGTGGGAGGTTTCACTTAAGTAGAGGAGATGCAAATATTTTGAAAGAAAATCTCTCTGCTTCCAGTTTGGCCAGATTAGCTCCCAACATTCAGATGATGCTCACAGAGTCTTAGCTTCACAAGGTCAGCAAGTGCAAAAGCAGAAAGCAGTTTTGGTATGCTCCGTTTCAGCAGGGCTCCAGTTGTGGCCCTTCGGAGAAATTCTGCTAAGAGAGAAAAGTTGGGGCTGGTGGGACTTCTGGCAGGATTTTGTCCTTGTCCAAAATGCTTCTGTCCCTAATGTCTTGCTTTCCTATTTCTGAATGAAATGCACAATACAGAAAATGAACCGTTCCTTTTCCTCCTGGGAGAATTCTGAAAGCGCCGCTCAGGCGCCCCTGTACTTTTACCATTTAGGAAGCGCTTTCTCTTGCCTGTGTTCACCTATATAATTTTTCTGCATATTTAAAATGTAAAAATCTTCCGTTTCAAGTCCTTTAATATTAAATATGTGAAAAAAATAGTCTTTGTAGAAAAGTCTCGTTTCAGTCAACTCAGTTATTCTTCTCTGTGGAGGTCCTGCTAATGTTTCCCTTTGCCCAGCAAACTGAATCATTTCGCAGGTTCTCTTGAGGTCTCTGAACCCCTTAGGATCGAGATTTTGCCAGGAGACCATTCCCTTTACACTTCAGATAGAAGGGAAGACACATGTCTAAGAAACTGATGTGGTTGATAACGAGTGAGCTTGGCCTGGAATTACTCTCAGTCTCTTATTGTCACAGATTAAATGGTTAGCAACATCTTATTGTTCTTGAGACCAGAAGACCTTTCTTGTTTCCTGTCCCCTTGCCTTCTCTTAACCATCTCTTCCTGTGTGTCTCCTCTGTACCCCCGTACTCTGCCTGCAGACCCACTACGTCTCCCCCAGATGGTTCATCCCTGCTTCCAGACCAACTCCTGAGCCCGGGGCACGTGCCCCTGTGGCCCTTCTCTGTGCCGAAGACTGTTTCTGGTATTTAACACCCAGCTGTAGCCCTTTCCACTCACATAACCCGCCTGCCCCTGGGGGCATACTTTTGGATTTCTAGAAGCATCAGTGGAGGTCATCAGATAGTTCCTGTCCACTTGATGTCTCCTTCTTCTGTGTGAATAGCAAGTTTTGAAATAACATAGGATGGGCTGATGAAAGACTTCGGTCTCCTTTTCAAACGGAGAGCTATTTGTATATGTAAATAGGAGGCTTCTCTCTGACATTGATCAGAGGCAGTAAAGAGAGGCTTTTTCCCTGGATTATCCCCAGATACTGGGACCCTGATGGCCTTCATTCCTCCCTCCATTTCTCCTGCCTCACACCCTCTCCTTCCCTTTCTTTCCCTCCTCCTTTTCCCCCTTCCCTCTTTTTATTTTTTAAACTTTATTTATTTATTTTTATTTTTTCATGTTTATTCATTTTTGAGAGAGAGACACAGAGTGTGAGCAGGATAGGGAGACACACAATCTGAAGCAGTCTCCAGGCTCTGAGCTGTCAGCACAGAGCCCGATGCAGGGCTCGAACTCACAAACGGTGAGATCAGACCTGAGCCGAAGTCAGAAGCTCAACCGACTGAGCCACCCAGGCGCCCCCTCCCTCTCTTTAAATATAACTTTTAATTTTCCATATTCAGTGGTCTTTCAGATGTAACAATTATAACACCCCCCTAGAGCTCATTTGAATTATCTGTAGGGTGTCCAGCTTGATAAGTATTCTCTTTCATCTCCATCCTTGGAGCCAGGAGCTTTGATTTTAGGTTGGAGGAAAAGAAAAAACCTTATTTCAGGTTTATGAGGCAAATACATGCAACTCTTGCACCTCTTGTTTTCCTTACCATAACCTCTTCACCTTAGTGGAAAATGCCGTTATTTCCCATCTACTTCCATGCAGTTAAATAATTTCGACTCAGTTCTGATTAGATTTGCCTTGAACAGGTTTTCAGACATTGGAAGCATTTCAAATGTAGCTGATGCATCCATGTGTTATAAAAAAAAAATAAGTGTTGGGAATCATGAAGTTGAATTTGCCAATGATTAAGGGCAGCGAGTTGATGTGCAGACCATGCAAGAGGGGAGAAAACGGAGGTTGTGTGTCAGGCAAATGCATTTCCGTGCCCCATAGCTCACACACCCTTTTTCTCCAAAGTTCACAGTTATGATTTAGGAGGATCGTGTGTATTTGTGCCATGTGCCTCTAACCAGGTTCCTTCTGCTACTCTTAAGGCTGCTCACTGTCATCTAAGCCTCGACACACACGTGCACACGCGTGCACACACACACACCCTGATGGGTATTTCATGAATAGTATAGTTCTGTGGTGAGGTAGCGGAAGGTGACTTTTGCCTTTACCCATCTCTGCTGTTCCCCACCTATAAAAGCTGCCCTTTCTTCCTGCCAACGTCACCCCTCACAGCCTCCTTTGAAGCACTGGCTCTCAAGATCTGTTAGGAGAATAGAGAGTGAGAAACCGGCCTCCTAGCAAAGCCGCACAGAGTTCACGGGCAAGGCCCAACCTCCTATGATCCCTCAAGCATGATTTTGGGGAGTCCTTACTCAGCCTGCCCCATTTGCTTCTCTATTTCACTCTCTCTCTCTATGTCTCTCTTTCTCTCCCTATCCCTCTCTCTCCCTCCCTCCTTCCTTCCCAATCTCTCTCTTTCCCTTTCCCTCCCTCTTCCCCCTCCCCGTCTCCCCCTCCTTCTGTCTCTCTCCTTTCCCCCTAACTCTTGAATTAGGGACTGATTTACGTATTTCTCAGCTCCTCACAGACTCTGCGGTTCTCTGTGGTTAGCCAGACCTTGGAAAGAGAAGGAGGAAAATCAACTGGATTAGAAGTGCAGTTCATCCTGGGCGCCTGGGTGGCTCAGTCAGTTAAGCTTCCGACTTCAGCTCAGGTCATGATCTCACAGTTCGCGGGTTCAAGCCCCGCATCGGGCTCTGTGCTGACAGCCAGGAGCCTAGAGCCTGCTTTGGATTCTGCGTCTCCCTCTCTCTCTCTCACTCTGCTTCTCCCCTGCTCACACTCTGTCTGTCTCTCTCTCTCAAAAAATAAATAAAACATAAAAAAATAATAATAAAGAGAAAGACACTGTGTTGTGCACCTGAAACTACTGTAAGATGTGTCAACTATACTTCAATTTAAAAAAAGAAAAGGAGAGAGAAAAGGTGTGGTGAATGAAATGGAAGAGAAGGCAGTGGGGCAGAGCCAGAGAGGCTCAGACTTGTACTTCCTGAACCCCAGATTCCAGATCTATAAAATGGGCATGGTAACATTTACTTCCTTGGGACCCAATAAGACGTGAGGGAGATGCACATACGTTAGGTCCTGGGTGCAGTAAAATTCAGTATTTAGCTACTGTCATTGGAAAAACTATCTTCCGTTAAATCATCTCATAAATCTTAAGGCAGATTTATATGAAACTTCCAAACATGTCACAGCAAGAAGAGAAGAGCCTGGCCACGTGCTGGAGCAGCCGTGTCCTTACTCTGGCATTTTAGTGTAAGGGGAAGATACGGTATATGAGCTTTCTTTTCTTTTATTACTTCTACACGTACCACATATCCTTACTGAGAAGACGTATAGTACTTTCTAACTTTGTATGTGAAAGGACAAGGATACACATTTAATTCCTGTGTTTTCTGTAAAAACCAAAGTCAAAACTTTAGCATTTCAGAAAAAGCAAAGGACCAGAAATCAGACCATCTCTCTGTGTACCTCATAGAAACAAGCCAGGCTCCTGGCTGTCAGAGTGACCCAATCCGACCCCTACGATCATTTCTGACACCCACTTTTGTGATTCTTTGCAAATAACATTTGTACTTTCAGGGGGCTGCTGCTTTCTTTTCTTTCTTTCTTTTAAGTTTATTTATTTACTTTGAGAGAGAGACCATGAGCATGGGAGGGGCAGAGAGAGAGGGGAGAGAGAGAGAATCCTAAGCAGACTCTGCACCAGCAGCACAGAGCCCAACGCAGGTCTCGAACTCACGAACCATGAGATCATGACCTGAGTTGAAACCAAGAGTTGGACGCTTAACCAACTGAGCCACTCAGGTGCCCCAGAGCTTCTGCTTCTATACTTGGCCAATATTATTAAAATAATTGAAAACATTAAAATATATTGTGAAAGGGAATAGTTCAATCTGATTGAAGAGAATAGATGAAATCCTTCTATTGAAGAAAAAGTAAAAGGGGGGCACCAGGGTGGCTCAGTTGGTTAAGCATCTGACTTCAGCTCAGGTCATGATATCACAGTTTGTGGGTTTGAGCCCCACATGGGCTTGACAGCTTGGAGCCTGGAGCCTGCATTGGATTCTGTCTCCCTCTCTCTCTGTCCCTCCTCTTCTTATGCTCTCTCTCAAAAATAAAAATATTAGAAAAAATAAAAGAAAAAGAAAAAGAATATGTAGGTGGAAGAATTTAGATGACACAGGGAGTCTCCCAAGGGGAAAATCATCATTTTCCTTACCATGAAAGTCTCATCATTAAGGGAGAGGAGAAACAGGAGCGTAATGCCGCGCTCAGGCAGGACCTGGATTCGAGGTGCATCATCTGGTGCATTTTTCCCCTAGAAATTTCTTTAAATCCACATACTTGTCATAACCTCCTATTTAGATTGTGTCTCCTTGAGCCCACCAAGACAGAGGGAAGGGAGAGACCGTTCTGCCGGGAGCCGAGGGAGGGAGGAAGCCTTCAGCATTCCCCATTCATAATGCCACGGCCAGGGTCTCCATGCACATAACTGTGATCTCGCTGGAGAATAAAAACTGAGATGGTGTAAGTTATTAGTTTGCTCTTTTTTAAAAGAAAGATTTCTTATGCTATCTAATTCATCCTTTGTAAAGTATACGATTCAGTAGTTTTTAGAATAGTCAGAAATTTGTGCAACCATCACCACTATCTAATTCTAGAACATTTTCTTCACCCCTAAAAAGGAACCCAAAGCCATTAGCAGTCACTCCTCTTTTCTACCTAGATTTCTTCTCTCCAGAGAGAAAAGAGGAGGGAAGTGGCACCTGTCAGCCAGGCAGGAGGGAGGTGGAGCTGATGTCTTTTGGGTTTCCAGCTTCCAAAGTCACTGCCCCGAGGTAGGATTCTGGAACAGAAGCAGAGCTGGGCCAGCTGAAGGGCTCAGATGTAATGACAGAACATCCAACACTTGCAAAACACTTACTCGGTGCCGGGCCTTAGAATAAGCGCTTTGGTGAATTAGCTCATGGAGTTCTTGCCACAAGTGGACAAGGTTGGGTGAGTGAACTTGGAGAGCAGCTTCAGGAAAGGCAGGAGACAGAACCAGGATCTTCACTCAGAATCACTCTTCTATCTGGCCTCTCAGAGGGACTGTTCAGTCCTTACCACATCCCAGACCAGAGACACGAACCAGGCTGTGTATTCTGCCGCGGGGAGATGGGAAGTGGTGTCTGAGGCAGGGGGCCTGAAAGCAGACCCCACCATGCATCCACCCTCAGCTGGAAGACCAAGTTGAAAGAGGAGCCAGGAAAGGAAATACCAGTGAGGTGGAATGAGCCAAGGGGAAATCATTCTGATCTATGTCCAGATTGCTTAGGAAGTCCATGTAATTTCAGCTCAGGAGACTGGGAGGCTGCACGGCTTGAGTCCGTCTCTGGGTGCGTCCCTTGTCATCTGCCTGTCATGTCCTTCATTTTCTTTTTTTTTTTAAGTTTATTTATTTATTTAGGGGGCGGGGGAGAAAGAGAATCCCAAGCCGGCTCTATGATGTCAGCACAGAGCCTGACATGGGGCTCAAACCCTCCAAGCGAGAACTCATGACTTGAACCGAAGTATAGAGTCTGAGACTTAAATGACCAGGCCACCCAGGTGCCCCAGGTCCTTATTTTCCATATGCATCAATTCCATTCTACCTCCTCTCGACACTGGGCACCTCTGACCACTACAAGATGTCTTTCCCGATCCTCATGTGTGCCCCTCCCTGCTTTCAACACCCCATTCCTGGCATCCTCAGACCCCTCCTCTCAGTGGCGGGTCATCCCAGCTCCCCCGCTCCAGCCTCCCGCCCACCCTCCCATCTCCAACCTGCTTCATCTAGAGCACCCGTCCTCTGACCGCCCCCCCTCGTACATCTCCTTGGTTATTTTCTTTCTTTTTTTTAAGTTTATTTATTATTTTGAGAGAGAGTGAGAGAGTGGGGGGAGGGGCAAAGAGAGAAGGAGAGAGAATTCCAAGTAGGCTCCGCACTGTTAGCTCAGAGCCTAATGCAGATCTCGAGCTCACGAACCGAGAGATCATGACCTGGGCCAAAATTAAGAGATGCTTAACTGACTGAACCACCCAGGCACCCCTCCTTTGTGATTGTCTTAAAAGCTAAAGATGCTCTATTCTAGGATTTGGGAAAGCACAGCTCCTGATGGAGTGGGTCTGGGGTGAGGTCTGAGGTTCTGAGTTTCTAATGAACCTCCAGTTGACCCTGATTCTGCTGGTTCAGGGACCACTTTGAGTAGCAAGTGTCTAGACTTTAGGTTATTAGCTTCTCAATTTGGAGATTCATATTTTAAAAGAGGCATTGACAAATAAGACGGCATCTGGGTCAATCAGGTGGTGGTGGGGGCACGTCCGGAAACCAGGTCTTTTGAGGATAGATTAGGGCGACTTAGAACACTCGATGAAGGAAAAACAAACCAGAGAATGATAAGCCAGGTGAGGTAGCCTCTCCACATATGTGAGAGCAAATTTGCTGGTACTGGAGTATGTTCTAGAGGATGGAAGAAGGACCAAGGACTTGAGAGCGGAGCATCTCTGAGTTCATTCCTTGAGCACAAATTCCCACAAGATGCTGAGTGAAAGTGTGATTCCACAGTCCTGTAAGTTCAGTGTGTACGCAGTCCTTATCTTCTCAGAGGCTTATAGTGCACATTCATATATTAAAGGCTCTGAGAAGTCATGCAGGGAAGGAACTGGTCTAAGTCCATAGAGCCAAGCATTCCCTCACTTATTTTACCATGAAACCATGTTTTCACTGTTAATGCTATTACTGTCACTCAGAACTAGTGTTCTCTGACAGGGGAAGGACTGGTGTGTGGCATCAGTGTAAGAACTGATGTGTGCCCCAGAGGAAGTCTTTGAAGAAAGGACTCCGTGAGAACATGGCATCTGATTATATACTTTGGGCTTCAGGTTCCTCTGTCAAATGACTAGATCAGTGGTTTTCAGACTTTAAAATGGAGCACAGTGGTTTACAGTAAAACACACACACACACACACACACATATATATATATATATATATATATAGAGAGAGAGAGAGAGAGAGAGAATGTGAGAATACACAGGGGAGGGGTAGAGAGAGAATCCCAAGCAGGCTCCTTGTTGTTAGCCTAGAGCCCGACATGGAGTTCGATATTGTTGTAACCTGAGCCAAAATCAAGAGTCAGATGCTTAACTGACAGAGCTTCCCAGGCCCCCTAAAACCCCAATATAAAATGCATTTGTAAAAAGAGGCTCTGGAATTGGGCTGCTGCCCTGGGGCATTCTCTGCACCCCGCGGCTTTCCATGGAAGGTCTTTGTGGAGTGGAGAGATGGCTGGACGAGGCAAAAGGTGTCCTGAAGACACCGACATCCCTCTGGTGACTCGGTTTCTGCCTTTTCTTTTAGACGGATGTTCCCTGTCCTAAAGATTAGTGTCACCGGGCTGGACCCCAACGCCATGTACTCCCTCCTGCTGGACTTTGTCCCAATGGACAGTCACCGCTGGAAGTATGTCAATGGGGAGTGGGTACCCGCAGGCAAGCCGGAGGCCTCCAGCCAGAGTTGCGTTTACATCCACCCAGACTCCCCCAACTTTGGGGCCCACTGGATGAAAGCTCCCATCTCCTTCAGCAAAGTGAAGCTGACGAACAAACTCAACGGAGGTGGGCAGGTGAGCTGGGGTCGCCTGATCGCCCGGCCTCCCGGCCGCCCCACAATACCAATCAAGAAATATCAAGGGTGCATTTAGGCAATTAGAGGGGTCCTCACCGGCCTCTTCTCCCATGGAAGCCAATTATTCCCCGGAGTCCAAATGTGAACAGGAATAAACAGCTCTTAATTGGTGCTTTCAGTTTTTAATGGACTTCCTGATGTTAAGAGAGAGGGAGAGAGCGCAGTAGTTTACTTAATCATCAAGGGCCCTTTCATAGTTTTGTCTTGTGGGGGGCTTTTTACCCAGCCCCCGAGGAGATGTTTGTGGGTACCAGGTTTTGTTGTTCTCTTCTTTTTTGGTGTAAGTGGCATGTTGGCAATAGACAAATGCCTTAATAAAAAGCTGCTCCTAAATGAAATAATTGCTACCTCCGCTTGGGCATTATGATAATTGTCAATAGAATATTGAATCAGCTTTGGGTTTTCAGAAAAACAAACAAACCTTAAATAAGGAAGGTTTTATTTAAGGTCTCCAATTAGAGTAAACAAGAATTTGGGGCTTTTTCCTCTTTTGTTCTTTCTGGTAGGATAGTGGATACTAGGGCACTGTGTAAGGCTGTGATTTATGTTATAAAATGTAGACTGTTTTGGGGACCAGAGCTGTAGCTGGGAGGCAAGGCTTGCCCTCCCCCCTATTTCCTGTTGTCAGCCTCTCAGCTCTCAGTCTCTGTGGCCTCCTCTGATCCCTGTGTCTAACCAGCTGGGACACAGGAGTTCACGTTTTAGGACGAAGAGGTACTCCACCCAAGTCTTGGCAATACTTAGAAGGTTTGAGTTCTTTATTAAAACAGGAAATTGAAAAGTAAACTGTTCTTGCCACCCACATTTCACAACATAAGACTTTCTTTTTATTTCTTTTTTTAACTTATTTGAGAGAGAGAGAGAGAGAGAGAGAGAGAGGTAGGGGCAGAGGGAGAAAGAAAGAGAGAATCTCAAGCAGGCTCTGCACTATCAGCACAGAGCCCAATGTGGGGGCTTGACCTCACAAACCCTGCGATCATGACCTGAGCGGAAAACATGAGTCAGAAGGTTAACCGACTGAGTCACCCAGGCCCCCCCAAGACATAAGACTTCTGTGTGAATCACAGAGTGGCTGCTAGGTAACCGATGTCGGATATCATTCCTCTTTAGCTAGTTGCTTGCAAAATGCAGCCATCATCCGTATTTTGAGTTATTAGGATTCCTCATATGGAGAAAAACAGTATCTTTTAATGGATTGAAATCCACATCACTGTTCTGAAAATAGGGAGAGAGGGAAAATAAAAAAAGGAAGGCAGGGCGTTGGCAGAGAAGTGAACACTCTTTAGAACAACTTTCTGGCAACCCTAACATAAGTTCTCATGTCTACTCCCTGGGAGCTTCTGAAAAAGTGCCCCCAAGCCCCGCCCCCATGCAGTTCTCAGACACAGGAATCGTGTGGTGGCAGCTCTGGTGACTCGGATTCGAAGTGTGTGGCCTTGACAGAGCTGGGTGCCCAGCCTGGGACCAACCAAAGGTGCCGCTACTCTATCGCCTGTGCTACACCAGGCTCTGCATGGCTTCTCCTTTTCTTCTCCCACCTCAACAGATAATGTTGAATTCTCTGCATAAATATGAACCCCAGGTTCACATAGTGCGCGTCGGAGGTGGCCACCGAATGGTAATGAACTGCTCCTTCCCGGAAACCCAGTTCATAGCCGTGACTGCCTATCAGAACGAGGAGGTGAGTGTCCCCCCGCGCGCGCATGCGGGAATGCCCCTTGGGAGAGGGTGGGGGATGGGGACCAAGCACAGATGACAGGTGGGGTTCCGGGATTCAGATACGCCCAGCAGAGGTGAAGTTAGGGGTAGCCGCTCTCCACTCCCTCTTGCCTGTTTGCTAAAGGCCCTGCATCCTTGCTCTCCTGGTGTCCGTAAGGCATGATTGTGCACTGCGTTAAAACCAACAGACCCAGGAGTCTTTGTGTTCAGGGCCCGGTGTGCGCTTGGCCCAAGGCTCGTGCCCAGAGCTGGGTGATCTCCTGCTCCAGGAGCAGGTCTGTGAGAGCCGATCCCATGTGCGCTCCTCCCGCTTGTGTTATGCAGACTGTCACGTTGGCTCGTTTTGAGCACACTTAGGTCTTTTGTGCCCAACAGAAGCACTGGCGCTTAGAGCCGGGGAGCCAGAACCTGGCCTCTGTGGGTTAGTCGGGTGCGGAATGTCTGAGTTCGCTTGCACATTCTAGGGACTTCGCTGGCCTACTTGTCATCAGAAGTGCTGGGAGAGGGTTGGATTCTTTCTGACCAAACTTAAAAAAAAAAAAAAAAACGTTTTAAAAGTAATACAGGTTTATTAAAGGAACTCTCACCTAATAAATAGTGTATTCTTTCCCTCCTGCCTTTTGAATCCCACTCCCCAAGGACACTACAAATAATAACTTAAAGTGTGTGTCTTCCACACACATATTCTCTGTATATATAAATACATAAGAGAATAAAGACTTCCTTCTATAAATTGGCTCATGTTGTACATATTAGGCTGAAATTATCTTTTTTTTTTCCATTTAGCTGTATATTATGGCTATCTTTCTGTGTAATTAAGTCCAGGCCACATCTCTTTTTCTGAAGTGCCTATAGAGGATATACCGTATTTTGGGCAATCAGCTCCCCACCGATGGACATGGGGTTGTCTACAGGTGTTTTATTTGCTATCATCAATGATGCTGCCAAGAATATCCCAGTACCTCCACCTCCGCTGTTTGCCTGCATGGATGAGCACCTAGAAATGGAATTCTCTGTCAAGGAGGCGGTGGTTTAGAATCGTGAGACACCACCAAATTACCTCCCTCAAAGAGCCTACTCCTCTGCAATCCTCACACCCTTCCCGACCCTGGTGATGATTATCCTTTTTCAGTTTTGATAATCTGATAGGTAAAACAAAACAAAACAAAAAAACCCCAAGTATTTTATCGGTGCTTTAATCTACATTTCTTCATTTGGAAGCTTGAAAAGATTCACTCAGCCAACGGAGTTAGAATCTCCAGGGATAGTGCCCCGAATCTGTAGTTTTTAAAGTCTCCCTAAAGGATTCTAATGATGAGCGTCCAGGTTTGGAAACTACTACCCTAGTGCCTACAGGTAAAATTGAATTGTAGGTTTATCCCATATCACAGATGTGCAGAGAAAATGCCATTTCTTTTCTACGAGTCGTCTGGCCTCTTGGCTGAGCCCCTCCAATGGGGGTTCCAGTGGGAACAAAGGTTAAATATTAGATCATTTAAACAGGCCCTCAGGTGGTGCTGATTGTAGGCTATAATAGGCTGTGTTCAAGATGGCCTTCCCTCCCCTGCTTCTCTCCGTGGGTGGGATGGAGTCTGGGTCTTTGAGGGGAGGGTGTGGCTTTTGCAACTCTAGAGAGTGGGGAGGGGGGTGTTGGGGACTAAGCCCTAGCCGCCTCCAGTCTCCAGGACGATGCCCCTGCCCGCTTACTCCTGCCTGCTCCCTGAGTCTGGTTGCGTGCTGGATGGGTGCTAGGCAGTCCCCTCCAGACCACCAGCCTTGCTAAGGCCACCCCTCCGGCAAGCTACCCAGCCCCCTGCTGTATTTCAGCCTTGATTTTACTCCCTGGGAATCAAGCCCAGGAAATCCAACCTCAGAGTCTCCCTCTGCTGCCCACACTTTCCTGCCAAATGGGTGTAGATGCACCCCAGGGTGGATGCTAGTCTCACTACGCAACTTACCCCCCCACCCCCCACCCCCCATTCCCTGGTTTAGGCCAGGAGAAAATATTTGTTGAGTCTTACTACCTGCCAGGACTACTGTGATGGGCATCACAGGTGTGTGCGCTGCCCTCAAGTCACTTACATCCCATGGGGAGAGACGAAAACACACATATGTCATATACACGTATATGTATGTCCAGGGGCTCTGAAGAAAGAAAAAAAAACAAAGCCCTCGAAGGCCAGCGGGATGGTGCGAAGGTGGGTGGGGGTGAGAATCTGTGTTAATGTGGCCCAAGGACTAAGTGATCACTGAAGACTTAGGTAGTGACGTCGGGCCCTATTCTCTCGGTGAGGTGGGATCACACCTGCACCACTCTGTGTTCCCAGGGACCAGAAAACTGACATAGCGGGGGGGGGGGGGGAGGAAGGGGTGTTCAATATTAAAAAAAAAAAAGGATGAATAAATAAAAGAAGGAATGCCAGGTTTAGCACATCAGGCTTTGCTCATTTCTAATTTTGCCCTTTCTTTCTCACTTTCTTTGCCCTTGCCGTTTTCACTATAGGCCACAATCCAACATTCTTTTTCAGAGACAGCGTGCTAGTAATTTAGTGCAGAAGTAAGCAAAGAAACATGGACAGGGAGGAAAGGAAAGCGAGGGGGGGATTCTTCTGATTGGACAGAAATTCACAGGTGAAGATAAAGGGTTCTGTCTGTTCATACGTGTTCCACTTTCACTAACGCTTCTTGTCTTTGTCAACATAAGATAACAGCTCTCAAAATCAAGTACAACCCTTTTGCCAAAGCCTTCTTGGATGCCAAGGAAAGGTGAGTAGAGAAATTGCAGTAAAATCTTATCGGTTGGCTTCTGCACATGTGAAATTTATGATCTTCTTGAAAGGAACTTGCATTCCCTTTGATAGAAATAGGTTTGCAACATTCAATTCGCTACTCCACAAAATCACCAAATTTCAACAAACTCCTAATTATCCCTTAAGCAGGACTCCATGAGAACCTCATAACTGGCAATGTTTTCTCAGCTCTGTTTTACTACCAGTTCTCGAAAGTAGCACAGGCATATTACAAAAAATAGTTAAGTGATTTAGATTTTTAATAATTCACTTTGCCCTTCCTTTAATTATCTTTGAGTAGTATGGTTTCAATATATATATTTTTAAAACTTCATGTAGCCTAGGAGAGGTGAGTGGTTCATATGAGTAACTCATAAAGGAGAGAGCTTTGGAGAGAAGAGGGTTCAGAGACTTCTGAGATTGTGAATGGTCACTTTAGGCCGGTGACTATACATCTTTGTGTTTTTCCTCTCCATTCGGGAAAAAAATGAAAAAATAATAGTACTTACCATTGTCTTCTATCAAAGGACTTTGTCCTGTCAATATTTGATTTAATTTCAGATGACCAAAGGCCTAAAAACAAACAATCTGATGTGTGAGATAACAGACTGTGAGTAAGCAGTCCTGACTTGGAGTCTTAGCTTTGCCGTTTCCTGGCTGTGTGAACTGACACAAGTCCCTTTACCTCTTTGAGATCCATTTTTTAAATCTGTAAAATTGGCATAGGAATATTTTCCTCCCAGGATTATTAGTGGATCTAGTATCACGGATGTGTTTGTGCCCTGAAGTCCGCAAATCCCAGCTGTTTCTATTGCTTGAATTTTGCCAGGCAGGAGCAGTGACCACAAATCAGTGAGATCAAACTAAATAGGGATAGCTGTAAATATGGCAAATTGGAGTCACATTAATTTGCCATTCAAAGAAGAATTGCACATGAGATACAGTAACCTGGAAGAAGAAGGGGCGAGAGATTTGAGATAAACAGTGTTTGATTTTCTTATTCTAAGAAATGTATTGCTTTCCAAAGAGAATTGGGGGTAGCCTTTCCACTGGACTTGTATAATATGCTGGATAGCCATGGTGCACTTTTGCTTTCTTTCAGGAATCACCTAAAAGACATTCCGGAAGCTGTCTCTGAGAGCCAGCATGTGGCCTATTCTCACTGTGAGTTGGGTGGACACTGGGTGGGACACGCCTGGTGGGGACACTGGAGCCACGCCCACTATACTCAGACTCTACCTGTTGTGTTCCAAAGCTTCTCTCAAGACTCAGAAGGTTATTTCTTCCGCTCAAAACATGTGTATCCCCTTTCCAGAATTCCCAGAGAGAAGTGGTGTTTCTCAGGGGCTGGACTGAATCTCAGGCAGGAGATAGGAATGGGGTGATGGATTTCTCAGACTCAAGTTTTTGCGTCCCAGAAGCTTAAGACTTTCTCCTCTGTCTCCACTGTCCATGCTGTATCCTTGTCAGTTTGGCCTGGATTGCTCCTGTTCTTAGTGTTTGCCCATTTTTGTGTTGGTAACCACTGGAGCGCTTCCCTTGAATGTGTGGGGGAGACTAGAGGTGCTGACAGGAAAGCCACAGGGTGAGGTGAGTGATATGCCGCCGGGGACTGTATGGGGGGCTGGGCGTCCCTAATGGGGTGCTGGCCTCCCCATGTCTGAATGGCATGGGAGGAGGCCCCATGAGGGAGGAAGCTCCCTAAAGCTGCAGCAGAATCCCAGGTAAGTGATGTCAGAGCAGAAAGTTAACCCCAGTGTCAGAGACACTGCAAATGGTGGTGGTTTGCCCGGGTCCAGATGGGAAGGGGGGGCCCTCTATTCTCTCTGTCCCCTGCGCCTCTGCGCATGTGCATTGCAGAGCCCCAGCATTATGCATGAAGGGAGGATCTCTCAGAAAAGCACTTTTTAAAGGGAGCTGGGATAACAGGACTTGTGTATACCTGCTTGTGAACCAAGTCTTCTTCAAGCTCATGCGTTATGGTCTTCTCTGCGAGCTTCTTCAGGTGTGTCCCTTAACGTGGCAAACCAACGGGGTAGGAGTCTGGTTCCAGTGACCACATGCCTGGTTTGCCCACTGGACACCTGCATCAGACAAAGCTTGCTTCCTTCCTTCCTTCCTTCCTTCCTTCCTCTCTCTCCCTCCCTCCATCCTTCCCTCTCTTTTTCTTTCTTTCTTTCTTTCCATGCCTTTTCTTATTTTTCTTTTGTTTTTTTTTTTCATTCAAAACCAAATTTCTGTGAAATATGTTGCACCCTTCCAAAATGTTCTGCAAGATTCTTGCTTTAGGGCATGCTAGCTCTAGCTCTCCTACTTTTGCTTTCAGAATCGTCTCTGTGGGGTGGTGAGGGGAGCCATCATGGCTCATCTTGCTTGGAGTGAGAACGACAGACACATTCCCGCTGGGCAGAAATAGGTCTTCACTCCTGTGTAACCACATTAAACATTGCCTCGTAGCTGGAGATCACATATGCATCTAACATCCCCTTCTCGGACGTTTAACTTAATTCAGTTAAGTCAGAAGCAGGTTCACTTTTGCATTTCTGTAACTTTTCATTCAAATGGCCTTTTGTATAGCTCAGTTCCAGCCTTCCTCAAGGAGGCTTTCCAAACTTTGATAGGAACTGTCATCCTTCTCCAAAGAAGCCAGCTTCAGGGCTGCTGTGGAAGGGGGGTGACAGCGGGCGTGGTCCCCGTCTCTACCTGGGCAGATATTCAGTGTCATTCACACAGAGACACAGTATGTGCAGTGGCTGGTAAGCTGCCTTGTGGTGTGGAAGTCCACAGTCGGTCTCTGTGTCTTCCTCTCGTCTGTTCTAGTGGGAGGCTGGATCTTTTCCAATCCTGATGGAGTGTGTTCAACAGGAAACGCCAATTACCAGTATGCCACAACTTTGCCTCTCTCTGCCCCCCACACTCACCACGGCTGTGAGCACTATCCTGGCCTCCGAGGGCACCGGCAGGCTCCCTATCCTTCTGCGTACATGCATAGAAACCATTCTCCCTCAGGTGTGTGATTTTGCTAATTAAGCCCTTGGGGGTGCGGGTAGAGGGGTGGAGGTGCAGAGAAACGGATAAACAGTGAGTAGTAAAAAGAAGTATCTGGAGATGGAATCCCTTCCATCTAATATAGGTAATAGTATTGTATTAATAGAAGAGAGAGAGAGAGAGAGAGAGAGAGAGAGAGAGAGAGAGAGAGAGAGAGAGTGAGTGGGGGAGGGGCAGAGAGAGAGGGAGACACAGAATCCCAAGACAGGCTCCAGGCTTTGAGCTGTCAGCACAGAGCCTGATGTGGGGCTTGCACCCAAGAACTCTGAGATCATGACCTGAGCTGAAGTCAGATGCTTAACCCACTGAGCCACCCAGGTGCCCTATCATTTTAATGTTTTATTTTGCATACAAATAGTTGATTATATAGTTATAACATTAGTCGTGTTTTATAATTATTTTATAAGACACTCAGTCTCCTGGTTTCTTATGGGGCTGAAGGACCTCCTCTCAGGGCGCTGGAGTACTCAGCATTTCAAGCTGTATCTCTAAAAGCCAAGTGGTAGGGGCTCTGAGACACTCAGTTCACTGCCTTCACGGGGATCTTTTCTACACTTATATTACATGGTTCCATCCAGGGGATGCTGGGCCCAGTACTGGAGAGCTATTAGGAAGACCTCTGGGAAGCCAGGTCACCCTACAACCTGGCTTTGGGTTGATTCGGTAGGAGACATGCAAAGCCAGCCTTGATAACTTTTGCAGCCTGATTATTTTTTTTAAGTTGGTGCTGGTGGTTGTGTTGACTGCCACCTAGTCTGCCTTGGCCTTGCGTAAGCCCAGACACGGCCTGCTTTTTAGATTTGTAGGGAAGAAAGGAAAAGTGGAGCCAAGGGCAAATATTTATTGAGGGCTGTCTATGAGCTGTGTTCTGTCGAGGAACAGATAAGAAAAACACCCCGCTCTACAGAGATTCTATTCTCAAATGGGGAGGTCAACACTAAAGGAAAGAAATGAGTAAGATTCAAGGTGCTTGGGTGGCTCAGTTGGATAAGCATCTGACTCTTGATTTTGGCTCAGGTCATGCTCTCACGATTCATGAGATAGGACCCTGCGTCGAGCTCTGCATTGATGGTGTGGAATCTGCTTGGGATTCTTTCTCTCTCTGTCTCTCTCATTCAAAATAAAGATGAGTAAACATTAAAAAAATTTAAAGAAATAAGTAAGATTCAAGTGTTAAGATCCCACCCTGAGCTCTGTCAGCAGGGGGCTTTCTTGGCCACCGGCTGTCTCTCTCTGTTGTCCTTTCATGTGCTACTCCCAGCAGGCTTGAGAGCTGCTGTAGGAAGGAATAGAATGTAACTTAATGATACCAGAAAGTGGGCAGTGTTCTCACTCTGCTTCCCGGTTCTTTCTCATGGTCAGCACATAAAACACAGCTTCTGAGCCCCTGCTACACACCAGGTCCTTGTCTGGACAGTGGGGATAGGAAGGTGATGAGGTGTAGTGTCTTCCCTGAGGAAGCTCAGGGCTGTATGAATACATGAATAATGAATCATAACACAAGGCAGTGAGAGCTCTCATTTGGTCCTCGGACCTGTAGTATCACCTGGGAACTTGTTAGAAGTGTAGACTCTTGGGTTCTTCTTCTGGAAGAGTCCACATTTTAACGAGATCCCTAGGTGATTGCTATGCATGTTAAAGTTTGAGAAACATTCTGGAACACACCTAAGCCCAGGTGCTGTGGGAATGAAGGAAAAAGAGCAGCCATAGCTTCCCCAGAGGGGTTAACCCTTAAGTTGAGATCTGCAGGGTGAATGAATAGAAGCAGACAGAGGAGGGAGTGAGCAGAAGTGGAGGTGGAAGGCAGGGGGCCGGGGAGAGGCGAAGGTCCCTGAGGTAAGAGTGCTGTGAGCAAAGGCACAGGGAGGAGAGGACCGTTTTGGGGGAATGGATTTGGAACAGAGTGTGGATGGAGAGGTGGAGGATGCAGAGCTGAGGCTGAAGAAGTTACAGGTGTCACATCCTGATAAGGAGTGACTGGGCCAGCCAGATGTCTGCACTGGAATGTTCTTCCTCACTCTTCTCTGTCTCCTTCCATCCTCTCTCTTATATACACACTATTTAAGCACATGGAGAGTCACAAACATAGAAGACACTATTCTTGAGATGTTTAAATTAATTTACTTGGGGTTGCTGGGAAGAATAAGATGCTGGTCCTCAGAAATCTCATCTGGGTGGGGCACCGGCGGGCCCTTCGGCTTGTGTTGAGGGGATGCTGACATTGGTCCGTTCTTCAAGGGGAGTGAGTGTGGTGATGAGTTAGATGGATCTGTGTCACAAAGGGCAAATCACCCCTCCTCTCCGAGCTTCATGTACAAAGTGGAGAGGACAGGTCGCTGTTGTGAAGAGTAAAATGTGAACAGGATGTGGCACGTGGTTGACATTCAGTATACCCAAGGGCCTCCTGCTTTTCTGTTTCCCTCAGAAAGTACTAACAAACCATTGGCACCTATAGCACAAGCCACGGTTATATTTTGGCCTAGAATAATATCATTGGCCACCATCTTTGTATGTTCTACACACCCCATCAACTGAAATGTTGTTATTTCCCCAAAGTGAATTTGATAGAAAGCTCCAGCAATAACCTGCAAGTTTTCTCCGGAGCTGACAGCTGGACTTCCTTATCCTCCACGCCCCACGCCAGCCTCCTGTCTGTACCCCACACCAGTGGGCCAATCAATCCAGGGCCCAGGTAAGACCAACACCAGCGACTTGCTCATTGGTGGTCTTGGGGATTTACATTAGCACTGGAGACTCAAGTTCATTCTTTTTTCTCAGGTGGCTTGGCCTAAGCCATTGTCCTGACTCCTAAGCCACTAGGATGGGAACGTAAACAACAGATGGACCTTTCACTCCCAGAGAGGGGGAGTGGGAGAGCACCTGCTCAACTGTATACTCTTTCTTTTGTAGCTTTGGTTTTATTCTTTTCTTTTTTATTATTTTATTTTAGAGAGAGAGAGAGAGAGAGAGCAGGGGAGAAGGGCAGAGGGGAAGAGAGAGAGATAATCTCAAGCAGGCTTCATGCTCAGCGCAAGAGCCTGATGCAGGGCTTAATCCCATGACCCTATGATCATGACCTGAGCTGAAATCAAGAGTTGGATGCTCAACCAACTGAGCCACCTGGGCACCCCTGGTATTCTGTTTTTAAAAGGGAAGAGGCATTATAGCCCAGAACCATCTGTCTTGAGTCAGAAATATTGTAAACCGTGGTGGTAGCAGATAGACACTGACTATAGGGGAACTGAAGGGAAAAGTGTAAATAGACACTGAGAATTCAAGACCCCGGATTGTCCGTGTTCTCATAAGTCACCCATCTGAAACGGGGAACAGACGGTGGGTGCCTGGACCGCAATCCAGGTAACAGAGCAGGGTGCAGCATGCAGGACCTTTGGCGTAACTCACACACCAGAGACCTGCATTTCGTTCTAACTTCTGGAGATCCGTGTGGGGAAGAGGACAGGAAGGGACCTTGGAGTTTGATGGACACGGGCGTTAGCCCTGGTTCTACCTGTTCCTGACTTTGTGGCTTCAGGCAGTTTTCTTAGCCTCACTGACCTTCAGCTTTCGTATCACTAAGGTGGAAACAATACAAGCTGCTCTGCTATGGTGAGCTCAAAAGGAGAACTTGCATTAAAAAGCTTTGTAAGCAGTAATGTTCTATACAAATGTCAGCTGTTGTGTTCAGTTCTGTATGCAGAGTTTTGAGAAAGTCCTAAAAGGGATTCCAAATTAAAAGGTGGGTCTTGGGAAATGTCTGATGACTTGTGATTTGCTGGTCTAGAAAATGTTAGGGGAACATTGTGCTTTGGTCTATAGCAGGGCTGCTCACACTTAAATGTGTGTTAGAGTCGCCTGGGATGCGGGGCACCTGGGTGGCTCAGTCAGGTACGTGTCTGCCTTAGGTCATGATCTCATGGTTCATGGGTTCGAGCTCTGCGTTGGGATCTGTGCTGACAGCTCAGAGCCTGGAGCCTGTTTCAGCTTCTGTGTCTCCCTCTCTCTCTGCCCCTCCCCTGCTCATGCTCTGTTTCTCTCTCAAAAATAAATAAACATTAAAAAAAAAAGAGAATCACCTGGGACGCTGTTAAAATGCACAATCGGGGCACCTGGGTGGCTCAGTTGGTTAAGCATCTGACTCTTGATTTCGGCTGAAGTCATGATCTCACGGTTTGTGACATTGAGCCCCACATCAGGGCTCTGTGCTGACAGTGGAGTCTGCTTGAGATCTTCTCTCTCCCTCTCTCTGTGTCCCTCCCCTGTTTGCACAGTCTCTCTCTCAAAATAAATAAATAAAAACTTAAAATAATGCACAATCTGATGAACAGATCTGGCTTGGAGCCCGAGATTCTGCATTTTAACAAGCTTGTGCGGGTGTTGCTGGTGTTGCTATGATTTTGATGGTTTTGATCCTGATGTTGCTGGGGCAAAATCAAGATCTAGTGCTGGGCTGCCCCATGTAGCAGCCAGTGGCCGCCTGTGGTGGTTGAACCCTTGAAATGGAGTAGGTCCCCATGGAGGTGTGCTATGAGTGTAACACACACAGAAGTTTGAAGACTTAGTAGGAAACAAAGAATTAAAATCTCAACTCTCTCTCTCTCTCTTTTTTTTTTTTTACCTTGAATGCATGTTGAAATAATAATATTTTGCATGTTTTTGGTTCCATAAAATATTAACAATAAGTACATTTTTCCCCTACTTTTTCTTTTTTAAAATATGTAGCTACTAGAAAATTTAGCCTTTCAGTTATGGCTCATGTTTTATTTCTATTGGTCAGTACTCAACTGGAGTATCTAAAGGAAAAACACGGATTCGGGTTGTGATAGGAAGTGAGAAAGGGAGTCCCTGAAGATTTTAAATGATCATGTGGCAGGTTCTGTCCTAGATATTTTGTTAGTTGTTTACAATATTCAGCGACATCCACAAGGTGGCTGTTAAAATTCCTATTTTAGTGTTGGAGATACCATAGCTCAGAAGCATTAAAAATGTCCTGAAGGTCACCCAGTAGGTGGGCATGGTTTTCCCACTGGCTCTGGAGGCATCAGGAAGGGGCCCTGCCCTGGACAATTGTGTAGAAGAGTTTCTTTTAGAGATAGGTCCCAAATCACAGCAAATGATTAACAACAAACAACAAACAACAAGCAAACAGCCAAAGCATGGGCTTTTGCAGGTTTTATGTGGCCCAGCAAGGTCTATAGTATCTGGACTATGCACGGAGTGCAGGATGGCATTTCTATTTTTAGTTTCCTCAGCAGCATATTTAACCCATTCCTGACTCTACCAAGATTTTGCTAGAGAACAGCAAATGTGTCCAGTGCCGTCACTGCGTAACAAACCTATTCTCACGTAGCGCAGTATCAGGCGATGCAGAGACTCTGAAATGTCAGGACATTGTGATGACTGAAGGCTTAGAGCACTGGCGTTTACCCTACCTGTGCCAACTGCAGTCATTTCATCAACACGAGTGCAAAATTTGCTGCACATTACAGTCAACTGGAAAGCTTTACAAAGTCCTGATACCCAGGCTGCATCCCAGACTGGTAGAAAAATCAGGATCTCTGGCGGTAAGACCCAGGCATCAATGTTATTTTAGAACTTGCTAAGTGATTCCAACGTGCAGCTGGGTTTGTGAACCAGTGCTGTACATAAGAGATGTCCAAAAAGGTGGTCTAGCTCGCTGGCCTTTCTGCCAGGGACCAGAGCTATTGGGGAGAGATGAGCAGTGGAAGAGTTAAGTATATAACAACCACCATTTGGTGAGTGCCCTGTGCTAGGCATTGTATATTCATCTTTATCTAATCCTCACCACAGTATCTGTAATGTGTGCATAATTATCACTCCAAATCTTGAAGATAAGGAAATTGAGCCTCAGAGGTATTGATTGGACCAAGGTCATGGAGGCAGTAAGCCGTAGACTGGGATGCGAGCCCAGATTTTCTGACCCTTTGTGTCCCGATTGTTATGTATGTCCTGTCCCCTCTCTTCCAGTGAGGGGTCTCACTCACAGGCTATGCTGTCCAGATACCCTCCTTTTGCACCCCTGCCCATCTCCACCTCCAGAAATGAAATGCTCTGTTCAGAATCGAACTTGCTAGTGGCAGGGCCAAGTATCAAAATTCAGGTCAGGACACCTCGCTGTCTGCTTATTCCACTACATTTCACCGCTTCTCCACAGAAAGATGGCCCCTCTGGGTCAGAGCTGGAAATAAAGCCATGGTGGGGTGCTCTTTCCCGAGGCCTGGGCCCTCAGCAAGCATCTGTGTCTCTGTCTCTGCAGCCCCTACCCGTGCCTGTGGACCATCAGCAACAGCAGCGGGGCCGGACCAGGCCCTGATGTGCACGCGAGCTCCCCCGGGACATTTCTCCTGGGGAGCCCAGCTGTGACTTCGCCCCTCTCTGCCCAGGCACCCACGTCAGCTGGTGTGGAAGTTCTGGGGGAGCCTTCGCTGACCAGCATTGCCGTGTCCACCTGGACAGCAGTGGCCTCCCATCCCTTCTCAGGCTGGGGTGGCCCGGGTGGGGGAGGGCGCCATTCTCCCTCTTCACTGGATAGTTAAGAGGATCCTAGGGAAGGTGTCAGCGGAGAACCTTCTATGTGTAGAACTTTTAGAAACCCCAGCTACGGATTCCAGGAAGTTATACTGCGGGGCGGGTTCGGGGGGGGGGGGGGGCCCTGCCCAGTGAGCAGGAGAGTTGGGTGGGTTACGGGAGATGATTTGGTTTGGTGAGCTTCCTGGTTTCTTTTCACATTCCGTTTTCTCTGCAGCTCATTGGCGACATGCTTAGATAACCAAAAGTTATTGAGTACCTTCCTTGGCCCTGGCCCCTTATTTCAAATGATTCTAGAAGGCCCCACTTCCTGTTCTGTGGAGGTGGTGCAAAGCTATTAAGTAAGCTCTGAGTTTACCTGGCCTGAGGCTTCCCAGCCTTGTGCAGCCCTGGAAAGTATCTGTGGCCACAGGGCTTCTGCTTTGAGACCAAGGGAGGGTGTAAGTTCGCAGAGTGCAGTTAATACACATAGAGCTAATCACGCTTTACTCACAGCACCATGCCTGGAATTGAGGAAATGAGATCATGCCCTTCCCTTGCTCAGCAACCTTCCCTGGCTCACCATTGCCTACAGAACGAAGTCATACTTCCTGGCTGGAATGATACCGTCTACCGTGGAGCCTCCAATCTCATTTTCAGCTTCAGTTTCCATCATTACCCCGTTAGTGTCCTACAATTCAGTCAAGGCAGACATTCTGCCTGTTGTCTGAAAGTTCAGTGTTCTTTCCCGCCTCTGTGCCTTCCCTGTGCCTCAGCTATCCTTCTTGGTTCGGTCCCACCTGTGTGACTCCTGCCCATCCTCTGGGGACTGGCTGAGGTGTCATTGCCCACATCATACTCCTGATGTGCCCGGGCTCATGTGATCTTGCCTGGCTGCCTGCCGCCCCACCGGTTTTGCCTCTGTTGTGAAGCTCACCCCATCCTGCCTTGTGTTTTTGTTACCTGTGAGTGTGTCTCTCTCCCACTAGACTGTGAGCCCCTTGAGGGGGAGGACTAGCCTTCTTGTCTTTGTACCCCCGGTACTGTGCCTTGCCTATAGTAGGTGCCCAATAAACACTGGCCAAATGCAACTGGTGTGCAGTGCATGTGTGCGAAGAGGACAGCCATGGAGCTTGCTGGGAGGCAAAGCTCGGAGACACGTGTCCGGGACAGGGTAGAGTGTCAGTGTTGGAAGCCCGGGAACGTGCTGTATTACTCAGGGCTCCTTGTCTGAGGCCAACGTGCAGTAACTGATGAGCTGGAGAAGGTGTGGGTACAATGGTTCCAAATACTGGTCCTTGGATCCCCTGTGCCAAGATCACCCGGAGCACCTGTTAGAAGCACACATTCCTGGGAGCACTCCGTACCTACTGGATCAGGCTCTTTAGGGCTGGAGTCCAGGAATCTGCTATTCAAACAGGTGCTCCAGAGCCATGGTTGGAACCTACTTGCCCAGAATAGGGAAATCGAGTGATAGATCCTGCAGGAACCTCATTTCAGGTAAGAGTTTCAGCCTCCGCCCCAGCCAAGGTTGTTGCTATAGCAACAATGTAGCCAGTTAGCAAAATTGCTGAGTCCTTCCTTTGCTTTTTGCCTTTGCAACCACTCCTGGATGTGCTGATAACTAGGGAGTGAAGTTTCCAGACCTGCATGATGCATAGCTCTCCCAGACCATTATCCCACTGCACTGACTAAGCAGTCACTTGCGGGGGGTGGCGGGGGGGGGGTCCTCTCAGGGAGTTGAAGCTTCCATTTGGACCCTGGCAGTGGCTCAGCTTCTCCCACCACTGTTTGGTCAGCTGAGCCCGCCCACGTCCACCCCACACCAAGCCTTAGTCTGGGGTGTCCAGACGTGACATTCTTGAGTCCTTGACTCTTTCTGCATCGAAGTCTCCTTTAACGCAGTGATGATTCTGTGCTGTTCCATTGTCGCACTCGGATCTCTGGAAACAGTGCCACTTCAGCCACATGGTGTCCTGGGAAGCCACTGTGTGGTCTCAGGGCTGCCTGCCCAGTGCTCTGGGTCCCTAACTGATGCGTGAGTGATACAGGCACAATGTACCAACACGGCTGCTCTTTGAAAAGCTGCTTGCTTAGCACATGTGTGAGGCAGGGCTGGTTTGGGTTCCCTAGTTCCCCTGTGACGGCGTAAGAGGCCATTAAGATATTAATATATTAGCATCTCTGCAGGATGGTATTTTGGTAGGTTAGCCAAAGTGGCCATTCCTCATTCTGTTAGAAGTTTAGTCTCTGGCAGCCTCCAGCGGCCCAGCAGACCTGCCACAGGCCTCTGCCCTGGTCACCAAAGCCATTAGTCAGCAAGTGCAGTTAGGTCCATGAACCTGTGTCTGGTCTTGGCCTTTCTGCCCCTGCCCCCCGCCTGGAGCAGGCAGAAGGCGCGGCCCCGGACAGAGAGCAGAAACAAGCTGATAACCTTTGTTCTTTTTCCACTCATCTTGCTCAGGTGGTCCGGTCCTCTGCAGAGTGACAATGTGAGCATTAGCTGCATTTGGGGTGATTACACTTCATCGGTCTTCTAGGATGCTCAGCATAGAAACTGTGATTATTTTTTTTTGATGTTTTTATTTATTTTTGAGAGACAGAGCATGAGTGGGGGAGGGACAGAGAGAGAGGGAGACAGAATCCGAAGCAGGCTCCAGGCTCTGAGCTGTCAGCACACAGCCCGACGCGGGGCTCAAACTCACACAACCCCAGGATTGTGACCTGAGCCGAAGTCAGACAATTAACCGATTGAGCCACCCAGGTGCTCCAAACCTGTGATGATTTTTAAACACCTGAAATGGTAGCTGGTTCTGCATAGAGGGTCGATATCTGCATGGTGTTGATCATGTAGCCAGAACAATATGCTTTTTTCTCTGGGTAGTTCGGGGCTAATTTCTGCTGGGAGAACAACCCTTGATTGCTTAAGTCATTTTAATGACTGACAGAGTCTCTGATGTCCTAGACGAACTTCAGAGCCTTTTTTTTTTAACAAATATTTTTTAATATTTATTATTTTTGAGAGAGAGAAAGAGAGACAGGGAAGGGCAGAGAGAGGGAGACACAGAATCTGAAGCAGGCTCCAGGCTCCGAGCTGTCAGCACAGAGTCCGATGCCGGGCTCGAACACACAAACGGTGAAATCATTACCTGACCTGAAGTCAGAGGCTTAACTGACTGAGACACCCAGGAGCTTTTTACCCCACCTCTTGCTCTTGCAGCTCATTATAAAACAATAGTGATGCCACTTTAGAGATTTAAACCTGTCACATTGAATTTAAGAGAAACTTAAATCCCAGCGGAATAAAGACTTAATACAATTCTTTTAGACAGGCAGTAGAGATTTTTAACTATCCCAAAAAACTTCTCTGTTGAAGTGTCTCCCTTGTGGGGTCTTTATTTGGTCTGTGTGGCTTCCGTAGCCCTCCCCTCTCCCAGTGAGCCAGCCTTGTCACCAAACACCTCTGTCTGCCGTACCTAGACCAGGTGCTTCCAGATGCTTCCAAATGCTTCCTGTGGCTCAGTGGGTGCCTCCTAGGACTGAGTGGAGGGGAGGGGAGGTGCTGATATGAGGGGAGTGTAAAAACTATGCTGTTAAGAAAAAAAGTCTCAATAAAAGATATTTGAAGCAGTAGGTATTTGCCACTTGCCCCCAAGACTGGACTAGATTTGGGTGAATATCAGTGAGTCGAAATATCACGTTTGTGGAGGATATGGCTTCTGTTTTATGGACTGGTGGTCAAAGCTGGAGAACAGCACCTGGGGCATTGCACTGGCATGTGTTTCAGCTCCCTCCCTCTTATTTACTTTACCCCCTTGCTGGCTCCTGGCCAGATTGGTAGACCATGGGCTTCCTAGAGCAGAGGTGGGGGGGGGAGGGGCGGATATGCAATGACAAAAAGGGTGTAGGGAAGAGCCTCTGTCGTCTGAAGGTATCAAATTTTTTCTAGCCTCGTTCTAGAGACATCTGTGTCTGCCCAGCAGCCCAGCCTTCTGGGACAAGAATTGCACCCCCCCCACTCTCTTGGGGGGAACTGCCTCCCCTCCTCCCAGTTCTCGGGTCTTCAGTGGGGGCCACATGTTCACATTCCATCCTACTGAGTCCATTGGTTTGGGGATCTCTGTCACTGGCTACTGGTGTCCCATTTACTCCCAGAAGAGCAAGCAGCCCAATCCAGTCACACAGAGGCTCGTTCATTCCAAGTTTCACTATGTTACAGGCCATGTTAGGCCTGTAAAAATGCACCAAAAAAGCCTTCAAGAAGGAAGAAATGGAGCCGAAGTTTGATACTGATTATGAGCAAAATGGAATTGGGAACACCTATTAAGGCAAATGGTTAAAAACGGTGGCCAGTAGAAAGCTTTGTTAGCACACACGACTAACCTAGAAAAGGGAGGTCATCCCTTAAGGTCAAGACTTTCCCACTAGAGGATCTAACATATGGTCTCTGCAGGTCTCTACTGGCTAGATTCTGTGCTAAGCACAAGGCACAATCCAGCTGGGCAAACATCTCTCTCTGGTTGACACGTGGAGACTCTCCCTACTGTGGCTGGGTCCTAGTTGGGGTGCGGTCATGGTCTCCCGGCTCTCAGCTCGTCTCCCTGGTGATAGCACACACATCTTGGTTATTGGATCTTGGATCATGAGCAAAGGGGCTGCAGGGGAGACTGCTGTTTTCATTAGCAGAATCGAACCCAGATCCTTTTCGGCTGGCAATGGAGGGAGAATATTCTGTGAGGAGGGGGCAGTTGGATTTTGCAGCCCCTAGATTTCTGATGAATCTTTCAAATCACCACAGCCTCTGCCGTGCTGGGGCTCTATGGCCAGCTCAGGTAAGGACACATGACTGTTCCACAATGACACACAAATGAAGCTGTAACGTCTTTTTCTTTTTTCTAGAGGCTTAGTGCTTATAGGAGGAAACTAAACCTAACAGGTTACATACATCTAGAAAACTTGGTAAAATTCAATAATCTTCATTTTATTGGAATCCATTTAAAAAATTTTTATTTGTATTGAGATGTAACCTTCAGTAAGTAAATAAATCTGAAGTGTATGGCTTGATGAATGCTTACAGATGTAACTACGTATAGAACTCCCGTCAAGATCAAGATGTAGAACATTTTCAGTATCTCAGAAGGCCCTCATTGTGCCCCTTTCCAGGTAATACTCACCCCCAAGATAAACACTCTTCTGACCACTATCCATGTATATTAGTTTAACCTGTTCTTGACCTTCATACAAATGGAATCCAATGGGAAGGACTGTTTTGTGTCTGAATACTGTGTCTGTATCTCCCTGTCTAGCTCCCACCTAGGCCTCCATTCTGGAAGATTATCTTTTCATTCAACTGAGAAATACCCTCAGCAGACAATTAAATTCATTGATCTCCAAATTAAGACCGATGTCCAGAAGGAAGCAGACATTTTTTCTTTGTGGTTTCCTACCTTCTCTCTGGATCACTGGCAGAGAGAGTGTCTACCTTCTTTTCACAGATCTTTACTCTCTCCCTCTTGCCCAATGAGGACCACACCATAGCAAAGTAAATTTAGCCCATGCGCACTTCTGGTGGCTGAAGAATTGTTTTGTCACAGGGGTTTTAGAATGCATGTATTGCATTCCCTAATCCATTCCCTTTTCAGATGAACAAACATCAGTTTAGCAACACCCATGAATGGAGTCAGTCCCAGCAAGTGATAGGATTTGAAAGCCAATGAAAAAGAACCCTCTAAGAATGTGTTTCCTGGAGGCTGACCTGCTCTAGATATTCCCCCCCCCCCAATTTGTGATTCTTTTGGGTTGAGACAAAAAAAATCCAACCCTCTTTTACTATGTAAAGATTATCTGTGGTGAATATCTAGTTAGTGTTTTATTGCTTACAATACTGCCGGCAATACAAATTATCGGATTATGAAGCTAGTAATTGAGCGAGTTCCAGAGAGAAGGATATCAGGTTGAGGTTAAGAGATTATTGATGACTGCGTCAAACTCGGCTGATGTTTGGCAGTCAAGAGACAATAAGAAAGCACAGAGTGAGGACAGAATCAGCAGGTATGGAGGGCGTGGTGTAGCAATCATTTTTACTGGGGGCCACTGTTTCCCCTCACTCCGTGGTTGATGGTGACGAGGACCAGGGACAGAATGTTAGATGAGCCAGTAACCCACTTCTAACTTGTAAATCACTGTGTGAAAACCCACCAAGTATCTATCTGGAATTGGACTAGGGGCAATAGAATTGGCCATGTTTGTTGCCAAAGCTCAGTAGGGCTTTGGCATTGACAGGCAAGTGTTTTGCATCTGTGCTGAAGATTATTTTTTAATATTTTATTTTTAAGTAATCTCTACACCCAACGTGGGGTTCGAACCCACAACCCTGAGATCAAGAGTTGCACACTCTATCAACTGAGTCAGTCAGGCGCCCTGGGGATTTTTAAGTTTAATGCTATAAGAAGTAAGGATTTTCTACAGTGAAGATCTTGAAGACCAATACAATTTCGCCTCTGATGAATGTTGGTCTAAACAGTATAGGGGAAAGAGCGCTGAGAGCAATGGGCACAGAGAAAGAAACGAAAATTTACATCTCAGGTCTGTCACTGGCACTGAGCAACTTACCTCACCTCAGCAGACTTCGGCTTACTTACCTATAAGACAGTGTCCTATAGCAGTAGATTTTATAGAGTAAGATGACATTCGTATCAGTCAGCATTCCACTGGAGAAACAGAACTGGTAGATCATGTGTGTATGTGTGTGTGTGTATTAGTCTATCTATAAATAAAATCATAAAGGTTTGGGGTTCCTCAGCTATAATCAAAACTCTGTATGTACAGAGTCCACCTGGGCCACTTAGCATCACCTCTGCGGACCTTGGGAAGCAGGGGGAACCGATGCAAACATGAAGTGCATGCTGCCTGCTTTTCCTTGAGTGATGAAGTCTTTTGTCTCTGACCCAGGAATCCTGTGTCTTTTTCCAACTTCCATGACCCTGGCCCTGGCAGGCTAAGCTGTTATTTTGGAAGGAGGGGAAAATCTTAGATCCTTCACAGGTTTTGATAGTAACAACAATCTTGAAATTGATGTGTGGTAGTGTCCCCTCCCTAAGAAGAGAGATAAAAAGGGAGAGAAAACTTCAAGGTAACCTGGCTATATGCCTATGTAATGATATCCCTCATGACCTTGTAAACTGAGACTACTTAATCAGACTATATGTTTGTGTGTTACCATATGTGGGAGAGAAAGAAATAGAAAATGTATAAAAAACTATGCTATGTGACGTTTGGTGCTCAGTTCTTTGGATACGAACCCAACTGAGCAGTGCTGGCACAAATAAAGTTGCTTCCTGGAAATTAAAAGCCTCGGTGTCATGACTCTGTGAGAGAATCCTGCTACGGATGTATATCATTCCCATGTATGTTCTGGCAAATTTCCTAGTATATATGAATCTATAACTAATACAAACAACTGTTTTTATTAACCTCTATAAGTCATTTGCCGTTTATTTAACAGGAAATGAGTTACAAATCATTTAAGCATCCCACAGTTGATCTCAGCTCAGGTCTTGATCTCAGAGTCATAAATTCAAGCCCCGTGTTGGGCTCCACTGGAAAATGAAGCCTACTTAAAAAATATTATATCCATATATTAAAAACCTAAAAATTAAACCATTAATTCATTTCAATGATTTCATTACCATTTTTTAGATAGTTTTAAATTTTATGAGCAAATCTTAGACTTTTTGTCACTCCTGTACCTAGCTGTCCTGTACCTAGGACAGTTAATTTCCTCTTGCTTTCTGTTACAAACAGTGCTGCAGTGAACATTCTTGTGCATGCCTCTTGTGTGCATGTGTGTGAGTGTCTGCAAAGTCACTGCAGAGACACCCCAAGAGGGGACTCCCCAACTTAGGGTAGGTGCAATTCAACTTTGGTCGGTATTGTTAAATTGTCCTCTAGATTGTTTGTATCCATTTACAATCCAGTAGTAATATATAAGTTTCCAACTTTGCCAACATCCTGTATTACTGAGCTATTAACATGATGTAATGTGCATGGCATAACATTTTATCTGGTTGTCTTAATTTTCACGTTTGTTGAGGTTGAGTATCTTTGCATTGCATGATGGCTGTTTGGGCTCTCTCTTCTATGAAAAGCTGTTTCATTTCTTATGTCCATAATTCTTATGAGTAGTCTGACGTTTCTTTTATGAAGTTCTGGATGATGTTTCTTTGTTGGTAGATGTGGATCTACTGTAAGGCAAATGAGACAGCCTTGTTTGTATACGTCTCCTCCAATGCCCTGGGAGAGAGCACAACAATATGTTCATATGATCATATATTTTTGTAAAATTTGCAATGGTAAGATATTTTTATGCCATTTGGTTAAGACCAATTTTTCTTTTCACTCCCTTCTGTAACACCTCTCTTTGTGTGGAGAAGTGTTGGGCATTTTTGGAATCTGACTAAAGGGAAACTGAGCTGGAAACACATTTAATTTGGACTTAGGGAAATATGTATATGGGGTTCTTAGTTACTTCCATATTATGGCTGCCCCCCCGTTATAGACATGGCATCCAGCCAGACTCCTACTTTTCATGACATGGAAATGCAGTGCCAGAGACTGCACTATGATACAAACATGTCGTATGGCACCTGGCATAGAGTTTGGGTCATGGAAGAGAAACAAGATTGAAGTGTACAGACCTAGGGGCACCTGGGTGGCTCAGTCAGTTAAGCGTCCGACTTTGGCTCAGGTCATGATCTCACATTCCATGAGTTCAAGCCCCACATCGGGCTCTGCGCTGACAGCTCAGCTCAGAGCCTGGAGCCTGCTTCAGATTCTGTGTCTCCCTCTCTCTGTTCCTCCCCCACTTTTGCTCTGTCTCTCTGTTTCTCAAGAAGGAATAAATGTTAAAAAAAATTAAAAACATGTTAAAAAAAGAAACGTATAGACCCAGAAGGTGCTGCATGGAAATTTTATCCAGCGATCCTGTGTACGGACCTGTGAGTAGGAGACTGTGGTGATCATTGACACCTTGTCAAAATGGAAATTTTTTCCTGCCAGGAATATACTCAGTAAAGCATAAAAAATAGGCATAAATGCACCACACTCTTTCTCTTGTGATGGGAGTTACATAAAATGGAATGTATTAGAGTTTCTGTGTTTGTAAGGCACACATCTTTAACAGTACTACAAATGGCAGATATATGTGTAAGGGCTCAGATGTAAAAGAAACTTGATACAAGCTTTCCAAAAATGGACAATTCTAGAAATTTACATGAAGTTACCAATAGCTAGTTGTGAAGATGAAAGTACCAACTCTCCACCCCCTAAACAAAAAATCAAACCCCTCACACCGTTTGATCAGCTATGTTAGTTACATGAGTTATTGTTCAAGTTTCTCTATAGGAAAAATAACTGTATGAAGAGGTGATCAAAGTATATAGCTTAAAAAATGTAGGCAGTTAGTGAATATAAATATGATGCCATTTCTAGCAGCCAAGATGGCAACCCAGGGCTGCTGTTAAGCAAATACCACAACAAGGTGGCTTCAAACAACAGAAATTTAAGTCTCTCACGGGTTTGGAAGCTAGAAGTCTGAAATCACGGTGTTGGCAGGGCCCTGCTCTTCCTGAAGGCTCTGGGGGTTGGGGGGCATCCTTGTCTTGTCCTAGCTTGTAGTGATTGATAGCAATTATTGGCGTTTCTTGGCTTGTAGATGCCTCACTCTGATGTCTGCCTCTGTCATCATGTGGTATTCTCCCTGTGTGTGTCTGTCTCTGTTTTCTCTTCTTATAAGGGCACCAGCCGTTGGATTCGAGCCAACCCCAATCAGTATGATCTCATCTTACCTAATTACATCTGCGAAGACCCTATTTTCCAAATAAAGTCACATTCTGAGGTTCAGCATGGACAGAAATTTTGCAGGGATACTATTCAATCCAGTACAGGGTATAAGCAAACTTTCTCCCTTTAAGTATTCCTAAAGGGAGAGAGTGAGAACTTCTTAGCACTTCCCTTTACTTGTTGGCTGGAATGCAGATGTAACACCTGGAGCTTGAGCAGTTATCTTGAACCATGAGGTGGAAGCCACGATTTGAGAATGATGGAAGAACAAGATGGAAGGATTCTGAGCTCACCATCCTCTTTGAACCCTCCTATCATCCTTAGACCTCTTTTGTCTGGGCTTTATCTACATAAGAAAAAAATAATCTTCTATCTTGTTTAAGTCATTTTTTTTTGTTTTGTGTTTTTGAAGCAGCAAAATCTATTCCTAACTTTTATGATGGCTTGTTATTTTCAAAAAATTTAAATCAGTTAAAAATTTTTTAATGTTTATTTATTTTTGAGAGAGAGAGAGACACACACACACACAGAGTGCAAGTGGGGGAGGGGCAGAGAGCGAGGGAGACACAGAATCCGAAGCAGGCTCCAGGCTCGGAGCTGTCAGCACAGAGCCCGATGCGGGGCTTGAAACCATGAACTGTGAGATCATGACCTGAGCTGGAGTCGGAGGCTCAACCGGCTGAGCCACCCAGGCACCCCTAAATCTCTTTAAAGATGCTTACTTTATGTGCTCTTCCTCATTGTGGTGTTGTTATCTCGGGTTCTTGGGGTCTAACTCTCCAGCTTACTGAGTCTGCTGACTTGCATTTGTGATGGAATTCTTGCTTCTGTATTTGTACTTCGGATTGGTTTGAATTGTGAGAGTGTTTTTTCAAAAAAGGTTTAAGCTCGCTTCTCTTGTCTACATCTGGCTCACCCCCAGCCTTTCCGGTTACTACTGCCGCAGGACTAACCACCCCAAGCTTTGGTACATGAAACAACAACCACTTATAATGCCTACGGTTTCTGTTGGACAGAAATTCGAAGCGGGCAGCACAGGGGCAGCTGGTCTTTGCTCCACAACATCTGGGACCTCAGCTGAGAAGAGCGGAAGCCCTGCCGCGGAGCACCTGCGGACGTGTTGATTGCACGTCCGGTGGCTGCTCTGTCGCTGGGACCTCGGCTGGAACTGTTGTCTTGGGTGCCTGCATACGGGCTCTGCCTGGGCTCGCGGCAGGGAGGCTGAACATGAGTGAACCTCGGAAAGAGAACCAGGAAGAAGCTGGTTAAAAGAGTGGTGGTTACAGTAAAACAGCAGAGTTGCCAGGATTGGGGGGGAAAGGGATGAATAGGGGGACAACAGAGGATTTCTAGGGTGGTGAATAGTATGTTTAGAGTGTTTTCAGGGAATACAGTGCCCGAGGGCTACTCTAACGATGGGTGCACATCATCCACTTGTCCATCCCACAGAATGTGAACCCTAATGTGAACTGTGGAGTTTGGGTGAGTCTGAGGCAGACAGTGTCGCGTTCATCGGTAGTGAGGACTCTGGTGGGAGACATGGGTAATGGGGGAGGCTGTGTGTGTGTGAAGGCAAGGGGGATTTGGGACGTGTCTGCAGCTTTTCATCAATTTTTCTGTGAACCTAGAACTGCTCTAATAAATAAAGCCTACTTAAAAAAATACTAACTTGTCTTTTATGACCTGGACTTGGAGGTCATAGCATCACTTCTGTCCTAGTCCCAACCAACCCAGATTTAAGGGGGAGGGAATGTGGACCCTACCTTTTGATAGCAGGCATGCCACAGGGAGAAAAGAATGGGCATGGGAACTATTCTTGTTGAAAGTTGTTGGCCATTGTTGAAAAACCCATCTGCCACGTCAGTCCAGTCCCAATTTTTTTTTTTTGAAAAATGCTTATTTACTTAGAGAGAGAGAGAGAGAGATAGTGAGCAGAGAGCCATGGGGAGGGGCAGAGAGCGAGGTGGAGAGAGAATCCCAAGCACACTCTGTGCTTTCAGCGTGGAGTCTGACGTGGGGCTCAATTTCACAAATTGTGAGATCACGACCTGCGCTGAAATCAAGAGTCGTATGCTTAACCAACTGAGCCACCCAGGTGCCCCTGTCCAGGCCCGATTTTAATGTTACTTTTTCAACTTGGGGCTTGCTCGTTCCAAAATTTTGAATCAATGCCAAGTCCAGAGCCTCAGGTCCACGGGTTTACACTGACCGACCCTAAATCCAATGTCTCAGTTCAAAGTTTTAAACTATCAAGGGAGAGATTTTCTCCCACTCAGAGCCCAGACAGGATGGATAATCTTCCACATAATTCTTTCTGTGCCAGTTGGACTTTCCCAAGTTCCGTCTCTTATGGACAATGTTGCCTTTTGAAGATCAGTGTTCTTATAACTGCCTCTGTTTTATTTTTTATTTTTTAGGCATCCTTCTCCCGCACTGGATGGAGCTCCCTCAGAATGGCCCCTGTGTCTCCACTTTGTAATTCTAACACCAAACACAAACACCTGTTCTCTGGTAGATGCTCCCCGAGTGTTTCTGAATGGAAATGAACTCTCTTCTATTTTGACCTCATGCTTCTGTCCTTTATTAAGTATCCATTCATTCATGCTGACTTCATTATTTCAGCTTGGTATTCTTTTAAAAAAATTATTTGTTGTTTAAAGATGGATAGATATATGGATGGGTAGATATCCAATAAATTAATAATGTTATGAGTTTAGCATTTATATGATTCCGTATATTTGCAAAGCAGCAAGCATAAATATTTCAGTCCAATGCATTTAGAAGGCAGCGGGGTAGAAAAGCTCCCCCTTTTCCCTCCTGTCTCTGTGCCTCTGAGGGGTGAGGCTTCCATTACTGTTCTAGCCACATTCTAAAGAGAGTCCACATTCCATACTTCCTCCCTCCAGTGTATCTCGTATGGACATTGAGACTCCTTTAAAAAGGCTCAGCCCTGGCTGAGCTCTCTGTCTTACCATTTCAGCAGAGCTGCTGGTCAGTGTCTTCCATGATGCAATTTGGGGATCTAACCTATCCCCCTGGGGATAAATGAAGTTAGGAGAAATAAGCCACGGAGCAAGTGTATTCAAAATAATATTTTAGAGGCGCCTGGGTGGCTCAGTCCGTTGAGTGTCTGACTCCTGATTTCAACTTTGGTCGTGATCTCAGGGTTGTGGGGATTGAGCCCTGCACTGGACTCCATGCTGAGCCTGGATCCTGCTTGGGATTATCTGTATTCCTCTCTCTCTGCCCCTCCCCTGCTTTCTTTCTCTCTCAAAATAAATAAATACACATTAAAAAACTAAAATAAAAAAATTAAATGTTTATTTTTGGGAGAGAAAGAAAGAGAGCAAGCATTAGCAGGGGAGGGACAGAGAGAGAGAGAGAGAGAGAGAGAGAGAGAGAGAGAGGATCCAAAGCAGGCTCCATGCTGACAGCAGCGAGCCTGACGCAGGGCTCAAACTCACGAACCACAAGATCATGACCTGAGCCAAAGTCAGATGCTCAACCAACTGAGCCACCCAGGTGCCCCCCAAAATAAAATATAATTTTTTGCTCACAAATGATATACTCACCATTATTTATGGCAGAATCTTTTCAACAATTACCAGGATATCTGTGCATCTCCTCAACCCCTCAGCAAATGTTCCCCATTGGTTCTCACAGGGATGGCTCTGAATTTTTCATGCTAATGGGGAGCCTAGGGCAGTTTTAAGCATTAGCCCCACCCCCCCAACCTCACTCTAGCATCAGTTTAACCTTCTGCCCCCTCCCTGCGATCCAACTGCTCTGTGGGTTGCATGATTAAGCAGCAAACATTGGCTTACTGGACCTTCAGCCCATTCATTTACATTTAATAATGAGAATAGTAATAAGAATAATAACTGGTATTTGTACTGTGCTTTGGAGTTTATAGCACATTTTCACATTATTTCACAACGTAAGATGTTATGGATCCATAGAGAATTGTTTGGAAATGCTGCTCTCATTCAGACACTTGCTAGCACGTTCCTGGGCTGTGACCACGGACTCTGCTCTCTGCCTTCCCGGCTCCTGAAAGGCTGCTGGCTCCATCTTCGACTTGGATTGTGTCACCTCACTGCTCAGAAATCTTCAAGGGCCCACAGTAGCCGATGTAAATATAAAGGTCACATTCCTTAGCCTGCTGTTGGAAATATTCCAGAATTGAGGGGCACCCGGGTCGCTCAGTTGGTTGAGTGTTTAACTTCAGCTCAGGTCATGATCTTGCCATTCATGGGTTTGAGCCCCATGATGGGCTCTGCTGACAGCTCAGAGCCTGGAGCCTGCTTCAGATTCTGTGTCTCCCTATCTCTCTGCCCCTCCCTGCTCATGCTCTGTCTCTCTCTCAAAAATAAATATTAAAAATTTTTAAAAAATATTCCAGAATGGAACTCAACATACTATTCGAGTCTAGTAGACTCTGTCTCCTTTCCTCCCAGACTCTTGGGGTTCAGAGTCCTTTGGCTTCAGCCCTTCTTTGTTTGAGAGATGCGGGTGGGAAGTACAGAACTCCCTACTTCTCCACCATCTTGGCCTCCCCCTACTATTCCAGTCTAATCTCCCATCATTCTTTTACATAAGATTTAGGCTCCAACCAATCTAATATTATCCTGTCTACATCTTAGTTTTGGCTCTTACTGTTCTCTCCATGTGAGACTGTCTCCTTTCATCTTTTCCTATTTAAATGCTCAGCACAAAATCCATCCTTGAGTTTTCTCTGATGACCAAACAGATCTTTCCCTTGTTAGCTTCCTATCCCATATTGTTTGTGTGATCCCTATGTCTGATTAAAAAAAAAACTGGTTAATTTAAAAAATATATAATTTTCTTTACTACCTAGATAGGTAGTGTCTTTGTAAGGACTCTAGATGCTACAATAAGAAAAACCTGAATCTCAGTAGTTTTATACAACAAGACTGTAGTTTTCACTCACTCGACCTTCCGATGTGGCTTCCTGGTTAGAAGAAGCCATTTTTTGTTCACAGCGGGTGTGGGTACAGAGATGAGTGACAAATCTGGGTCATTTTTGTCTTGTTCAACTGCAGTGAGTGTGTTCCACATCAAGAAACTTAGGAACAAGAAACGTCCAACTCCTTGACATTTTGCAACTGAGGCTTCCTCTCTGGCTTTTGGGATCATTTTTTTCTCTGTTCCAAGGAAGGGCTTTGCTCTAAACTGTATGGCAACTAACCCCAATGGCAGGTTTCCAAAGAAAATGGCTGAAATGATGATGGGATGGTAACTCTAGTTAAAGTATAAAGTCCTGGAAGTGAAAAGGAACGAAAGTTATACTGTGGCAATTCAGGTGCTCAGAGGTCGTCTGTGATATCTCTGCTTGCAGGTCCTTAAACCCTATCATGGACAGCACCTGGGTAGCTCAGTTGGCTGAGCATCTGACTCTTGAGTTTGGCTCAGGTCACGATCCAAGGGTTGTGGGATTGGGCCCTGTGTTGGGCTCTGCACTGAGTGTGGAGTCTGTTTGGAATTTTTTTTCTCTCTCTCTGTCCCTCTCTGCCCCGCTTGTGTGGGTGTTCTCCTTCTCAAAAAAAAAAAAAAAAAAAAAAAAAAAAATTAAATAAATAAAAATAAATAAGTAAAAAAATATATAAACCCTATCATGGAGATGGGTGGCTTTCTTCTTGTCAGGCAATTCTTGTCTGGGCAAGAGTTACACCATCTTGATGTATTCAAATTACAACCATAATGGGCCCTCCTAGAGACATTTGGTCTTCTCTCTTGTAGCAACTAAAATTTACTCATGGTTCAATCTTGATAACTTACCTCCCATCCATTACAAATGCCCTGTGTTATGGGAAGAATATTGTTTGTCAATTCATTGTTTAGTGGCCTTCCGATGCACCTTAATTGGCATGAACCGTACAGAGGATTGGGGTTTTGATCTTCAATTGAGGAGAACTTCAGGGCCAGGCCTGCGACAGGGTTCAGTTCAAAAAAACACAGTATGCCACCCCTCAGAAAGACCACCAAGGTAACCTATTGACAAAGCAAAACTGAATTTATTACTAATTGCAGTAAAGGAGTACATGCCACCTTGACTGAGTCTTAGAAGAGAAAAATCAAGGATTGATGTTCATAGGATTTGGGTGTCTGATTGAAGGGGAGTGTTTCAGTGATGATATCTGATTGGGAATGGACAAAGTCCATGATAAAACAGTTTAAGGTTGGTGGATACAGTGACTTGAGACTTTCGAAGCAGGTCTTGATAAGTTTAATAAGTTTAATAGTTTAATAAGTTTAATAGTTTAATAAGCAAGTAGTTTGTCTCATTGCCTGAGAAAGGGACCATTTGAGTAATGTATTATTCAGATGCATGGATTTTTAAGACATTTCTTAACCAATCAATAATGTAATTTGTGACTTCATCTTCCTGAAATGGTATCCTAGAATAAAGTCATGTTAATGTGGACAGTCTTCGTTCTTGATCCTCTTGTGCTGTGGGGTTGTAGGCACTTGGTTCTCCAGCACATCACATACTTATTGAATGTTGACTCTGTGCCAATAAGGGGCATCGGAGTGGAAGAAGGACTGAACGAATGAATCTGGCAGCACTGGTTAACAAAAGAAGAAACCTCTTCAGGTAAGCTGCACTGAATCCTAAAGTAGATGCAAATTACTAAAAACAAAGGTGAAATAGATGTGACTTGTAAATTTACATCTGCTTTAATACTTCTCATTTCAACTAAATGTAGTATGAAGCAGTAAATGCTCCCTGGATACTGGCTTTGCCAGGTACAGGTTCTGGGGACAATGAGCTGAAGAAAACCCGATTCCCTCTCATGTGAACAGGGTGTGTCAACCCTGCAACAGAGGCACACACAACGTGGTGAGCATGAGACCAGAGTGATGATTTCTGGGGCAGATCAGGAAGCCTTCATCCATGCAGAAGCTGACTCCATGTCTAGGGTAAGATTCATCCCTATGTCTCTAGCAACTAGATGGACATCTTAGCCTGAATACCAGCCATCATGTAGATCACACATTCTAACCTCAGGAGAGGATGAGAGTGGTTCCAAAGAGTGAAGCCTTGGCCAAAGACAAACTGGAGTCTTTAAGGGATCTCTGAGAAGGAATTGAGCTTCCATTGAGGGGAGTAAAGGAGTTAGAAAGGAAACTAGATTTGGGCCAACGCTGTCACTGAGCAATCCCTCAAGGATTTATGGTAACAAGAACCCAATCAGATAATCCACATGAAGTGATCTGTGATCATCAAACATTTTTTCAGTTGTTATATTTACTACCTTCGATTGTTGTTTACCTTCTAATGAGCACACCCTGTCTCTTTGATTATTCTGCAACCTCCTTATAGGTAGGGATCATGTCTCTTTGTGTTTCAAGTGGCCCATTAGCACACCCTGCACATAGAAAGTTTGAACACCTGGGGCCTATGGGTCCAGCTGAAAAGGCACATCTTGGTATGAGGACCTTCTGGGGAGAACCAGACACTTTCCCCAGATTTGTTGCCTGCCACTGAGCTTTGTGTCAGTGGGCACTGCTGTAGCCTCAGTGCCAAGGGGACCTGGGATGGTCCCAATTTTCCTCAGCTTCCAGGCCAGCTGCTCCTTTGGCTGAAGCTCTTCCATGGGCCAGGATGGAGGTCTCTGAGCATGGGACAAAGGGTCAGTTTAATATATGGGATTCCAGTGTCCCAGAGGAAAGACTGCCCTTGTCTCCTGCTCCCAAGCGGGATCTATGTGGGCAAATTGAAGACTGAAGCCTAGGCAGGGATCTAGCAAATTCCTGAGACAGCATGGGCAAGATTCTGAGTAGAATATAATAAGAGCTGGCAGTTGGATAATGAGAGGAAGACAGATATGTCAATCTAGGGTGATTTGGCCTTGACTGTTTCATACCTTTAATTCCTGAGCCTGTGAGAATGAGGAGGGTATAGTTACCTCCAATTAACCTTAATGCTGAATATTCTCATATTCAGCCATGCCCTAAGCGAATGTCAGAAGCTGGCTATGGTAATATATTTGCTTCCCCCTCTGTTGCTCACACCCCCTGTTTTAGAAAGTCTTTGGGATTCCTGTATCTCTGGTCTCTGAGGAAAGGACACTGGGACCAGCAAACTCAAGGGTGAGTTCATATACATCACGGCCCCCTTATTTCTAGATTGTCTCTAACACGAAGCAGAATAAAAGTGAGATTCTCCACAACTCCTGAGGTAACTACCTGAACCTTCCTTGTTGGCATGCATTACCTACCTCTGCCCCACATGCTTGACATAGATCAGAATTTGTGATCCAAAATAGCCTCTTACCACTTGTAAAAGTTAGTGTTTCTGAGAAAAATGTATTTGACTTGGAAAGACCAAAAGAACTGGGGCCTCACCATCTATATAATAAACAGTAGACAAGAAAGACAAGTGAGGACACCGGTGCAGGGCAGACTACGGTGTCCTTGGGTGAAATCAATGTTGGCTGGGGAGAAAAGAGGCATGGTGGGGGTCTCTGAGAAGCAGACCACATATTGGCCCTCATTCAGTGCTGCAGCTCTAAGGAGGGGTTGTTAGAACCCAACAAATAAGTTCTAGGAAATATGAACCTGATCAGTGTGTGAGCCAGTGAAGGCATCAGGAGGTGTCCTTGGTCCTGATAGTCCTGCAGGACGCTTGGTGTAAACCCACCATTCCCTTTACTGGTGAAATCACTGAAATCACACTTTTTGCTGAGTATGGGTGAATCCTTCACTCTCAGGGGAGTTGAGAACTTTGACAGCTGTGTCTGTACTCTGTTTCACTCGCCCCTTTGCCTCCACTGTTCCTCCTGACCCACGCTCCACTCTTTGCCCTCTTTTTCCCAGGAATCTGGAATTCATCTTCAGATTCCTGTTCAGTTTCAGCTGATCTGTCAATGGACAATATATGGCTGTGGTTGCCTAGGAGGGGCCACCTTCTACCCTCTGTCTTCCATGTCACCTTCTCTCCCATGCAGCCAGAGAGGCAGAGCAATCCAGGAAGCTGGGAGAGAAGCAGAGGGACAGAGAGAAGATGAGACAGGAGACGGAATGCTAGAAAACCCAAGACTGCTAAAAGAATTTCCCAACACCTGAAGGCAGGGTCTGTCTCCCAACCCCTGAGAGGTAGGAGCCTAACTTCAGTAAGTGCCGGTTAGCAACCCCAGATGGGTGTCACATGGACCAACCTCTCCTCTCACCTATTTGTAATTTTTCACTTCCCTGACTCTACTGGGCCCCTGCTCACCAACCCCCCTCCCATTCCCTCAGACTCCCTTCAAAACACCCACCACCTCTGTGCAAGTCAAAGTTGAGTCCAGTTCATGCTGGTCTCTTCCCTATCACTGATTAAATCCATCCCTACCACTTTAACTAGTGTCTGCCTTTGTTTGCCTTTGACACCTTGCTCTACTGGTGCTGCCTAAGACTGGTTTGGCATTTTTGACAGCGGTGCCAGGTTAAGGGCAGTCAGCAACCCCCATCAACCGCTATCAAGCCAAGTTGTCACATCCTTTATTTGTGTGATCAGCTTTAAAAAAGTAAGCTATTGGCAGGCTTTTAGTCTCATCTCTTAGAAGCCTGTTGAATTAGTTTTGAATGAAATTCTGCCACATAACGCATTATCAGTCTTCCCCAGCCTACACAAGATGGGATTTTATCAGCACATCTCCGAGTCTTCTTCCTATGAACTAGCAGAAATATTATAGGACACGGACTCTGAGAGTTGTAACTACCAGAAGTCACTTTCCTGGATAGGAGACAATTTCTGCCTTAACTCTCAGGTAACTAAAAAATTGAATTAAACCTTCCTGACCTCGATCCTTTTGATTAAGTGAAGTTCATAGCATTATTTTTTGAGTTTTTTATTTACTTTGAGAGAGAGAGTGAGCAAGCACACACAGGAGGAGTGGAGAGAGGGAGAGAGAATCCCAAGCAGGCTCCACCTCAGCAGCACTGAGCTCCATGTGGGGCTATACCTCACTATCTGAGATCAGAAGCTGAGTGGAATTCTAGTTGGAGGCTTAACCTACTGAGCACCCCAGGTGCCCCAAGTTCATAGCATTATTATTAAGGGTTTGAGGAAGTGCTGTGTGAGTGTTCCCAATTTTGTTCCCATACAGAATACACACCAGGAGCTCCTGGGGCTTTGTATTTGCAGATGGACCACAACCAACAGAGATTTTTAGTAAAACTAGTTTTATTTAGTTTTTTTCCTTGAGTGTTTGTAGTTGAGTCACAGGGTCCTGTCCAGCCCTTCTTAGGAAAGCAGGATCATCACCTTGATGGCCAGCGACCCCTGGAGATTTCTGCGCACGATTTCATTAAGATCGCTTTCTCTCCCTCAGCAGTCTTGGTTTTAGTGCTCAGAACTTTCTGTAGGGGCTTGAGAAGCCCAGAGAAGATCACACTGCCTGTCTCCCTCTCTCCGTTTATTCACCAGGGGAGTCTAGGGGGATTCAATCCTAGCACTCGAGTGGGATTCAGGTGGGCGGGAGAAATTATGAGGGCAACTGGAAAGGTCTGCGGGGAGTGAGAGAGTGCTGGCCACACAGACCTTGCGCTGGTGAAGATGAGGGGCCAGGTAGGGACAAGCTTGGGTTTTCTGCCTCTGGGTATGTATGGTCGGCCTCCTGAAATCAGCCGTATAACCCAGAACTCTGCACAATCCCTCACCCCCCCATCCCCATGCAGCACTGGATCTAGGAGCCTGCGGACCACCTGCGGACCACCTTCACCTGCAGACCACCTTCACCTGCAGACCACCGACTGTGAACTGTGAGCGTGCGAAGATCGCATCCTCCAGAGGCCTCTACCTCTTTACCGCTGCAACTTCGAGGCTCGACACTAGGTGGCAGCAAAGCCCCGCTCCAATGGCGTCTGCAGGCCTCTGCGGCAGAACTTAAAAAAAAGTGGTGCTGCAGCTTTTTCCTTTTAGAGAAAGACCCACCCATGCAAGACGAGCAGCTCTGGAGACGGTAATAGTGATAACTGAACCGTCGTCAGAACAAAAGTGCCTTCTGAATAGGATGGGCAAACAAACAACACCCCCCCTCCCCAAACAGGCCATTGTTTATGAATCCCCTCCAAAGACCATACAATGCAATTTGGTCCTGATGCTTCAGAGCTGATCATTTGATATTGGGTGTGGTGCAAGGACACAGAGTGTGTGATTCTCTGAGGCCTGTTCTCCTGGCAGCTTGGCACTTAAAATGTGAACGTTTCATCAAAGTTTACTGGCTGTAGAGGAGGTAGTTCTGCATGCTTTAGTGATGTCCGCCTTCTGGATCCATGACCGCAGGCCCTGCGGGATTAATGGGCATCTTGTAGATCAATAGGACTGATGTTAAGATGGGTTTTCTAACCGACAGGGATTAGCTCCGGAGGAAGAATCCACCTGCTTTTAAGGCAGAGCCTTCAGAGAGTAGGCGATTGATCCCATTGCATGACACAGCCATGTTCAACCTGCATCCCAGAGCAGGGAGAGGGACAAATGGGGGACTGTGAGGGCAGTGAAAACAAGCACTTTGCTAAGGTCTAGAGCCCTTTGGGAGTCCTGTCTCCCAAAGACCAATGGTTCTTAGATTTAGTGAACCCACCCCCATCATCCCTGCTCCCAACACCCACACATGCTCCTACTTCAGCAGGCTATTTTTAGAGGGCCAGCTAAGTTCTTTAAGAAGCTAGGCTGTTTCAGCTGGGCCTATGTCACTTGCAAAAGCAATCTTCTTGCTGAAGACCAGTGTTCGTCTTGCCGGAAAGCTATTTACGAGGCTCCAGAGTGGGCCTGAAGCTGTGAAAGGGTGTGGAGAGGAAGCGAGAATCTGAGAGAGGGGGAGAGCTGCTGCCAGATTCCTCTTCTTTTTCTCATTTTTCATCGTTTAAGTTAGCCTTCAGTTTCAAGGGCAGTGGAGAGCTGTACGTTTATAGAGGATAAGACACCCAACTGTGTGGCGGTGTTGACTTCCTCACCTTTCAAGGTCTCCCTGTGACTTCAGCGAGACAGATAACATGGCCCATGTGCCCCTTGCATTCTCTTAAGAGCCTGGGCGATCGATGAGATAAATCTACTTGCTGTCCCTGGTCAATGGACCACTTCACCCAAGTAAGTGCATTTTAGGCTCATCTTTCGGACATTCATATATTACCTGAAATCCCTCCTTCTTCAGAAAGCCTCCTTTGCTGAATGAATGAGAGTTGAAAGCCCATACATTCCAACTCTACAATTCTGTTGTCACATATGACCTCACCAAAATTAATTAATGTCTTTGCTGACAATGTAAAGCGTTTCCTGGTAAATTTGTGTATGAATGCGAGGTTTGCTCATTTTTGCGTTTTCCCTGTGTCTCCAGAATTCCTGTGCCGTGTCTCAGATTTCTGTTTGCCAGAGGGCATGCAAATGAGGAGGTTGACAAGAAGACTATCAAGTAAATCCATGTATAAAATATAACATGCAAAAATATGGCCATGCCACTTTATAGCTTACAAAGAGATGTCAGTATTTTGATCTCACTTGACCTTTGCTAGACTATTATCCGAGTTTTAATTGGAAAACTGAAGCTCAGATAGGTATAGTAGGGTATTGGTATGGGACACTTGTCTATTCAAGATCTATGTCTACTATTCGAGATCTAGGACTACAGAGCATAACCTGCTAGAGGGGTGTATATTGTACATGCATATGCACAGAAGTTCAGGGAAGACTGGGGTCTGGAACATGGCAATTATGTGGATACCATATGCACCTGCCTTGGGTGAACAAGACATCCGCATAATTCCCAGCCCTGCCCTACCCCATGGGGCACATTCACCCTGAAGGCACAGTTGGACGGAATGTGACCGTCTTCCCAGGGCAGTGCAGGTCAGTCTTCAGTAAAAGACAGCTGGGAGCCCTGGTTTCTGAAGAAGGTTGGGTCCTCATCAGGCACCAAGTTCAGATGTGGTCGGACTGTCGTCAATTTGCAGCTGCCGCCTCAATGACATTTGTGGGCTGGCGGCTGCCTCCATGCCTGAGGCTCTGCAGGTGGTTGAGGATGGGTCCCAACTTCTCAGGCCGGGAGCACTCCGGCTGCCTAAGGCCTGCTGAGGGGTGCCTCCTGCTCAGGTCCACGTAGTTCAGGGGAACCAGGGATAGGGCACAGGGCAAGGTTCAAGGGAGGCCAGGTCACAGGAGCTGTCTTTTGGAGGAACACGCCATCTGCCTAAGTGCAAGCCATAACCTACCCAATAGTGAACATTTTCCCTGAAGGCAGGTCTGGAGGAATCTCGACTGCACCGCCAGGGTCGGGGGCGGGTGCTAGGAAGGCTGGCCTGAGTATCTTCCCGTGACTCAGGGCTGCCCTAGTGCTAGAGAAGCTCCAGGGTCCCCCGTGTATCAAGTCCAAAGGCAGCTGCCGCCTCAAAGAGATCTGTACGGTGGAGAGCCTCCTTCCACCCAGGAGCCTTAAAAGGTGGTTCGGGACCAGCCCAAGCTCCATAGGCCTGGAGGGTCCCGACAGCCCTGGGCAGCCAAGGGGGTGCCTACTCCGCAGGTACGAGCTGGCGCTCAGGTCTGGGGAGCCAGGGACCCAGAAGACAGCAGCTCTTGGGAGAAGCTGGGTCGCAGGAGTGGGCTACTGGGGTCACCTAGCATCTATCACATTCTAAACCCCAACTGACACCAATGCACGCATTGCTCCTTCAGGGAAAGCTGGAGGGTCTGCACTGCTTGGCAGGCTGCAGGGGCATCTTTTGCAAACAGACACCTGGAAACCCCGATGACTGGTAAGTTGGGGGGTCCCAGGACACAGCCTGTCCAAACGGTGATTGTCATCCTGTTTAAAGCTGCCGCCTCAGAATGACTTTTGGGGCCAGCGGTCTGTCCTTCGTCCAAGAAACTCAGCAGGTGACTGTGCACCAGCAGGAGCTGCACAGACCTGGAGGGCTCCTCTAAGAGCCCAGGGTGGAAGGGCACTGTTGTGCGCATGCCCTACCACCTGGCGTGCATGCCCCCTCCCTCTTTCGCGAGGCCCGAAACTCATACAAGGGCAAGTGTCTGGAAAGGTTAGGTCAAATGTGTAAGCGCTTGCGGGGGGATCAAAGCATCTTTTGAAATTCAATTCCATGTATGCTGAAGTCCAAGCCTTGTTTGGGCGGCTTAAACTGTTCCAAATGTAACATTGTTAGGTCCTGGATACACATTCATAATGATGATGTTGTGAGCTGTGTTAAGATAGATTAAAAACCAACTTGAAAATTGAGCTGAACAGGGGCTGCTCTTTTTTGAGACCTTTTGGAAGGAAAAAAGCCCTGCTGGTCACTTCCAAAACTAGCCCGGAAGGTTAGGTGACAATGTTAGAAAGAGAGAGTGATTGTATTTTTAGAAATAGTATGAGAATCCAGCGACAAAGTAGATATTCGACCTCCATTTTATTGAGACATTAAGTCAAGTAACTAAGTTTCAAGAAGGAGGAATCAGTCTGGGCAGTTCTTTCTAAGGGAAACCAACAGTGTCTTCCACAGGGCGGCCCCCACATTTGGACAGGCATATGAACCCTCCAAGAGCATACACAATGAGTTCTAAAATAACTGTTTAAACGTAATCCCAAAGATCTTTAGAGTCTTTGCATTCAGAGGCAGTGCATTTTTCTTTCTGCCGAAAGCACTTATGAAGTGGTAAAGAAAATATAACAGAGTAAGAAGAAAGTTAATAAGATTATGAACATTGCTTTCAATTTCTCTCACTTTGCATAACTATTTCTATTTTTCATATTATCCTCTTTACACACATATCTATTTAAGTGCAATGAATTTGGATGTTAGTTTGAAATGTAGTATATTTAATTTTATACTGTACAATCATCCCTATATATATGATATATACTATATACAATATATAATATATTATATATAATATATTATAATATATATTATATATACAATATATTATAATATATATTATATATACTATATATATACAATACAATAATATTGTATTGTATATTATATATTATATTGTATTGTATATTATTATATGTTGTGTATATGTAATATAGTATACAATACAATATAATATACATATATAATATATACAATATAATAGACAATATATATACACGTATACAATATATATACATTATAT
>CM053562.1:10514717-10524970 GCA_028646485.1 Cryptoprocta ferox
TATAATATATGCAATATAGTATACAATATAATACAATATAATATATTATATATATATTTTTTAGAGAGAGAGTGCATGTGCACACATGCACCTGGGGGAAAGGCAGAGGAAGAGAAAGAGAAAGAGAATCCCAAGCAGGCTCAGTGCTCAGTTTGGAGCCTGATGTGGGGCTCAACTGCATGACCTGAGCCAAAATCAAGGGTTGGATGCTTAACTGACTGAACCACTCATCCCTTATTTTTATAGACTTTCTATTATAACTTCAGTTTCTGTGTAATATTCCATCTTGTTCAAGTTCATGTTCTTGTTCATCTTGTTCACCAACATTTATTAAATCATTATCAGACTGTTGGACTTACTTAGCTTTTCAAAAAATATTTTTGAGTGCTTAATATATTCCTGGGACTGTGCCAGGTTGACATTTTTATGTTACACTGAACAGTTTTGGGCCTATATATATATTTTTTCTTCTCTTTGTTTCTTCAGGGTAACTTCCTTGGAGTGTGAATTTCTTATTGATCCTTGCTTTGCATTAACAGTGCAAAGCGATTGAACCAAGTTAGCTTGTAACAGGCAATAAATAAGTACACTAGTTTTGCCATATGCCTATTAGCATTAAGAATGATCATTTTTTTACTCTTTTTTCCAAAGGCATCATTTCATTTCCCACAAAAGCCATTTTTAATGGCCAGAAGCAAGCAGAATTTATTGTCCTTAAGTCACTGGTCTGAGGCCATACATACATAATGGCAGTGAGATCTTAATCTCTTTTATTTTCTTCACTGTGGTATGTGTCTTCTTCTTTTTCCCCCTTGAGGGGAAATGTTCACCCATTGTCTTAGATTCATATCATCCCTTTGCTTTGACACCTCCGACAATTTCCTTGAAGACAGACCATACAAAGGAAAGGGTAGCCTGGTGGTCGGTTTGAGGGTGGTGGTGTGAACTTGCACAGTGACTCAAAACAGACCAGCACCACGCCAGGAAGGAACCAGGTCTGGCACCTTGGGGTGCAGACCTTCCTCCATGGGCCTCCCACTCAGGGTGCCGCCTGCAGGAGGAAATTTGAAAGGAAAGGAAAGAATGTTATACTCCATACCTAGGGAAAAGTATGTTCGGAAGGGGTCTTAGTCAGGGCAGACTTCTAGATGTTGCTGAGCATAGAAAAGGCTGTTGGAATCTCATCTGGGTCCAGAAATTCTCACCCTATTATAGAGAAGCTGGTCAATATTAAAAAAAACTAATCTTCTCTTGTGATTCTTTTATTACATTGATTCCCCAGTGTATTTGAAAAAGGGTCTGATGGAAGTTTCCTTTTCTCCATAAGAAAGAATGGACAATTAAAAAGAGCCAGGCCACTCTGCCCCTGGCAAGGTGGTGGTGAGCTCTCCTGAAGAAATATGTAGGTATGACTTCAGAGCTTTTGCAGATAACCCTGAGAAATCAGAGAGCTACAGGCAGATAAGCAAGGTATTGATAGAGATCACATTAAAAACCATTTCTAAAGGAGATTCTGAATATTTTGAAATGGATGCAGGATCACTTCCTACAGGGAAAAAATAGGTAAGAAATGGACTTCATTCTATTTTTTAAAACAGGGCAATTAATTTGCAAGTTTAAGGAAAGCTGGGGATACAGTGAGTGCCATTTCTGTCTGGCATTCAGGAAAATGTGCTCTGTGTTATCTCGAGGGAGAAGACTGTATAATATTTGACTGGATGCTATTGTTGTCAGATGTCCCAGACTTAGCATAAACAGTATCCTTTCTCAGCCTGGAGGGTGGTCTCTGGTTGAAGCAGAAGACTTTGTCCTTGACCTTGGCTTTGTCCTTCTCAAAAACTTTATTTATGCTTCAATTGAAGAAACATTTTATAATCCAGCAGATGAGACAAAGCTCAGAAGAAGCTAGTAACAGTGATGGCAAGACAGAGATTTGAAAATAATTTCAGTGGCCTAGAATAGCAAGCTGAAATAACATGAGGAAGTTAGAACTTCACAGATAAAAAAAGCAACGGTCCAAATAAAGAATGAGGGCTGTTTCTGGGGAAAGATCTGGGAGTAATCTGATAGAGCAGCCGAATTGATGGTGACAATTCAGAGGTGCACATGCCTGGGTGCCGTGAGGGCAAGAGCCTGCGGCTGCTGCTCTGCCTGGCCCTGCCGAGCCCGGCTGCCGCTGCACAGCCGCCATCGCCATTGGGGAAGTCGTGCGGAGCCAGCGGCCGGGCAGAGCAGGCATCCAGGAGGTTAGTAGGCTCCAGAGCAAACAAAACACAAAAAACGTGAGGGTGTGTGAAGGAGGCACAGAGAAGGGTAAGGGGGGCATGAGAGTTACTTCTAGACGGTAGCATCAGGGGCCGGAACTATTCCCAAAACCTGTGCTCCCACTGCCCCCTCCCTCCAAACCCTCCTCCACCCTCTGGGTCCACAGCAACTCTGCTCCTGCAGCAGCCCTCCCCTGGAGCACGAGATGGGAATGTCAGCCACCACCCTCTGCCCTGCAGGTCGGCATCTGAACAACATATCCATTTATTTCTGGGCAGTTTTTGTGGTGCAGTGTGACTTTGCATATGATGCTGGGCTGTGGCATCCAACTGCAGGATTCAGACCCTGATTCTGTTCCTTTCCAGGTGTGTAACTTCAGTCATGTTTGGTAACCTCTCCAAACCCCATCTCCTCCTGCATAAAATGGGGGGCAGTCATCATACTCCTCACAGGGAAGTTGTAAGCATTATGTGGCTCTCTCCTTGCAAAGAGCTTATAAGCAGCCGTGCCTGTTCTCTCAGTGGCTGCTTTCTGTTCTTGTTCATTGTCACTACGCTAGGATGTATAAAAGCAGGAACTGTGTTGGCTTTCAATCCTATAACAAAGTAAGTGCTCTTTGAAAATGGGATGAGGGAATAGGCTTAATGAGTGGGAGTTTTAAGCAGCCTGATGTCATTTTGTTGTAAGTGGGAACTTGCCCTGAAACCGAGCTCTTTAGAAGCAGAAAGGCTGTCATGGGAGGTGGTGGCTCCAGACCCAGGAGATGCTTCAGGAAGGGCTACAGGCCCTTGGTTTGGGGGTGGGGTACAGAACATCTCTGCTTGGGGTGGGAGGATGGCAGATCTTCAAGGTGCTCTGTAGCCACTGAGTCGGGAAGTGACCTGATGAAGAGACAAAGGTCATCACAGGGTAAGAAGTTCAGCTGAGGAACAACTGAGGCCCCTAAGTTGGGCGCGGGGGGGAGGGCGGGGGCACTCCTTTGGTTGTAAATAACAGAAGCCGACTCCAGTGCTTGAGCTCTCTGGGCAGCTGGAGAAGCAGAGTTGGCAAATGAATGGGCACTAGGTTGGCTCCAGTGGGCCAGGAGGCAGGGAGCACCAATGCCTTAGGCACCCAGTAACTCTGGGTGATACTGTTACGGAATCTGGTCTGGATCACCTGGCGGAAGGACCAAAAGCGGCACTTGGAGATCCTGGAAGGGAGCCCTCACGGGTGGGCTCAGAGGAGATCATTCTCCAGAGGTCTGAGCCCAGAGCATCAGCAGAGGGAGTAATTTACAGCCTGTTACTTCCACATCCTCATTAATGCATGCAACAAGAAGGGTGGGAAAAAAACCCCGGAAGGGGGAGCCTTTGATCAGGGAAAGGCATTTCCTTATCAGTCCTGTTGGCCATCTTATAACAGATTTTTCCCTGTCAATACGGTTCACTGGCTTCCGTGGCGTGAACAGGGTGGTCTCTCTCCTATGAAGACTCGCAAAATAGGAAGTCCTCCCTGATAGGGAGTGGTTGGTTGCTGGGTAACTGGACAATGTGACAAAGTCCTCCTGCCTCCCACTGCTGAGCGCACATCTCCCCAGTGAGCTCTGCGTACAGGGAACACGGCCTTGGCCCTCAGGCTTGGGTCATGCTGTGAATTTGCGCTGGGTGCCCAGCCAGCAGCCTCTGCTTTTGCTGTTTCTTCCTCTCCTGGTCATCCTGGTTGGTGATGTGCAGGGTGACCCTCTGCAGGCCACCACTGAGGGCTGACGTGAGGTGACGTGGTCCTCATTGCAACCCTAATGGTGTTGGAACACTAATAAGAGTCTTGTAATAGTAACAGAAATGATGGCTACCGTGTTCGAGGTGCCAAGCACTGTGCCTGACAATCTACATGCTGTGTTTCTTTCAGTCCTCTCATCCTCGATAAAATTATTTTATGTTTAGTAGGCAGGTTAACTTAGGCCGGTAATCTGTAAGCACCTTCCTTCGCTTCCCTCCTCCTCCCTCCTCTTCTCTCCTTTTCTATCTTTTCGCTGTCTTTCTTTCTAGCTTAGCAATGTTTCTTTTCTTTCCACACTTTTGCCCAGAGATACCTTAGGAAAATCTCCCTCCTTCACTTAACTTCCCTTTCTGGTCTCCTGTTTTCCCTTTTACTTTGTTTTTTTTTTTTTTTTCATTTTTGGACCAAAAAAAAAAAAAAGGATTCCTGTTATCATTAATAAGTGCATGATTATTGCTACCAATGCATCTGTGTAGAGGAAAGGAACGTTCTAGATCTGAGGTGATCATAGACGACTAGGGCAGTCAGGATCCAAATTCCGGGAAGCCATTCCAGAAAATCCACCCAAGCCTTCAGATACCTCCTTATTCACCTCTAATGAAACCGGCTTTATTCTCAAGCACCCGGAGTTCAGTGAGCAAAACCATTCAGTGATGGGTTGTGAGCTGTGACTTGCAAGGCAGACGAATAATTCACTAAGAAAAGCTCATGCCCTCAAGGAACTCACAACCCAATTTTACTGGTTATTTAGAATCGTTTCTTTGTATTCATTTCTTATCTCAGCTCACCCACCACCTCCTCCACTAAATGGTTTTGCTTTTTGTAAATGCGTACTATTTCAGCTACATTTTGGATGGAAATAAGTTTTTGCAGGTGGTTTTGGAACCCAGCCACCCTTTATAAAAATAATTTCTATAGGGAAATGCCTTTTCAATAAAACCGACTTGGGCGCAAATGGAGCACAGTCCCTTTGCACTGGCCTGCAGGGGGCGCTTTGCTGGAGAGCAGCTCCTTATCAGTGGCCGACTTTGGGGGAAAGAAATATTTATCTGGCACCATCTGGTGTTTGGGTGTTGCTGAAGAAGTGTTGCTGTCAGTGTTTCTTCCCTCCCGACCTTATCTTGCCACCAAGAAACCAAGCTGGAAGTGATACCTGGAGACGCAGATACAGGTTTCTAGATGGGTCCTGTTCTCTGCACTGACCGTTCACTTCCGTCTTTGGGTTTTGGCTTTCTGTCATCTTCCTGCCATGGCCCCTCCCCCCGCCACCTCTCCTGGCTCCTGCTGCTCTGTCTGGACACTTTCCCTCAGCACAGTGAGCCACTCTGTCCCCAGAAGCCAAGTCTGGGAACGGGTGTAGCAGTGGCCGGATCAGGCAGCGGGCCACCAGCCTTCTGTTCCTGGTTCTGCACGGAAACCAGGTGAGGGCGTCAAGGGCTCTGTCGCCCCTGGCTAACGGGGTGGTGATGATCATTAGCACACACGATGCAAAGCTTGCACAGAAGAAGGGAGGGGAGTAAGGAGGTGAGTGAGAGATGCTTCTGTTTTTGGAAGACTCACCAAAGGAGCAGCCACACTGGAGACTTCAGAACGGATGCCGCTGGGTGAGGACTCCCAGCATTCTTGTTCAAAAAAGGAAAACAGGCAGGCAGGGGGGTCCATTTTAGGTAAAAATTAGTCATGAAAAGTAGACTGGGTCCACAAGGCCAGCCGGCTGACACTGGACAGGAGGCCGCAGGAAGGTGGGGCCATTTGAGAGACTCTTCTCTCTTCAATTTCCTCTCAGCTTTGATTTTTCAGGTGATGTCAGTGATGGGGCCAACAGGCCAGTGAGACAGTAGGACGACAATAGTAAAAATGTGTGGGTCCTTTGTGGAAGGAGCCTCAGGGACACAAGGGAGGTGACTGGTGACTGGCTGGTTACTTTATGAGACAGCAAACACTGAGGCATCTGGTTTTCGAAAACTGGTCCCTTGTATTATCACTGGCATCTAGCCCCAGCCTGTGAACACTTAAAAGACGTGTGATTGAGCCAGCAAGTTGCTTATTCAGTGAGTGTTTACTAAATACTCTTCTCTGGCTAACAGATTATTGAGGCCTCATAAGAAAGTGTAGCAAGAAAGAAGACAGGGTCTCTTTCTTGAGAAGCCCCCACTCCTAATGAGGAGAAAATATCAATATGTAGGAATCAATGAAGGCCAGGTCTGAGGCAATAAATAATGCAGTAGCAATACCAGGTATGCGGATCCGAACCGTAGGCGAGCAAGGAAGATCAAGGCCCCATGGGTGGGGGAGGCCGGGGACAGCTGCGTGAAGGAGCAGAGGTTTGACTTGGTTTCAGAAAAGAGGGAGGCTGGGTCGCCTGGGTGGGTCAGTTGGTTAAGCAGCCGACTTCGGCTCAGGTCACGATCTCACAGTTCGTGAGATCGAGCCCTGCGTCGGGCTCTGTGCTGCCAGCTTGGAGTCTGCAGCCTGCTTCAGATTCTGTGTCTTCCTCTCTCGCTGCCTTCCTCTGCTCACTCTCTCTCTCTCTCTCTCTCAAAAAGAAATAAACGTTAAAAAATAAAATAAAAATAAAAAAAGAAAAGAGGGAGGATGTCAGATTTGCAGGGAGGAGGGAAGGTTCTAAAGGTAGATGGAGGCATAGGGAAGGGACCTGTTTAAAAGGTGAAGGGAAGAGTTTCACCTGAATGGGGAGTGGGCAGTTAGGAACAGGCAGGCCAGAGTGAGAACACCCAATCCAGTCACCAGCGTGTATGGAGTCTGGATTCTCAGGACAGCGGGAAGCCACTGAGGATGTTTGGCATGGAGGAGTGACATGGCTTGAATCAAGTCATGTTTGATATTGGGATAGACTCAAGGATTTTTTAAAGTTGGAGGAATCCTCAGCACGGAGTTAAGCCCCTCATTTTAAAGGTGAGGAAACTGAGGCCCAGAGAGGCAAGAAGGCTGCCCAGTGAGTCCTTGGGACAGTCAGGCCTCTGATCCCACCCAGGGCCCAGGGGTCCTTTCCTCAATGCCTCAGAGTCCTGTGCTCTCTGGAACATTGCACTTGTCATCTTTTGGGGAACCAGGCTTGGCCTGTGCCCCTTCCCTGCCACAGTCCACACTGTCCCCACAGTCCCCCTTGTGTGTCTGGGATTTGGATATCCTCGGAAGAGAAGAACCTTCTTCCTGGTGCTGAGAGCTGAGTCCAAACAAAACAATTATATCTGGAATGACTGAGGAGTTGGAAATATGGCTACTGATGACTAATTTATCATAGGGCTTGGATATTTGTTCTTGCATCAAGTATTTATTGAGCACCTACTAGTCAATAAACACTGTGTGATGTGCTGAGAAGAGCTGGTTTGTTAGGCCAGTGGAAAGCAAGCAATTAGAATGCAGTTTAGGAAGTGCCTTGGGGGAGGTGAGAAAAACAGGGAGTGATAGGAGCATAGAGAGAAGCCTGGGGTAGGGGGGTGGATTAGCAGGGGGATGGGCAGAGAGGCCGGGAGCTAGTGGGGAAGAACCTTCCAGGCAGAAGAAAGTCCAAATAAAGGTGAGGGGCGGGGAGGGAGACAGACACTGGGGGCAAGTGCAGGCCAAGGTACATGCAGGGTCTGTCCTTGGCTCTGGGTCTGAAGCACTGTCCACTGGCTCTGGGGTGCCAGGTGAGACCAGCCAGGTCGATGGAGCGAGCAGACAGTGACCTCATCTGTATACCATTGAAGGAGCCTGGAGTTTAAATGCTGCGCAGTAGGGAGCCATTCTTTATTCAGTAAGAATAGGACACTTACTCCGTGCCAGATATGGTTCTAAGCCCAATGTCAGTCTTTCAAGCAACTCTTATAAGACAGATAATATTCTCATCCCCATTTTGCATATGAGGAAACCAAGGCCCAGGGAAGTTAAGTCACCTTCTCAGGGTCACCCAGGCAGTATTGGGACAGTTAGGCTTGAGACCAGACAGTCCAGTTTTAGCGGTCAGGATCTTAGCCATGGTGCTCTGTGGCCTCATATGAGGGTTTTAGGTAGAGAAGTGACACGGGTGGAGAGAAGTTTTAGAAAGACCACCTTTTGGCGACAGCGAGGGACGAGCTGGGCTAGGCGAGGAGACAGGCTGTGAGGAACAGTGTCTGAGAACCTTGGAGTTCAGGAAGGCATTTGTGGTCCACAGCCAGCCCAAAGGTGCCACCCTTGAGTCTGGAGGTCACCACCACTCCCGTCAGCATGGTGCTGACAACAGTCTCAAGACAGCTCCACAACTGTCCCGTCTTCAGGTGCTGGAAGAGATGCCCGTCTGGGGGTGTCGTGGGGATGGACAACTGTTTTCTTCCCTTGAAGGTTCTTTGGCTGGTCTAATAATTAAATGGACACGAGACAGATGAACAGGAGGAAAACCACTTTTAATTTCATACATACAGGAGCCCCAAAGATTTGAGAAGCTTGAGACAGCCAGGCGGTGGAGGCTTGTGTGTGTCCTGAGCTAAGGAGAAGGGGGAGGGGTCCTGGGCTTGGGGGAGGAAGGAAATTCATAGGACGATGGAACAGCAAATGTTTGGGAAACAAATGTTTGTCCTGTCGCTCGGATAAGTGTGATAAAAAGTTATCTCTGGTATTAACTTTCTTCCTGGTACAAACCCTTGATTTACATTTTTTAGGCAGTTAAGGGAGAGGTAAAAGAAAAGAAAAGAAAAGAAAAGAAAAGGGGAGGGGAGGGGAGGGAAAAGAAAAGAAAGAAAAGAAAAGAAAGGAAAAGAGAAGAAAAGAAAAGGCTACCTTTCCTGACTCTGCTGGGTCCTGATTGCCTTCAGCTCAAAATGATCCACCACTCGTCAAAGTGGCACACTGTCGGGTGGTGTCCCCTGCTCCCCCTCACTGTTTAGCAACAGGGGACAGAGGAGAAAATGGAGAAAGGACGGTGAACTCCTGTGGAAAGCACTGGAAGGAACCGGGTGGATGGAAAGCAGGGGTGGGGGGCGGACAGGAGGGAAGGCAGGCCTGCAAACCCTCCAGGGGCAAACTGTGGACTCCCAGGGGAGGGGCTCAGAGGCACAGTTGCCTATCCAGGCAGGCCTGGGAAGAGGGGCCCCTAGGAGACATCCCTGCAGTGGGGGAGTCGCGGAGGCCCACATGTGTCTACAGAGGTGTGATGGGAGGGAGCAGGCCCTGCAGGCTCAGCTTTTGGGAGGGTAGCTGGCAGGCAGAGGGCTGGGAGCCGGCAGGAGCCCCTCCAACCAGGGGGGACAGGTCGGTGTTCAGCCTTTTTACCTGCAGGGCTTCCCTTGTGGTTGCTGTGGGAAGGGGGGATGAGAGAAAGAGCATGGTGGATGGGTGCTGCCCTTCAACTTCAGCCTAACTCCCTTAACACCTGACGCCCCGTAACCGTGCTCAGTTAGCCCTGCTGAATGCCTGCCTGCATGAATGAATGAATGCCTGCAAGCCCCATCAGGAAATAGCACAAAGCCCAGTTTATAGCTGGGGGTATAGAAGACTTGAGGAACGGAAGAAATGAGAGGTCAAAGGTATCTATAGAGCTTTGCATTTTGGAAATCCGGACCAGGGAGGAGCTGCTGGGTGGGCTTCACCCCTCCTCTGAAGGAGGGTAGTTGCTTCTGAGACAGGCCACTTCCCTCAAAATTTGGAAGCCTCTGAGATACTCTTCCTTTTAACACAGAGAGAAGTGACCTGTTATGCGGGTCAAGAGCCCATCTTGCAAGAAAACCCAGCTGAGCGGCCCTGCTGCTGTGGGGGGGGTGGGGTTGGGGGCGGAGGCTGTCCTTGCCCCCCCTGCCCCCCGCTGTAGGCTGACTCATCTCCTCTGCGACAGACAGATTGTGTCTTGCGTGGGAGCTGCTATGCAGAGCTCGAAGCTGTTCCCTGAGAGTTACAGGAATTCCAACCTGCTGAAGGGAACAATTGATCTAAATATGTTCTTTTAATGATACTTTATTTGTATTAGCATTTTATTAATGCGTTCCTCAGAGGAAACAGCAGGTCCCACTGTCTTCAGATAATCGCTTGCTTTTCTCCCTGGGGACTCTTGGCGTATTGGCTCTGAATTCTAAACCCTGCAGTGTCAGGTCGGGTCTCTGTGCCTGGCATGCAGCCCGGGCGAAAATCCCATTGTAAGGCTGCTACCTTGGGATCAGGATCTCTGGACGTGCCCTCCTCCGCCCCCCCCCCCCCCCGCAGCAGATGGTATTACCCAGGGATCTGATGACTTAGCAAGACCCTGAAGAGGC
>CM053562.1:10525070-10566795 GCA_028646485.1 Cryptoprocta ferox
GCAGAGACCTGCCTGGCAGGGGTCCTCAAGGCTTGTGTATGCACCCCTTCACCCCCGATGATGGTTTGTGGTGAGACGTGGGAGACGTGGTGAGAGCAAGGGTTCTAACCAATCCTCGCATGCAAAGCCCTGGTAGTGGCCGCCGATAAAGCAGGTGGTGTTCAGGTCAATTTTTATTGTGTGAACATGAATTAGAGAGGACAGGATGGCAAGATCCCTGCTGGATATTACCAAGTGTCAGGGTGCTCAGAGCACCCAGCTGGCTTGTTATCCAGTGCCATGTAACAGCTGTTTGCTGAGTGCCTGCTGGAGGGCCGGGGTAGAAAAGTGAAAGGTAGGCTCAGCGTCAAGGAGCTCACAGCCTAGCGAATGGTTCCCCAAGAACTTGATACAAGTGCCAAGAGCTCAGCTTCCACATACACAGGATGGAGATAATAAAAGCCTAATGGAGGCCATGAGGGATATGAAAGACTACTGCATACCAATAAAGTATTTTTTGTACATTATCTGGCAAATGTAGAGTGGATTTAGAGGTGGGAGGCCCCGTCTGCTAAGATATCATCTATGTTGGAGTTGTGTTTGCACAGGCTGAACTTGTCTTTGAAAGGAGGTGGATGGAGAAAGGAAGCTCCCTCTTGGAGGCACTTGCCTTCATCTCTGACTCCTTGGCCTGAGCACCAAGTGTTAAATCAATACATATCGCATTGAGTGTTGTTTCCCTTACCATTGACCCACCAGCTCTTGGCCCACTAGTCCAGACATTGACTCCAGAGCCAGGCTGCCTGTGTTACATCTACTCCGCCACTTACTGGTGGGTAACCTCACTAGGCCATCTCTCTGCCTCAGTTTGCCATTTGTTAAATATGAGCAGTCCCTCATAGGGATGTTATGAGGATTGGATGAGTCAGTGTAGGCAAAATGCTTAGAATAGTGCCTTCTACATCCTAAATTCTATATAACTTTTAGGCATTATTATTACTGTTTTCATCTTTGAAATGAAGATCCATGTGATTCTGGTGGATAACCAAAAACGAGAGTCCTGATTTGGAAGGAGGACCTTTGGATCTAATCCTACATTGCTGTATCCTAATGCTTAGGGCCTGGCAAATAATAGGTGCTTGGTGAATGCTTATCTTGTGCTAAGAGTATGTTTAGTTTTATAAGAAATAGCCAAACCGTCTTCCAAGGTGGCGGTACCATTTTGCATTCCCAGGAGCAACATACCGGAGTTCCTGTTGCTCCACATCTTTGCCACCAGTTGGAGTTGTCAGTGTTGACCAGCATTTGGTGTTTATGATTTTGGCCTTTCTAATAGATGTGTAGTGTGGCTCATTGTTTATTTTATTTTATTTTATTTTATTTATTTTTTAAGTTTATTATTTATTAGAGAGAGAGAGAGAGAGAGAAAGAGAGAGAGAGCAGGGGAGGGGCAGAGAGAAAGAGACAGGGAGAGAGAGAATCCCAAGCAGGCTCCACACTGTCAGTGTAGAGCCTGACCTCATGAACTGTGCGATCATGACCTGAGCTGAAATCAAGACAAGGAGTCTCAACCTATTGAGCCACCCAGGCGCCCCTCAGTGTTATTTTAATTTGCATTTTCTTGAGGACATATGACCTGGTGCATCTTTTCATATATTTATCTGCACCTGTATATAATCTTTAGTGAAGTTTTGGGTCATTTTTAAATAAGTTGTTTCTTTTCTTTTTGTTGAGTTTTAAGACTTCTTTTATTTTGGATATCAGTTCTTTTTTTCTTTTAATTTTTAAATCTTTATTTATTTTTCAGAGAGAGAGAGAGACAGAGTGCAAGCAGGGGAGGAACAGAGAGAGAGGGAGACACAGAATCCAAAGCAGGCTTCAGGCTCTGAGCTGTCAGCACAGAGCTGGACACAGGGCTCGAACTCACAGACTGTGAGATCATGACCTGAGCCGAAGTAAGACACTTAAGCAACTGAGCCACCCAGGCTCCCCTGGATACCAGTTCTTTATCAGATATGTCTTTTGCAAATATTTTCTCCCAGTCTGTGGCTTGCCTCATTTTCTTGATGTTGCTTTTCGTAGAGCAGAAGTTTAATTTTTTATACAGTATAGCTTATCACTTTCTTTAATGTATTATGTCTTTGGTGTTGTATCTAAAAAGGGATCACCATACCTAAGATCATTTTTTAGGAGTTTTATAGTTTTGAATTTAAATTTAGGTGTATGATCCATTTTGAGCTGTGTCTAGATTATTATTACTGTTTTTTGCAGGTGCATGTCCAGTTGTTCCAGCACTATTTGTTGAAAAGACAAATCTTTGCTCCATTTTTTTTTTTGCCTTTGCTCTTTTGTCAAAACTCAGTTGACTATATTTATGAGAGTGTTTCTGGGCTCTTTATTCTGTTCCATTAATCTATATGTCCATCTTTTCACCAACACATTACTGTCTTAATTACTGTAGCTTCATAGTAGCTTCTTGAAGTAGGGTACCATTAGTTCTCCAGCTCTGTTTTTCTCCTTCAATATTGTGTTGACTATTAGTGCCTTTTGCCTCTTTATATGCACTTGAGAATCAATTTGTTGATATCCACAAAATAACTTGCTGGGATTTTGATTGCAATTGCATTGATTCAAAGATCAAGTTGGGAAGAACTGACATCTTGACAATATTGAATCCTTTTATCCATGAACATAGGACACCTCTCCGTTTATTTAGTTCTTTGATTTTGTTTATCAGAGTTTTGTGGTATATAGATCTTGCACATATTTTGTTAGGTTTATATCTAAGTATTTCATTTTTAAGAGCTGCTAAAATGATATTGTGTTTTTAATTTCAAATTCCATTTAGTCATTGCTGGTATAAAGGAAAACAATTGACTTAGGTATTTTAATTTTATATCCTGCAACCTTGCTATAATTGCTATTAGTCTCAGGAATTTTTTAGTCAGGTTTTTTGGATTTTCTACATAGATGATCATGTGATCTGTGAACAAAGACAGTTTTATTTCTTCCTTCCCAATTTGCATACCATTTGTTTCTTTTTCTTATTTCAATAACTAGAATTTCCAGTACAGTGTTGAAAAGGAGTGGTGAGAGGAGACATCTTTGCCTTTTCCTGATCTTAGTGGGAAAGCCTCAAGTTTCTCACCATTAAGTATGTTTATCAAGTTGAGGAATGCGCCTACATTCCTAGCTTTCTGAGAGTTTTTATCAAGAACGGATGTTGGATTTTGTCAAATGTTTTTTTCTGCATCTATTGATATAATCATGTGATTCTTCTTTTTTAGCCTGTTGATGTGATGGATTACATTAATTGATTTCCAAATGTTGAACCAAACTTGCATACCTGGAATAAGTCCCACTTGGTCATGGTGTATAATTCTTTTTTTTTTTTTTTTTACATGTTTTAAGTTTATTTATTTATTTTGAGAGAGAGAGAGAGCAAGCAGGGGAGGGGCAGAGAGAGAAGCAGACAGAGGGACTCCAAGCAGGCTCCATACAGTCAGTGCAGAACCCAATGTGGGGCTCGAACTCACAAACCGTGAGATCATGCCCTGAGCCGAAGTCAGACGCTTAACTGATTGAGCCACCCAGGCACCCCCCTTCAATGACTGTTTTGTGTCCCTCACCTAACTAATGTAAAACTAAATGTAATTTCTCGACTAGGCCTTCCGTCCCCCAGGTTATCTCTCTTTCTGCTATCCATGCTCAGACGCTTTTTGCTGTCAGGACAGATTTTTCTCTGCTTGATTGGTAGGTATCTTGAGACCAAGTACTGCATCTTATTTGCATTTCATAGCACACAACACAGTGTGACGAGGTAGGCAGCTAAGTGCCAGTAAGTGGTGTTGGTGATGTCATCTCCCTATGCAAAGGGCCAGGCTGCCTCAGGCACAGTTATTTGTTAGCCTGCAGGTTAAAGGATAGGATGAGAGCTAACGGGATGGTAGAAGGGTAAGGTTGGAGGGAGGCAGAACGCTCTGCATTTTACATAAAGCAGTGCAGTGGGAAATGATTGGGAACCCAGTAGTTAACTTACTACTGGTATGTACTCGCGTGCATATTGTGGCCAATTTCTGAAAATTTCTGTGAAATCTAACTTTGGTCTATTACAAAATATCAGGAACACCAAAGATACCTTGAAAGGTAATGACATTGTCAAACAGCAGAGTCTTTTGAAAGCAAATAACATGAGGCTAAATTGATGGCTGTTTTGGCAAAACAATAGTGGTTGTGTTAGATGGGGGAGAGGCCAGTGTTCTGAGGAGTTGGGAAATGGATTATCCGCATTCTTCACTCACTCCCCAAAGGGTGCTGAGCTCAGTGTAATGAAATGCTGTCCCAGAAAATCCACTGCTTTTGACTGCCTGCCTGAAAGCCTTTGATTAATAAAGTTCACTCTCAAGGTGAATGGTGTAGTGACACATCCCGTTGTTTGTTTTATAGGTGATGTTTGGAATGTTGAGTGTGTTCCTCTCTGAGATTCTTTTATTCCTTCCTAGTTTTTTAAGAAGTTAGAACATACGTCTTCACGCTTCATTAGGACATACAATGTCCCACATACAGCTGGGACTGTAGTGCTTTGAAACACTGTCTTAAGGGCTTGCAAGAGGAAAATCAGCACATCAGTATGACAGCTTATGTTGTAGTTCCTTGTAGCTCTACTTATGTTGGCTGGCCGTCTCCCCAGCTTTCTCCGAAGTTGTCTGAACATACCCTTTTCTGAGTCAAAGTACCTGGGTGCAGCGATTCTTAATCACTTATTTTAGTGTCATGGACATGAGTTCTTTGAGAAGCCCCACACAGTTTCCGCAGAAAACGGCTACATATAATTTCGGTGTGTTCAAGGTGTGGACAACAAACTAAAAACTCTGACTTATTTCATCTTAAAACATAAATTACCAGCCATGTTCTCCTCCTTCTTTTTTCTCCTGAACCCCTCCATTTCCCTTCCTTAAGCAGCGTCTGCATGGTGGGGAATAAGGACACAGCTGAGAGTGAGGCAGGTCTCCATGGGCTCTGTTTCTAGAATATTGTGCTAAAGAGGGCAAGAGGGCAGGTCTGAAAAGGAGCAGTGGCAAGGATGTGGCCCTTGCCCTCAAGGGACTCCCATCTAGTGGTGGAAATCAGTTTCAAAATAAATGATAAAATACCAGGTCTTGGCTCCTTTACAAGGTCAGATGACATCCTGAATCTTAACCAGCCATCTCACAGGTGCATAATGTTTCTCATAAAAGGAAATGGGTGACAAAATCCCAGTCAAAACAAATAAAAAATGCATGTCTTGTCAACAATGAATGTCTTTGTATAGGTTTCTCTAGAAGTTTCTGAGAGTGGGAGCATTTCTGTTTAAGTTTCTAGAAGTGGACTTGCTAGATCAAAAGATTTGAATATGGGAAGATTTCATAGACCCGAATTACCTTCCAGAAAGGGTTGTGTCAGTTTTGTAGCTCAGGAAAATTCCTATCGTTTGTGAATGATGATACTTGTTCAGTGATGGATTTTGCAGGATAAGGTGATAATTCCTCACATTGACCTCTGTGTAAGTTCTTGTTTCCTTCCATGAGAGCCTCACGTGTTGTCTTTCCTCAGAGAACCCCACTAGAAGGATGACCTTACCCTCTGTTGCATCTCCAAAGCATTGTTTTGGCATTTTTGTGTCCTGGTCCTCCCTATAGCCTTCCCCTCAAGTGCTCTGTGTCCCAGCCTCTCTCTCTCTGGCTGCTCTGGGCCTGGGCCTCCTTTGCTGTAACCTACCTTATCCCGATTCTGCTCTTCAACGGGGCATCGGGGCCTCTGGAGGTAAAAATCTAAAGTGGCCTGAGGTAACTCCCCGCAACAAAGAGCATTCCTGTCTTTTCCCTTGCCGGCCAGGGGAGTGGATTTGGTGCCCGGATCAGATTCTGATGGCTAGAAGGCTCGGAAGGAAGGAGGGAGGGAGGCAGCAGATTTTTCTTTTAGCTGTGTGGGCAGCTGACCAATTTTATTTTGGTTATTGGAGTTTTGCTTTCTCGAATGTGACTCAGTGTTGAAGCTGGTTTGAAGGCAAGAACTTTGTGGCCTGGCCTTATGAGGATCACAGGGATCGGGGCCACCACTAGCCTATAGCTTTCATGCCAGGCACGTGCGGCACCCCCACGGGAGGACGGTGAGTCACGGGTGTCACCTTTGTGCGCATTTACAAAAGGCACCAGGTACCTTTCCCTCAAGTGAACTCAGCTCTGAGCCAGGATACCTGGCTTGATAAGACAAGGGCCGGCTTCATTTTGGTCCCACTCACACCCTCGGCGGTATGACTCTGTGCACTGACCCGTCCGTGGCAGCCCTGACCGCGGCTCCCACTCCTGGCTGCTATTCTGACGGCGTCCGCGTCAGGGGCCTGGGGTGCTGCTCAGGGAGACACAGACGTGGCTCACGGGCTGAGCAAAGGCCTTGGTGTCTTCCAGCTCATCTTCCCTGCCTCTGCCGACTCCCCAATCCTGCTTCTTGCCCAGTGATCTCTCCTGTGTCCTGGAGACAAAAACAGCCCAACTGAGGTAGTTTGCTATCATATGTTCTCCTCCAGTTAGAGCAGGTTTTGTGTTTAGCTTTGGTGGGTGGCTTTTCGTTCTGGATGCAGTTGTGCTGGCCCCTCAGAGCCTGAGAGCCCTGATGCAGGGGCCTTGTCACATTGGCCTAGCCGCTCTAGCAGAGAAACTCTGAAATCAGAGCTGCCTAACCCAAGAGACTTTTATTTCTGACTCACAAAGCAGTCCAATGACAGTGTTCAATATGGTAATTTAGGGACCCAGACTCCTTCTCTCCCCTTCCTTTGCCATCTTAGCCTGAGGCAGAAGAAAGGGCAGAAGAGGGTGTAGATGGCCTCAGTGTTTTAAATAATATTTTTAAATGTTTATTTATTTTTGAGAAAGAGGGAGAGAAAGAGCATGAGCAAGAGAGGGGTCAAAGAGAGAGAGAATCCCAAACAGGCTCTACTCTGTCAGCACAAGGCCCGATGCAGGGCTTGAACTCACGAACCGCAAGATAATGACCTGAGCCGAAATCAAGAGTGGGATGCTTAACCGACGGAGCCACCCAGGTGTGCCTAGATGGCCTCATTTTGACTTGTAAATGGGCCACATCACTTTTGTCCACCTTCTGTTGGTAGGGACTGGTCACATGGGGCCTAGAGGCAGGATTCCCTTGAAAATAAATCCTTGGTTGGATTCCTCAAAAACAGCTTTACACCATGGAAGAGGGCACTGGACTTTGGTGGGACTCTGCCATGGGGCCTAGCTGAGAATTCTTCCACTCCTGCCCATAGTCACCCTTCTGTTCTGTGGGGAGAAGTCCTTATACTTTACTGAGCAAGAGGCTCTGCTCAGAGATGACCTTTATTAATGCTTCAGGTGGGAAGAGGTGTGGAGTAAAGAGCTTTCATCTTTCTTTGATCAGATTTACATCTGTTCCTGCTCTGTGTGGGGAGGGCAGACCCCTCCCTAGTCTCTCTGCTGCAAATTTCCTTTTTCCCCAATCTCAAAGCAAAGTCACAGGTAAATCTGCCTGGGAACCATTCAGGACCTCACTCCCCGCTTCCCCCTCCAGTTTGTTGGGTGATTTTGGCTAGAGGGTGACTAGGGAGAGAACGACTTCTAATAAAGGTAGTTTCTTCTCCTCCTGTGTTTGCTGAGGTGGGTGGGGTTGGGATGGTGGCTCTGAGAACTCTGGAGAAGCTCAGAGAATTAATAAAGTCTGACAAAGGACAGCTAAGCTGATCCGGAAGGGGAGGGCCCACCTTCCTGCGGAGCCCACCTTCCCTCAGTGACGGCAAAAGCTGCTGCTGTTGCCTTGGCAACCTCATCGCCTAGCGCCAAGAGCACACATGCTGATCTCAGCGCTCTTTTCTTGATGAGAAGCTAAAAATGAATCTTGCTGTCCCCAAAAGGCAACTTAAGCATAGGGAGAGAGCATCCAATACTCAGGTGCAATCTGTGGGTGAAGACAGCTCACGGGAGTGGATGATACTGGAATGAATAATCTGAAGGACATGTGGGTGACCAAAAATCTCTTTTTACACAAAACCTTTATGTTTTTGAGAAAAGAAACTGCTGATCTGCCTTCTGACAGTACTCTTCACTTCTGCCTGTTTCACATGAAAAGTCTTACCGAATCCTGTGGTCCATGACCCCAGAGTCCTGATGTAGGACTGGAGTGTTTTGGAAATATTGCAGAGGTGGGCACCATTAGGGACCAGCATGGTAGAGAAGGGGAAAAGCTGCTTGGCTACCCACCTTCAACAAACACATTCTTTTTCTTTCCATGCTCGCTTTCTGAGTGGCTGAGTTCAAATATACCAGTTGCTAACACTAGCGAATGAAGAAGAGGCAGAATTTTGTGGTGGCCACACACACAGGTGTTTGTGTCACAGTGAGCAGTGGCTTTGCCGCTTCCTGCCTGTGTGGGCTTGACTCCATTAATTAACCCCACTGAGCTTTAGTATCTTTGTAAAATGATAACAATGGCATTTTAATGAATAAACAACCTATGTAAAGTGCTTAGCACAGTGTCCAGCACACAATCGATATGCAAATAAATGATGGCTGTTTTTCCTATTTAGGGTATTTCTTAAAATGTTCCCAGCACAGGGCTGATACGAGCACATGTTAAACCTTTGCACAATAGAAGCAAGTGCCTCTACTGTAGACAAATGGAAACGAGGTGGTTCCTCCCCCAGCCTGCTGCAGACTGCTCAGCTCACAGAGGCTGATGGCTCAGGCCGGGGAGTAAGCTTCACACCAGTGTGCACCAGCCCTGCCTCACACCTCCCAGTTCTCTTGTTTCTCAGTGATTTTCCTGGAAGTTATCTTGGAAGGGTCAAGTCTCATAGGAACATTAAGAAAACTTTCAAAAATAGGGGCACCTGGGTGGCTCAGTGGGTTAAGCGTCCAACTCTTGGTTTCAGCTCAGGTCAAGATCTCGCGGTTTGTGAGTTTGAGCCCCGCATCGGGCTCTGTGCTGACAGCGTGGAGCCCACTTGGGATTCTCTCTCTCTCCCTCTCTCTCTGCCCCTCCCCTGCTTGCTCTCTCTGTCACTCTCTCAAAGTAAGTAGATAAACTTAAAAAAGGAAAACTTTCAAAATAAATAAGACAGAGTGTATTGAAGATGGGACCAGCTGTAACCGCAGGACATCAGGTGTGAGCCGAGCGTGGCTGGCCTGCTCTCTGCTCAGGCACAGCGATGTGCTGTCGTGAGCCGGTTGGTTTTCTTTGTTCCTTCTTGTTACTGTTGTTGTTGTTGTTGTTATTATTTAGGTTGGCCTGTGGGAAGCTGGCCCTGGGAGAGCTGTCGCCTTTTTGCAAATGCTGTAGGATTTAAGAGAGTTTCATTTTGGCCCGGAAGCCCCTGCCCAGTGCCACTGTGTTTTCCACTGAGGTGCAGCCATGGTGGGCATTCTGGCCAGTCACTCACTACGTATTTGCAGGGCCGCTATCATACACCACAGCCTGGGATGAAGCCTGGGTATTACACGCTGGACGTAGCCCTCGTTCTCAGGGGGCTCACATTCTAAGTGGGAGAGGAGAACGACACCTAGTGGTCACTTGGTCTTGTACATTGATGTGTTTGGTCATCTCAAGTGCTGGACATGTTACAGGAGAGGTTATAGAAGCTCTGGATGATGCCGACTTTTCTCCGGAGAGGATTTATTTTTGCCCTGGCTGACTGTTATCCTGGGGGCATGTGGCCTTAATCATGTTTGGATTGAGATGATTCAGAACTGTGCTTCAGTGTTGTGAGGACTCTTATTCACCTTCACTTCAAGGGTGTGTTGGCAGAATGATGCCCCCCTCCCAAGATGTCCACATCCCAGTTCTGGGAATCCATGAATATGTTAGTTTCCATGGCAAGGGGGAATGGAGGTGACAGATGGAGCTGAAGTTGCTAATCAGCTGACCTTAAAATAGATTATCCTGGATTTTCCAGGTGGTTCCAGCAGAATCACAGGGGCCTGTAACAGTGGAAAAGGGGGGCAGAAGAGGAGATCAGAGTGACGCTCAACGAGAGGGACTTGATCTGTAGTTGCTGGTGTTGAAGATGGGGAAAGGACCACACTCCAAGGAATGTGAGCAGCTTCTAGAAGCTGGGAAAAGCAAGGGCATAGATCCCCCCCCAAGGCCTCCAGAGGGAATGCAGCCCTACCAGCATGTTGATGTGAGCCCAGTGGGACCCCTCTCAGTCTTCTGACCTCCAGGACAGTGAGACAGTAAACTTGTGTTGTTTAAAGCCATTACACTGGTGATAATTTGTTGCAATAGGAAGTGAATGCAAAGGGTCCTGGCTACAGCATTGAGTGCTTCCCACAGCATCCTTTCCGTGGATCCTCAACTCCACATTTTGTCTCCAGAGTGCTGTGAGGCTGCTGAAAGCTTTGCCTTGTATCTCAATGCCCAATGGCTTTCTTCTTGCTGCTCACAAGTCAGCAACTGCTTGGAGAACTAGAGGGGTCCAGAATTCAGAACACTTCTCTGAGCTTTTCTCGTAAGAATGTGCTCCCTTTGACTTGGACTGCTTGGGTAGCCATGACCTCGGATTTACTAATACAGATCAGCTTCTCAGCTTTTGGCCCTGTGTTTCCGGATCAGCAGATACGCATGGCAATAAACAATTGTTAACTGTTGTGTTGATGCTATCATTGAATGAGTTTAAGAAACCTGGGTGCTGGTCCCAGCTCAGCCTTAAATAGCCTTGGGTGTGTTAATGCCCTTCTCTGGGACTCATTTCTTTCCTGTGCATAATGAGGTTTTCAGATGACTTGGTCTCTAGTTTCTCTTCCACCTCTTGCATCTCTAATTCTGGAGTCCCCCGTGTGTGCAGGAGAGCATTATGTGGGTTGGTTTGTCAGCAGTCACAGAGGTGGAATCCTTGCCTGAAGGTGTTTCCAGTGTCCTTATCATATTGGTGGAATAAGGTCTATTTATGTAGAAGAAAATTAGAGAACTGAATAGCATAGAAAATTAGAGAACAGCACAGCTCAGGGAGGCAGAGAGCAAGGACTTCAATGTGGATCTAATGAAATGGCACAGCCCAGCTTTATGAGCACTTATCTCTAGAAAAATGGCCACCTTAAGCCATGATTCTTTCTTGTCAGCACAATTTGGTTAATTAATCCATGATTAATCAGAAAAGTTAATTGAATTTGTAGAACTTGGGGAACTAATACCATGATGGATTTAGGATCTCAGTGGAGCTGCAAGCCATCTAACCTTGGTTATTTGCATGAACTGTGATTTAGACCTGACCATTGAGTTTTTTTTTTTTTTGTTTTTTGTTTTTATTGTAAACAGGGTGGCAGTTAAATGGATGGCAGTTGTGTTCAGATTAAATAGGATGGAATTAGGTAGTATTTTGCAGGCTCTGCAATTCAATTTGTTTTCTGGGAAGGGAGTCAAGAAAAAAAGTAATAAAAGCCCATAGTTATATAAGGGTCTAATGACCAAAGCTGGGACTCCCCCTGGGGATCTGACTTTTATTCATCTTTGCCTTCCTAGCCTCTAGTGTGGTGCTTTGTGCATAGTCGATGATTAACTAGCTACCTGGCAACAGACTAGCCAACCACGAACTAAAAACCAGCTAACTGAATGAATAAATAAATGATCCCTCCATGCAGCATGCAGTAAATGTTCAATAAATCACCCGGTCCAGGCCTGGTGGAAGGTTCCAGGACTCTCCCCCTGCCCCCTGGGAGAGCTCCCAGTCCATTTGGGGTGCTGGCCCCCAACCAGCAATGGCATACAATTTGATGCAGTAGTAGGTTAGTGGAAAGAGTGGGAAGATCTGGGAGACGCCAGAGGGAGGAACAGAGTGAAGGGTCAGAGGGCATTTGGGAGGATTTCACAGGGCAAGTGACATATGAGCTGGGTCCTCAAAGATGAATAGATGTTTGTCAGGTGGAAGATTGGGGAAACTATATTCCGCAAAGGATGGTGGGTGTGAAGGATGGAGAACTTCTTTCCAATGACATGTGGCTTCATGTGGGAGGGAGCAGATCATGGAAATAGGTGGGTGGTTTGGAGTAAGGTTGGGAAAAGTCTAGAATGCCAATTGAGGGGACCTTGACTTTATTTCGACCTAATGGGGAATCTTTGAAGGATTTCCAGTATGTGGATGACATGGTGAAGGGATTCTTGTAAGTGGATGGTGGGTGGTCTGGAGGAGAAAGGGACTCATGATAGAGATGCAAGTTGCTTGATGGTAAGTAGCAGTGGATACGGAAAGAGCAGGAGGGAAGGAGGCTGCAGGAGGGAAGGAGACTAGAGGGTGGGGGCTGGGAGGGCAGAAGTTCTGGTCAAGTTAGTTACTTTCTCTGAGCATCCTCAATTTTCCTATCTGTAAAATAGGAAAAAATAATTTCTATCTCATGGGGTTATTTTGGGGGTTGATGAGAAATCGCATGCAAAAACTTTAGTATAAATTGCCCGGCACATAGTGAGACCTTAGTAAATATTGGTTGGTTATGGTTTACCTGGGGAGAGATGACATGAGCCCTGGCTAAGGCAGCAGCGGGAGGGTGGAGAGGAGGGATGAAGTCAGAGACAGTGGGGAGGTAGACCAGAATGCTGAGTCATGGTGGCTTGCCCTAGAGCTGAAAGGCAGTTTTAGGCTGACTCTTGCTGCAGCAGAGTCCGATCTGCCAGCCTCATTATAAACGTTAGATGAGGCCCTAGGGTGCTTGACCTTGGGCTAGCCTGGACTCGGGCAAGCTGGCAAAACGAAGTTAGTTGCCCGCAAGGGAGGCACTTCTCTGGTTGAAGGCAGATGCCCGTAAACATCTGTTTTGTTGCTCCCAGGCGCGGTTTGCCTCTGCCCTGGGGTGCGTGACGATTGGCCCGTGTGCCTGAGCAGGACAGCCACATGGGCTTTCAGCGGAGCAGCAGATGCAGTCAGCATTGTGATGGAGGCTGGGATGCGGAGAGCAGCCTTTGTGAGCCCCACGTGGGTACTACTCCTGGGGAAATACTGAAGGTGCCCAGAAGGACCTCTGCTCTCTCTCTTTCTCTTGGTTTGAAGCTACCCCATCAAGAACCGATGTGTTTGGATTTCAAGGCTCTTTGTCTCCTATTGAATGCAAACACCCCAGGCAAAAATAGTATCGTTAAGGGAAGGGATAACAACCATAACAGAAATATAATAAAAAAGGGTAACAATAATAAATAAATAAGGGTAACAACCAGTACTTGGAGAACTGTTTTGTGCCATGAATACCTTTTACTCGTTGCCTTATTTAATTGTTTGGATGGTCCTATTAGGTGAATATTTGTATCTCTGGGCACATGGAAGCTCAGAGAAATTCAGAGGCTTGATTAAAAACACAGCGTACTTCTTCACGAGCACTGAGACAGAGAGAGAACAGCATGAGAGGGACAGAGAGGCAGGTGCTGGGCATGGGATTTGGTAGGCGTCCCTGCAAGAGAGAGACAAGGAGTCAAAAGGGTAGAGGAGGAACGCAGTTTTGGCCATGACTGGCCCTGTTTAGCTCATCATCACTCAACTGGTAGGTTTGCTTTTTGTCCCTGATTCTTTCAGTGCGTCTCCTCATTGGGAGGCTCAGAGATAATCGTGGAACTCCTAAGACAGGTTGGGGTAGAGTTAAGGGCTCCACATAGGACTGCCTACGAGAGTCAGTTTTATCCAGGTTTATCCAGTTGTGGTTAGACAGGGCCACACAAACCCCTCCTGACCAGGACTGGGGCTAATAGTCTTTGCATCCCCCATGCAAGGCACAGAGTATGACAAACAGTAGGTGCTCTCAGCAGATGCTCGCTGCAGGAATGCTACCTAGGGTGTCCCCAGGCTTGCTCTCCTTAGAGCCCTGCCGACCCCTCTGGCTGCTCTCCCTGTTTCCAGTGCCAAAGGAATTACGGGCCTCTCTGCTTGTGAATTCAGGAGGGACCAGAGGAAGAGCAAATACAATTGAGCTTCATTGTTTATTAATGATTGCTTACCCAGCTCATCTAGGCCATTTACAATTTTAATCCTAAATTCTAAATTTCCAATCAGGTAGTGGATGGGAAGGATGGAGGTGGAGGTATCTGGCTTGCTCTTGAGGGTCCTCATGACCCAAGTCATAGACACAGGGGCAGAGTGGCTTGATGGTCTCCCAGAGAAATGTGATCCAATGAGTAGTAAGTGTAAAATAGAAGATAGTAATGGCAGCTCCAAAATGGAATGGGAGAAAGCACCAGAAGTGAGCAAATCCTGGTTTTGCCACTAGCTGTATGACCTTGGACATCATGTTCTTTCTTTGGGCCTCCATTTGCTCACCTGTGAAACTGGGACATTGGATTGGATGAAAGGTTTGCAAGCTGCATCGAGAAGTATGAAGAGTTCTGAGGTTCTCTGGGGGGGGGGTGTCTTCTTGGATCTGTTTATAATACTGTGTTTTATGTAAGGTATCAACTAGCAGAACAGAGCTAGTGCCCGATGCTTCAAGGGGCCCATTCGACACGAGTCTATGTACGTGTAAAAGCTCTTTGAAAAAGGACTAATCCCTAACTGGATGCCAAAAATTTGAGCTATAGATCACTAGATAGAGAGTACCATTGGAAGGACACCACAAAGTTGAAGTATCCCCAGACTCTTCCTACTCTCAGTTTTCAAGATGAACTGCCTTTGGGTTATGACTTGTGGCTCTGGGGAACTCCCAGTAAAATGCAAATATTTTCGTGGCTTTCCTCCCAGAATCACTAGCACCCGGGATGACTCCCATAGCGCAAATTCATAGACATCTTTAATCTTAAACTTTAACTCCTCTGTACCACCACTTCCAGCATTACCTCTTCCCTTGGAAAATTTCCATATGAAAGCCTGGATGCTGACATTTGAAACACATGTATCCATTTGTCCCTCTCTCCAGGAAGTCAGGGCAAATTTTGGAAGAGGTTTTGTTTTCAGGAATATCAGAGAAGGAGATGAGGTGGTGTATCTGAGACAGCCCCGCCTCCTTGCAACGTTGGTCAGGCTGACTTGGAGCTGGAGGTGAGGTCAGGCTTAGATAAACTAGAACCTTTTTACTCTAGCAAGCTCTAGTTACTCTAGTTCTTACTCTTGCAAGCCCAGGTAGTTACTCTAGTTCTTACTCTAGCAAGCCCAGTTAGTTAAGTATGCTTTGGGGATCTGAGAAGCTGGAGAATGTTTGGTATGATATATGGACTAAGAGAGAAGTTGCTTCTAGTAAATGATCTGATGTGGGGTGAGTGCCTGCTTCCATTCCAGTTTCCGGGGACCTGAATCCAAACAACTGGATCCATATAACAGGAGTAGCCCCTGGGGGGCGGGAAATACTTGGCTGAGCTTCCAAGCTTGACACTCGATTGCTGGCTTTCCTGGAGTTAGACTTCTAAAGAGTATGAAAATAAGTTTAAGTTTGGGTATGTTATGAACAACACATGGCCCCAGGTTTAAGTTCGAGGCCTATTATTTGGTGCCAGGCTCTTGCAAAGATGCTTTGAATTAAAACAAATATTTAGGGCAAACTATAGATACATTTTGGGGAGGTGTTGGAATTTTTGTAGGTTTGCACCTCCAGGTTTCTTAAGAGACAGTAGTTTGAAGTGAAGTATATTTACATTGTTTAAGACTGGGAGAAAATTGACCAAGTGCAATGAATTTTTCAAGATATATAAATCACGGGTGAGCTTGTGTTCTTTACTTTCTAAGTTTTATATCATATGGGTATATTGTTTATAATGAAAAAAATATTGTAAACCTTTTTGCAGGTATATAAGGAGCCCAAAATGCCAGTGATTGAATTTGCAATCTTTACTCCAACTCTTGTACCTTTTACACTCTGGCTTCTATTCTCCCTATTGTATTGAAACGGAGTCACCCACACTCAGTAAAACAAAGAGCACTTTTTAGTCTCTGCAATCTTTGACTGTGTGGACCGTTTTCTTCCTCAAATTCTCTCTCCCTTTGACTTCTAAGGTAATCACTATTTCTTGGGCCTTCCTAGCCTTATCTTTTTCATGGAAGCCTCTTTACTCACCCACTTAAATGTCAGTGTTTCTCTCCTCACTCCGTCCGTACCCATGTAGTGAGCGACCTCACCAAGAGGCAGCTTCGGCTTCCATGGGTGAGCACCAATTTTCCCTCTGATGTTCCAGTCCCACCAAGCACTCTGTGGGACAGCTCCACTAGTGGTACACATGCATCGAAAGTTCATTATTTTAAATCCCTGGCCAAACACGCACCAGCTCTGCTGTTTTTTTATCTCCTTACCTGGCACAGTGGACCCTTAATCATCCTTTTCCAGGCTGGCTCCCTAACTAACTTGTATTTCCTTCCTTTGCCATGGGCCCAGTCACAACCTCCTATAGCTTCCATCTCTCTAATCTCTCCCGAACCCACCACCACATCTCCATCCTCATCAATGGCATGATGAGGATGAGGTCAGGCTTAGATAAACTAGACACAAACATTCTTCCTGCTGTCAGTGGTTTCTGCCCTCCAGGGCATCTTCATACTGCTGATTGAGTCATCTTTCTTAGAGTTCATTTCTAAGCTGATCATGTCACTCTGCATAAAAACCCACTAGTGGATTTTTCAAGATGTGCTCCTTAGTAAGGCCTTTCAAGGTCTGACTTGTGCTTATCTCTGCAGCCTCATATCTCTTCACTTGGTCCCATACATCCTTTGTTCCAATGATACTACCCAGCCAAGATGCCAGCTTCCAGTGATTTTTTGTTTTTTGTCTCTTTTTGTCTTAACTTGATGTCCTGTCTTTGAGCTTTCCCAGATCTTCTTGAGGTTCCCATGTTTAAAATCGTAAATGTTAATAATAGCAAACTTATGCCATTTATATTTAGTAAAACTTTCATTTCCTTCAGGAAAATGCCCATATTAATCACATAAATGAATGAGAACACACACACATAAGAATGAATGGGAAAATATGTTTTATGTTATAAAAACATGATTTATACTCAACTTTCTGACCACAATTATAGAGTAAGGCAAAGTGCATAGCTGTAAAGAAAGTAAATAACTTTACTCATAATGTTAATATTGAAAAATTTAGTAGCTTGAGAATATTTTGTTCTTTATAAAGCCACCAGTAACCATTCATATGCTTTTTATGGATGGGGTGATGATGCATCTAATTAGTCAGCACAAGAGTGTAAGAGAAGTACTGTCCAAGTTGTGGGTAAGATATGACTAATTAAGGAAGACATCAGCAAGATGATTTTCTTGTGGCCTGGCCCAATTTTCTTCAGATGTATATTCATGGGCAAGGCTTGATTAAGAATTAGACTTAATTTTTCATTAATCAGAATGTGTTTTTTCTTATGCTCAATCATTGAAGACAAGCAAATTATTTAAATATTCTAATATGGCCTCATGTATCATTATTGGAATTAATGTAATGACTTATTCCTGGAAAAATAACAAATAGTTATCATCCTGCCCTCCTAGTTGAGGGGATAGGTGGATTTGAAAAATCTAAAGTGTCTCTGACTTGGTTTGTAAATAATTTCGATATGTACATCATGCTTTCGAGGGGTTAAGCTGTGAGAATTGATTTTGGCCAAAACAAAATTAAGATGAGCACTCCATTGTCATTGTTGATCTCATAAGTGGGGGGAAGAGAGTTATTAAAGATTCAATATAGTTTTCTCCTCCTGGTCTCTCAGGGGTGATGCTCATTCAGATTCACTGGAGTATTTCATATTTCACTGCTGAAATAAAAGTGTTGTGAGAATATGTGGATGTTTTTTGTGCTGATACCCAGTTACCATTCTAGGTCTACTGCTAGGATTCTTTTTATATTATTTTGTGGTGTTTGGCAATTTCCTTAACTTCTTTGAGCTCCAGTTTCTTCACCTGTAAAAGGAAAAAAACCCACTAGCAATCATACTGCCATCATAGCCCACTGGAGGTGGGGATGAGTTCACATATGGGAAGCCCCTGGCACAGTGCTCAGCACATGGTGGGTCCTCACTTGGTCCACCTCCCACAAACGCAGACATGCAGATGTGCACACTAAATACATGGGCTCAGACACAAAGGGAAAAATATGGCTTTAATACAGATAGGAAAATTGTCCATATAGACAAATCATAGAGAAACAAAGCCATACTGAAGAAAAAGAATGGCTCTAGCAGGCAGGTGGAGTAGTTCATAGAAACCACTCAAAGCAAGGAAGACTCATCATTTTTGGTGATCATTAGTATGTTTCCTTTTATATGCTTCTTGGTTGCTGGCCAGTAGGGACATCTTATAAGGGTTTGGATTAAAATGTATAATTCTGGTTCTTTCAATTACTCATTCCTCCCTGGCCTGGCAGTGTTTGCAGAGAGAGCTGGTAAGAATATTTTGTGAACTTGTTTCCTCAGAATGATGGCCACAGAGCTATAATTTGCAGCATTTTTACCGCATGGTGGATGATGCAAGGTTCTTTCTTTTTGAAGGGGAAAGGGGGTGAGTGGAGAGCAGACTGAGGCTGAGGGGATCAGGGCAAGGAGAGAGTGAACATAAAATTAGTACAAATATCTGGCACCATTTTCCAAATTAAGCCATAACATTTAGATGCTCACATGTTTAGATTTCCTCTGAAATCTTGGGTTGCTTTCCTGTTATTGCAGAGGGAAGGTTCCTAAAGTTCCCCAGGGCAGGCTCTGCCTAGAATTAGCTGACAAGGTGGATCAATGAGAGCCAGCTTGAGGCTTCTCAGGGACAGCTCTGAGCAGTGGTGGGGGCCCAGAGCCAAATTAGGGAGTGGGCAGGGCCTGGGGCTGATCACACTGAGAGCGCCCTCAGATGCTCTTTTTCAGAGTGCACTTGGGCTGGAGCGGCAGTGGTATCTGAGCACTGATGTGCAAACCCCAGCTCTGATTAGGTAAACAGTGTCATGCAAAGCACTTCACCTTTCTGCTTCTCATGTTCTCCATCTGCAATGATGAGGACACCCTGCTTAGCAGATGGCACTGTTTTGAGGCCCAAAGGATATCATTTATGACAATACTTGGAAAATTAGGGAGCACGGTAAAAAATGCAAAACACTTCAGGCTAAAATTGATATTCTGGGCTGTTTGAAGGAGAAAGGGGGGTTGGAAATCTCACCAAAGGAACGACAGGGACAAGTGCAGGGGTGAGGCAAGCAGAGGCGACACTGGGTGTGGCTAAGAACTCAGAAGTGGGGTTCCATGCTAATGCTACCTGATGCTGCATCATGGCATGGCACGGCATTCTATTTTTCTTTCTATCTATCTATCTATCTATCTATCATCTATCATCTATCATCTCTCTTCATCATAGTTTCCTCATCTGTAAAATGGAAATTATAAAATATGTATCACCTGGGTTGTTTTGAAGATGAAACAAACAAGAAAAGCACACAATGTGCCTGCCATGGTGTCATTCCCTAGAGGACGTTGGCCACAGATCAAGGGGCATGGGAGCTCTACCAGCTTTGTGCTGTGGATGGCTGCACGTATGTGAGATGTGCATCCTTTTCCTCATAAGATCTTTCCTCAGTTCTTCACACCCTAAATGGTGGTGGAGGATGGGGGAAAACATGGAAGCTGATGGTTTCCTGACTTGTCATATTGTAGGTGTTGTCTCGCCGATAGTGCAGAAGTCCCATGGATGTTAGCCCTTTCAGAAGGGGGTTTGTCTATATTGATTACATAATTTTTTTTAGGGTGGTCTTATCTGTGAGGTGGTCCAAAAACATTGCTATTCATTTATTCATCCATTTGTTCAGCCAGCCAACTTTTACTGAGCACCTAGTACGTGCAGAATGATGAGCTGGGCCAGGAGGTGAGGATATAGTGGTGAGTAGGACAAATAAAGTTCCTGCCCTAAAGTAGCATGTGGTCTAGTGGGTAAGACAAAGCAATTACGTATTTAGTATATCACATGTAGTGACAAGTGTTAGGAGGAAAAAGAAAGTATTAGAAGGTGACAGCATGGAGGAGGGCACTTGTGGGGAAGAGCACTGGGTGTTATATGGAAACTAACTTGACAATAGCCTATTAAAAAATTAAAAGAAAGAAGGTGACAGCAATGTCATTGGAGGACTCAGGGTAGAGACAGTGGCCACTGTCCCCTGCTCTGACCCCCGGAGTTGCCCCTGACTGCCCTCTGTGGCTGTATTCCATCATCCAGGGAACTGTTTAGAGACATAAGATGAAAGAATGACCACATATCTACTCAGTCTTTAAGCGGGGACGGTGAGATGGGGCAGTTATGATCCCCAGAGCCAGAATAAGGCAGAGGTGACAATCTCCTCCTGCCTGTATCCTTGACCCCTGCTCTGGCCCATTGCCGTGTGTGTGTGTGTGTGTGTGTGTGTGTGTGTGTGTGTATGCACGCACGTGCATGTGTGAACACTGGAATGGGGCCGGGGTGGGATACAGGGATGATAGTTAGACACATGTAAGGTCTGGTTCAAAACACTTGAAATGCAGACCTCGATTGGCAAGACTTTCTGTGACTCGGGTATATTATCTTTACAGCTCAGGGTTTCATGGGACGTTTGTGCAGATGAAATTGATCAGAAGCAGGAGGAAGATAGCTGTTGCCTAGGCAACCGGCTGATGACTCATCCTGGCTTTGAAGCAGCACAAGCCATGAGACTGCAGTAATTTTCCAGATGCTTAACCTGTCCTCCTCCTCCGTCTTTCTTTGTTTTCCTCTCTCCATCCTTCATTTATTTCTGCACACCCACTTCCCTGGGTCCTCCCCAAACTCAACACTGCACTCAGCAGGATCTCTGCAGGGGGTGGGAATGGGGGGGGTCCTGAGATCCCCAGAGCAGTTATGCGGACCTCATCCCACCACTAATATGGGGCTTCCCTGCTGCTGCTCCTTATCTCTCATAAGGAAATGGCCAGGCTGCAACCATCCATGCTGCAGAGCCCCCAAGATGCCGCTTGTTGCCCTTGATCAGAGAAGCTCAAATGAGTCCAGCACTCTTTCTTTTCATCTAAACTAAACTGAACACATCCCTTTATCTCAGAGATCTGCAGAATGTTCCTTTGGGGGGAAATAGTTATCCTCTGGGCCTCCCAAGCAAAGTTGTGACAACGATGTTTACTGGTGACAGAGGTCACCATTGGCAGCTCTCTGGACGCTGGGTTTTCCCATCCTCTTAGCTGACTTTTCCCACTCCTTCTCTTATGTCTGATGTTCCAGGCCCTCCTTAATTAGCCACCGCAATCCTCTCTACAATGTAGAGTATAGAAGCTTGAACCATTCCCCTTCCAAAAACATTTCCCTTTTAATAAGGTTTTCAGAAGCAAAATATTTTAAGACTCAGGGGAAACAAATCATTAGTCTTTGGGATTAAGGTCTAGGTTGGAGGGGGGGTGGGGAATTGGGTAGTGACCTGCGGCTGGAAGAGGGTCTTTCTCTGTATGTGGTACGTGCATTACCCATGTTGCTGCTGATGCTAGCATCAAACCTTTTTATGTTGGTTACAAGTTTGTGCCTCAATTCCGCATCCCATCCCTACCCGTACATATGTACTCTGAACACACACATACACACACCGCCTTGAGCAGCAGAGGCAGCTAGTGGGGAGACAAAAACATATCCCCAGTGATGAAGGTTTTCTGTTCACCTTTATTTGTTGGATGGATGTCCAACATCCACTACATGCGGAACATGGTAGAGGGCCGTGGGATTGGGGTGTCCACTTTCTCTCAAAATAGCTTACAATCAGAAGGGAATTAAGTCAAGCAGACATATGCTTAGAGTTTACTGTCCGGGTTCCTTTACTGCTCTGTGACTTTTTAGCTAATGCAATTGGCTCAGATCTATGAGACCTTTCTCATTGGTGCTCCCTCTGTTCCACTATACTCCCCCTTGGGGTGACCAGGCTGCAGAGCCGCCAGGGGCACAGACATACACTCATTTTCCTCATCCTGCACTGGAGAAAGCTGTCCCTCTGGTCCCAAGCACACATTGGGCCCATCTGCCTTGGACACCCTCATGGACTGAGGAAATGGCACTAGCTCTGGGAACACTTAAATACCGCAAAGCATGAGACTTTCGAGATGGATGAGACCTGAGAGGTGTGCACTCTGGCCATCCATCCAGTGCAGGCACTGCTGCTAAAGTGTCCCTGATGGCAGCCATCTCACTGAGCTTGAATGCGTAGGGATGGAGGCTGCTTCTCTCACAGGGCAGCCCCGTACATTTTCGAACAGATGGTATTGTTCATTTATTTATTGATTTATTGAGCAATTCTTTCATTCAGTAAAGACCGATGGAATGCCCATGGTATGAGATGCAGGGGTGAGCAAAACAGTCCTGCCAGTGTGGGGCTCAGGGTCTCTGGGTTGGCGGAATTAATGGCACAATCTAACAGCACCGTGATTGCCACTAGGGGAGACTCCAATAGGGAGTTCAGGGAGCTTTGGGGCCGTAAGCTGGGGGCCTCTGGGCCCATGCAGGTGGGAGAGGGGTGTAGGGCCGGGGGGATGGTCTGGGACAGATTCCTCAGGAAAGTGAGTCAGGGCCAAGCAGTCCAGTCCACTGGGCAGGGTGCGGCAGCCACGTGGAGGAGGGAATAGACTGTAGGAAAGTGTTTGGAGGTGAGCAGGTCGAGAAAGGGCAAGGGGGACAGTGTGTCTTCAAAATGGAGTGAGGGAGAGTGGGGTGTGAGAAGCGACTGGCCAGCTGACAGCAGGTGGAGTGGGGGGGGTTGAGGGGGGGCTTCCAGGGCACCATAGCCAGAGGTGCAGGTGGGGAGCAGTGCTGATTCCCCCTCTTTCCCTTCCCCCTTCCTCCGCCCCTCCTCTTTCCCTCCCTACATCCCTGCCCTCCTTCTCTTTTTCTTTTCCTTTTTCTTTTTTTTTTTGGTGGGGGGATCGTTATCTAATTTCATCTTTCTCAGAAACTCCATCTGCCGAGGAGCAAGAATTTCAGCTTCAAAACTTAGTGTGAAATAAAAATATAAATAGTCCTTTTTGAGTAAACATGCTTAGATTTGGCTACCCTTCCAGGCAACTTTTCAGGCTGGCTCCTGAGTATTGGGGTGGGCTTTGGCTTAATTGGTACTTGTAGCAGCAGGGACAAAAGGGATCTTGGAGCCCTGAAGTGACCTGGACTGGTCTCCACCTCTTTTGGTCTTTGTAATAGTGCCCCTTGTCTCCCTGGCCACTGTGAGCCCTGCTGATGTTGGGGGCCGTGGTCGGTGGCCTGTGCACCTTGCAGCTGGGCCTTCCTCCCTCCCTCCCTCTAACCATCCTTCCCTCCAATTGGTCAGGGCCCAGCAGTTGTCCCCTGGATGATTTAGTCCGCCCCCAGGTCTTGCTGTGTTTCTGTTTCTGTTTTTTTTTTTTTTTTTTTTGCTGTGTTTCTGTTTTGTTTCCCAAATGGCCTTTGCAAGGGGAACCATCTCTGTCCTGTGGAGAACCCTGTGGCATGGACAGTCAGTCTCTGTTCCGAAGTAAGCCGAAACAGAGGATAAAGGAATTCAGAAAATTCTCCCTTGCATGGCTGTTGGTTTGCTGCAAAGCCCCCTTTTGAAATAAAAAATCTGGATATGAACTCCCTTCCTTCCCTTGGCACTCTTCCTTTTCAGTCCAAATTTCTCCTCAGTAGATAAGATGCTTTGCCATCTAGGGAGACGTTGACTTCTCTGGGAAGGCAGAAGATAAAAGTGTGTGGGGGTGTGCATATGTTTCAAAATAGGATTCCTGTTACTACACTATTTTAAGGATTTTTGGGTTCTTTTTCCTAAGATCATAAAGGAATCACTGACGCATTTTTAGCCAGGGAGTGATAGAGTCAGATTTGCATTTTCATGGAGGTCTTGGTGGCTGCTATGGAAATGGATGGGACAACAGAGTCCATGCAGGCAGATGGGTCAGCAGGTATTGGGTGGTGGCTAAGAAGATAAATGAGGACAGACTTGAGAAATGTTTAGGAGCTTGGGGGTCAGGATAGGAAGGTGGACCAGATATGAGCTTGAGGAATGCTAGGTATGAAGGTATGAAATTTCTGCTTTATGTGACTAGAGGGATTTGGAGACTGTTTACTGAAATGGAGAATACATAACCGGAGACTCAGATTTAGAGAGTGGGATGTTAAGTGCCTTTGAGAAATACAAATGGAGATGACAAGTAAGTGGGTATTGAGCGTGGAGCTCAAGGGAGAGTCCCTGAGTGTGATGACCACTGATGCCCAGGGAGCAGGCAGGAGGAGAGAACGGGGCCCAGGGTCCGAGGAACTCAGGCAGCGAAGAAAAGGAGAGAGGTGTGGTAGTAGATGAAGGGATTTCATTATCACCGAAGAGACAGGGTCCTCCTGAGAGTGGATAAGGAGGATTGGTTGGGCAGGAGGCCTCAGCAGATAGTAAAGGTATTGTTGTTGTGGAAGCGGGAGATGGGGGAGCTGGAGTGAATAGGGCAAGCGGGGCATCTTGTAGTATCATCCCCAGCCGTAACTTGTAACTTTTCGTGTCTTTTTCCCTCTGGTCTGTTTTTCCTTTGACTCCTCCCAACTGCAGGGACCCAGCATCTACTGGCTTGGCCACTGGCTTCTCCCGTTTTCCCTGCTCCCCCCAACTCCCCACCAAATTACTGTCCTGAATTTGAGAAAATAACCCACCCCAGTAAGGTAACAAGTCAATGGATCAGTCCTTAGAGGGTAAACCACTTTCTATTGGAACAAAACTTTAAAAACAAAACAAAAACTACAAAAAACATCTATCTCAATTCTCTATAGCAAACTGGAGCCTTCCTTTTGTATCACCTTCTCCCCAAACCAGGCAGGCTGAGGTTTCTTTTCAGTTGCCCTTTTGCAAGAGAGTCTGGGAGGGAGAATGAGGTCATGAGCCTGGCAAGGTTCCAGGGATCTGGGTAAGATGGGGTAAGGCCAGCTAAGACCATTGTCAGCGTTGCTAGCATTATAAAGAGGAAGGTTAATTGAAAAGCACAGTAATTTCAAAGCATCGAAAGGAATTACTTTGTTTTGGTCTGAGAGGAAACATTAAAATGAAAAACTGGAAATAAAAGATGAAATGGCTAATGCTAATAGTGACAGTCTTTATAATAAGAAAACACTAAAGGTAATATATGTGAGTACCTTCCATAACCATGCAGAATACAGTGAGAAGGTAGGACAATCATTTAATTTGAATCTTGGGAAGAGGGGAAGGAAATATTGCATCTGTCACATTTTTCTAATGGAACTTAAATGATATTTGAAGAGATAATGACTAAGCATTTTTTCCAAAACCAGTGAAAGACATTAATCCATCATTTAAGAAACCCAATACATTCTGAACAGAATATATAAAAAGAAATCAATGCATGGCATATTATAGCAAGAAAGACGAAAGAAATACCTTGTATTACCTTGAAAAAAGCAACAGGCCAACAGCTGCCTTCTTACTTGCAACAGTGGGTGCCAAAATACAGAGGAGTGATATCTCCAAAATGCTGAGAGAAGAAAAGTACTCACATATACAGGGAGAATAAAGATATTTCCAGACAAATGAAACAGAATTTGTCACCAGCACATCAGTAGTAAAGGAAATACTAAAGAGTTAACTTCAGGCACAAGGAAAATGATGCCAGATGAAAAAGCAGGAAGAATTAAAGATGAATAAAAATCTTTTTTTAAAATGTTTAATGTTTTTTTTTTTTTTTTTGAGAGAGAGACAGAGCGTGAATGGGGGAGGGGCAGAGAGCAAGGGAGACACAGAATCACAGGCTCTGATGCGGGGCTTGAACCCAGGAATGGCAAGGTCGTGACCTAGGCCAAAGTTGGACACTTAACTGACTGATCCACCAGGTGCCCCAAGATGAATAAAAATCTTAATATGTGGGTAAATGGAAATAAATATTGCTGTATGTGAATGTTGTATAAAGCAATCATCATCATCATCATTATCATCATCATCATCATGTCTTTTGGAATTTAAAAATATATACAAAATTAAGTGTAGGACAGCAGGAACATGCTAGTGGGTACTAGATAAGGTTAAAGAATGGAGTTAAAAACACTTAAGGTCTTTGCATTTTTAAGATGAAGGTGAGAGTATTAATTAACAGTAATTAATTAGACTTTGATAAGCCCTAAATGCACCTGATAATTTCAAGGGGAACACTGAGAGAATTCCAAAACAGTATATAGCTTATGAACAAGTGAATGGGAAAAAACTACCTGAATTATTAAAATACAATCAATTCAAATGCAGCAATACATAAGGGGAAAAATGTAGAATAGGCAGAATAATACCACATCATGATAGATAAGTGCTAATGTATCAGTTAATTATGTTAAGTATCAATGGAGCAAATATGCTAATTAAAATCAGCAGTTGAATTTAAAAAGAAACCATATACTTTTTGCAAGAGACACAGATAAAACACAAAGATTCAGAAAGACTAATATCATAGAAAAGATATACTGTACAAATTAAAACCAAACCTAAAAGCCAAAGTAGCTATATTAATATCAGATAAAACAGACTTTAAGGGAAAAAAGCATTATTAGAAATAAACATATCTCTAGATAATGACAAAGGGACAGTTCACTAGGTTTATAAAACTTTTCTAAATTTACTTATTCCAAATAGCGTAATCTCAATATATATAAAGTAAAAATTATAAAAACTTCAGGGATAAGTAGGCAAATTCACAACCATAGTGGATAATTTTGCTATACATCTATGAGTAATAGAGCAATTAGACACAAATCTGTAAGAATTTAAAAGACTTGAATAACACAGTGAATAAAACTGACTTAATGGTCATTTAGAGAACAATTTCTTAGAAAGATAGAATAGAGTTATTTTTAAGTACACACAGGATATTTACAAAAATTTATTCTATAATAGGTGGAAAAGGAATTGTATTTGTTCAGAATTTGACCCTGATACAATTTTTGTGTAAATAAATATAAGAAAGAGAACTGTAATATCCATACATCTTTTGAAATTAAAAAATACACTTCTAAATTACTTATGAGACAAACAAGAATTGGAATTTAGGAAATAGATGAATGATCATGAAAATATGACATATGATTATTTACGAGGTTTAGCTAAAGCAGTATCTAGAGAAAGATTTATATTCCTAAATTCAAGAATGTAAAAAATAGCTAAATAACACTCCCCCAATAGAAAGAAATAAATTATAATGGTAATAGAAAATATATCAATAGAAGGGGTCATCAATAAATCTAAAAGTCAAATCTTTGAAGACTAATAAAATTAATATACCTTTGGTAAGTCTGATCAAGAAAAGAGAGAAAGAAGACCTAATAAGTATCAAGAATAAAAAAGAAGACATCACTCCAGATCCTTCAGATATTCTAAAGATAATAACAGACTATTATGAATATGCAAACAAATTTTACAGTTTAGGTCAAATGGGTACATTTCTAGAAAAACATATAGGGGTTTAGTACAGATGGCCCACGATCATGAGGGCTTAGGCTTCTTCTATCATGGTGCTTTGAAATGTTTGGCATTAGGTTTCTACCTCATGGTCTAGCATAGCTATTCAACCTCTAGGTATTACGTTCATATCCTGGCCATCAAAAGGGAGGGAGAAATGAACAGTGTACTCTTTTTATGTAAGAATATTTCCTGGAATTTTCATACAACACTTTGGCTTATATTCCATTGGCCAGAACATTATCTAACTTAGCTTAGCTGCAAGGGAGGCTAGTAAGTATAATCTTCCTCTCCATTGGCTATGTACTCAGATAAACTTACAAGTTCTATTATTAAGAAAGAAGATGGTGCTCTGTTACTGATGCATACATTTCCTATAGACCAATGGATCTATATCATGGACGGTGGCTAGCCTTGAGATAGATTGCCAGTATTTCACCCAAGAGAGTGCCTTGCTGAGTGATGGGATTCCAGCAGCAAGTGGCTATAAAGTGCTCTGAGGTGTTAAAAGGAGACAATGAACCCCAACAAGATTTCCCACACCAAGGGATTATTTCTTCACTCATTTGACAAATAATTACTGAGTCTCTAAGAATGTTCCAGGAACTGTTCTAGATGTTGGGAAAGAGCAGTAGACAAAACAGAAAAATCTTGGTTCTCAATACATTTAGAGCTAAGAAAAATAAAGCAGAAAAAGGGGATAATGGAATACTGGGGGTTGGGGAATGGTTTGCAGATTTTAATAGGGTGGTCAGGGAAGAAGTTACTGAGAAGTTGATATTTGAGCAGAGACTCTAGATGGTGGAAGAGGGACATTTTAAGAAGAGTGAATAGCAAGGATACTCCTAATATAACTCAGTGCTCTTCAATTCCCCAGGGATGACTTCAACTACGGGGAGAGAAAAGAATTGGAGAGAAAAGTGGCAAAGGAAGGAGACTGGGCCTTGGAGAAGAAGTCTAGGAGCAGAAATAAAATTTTGGACTTTGTTCCACTAAAGTTCTAGACCTGGTCTTGGTTCAGAAGGACCAAGTCACCAATGCTGAACTTTTATTTTACACTAGTTTATCCATTTTTGATTTTATAGTCATTTATACATTAAAGAAAATTTCAAAACCATGTGCACACTTTAATTTCATCACCTTCACAAAATTATTTGCATTAAATTTTTTCTTTCTAGTGTTTTTAAATTTTAATTAATTAAATTAATTTAATTAATCATTTTTAATAGTGTCCACTCTTTCTAGTCATTATCAATATGCACACCACTTTTTTCAATTAATAAAAGCCTCTATTTAGCCAGATATGAGTTACATAGTCAGACAACATTCTTTCAATTTCTATGAGCCAGAATCTGAAGATGATTTCCTTCAGTCTCTCTGAGCCAGAATCTGAAGGTGGCAGGGTGGTGATTTTCACAGAAGACTTGTGATGAGTGGTTTTGGGGGGCATTCTCCTGCATGAGGTGGTTGGAAGCTTGTGAAGGTCTGATGGGAAGAAGAGGATCAGAGTTTAGTCAGAAGTCAGGGTTTTCAAAATGGGAAAGGCTGAGATAAAAGCAGCATGAATGAACCTAGTTTCCATCTGGCACACACTGGCTGATAGCCATTGGGAACCTTGGTAGTATGGCATAAAATAGTAGCATAAAAGGAAAAGAGATCCACCCCCTCCCCAAAAAACTTTACCAACAACAAATGAATCCTCATTCAGCATCTCTGAGAGGATCCTTAGTGAAATTAAAACCCTTCAGGAGAACCTTATTCCAAAAGGCTCCCTGAAATTTCAAACCAATTTATACTCTCTACTGTGGATGTGGGTTGGTTCTAGAATTTAGAGTCATTTTGGAAAGTGATGAAAAGTCCCAAGGCAGGATCCTTGGGTGGATGAATACTTCCTTCTCTTCAGAGCTGTAGTTTGCTGTTTTTCCTACAAATCCTGGGGTCCTTGGAAATCAAGTGAATGGGTTTTCTTTGGCACTTGAGCTGTTGGCTCTTCAGAGGATATAGTATTGCTTTAACTGCTGCTTCTCCATTGCCAGGTTCACCAGTTTTCTTTAGCCTTGTTGAATTTTTTTTTTATTGTAAAACCAGAATTGTGTTAAATTTCATTCTTAAATCTGTTGTAGACTCCTCAGTGCCAGGAGCACTGGACCTCAGTGCCAGGAGCAGTGGACAATGTATTTCTCATTTTCTTATCCTTAATATGAGGTGATTCATCAAGACCCTTTAATGGGAACCCCTCTTATCAGGGAGCTGGGTGTGTTGTCTATGTCCTCTGTGTGCAAGAGATTGAAGGGCTCCCTGTTAGGCAGATGAAGGATCCCACACAGAACTCGAGTGGAGAACCAGTAAGGCTGCTCAAACAGAATGGAAGGCACCTTCCAATTCAGGCCATAAAATACAAGGGAGTTGTATTACTTTGCTATGGCTGCCATAACAGAGTACCACACCCTGGGTGATTTGAACAACAGAAATTTATTTTCTCACATCTCTGGAGCCTACGAGCCCAAGACCCTATGAGTCAGTAGGGTTGATTTCTTCTGAGCACTCTCTCCTTGGCTTGCAAATGACCAAGTGTCCCTGTGTCCTCACATGCCCTCCCTCTATGCATGTTGTGTCTTAATCTCTCCTTGTAAGGACACTGGTCATATACATTTGGACCCACTCTAATTGTCTCATTTTAACTTAATTACCACTTTAAAAATGCTGTCTCCAAATACAGCCACATTCTCAAGTACTGGAATTTAGAACTTCAGCATAGGAATTTTTGGAAAGACACAGCTCAGCCCATAGCAGGGGGGCTGCAGTCTAAGGCACAGTACTGGTGGGACTGATGGTGAACTGGTGCTGTCCTGATTTGTCCAGCAGACTCCCTCTGTTAATATATGTCAGTCTGGGCATCTCCAAGAAGCAGATGCCAAGATGGAATGACATGTGCCAGAATTTTATTAAGGAAATAAATGCCTGTGAGGAAAAAAGAGGAAGTCAGAAAGCCTAAGAGATCAGTCTGATCAAAATGCAGGTCTGGGGGCGCCTGAGGGGCTCAATCAGTTGAGCCTCCGACTTAGGCTCAGGTTGTGATCTCACCATTCGTGAGTTGGAGTGCTGACAGCTCAGAGCCTGGAGCCTGCTTTGGATTCTGTGTCTCTGTCTCCCTCTCTCTTCTCCTCCTCCACTCATACTATCTCTCTCTCTCTTAAAATTAAATAAAAACTTTCTAAAAAATGCAGGTCTGATCCCAAGTGAGGGAGAAGAGAAGAGAAAGTTGGGGGAAGTTTCTTAGCCTGCCATGAGCGTGAGGAATGTTCAAGAAGGGCTTTGAGAGTCCTCCAGCCAAAACCAGCCTCCAGAGGAGTTCTGTGTCTCTCAGGAGTGCTAGTGCTTTATCGTCTTTGCCGTACTGGGTCATGGCTGGGAGTAGTGTGCGCATGCGTGGATTTCAGAGCTCATTTGCTGGGACCCTGGTCTGTTATGCTCCGGGTAGTTGGAGGTTTGTGAGGTGCATGGTCATGGCTGTCACATGGTCTGTACTAGATCATGCGCAGGTGTGAATATTTACCCCAGCAAGTGCTAACCGCGAGTTTAACAAAAACCAAATTCATGTGGGGGAAAAATGTCAAACTATGTAGACCTCAAAGGAAGGAGGCAAGAGTAGCAACAGGGAAAAAGGGTTCCAGGCAAGCGAGTTGAAGCTTTTGTTTTGATTGAGAACCCTTAGCACCATTATGATCCATATTTTCCAACCTCCATTTTCTCTGCCCACCTCCTAAGATACTAACCAGCAGTTCCAAATATTTTAGCTTCACTCATAGGTTATAACTCTTTGTATTGCTCCCAAAGGCTAGCTTGTCTATTTTTCCCTTGGGGAGACGGTAAGATGGAAAAAGAATGGACCAAATATACAGGCTGCCACCTGCCATGTTTTTCCAGGCATCTGAGTCAGTGATGACCTGGGATGGCGTTTGGTGAACTGGACAGACCACTGGACTATGAGTCAAGAACCCTGCATATCTTGGTCAGTTCCTGTCCTTCTTTAGGCTGAATTTCCTCAGTTGGAGGATGAGAGACCACGCAACACAATCTCTAGTTTTCTTCAAAGGATTGCTATTCTATAATGTTCTGCATTTTAAAATGGCAGGTGTGTATGTGAGCACCAGTGTGCTGGAAATCAAATGTCCTCAAGTTTTACTAAAAGTTTCTTTTTTTTCCTACTTCAACTGTTGCATTTTTATTTTTTAAATTTATTTTTAATTTTTTTATGTTTATTTATTATTGAGACAGAGAGAAACAGAGCATGAATGAGGGAGGGGCAGAGAGAGAGGGAGACACAGAATCCAAAGCAGTTTCCAGGCTCTGAGTTGTAAGCACAGAGCCCGACGCAGGGCTCGAACCCACGAACCATGAGATCATGACCTGAGCTCAAGTTGGATGCTTAACCAACTGAGCCACCCAGGCGCCCCACATTTTTAAAGTCTTGTAATGGTTTATTCACATGCCTACCTCTAGCACTGGACTGTGGATTTCTAGAAGGTAGGGTCCATCTCCATCTCATCTAGGGTCCCCCAGCATGCGTGTTCACCCCGGTGAACAGTGGTTGAGCTGGTTAAAGAAGCAGTGATTTAGTGGCTGGTGGTGGCTAGCATGGGGGAGGCCGGTGTAACAGTGGACAGAGCATTGGCTTGGCATGCTGGGGCTTGAATCATATTGTGCCACTTGTTGGTTATAGGGACTTGGACAAATTCCTCTTTGAGCCTCCCCTTCCTCATTGAAAAATGGGTAAATAATTCCTACCTGGCAAGGATATTGTGAGAATGAAGTGACATAATCTATGTGTGTACTTCTCAGATCATGTGACACATGGTGGATGTTCCTTTCAGGGCTTTGAGACTGTAGTTCTGTGTCCTCCATGCTCAAGGCCAAGAGAAGGAAGGCTGGGGAGATTAGCAAATCAATTGTTAATCCATGACACATAATTTCAGGATATTTTGGTATGTCTTTTGTAGGAAATATCTTAATTTTCTACCCATTTTACCGTTGACCTCAGACCCAAGTAGTCTGTTAAGTGTCTGCCATCTCCTGCTGTGACAAGTAGAAGATTTTCTAAAGGGGTTTCATGTCTGTTGGAAAGGTGCAATGCAGGGTTTTGCTGCAGTGTTTCTTCAGGCTTGCTGAGGAAGCATCACGGACACCTTCTAGCTGGCTTTGCAGGTTGCTGTTCAGCATATTAATACACCTGGCACTGAAAGGACATCAGGGACATCTGACTGTCTTTTTTACTTTGAATCTGATTCTGTAGACATGCTCCAGGAGAACAAGGGAAGCGCTTTTTCTCCTTAGGGCTCTTCACTACCATTTAGGAAAGCACCAGGCCAGTGGAGTAGTGGTACCTGCTTCTGTCCAGAGCCTGGTTGGTCTACTTGGCCTGGGGTGAGGTGCCAACTATCTACAGGGAATGGCCACTGCAACCCATTTGCTTCCTTCTGTCTGCAGGCCGCTCTGAAAGGAAGGGCGTTCAGATTTACTAACCTGGGACTGATACCATTTGATGCTGGTGTTTAAATGGGCCATTCAGAAAAATCTGTCTCAAATCTTTGGAAATGTCATTCTGGCTGAGTTTGTTTTTGTTTTGTTATTTTTTGTAGCTAAAGGTAGGCTCTGAAAGAAATGAAATTATAGAAGAACTAAAAAAAGTATTACCAGTTTCCCTGTCTTCTTTTTTAAATGTTTTGTTTATCTTTGAGAGAACTTAAGTGTGGGAAGGGCAGAGAGAGGGTGACAGAGGATCCAAAGCGGGATCCGTGCTAACAGCAGTGAGCCTGATGTGGGGCTTGAACCCATGACCGTGAGATCACTCATGTGACCTTGAGTTGGTCGCTCAATCAACTGAGCCAACCAGGCACCCCTCCCTGTCTTCTTAATACCATAAGTATAGATTGCCCTTAGTAGTTATAATAGTAGCCATCTTTTATGAACACTTCATGTTAAATACTGTGCTAAGCACTTTACATATATAATCTCTTTTTATTTCTAAAACAGTCCTGTTGGGAAAAAGTGACATATCCCCATTTTAAGCCTGAGATTCAACTAAGAAATGAGATGCCTTCAATTTAATTATGTTAAAAAACAAAATTCATCTGAGTAAATTTGATGATCAAATTGGCTTTATTCAACAAATCATGAATCAGGCAACATCCTATTTAGCAAATAGAAAGGAACTCCTTTGAGCACAGAAAAGAAAGGTTATTAAAGGCAGAGAGGGAATAGAGAAGAGGAAATCAATAGTAAAGAATGTATTATTTAAAAATTTTTAATGTTTGTTTATTTGAGAGAGAGAGAGAGGGGAGAGAGAGAGAGAATGAGTAGGGGAGGGGCAGAGAGAGAGGGAGACACAGAATCCGAAGCAGGCTCCAGGCTCTGAGCTGTCAACACAGAGCAGGGCTCGAACTCACGAAGTGCAAGATCATGACCTGAGCCAAAGTCAGACACTTAACTGACTGAGCATCTCAAGAATGCATTGTTTTCGGTGAGGTCGTACTCCTACTGATACAAAGGTGCCTATCAGTCCATTTCCTGATGCCAACCCGACATTCCCATGTTGGCTGGTGAAAGGACTACATTCTTGAAGGGTGTCCAAACTGCAGTTAGATTAGGTATTAAGTCTTGGTTTGCTGATGTGGGGCCCCTCACATGAATGACTACATTTTGGGCCTGTGGTTTTCTTTTCAACAATTATAATAACCTTCACTTTAATACTCTGTTTACTCAACATTTTTAAGCTGTTTATCTCTGCTCTCATGGTCATGCCAAATGCCACCTAGTCTATGAGCTCAGTGTGAGCTTTGATGTGTGGTTTACACCATCAGTATTGTATGTTCAGGGGCTTTTTTATTTTTTGGCTTATACTCTAGGTTAATGAGGATGCTGGGGCAGTGGCTCTCCGGAAGGACCTGTGGTACTGTGTTATTGATTGATTGATTGATTGATTTAGAGTCAACACAATCAGGGGAGGGGCAGAGAGAGAGGGAGAGAATCCCAGACAGGCTCTGCACTATCAACACAGAGCCTGGTGTGGGGCTCAAACTCACTGTGAGTTCATGATGTGAGCTGAAATCAAGAGTCGGATCCCGAACTGACTCAGCCAGCCCAGTGCCCCTGTGTTATTTATTTATTTTTTAATTGATGGTAAATACATGACACTTGATAATTCTTGAAGTGGTTCCAACTCAAGATATAAATGGGGTTTAGAAAGTATGTAATGAATCTATCCCAGAGGTCCTACTGTGGATCATCAGGACTAAGGTTCCCTTGGCTGGCACCTCTTCTTTTGTCCCCAGGGCCCGCCTGCTTCTCCTGTGCACATCTTTGTTTCCAGCTGCCACCATCACCGTTTCAGTAGATGATGTGTGTGCTGCCAATTCCATCATCCTGGCACCCTTTCTCCCAAGGGCAGATGAGGGAGTGGGAGAGAGAAGGAGAAGCAGCTTGGTGTCTGTGAGCCTAGTTTATCTCCTGAACTCTGCTACCAGCCAAGTGGGAGACTTTGGGGAAGCCTATTAATCTCTGGGCCTCAGTTTCTTAACTTGTGAAGTGATGGCACTGGACCCACAGATCTCCTGAGACACCATCTTAACAGAAAGTTAGGATGTTGATAATGGAGAAGACCATCAGACTCCAGCAGGAAACATCCCACTGGTGCCAGTGACAGACTGTTGGATTAATTGGGCATAATTGTGAAGTTCTTTGGTAATTCCTACATTTATATTATGCGAGTATTACTGCCTCACCCTCAGATGTGGAGAGCATGTCTTCATGTTTCAGATGATGGAGCCGAGGCAGATTTGGCCATTGGTGAGCCATAGGCTGTTACTTACTGCTGATTGCATAATTTGCAGGGCAGATATATTGCCAGTGAGTGACAGCTCATGTCACAGTGGCTGGGCATAGTCACCAGTAAAATGGAGAGTTCTGCCCCACTTTGCTTTATTCACATAGGCAGTCAGCCCCTACAGAGGCTCATATGGTTCCTAATGATTTTTGTTAAGTTTGGAGAAAAGCTGGATTGTAGATTAATTTCAGCATGTTGTCCCCTGACATTTCTCATTTAAAAGGTGCTAAAATTCCAAAATGAACACAAAGTAAAAATGTCTGCTTTACTCAAGGGGAAAATTGCCTCTTTGCAGAAATGCTCTCTAAGGAGTATTGCCTTCCTAATTTCACTGAAACATCTACCCAGCACGCGTTCCCTCACTGACACCACTTCCCGTTCTTTCTCCAAGTGTTTCTGCTCCTCCCCATGTTCTTTCTGTCTTCTTTCTTGTCCGAGGTGAAAAGACAGCTTTCATTCTGCCTAAGTACCAACGCTTCTACCTTTCTGACCTTGAAAGTGATACATGTCCATTGTAGAAAATTTGGAAAATGTGGAGATGTGAAAAAGGAAAAGAAAATCACACACAGTCCTAACACCCAGAGGCAGGTGGCATTCATGTTGAAGCCTTTCTTATTTTTCATCTAGCCAAATCACAAAAGTGGAATTCTACATTAGTTTGAAGACAACTTTAAAAAAATTACTATGATTTTTCCATGCCATTAAATATTTTTGAGAACCTTATTTTAATGATGGTGGTCTTACATAACTGTGGTGCTATAATTTACTAAATCCTTCTTCTGTCATCTTGCATTTCCTTTTGTCACCTGGCCTCTTGACCCTATCTGTGTGCCTTCACACGACTACAGTCTACAAGCACATCTTTACCCTCATCTCTAAGCATCCGTGTCCAGTACCCTTTTTGAACTTTGGTATTTTCATGTTAGGTTTTACCCATTTCAGTATCTTTTATTTTTATAGCATCACAGATAAGTTAAAGCAGAGTTCTGAGTCTGCCATTTCCCCTGTTGATAGCCCCAACCTGGCATCCAAACTCATTTGTCCTCCCCCATGATCTAATCCTGTTGTATTACACATGTACACCCAGGCATCCTATTCAAGGTCTCCCTTCCACTTCTATCATCCACAATGAGATAACTATTCCTCTAAGCCACTGATAAAAATGTTAAATCTCAACCCTGTGGCCCAACACTAGAGATTACTCACAAGATGACACCAATCCATTCATCAGTCTCCTTTAAACAAAGATTATTTAGCCAATTGTTTATGTAGAGAATTGCCTTACATTGTAGCCCATATTTCTCCAAGTTGAGACTTTGAAGTAGATTCAATATGCCACATCTCCACTTTTCTCAACTGGAGTGTCCCCTCTCAAAGGAAAAAGGAAGGTGTCAGGTCTTGAACTTCGTTCATGAACTGGTGTTGGTGCTTGGAAAGCACTGCTGTCTTTTCTAAGGGCTCATTACTTTCCTTCAAGGACCACTACACATCTGGATTTTTCTTTCTCTTTTTTTGGGGGGTGGGAATTGAAACTATCTCTGTTGATTATTTCCTTATATTCACAAGGAGACTGGTGGAGGGGCAGACCATATGCCTGGGGTAGACATGAACTGGGTCTGTGATCTTTGTAGGCCTTTGCTGTGGAAGACCTAGTTATCTTGTTTTCTCTTTCTTCCATGGTCTTTTCTTAAGGTCTACTGTCTCCCATAATGCTGTAACCAGTTGCTTAACATAGTAAATGTGATAGTCAGTATAATGGCCCCCTCAAGATGTGCATGTTCTCTTCCTGGAACTTTTGAGTGTGTTACCTTACAGGGCAAAAGAACTTTGCATATATGATCATGTTGAGATCTGAGATGAGGAGATTATCCTGGGTAATAGAATCAGAGAAAGATCTGGAAGTGCCATACTGCTGACTTTGAAGACAGAAGAACAGTTCATGTGCCAAAGAGGCAGGAGGCATCTAGAAGCTGGAAAACACAAGGAACAGATTCTCCTTTAGAGCTTCTAGAAGGAGCACAGCCCTGATGACATGTTGATTTTATCCCAGGGAAACCCATTTCAGACTTGTGATCTCCAGAACTGTATGATAATAAATTTGTGTTGTTTTAAGCCACCAAGTTTGTAGTAATTTGTCATAGCAACAATAGGATAATTAAATGATCAATAGATATTTTATATTCTTGAGGTCTGAAAAGGGTCTTAATTGCTGTGTACTCTATGTCCTAATCTTGAATCCCCGTTTTTTTTTACCCCTGTCAAGGAGGAAGTCTGTGGTGTATGTATTGGGTTTGGTAAGAAGAGAACAGCCAGAAGGAAATGGGGAATAAAAAATGTTTGTTTAGAACAGCTTTTTGAAGGTATAGTTCACACAGCATACCCTTTGCCATTTAAAGGATACACTCCAATGGTTTTTAGTATATTCACAGAGTTGGTGCATCGATCACCACAATTGATTTTAGAATATTTCATCACCCTCAAAAGAAAATCAGTATCCATTATCCTTCACTCCGTATTCTCCTCTGTCTCCAACCCCTGGCAACACTACTACTTTAGTAGATTTGCCAATTCTGGATATCGCATATAAATAAAATCATACAATATGTGACTTTTTATAAAAGTCTGGCTCTTTTACTTAGCTTCATGTTTTCAAGGTTCATCCAAGTTGTAACATGATTGGTCCTTTTTCCATTTTATTGCAAAATAATATTCCATTGTATGTATATGCCACATTTTGTTTATCCACTCATCAGTTGATGGACATTTGGGTTTGTACTTTTTTTTTTAAGTTTATTTATTTATTTTGAGACAGAGAGAGTGAGCAGGGAAGGGGCACAGAAAGAGGGAGAATCTCAAGCAGGCTCCACACTGTCAGCGCAGAGCCCATGTGGGGCTCAAAATCATACACCATGAAATCATGAACTGAGCTGAAATCAAGAGTCAGACACTTAACTGACTGAGCCACCCAGGTGCTTCTGTACATTTGGATATTATAAACAATACTGCTATGAACATTTGTGTATAAGTTTCATATGGACATATGTTTTCATTTTTCTTGGTTATATACCTAGAAGTGGAATGGGTAGGTCAATTGGTAACTCTGTTTAACTGAGGGGCTGTCAGACTATTTTTCAAGGCAGCTATATACTATTTCACATTCCACCAGCAATGCATGAGGAAGCATCATTAATAGAAATGCTTGCTGACCTCTGAAAATATAAAGGACACAGAAGACAAAGTATGGGTGAGAAAGAGTGGCCTGCATATTTCTAGAAGTTAAAACAGCATCAAAAGAAATGTGGGTGCCCAGAGAGTTTGCCTGGGAACTCTTGAGTAATATCTGGATTTGTTTTTTTCGCAAAGTAGTTCACATTGGCCAAATTCTATTGGCAACTGGCTGCAGTAAATTCTCTTGATGTTTTTAGCCTGTTTGGCTTATGTGCATTCCATTTGGTTAACTTTTGAGAAATTCTAGTGACTGATGCCACAGAAGAACTTTGGGGAACACAACATCATGGAGGAGGACCCTGTGCCCTATATAAAACTTATGCCATTATTCTTAGTTAATGATAAAATCAATTCAAGATGACAAGCATTTTGAAGTTTTTATTAGTTTTCCAGGACTGTACCAGAGACCCCAGGGGCCTCAAACAATAGACATTTATTTTCTCCTGGTTCTGGTGATGAAAAGTCTGAGATCCACGTGTCGGCAGATTTGGTAATCTGAATTACTATTTAAAAGACCCTATTCCCAAATAGAGTAACATTCTGAGTTACTGGGCATTAGGACTTTAACAAGTAAATTTGGAGGAGGGCACACTTCAGTTCATAACAAGTTCAATATCATAAAATTATACTTACTGCACGACTGGGCTAGTGGAGAAAAAGATTTAAAAAATGTGTGTTATTTGTGCTGTGTGTCTTTGGGTTAAAGCCTCAGACCCTTATCTTATTAAACATGTTTGTTCTTGGTGCAAGAAGTTTTTGAAATGTATTATGATATCTAGAGTAGGTTCTAGAAGTTGTTAAGTGGATGCATACTTAGTTGTCTTTCCTACTTTCCCTCTACTTTTCTCTCCCTTTCCACCAGTCAGATTATTAGTAAAGTGTCTCTTCTTCCTTTTTAAATGATCTGGAAAATGCTTCTTATTTTTGTTGCATAATTGTTCTTATTTCTGAGATAGAAAGAATGGGTTGCAAAATGTTCTAAGCCAGGTATACCAATATTTCCTCCCGAAATATTTTGGGAAATATATGTGTCTGTCTGTCTATCTATCTATCTATCTGTCTGTCTAATCTATCTTACTGCTGTATTCCCCCTCAAAACCTCTTTTTAATATCTGTAACTTATTCACGCTCTATTGTAAATATCCCATTACCACTTTGAGAGTTTTTTCTGTTTTCTGTTTCATTTTGCCGGAGACCAAAGCTTTAAGCCAAAATAAATTATGCTTTAAAGAAATTTCGGGGATCAGCCTGGGGATGAGAAGGTATTTTCCAAAGTTCTTTTTTAGCACTTGGCTATCACTCTATCCAAACAGTCACTCACTCACCCTTTCGCAGTTCAGCTCTGATGAGAAACTCTAATGGAAGGATAGGCTTACTTATAAAGGCCATGTCCAGAGACAGATACCTTGCAAATAATATTCTCCAGCTCTGTTTCTACTTATCTGTGTTGCTAATAATGATGATAGAATCCTTGATGTCAGCATGAGCTGGCTCCCATTTCGAGTTTTCCTGGATGTTTATCTGCCTGCCATATTGTCAGAAGAACTGATCTAACATCTCATGAGTTTTGGTGTTTTTGGGACTGACCCGTGTTTGAGCTGGTTGGTGAGCGGAGTGTAGCTGGGCCACTGTGTTTCATGCTGGCTTCCTGCCTGCAAACTGTCGTTATCAATCATGTAGTCTTAAAACTCCAATTTGAAGGAGCTCACTATCTGAAGAGCAAGCACATGCAAGTTAATACAAATGTCGACGGCAAAGGATGAGAGCCTGAATATATTTGATCCTCATGATTTCAAAGTCTGGAATGATGACTGGATCTCTTTGTGTCTCTTGTCTTTCAGCTGCTGAAAAGATGTCTTATTCAACAGGAAAGTCCTTCAAAATCTTCATAAAAGAATTTGTCAGGGCTCTTGGGTGTAATACAAAAGACCTCTTCAACATCGTAATGAGAAAACGGCTAGAATCCTCCTCTCAGATTCAGGGAACATTCAGAAGTATAACCATTCAGGAAGGAAAATAGGCAAAATATCTTGGAACCTTCTCATCTGACTAAAACTAAATTTAGCTCCAGAAAGTGGAGTCTGGCAAAGGGCAGGTTTTGCGTAGAAATAATTTTCTTCTCTGGCTCTAGAGATGACTTTATAGCCAAGGTTGAGGTTGGCTTAACTAAGGGCCAAGCATTTTATATGAGAAAAGTCACAGATCAATACTGTTTGAATTGGCTAGAGAAAGTGACGGTCACATGGTGGTTTTGGAGGACCTTTGGATAAAATAGTTTTTGGAGATCCTGTTTATATTTAGCTAAAGCTAAGAGTATAGTTTATAGATAGACTTGCAATTTAAAGTAGATCAGTGTTTCTCTAAGGGGGGCTATTTTGTTCCCCAGGGGACATTTGGCAATGTCTGAAGCATTTCTGTATGTCCCAGCAGGAGGTGACTACTGGCATCTGGTGGGTGGTGGCCAGGGACGCTGCTAAACACCATACAACACACAGGGCATCCCCCACAACAGAGAATTATCCAGCCTCAAATGTCAGTAGTGTTGAGATTGAGAAACCCTGAGTTAGATGCACCATGGCTCAGATTCCAGTTACGTCACCTGGTAGGTAGAATAGAGTTACTTAGCCTCTGCATGTTGCCTTTCCTGATGGCTTCCTTTTCAGGAGGAATGATCCCTTGCTGGGAGCTGCATCGGCCTGGCCTTGCTGGATGACACAGTCACAGCGAAGAAATGGCAGATGTTTGCACAGCTCCTGCCATGAAGCAAAACTGGTATCTCCTTCTATTATTGGCTCATATTGGGAATGGGACCACTGTTATTGATTCAGCCTCACAATGTTCCAAATCAGACCGATATTCCCCACACAGTTACCCCATAAGGAAAAGTACATTCCTGCCCCTGCATAAGAGATTTTAGATCAAAGTGCGGCAGATATTTGCCAAAAGGCTCTTCTAATGAGCCTTGCAGACTCAAGACATAAATAATAAGGGGGGCTAAGAACACAAGAGTTATGATTAACTCTGGCCCGGAGAAAAAGAGCCTAACTTAGAGATAGGAAACAGACAAGGACCAGACATAAGTTGCTACATATACCTTTGCTAATTGGAGCCACAAATACCCTCCCTTGTACTGACTTCAGTTATGAGGATGGATAAGAAAATGAGAACCCAGGTGCAAGGCCAAGACACATAGGGTCCCCATTGTGCTTACATCAAAGAAAGGGCTTTCTCAAGCAACTTGTTA
>CM053562.1:10566895-10706089 GCA_028646485.1 Cryptoprocta ferox
TACACTTTCAATGATCAAAGCATCTTATCACAAGGAATTAGCCACTGTAACAAATTCTATTTTCTGATGTCATGTTATCAGAAACATTTGAAATATATATCAGAAATATTGTCGCTTGACCAATAAAAAAAGACACCAAAGCAGACAGAACAGAGATGCCTGCCTGGTGACCAGAAAGAAACTTGAGGCTCTCTCATCACTCTCTTGTGCCGACACCGTCCATCCTTTCAGGGACCCCTGGACCTGCTGGAGCTGGACTCCGGCAATCCCTTCTTCCTTGTGTCTTATTGGGTCCTACCTTTACGTCTGTCATATCATCCATGATACTTTATTGTATATTTTGTGTGATACTTTGGGCAATGTCCTTAACCTCTCTGGGCCTCAGTCTTCTCATCTATAAATGGAAGTGATAGTACCTCAGGGTGTAATTGTAAAGACTGAGTTAAGATATTTAAAATGCATGGGTGCCTGGGTGGCTCAGTCGGTTAAGCATCCAACTCTTGATTTTGGCTTAGGTCATGATCTCATAGTTTGTGAGTTCAAGCCCTGCCTTGGGCTCTGTGCTAACAGCTTGGAGCCTTCTTGGGATTCTTTCTCTCTACCCCTCCCTGGCTTGTGTTCTCTCTCTCTCTCTCTCTCTCAAAATAAGTAAATAAACTTAAAAAAAAGATATTTGAAGTGCTTGTCACACTAGGAGCTCTATAAATAGTACTAACAATAGTTGTCATTATGGCTTATGTAGCTGATTCCTCTGCTGAGTGGTATATGAGTCTTTTAGGACAGAAACTGTGTCTGGCATATCATAGATGTTTAATGTTTTTTGAATGTATGACTAATGAATCTCTTTATGCCTCAATCTTCATCTGTAAAATGGTGCTAATATTTTATTTGTTATTATTATGTTTAATAAGATAATGTAAGAGAAAATGTTTATAATAGGCCTAACACATAATAAATATTAGATTACTTTTCCTTGCTTTGGTACCAATTAAAAACTTTTGTTATTAAAAAATGTTTGAATCTACAGAAAAGTAGAAAGAAGATAGTAAAATTAACACACATATCTATCATCTAGATTTAACAATTACTTAATCTTTATTATTTATTTATTTATGCAGAAGAATTTGAAGTTGATTACAGACAGAATTTTATTTTATTTCATACTCGAATACTTAGTATGTATCTTAAAAGAACATTTCCCCCTATAACTATAATACTGTTTTAGTCTAACAAAATTGCTAATAATTTCTCAATATCAGCAAATACTTAGTCTGGATTCATATTTCCCAGTGATTTCCAGATGTCTTTCACAGATGGTTTATTCAAACAAGATCCAAGTAGGAGCTTCTCATCAGGGAGCTCTATTTTATTATTATTATTATTATTATTATTGCCCACTTTAGAGGCCAGCCTGGTGCTGTTGACTGCCAGTCAGCAGATTTGAAATTCCTTCACTAAGTTAGGATAGGACTCTCTGTAAGTGAACTCAATATACAAACTTAAACAGGCTATTATTCCCAACAGTTAATGACTCACATTTGTTCCCAGATTGGCTGAAACTGTTCCACCACAGTCTTCCTCTTGGTGTGTCCACAGATGGTTTGATGAGCAGCAGTCATGGGTCTGGAGTGAAAGAAGATGGAAACCAGAGTAATAGAAGCTCTGCCAATGCAAGACAGAAGAGAAAAATGGCACTGGGAGGCACAAAACTGAATTCAACGCAGAGTGCAATTTGTGCACAACCTGTTCAGGAGATGGAGTCATTCCAGCGATATTCACCACAGTCAGAAAACCATCTATGGCACTCGTAAGGATAAACAGGCACACTGTGCTGAGCCATGACATCACTGAAGCCAATCTCCTGCTTTCTGCTTTTCACAGGGCTCTGTCCCCAGAATCCCTCATAGACCAGCAAGAGGAGTCAATCAGTCAAGGATGGTCTTGAGTGTCCTGTGAATGAAGTGAGTTTGATCTAGAAACAGCAGTGGTCTATTAGAGGTCCTTGTGCAGAGGGCTTAAAGTGAGGATGAGGAGGCATTTGAGAAGGGTGAATTTTGCAAGAGCAGGCAAGGTGGGCTGGGTAGAAGCAGATTTGCATTGAAGAGGTCGGCAAAGATGTTCTTGGGTTGATTGGGTTGATTCAGGATGAGGTCTATTTGGGAGTAGGGATGTTATAATGAAAAGGAAGGAAATATTCTACTTTTCATAATTCTTTTTGCTTTCTATTTGACTTGTGCTTTCTATGTCCATGCCCATTCGATCGTGCACTCTTTGAGGGCAGAGTCCATGTCTCTGACATCTTTGAATAGTACTTTGCACAGGATAAGTGCCCAATACATAAAATATTTACTTGTATTTAAGACATAGCTTGTGCTCATTAAAACATGGATGCTTGTATGTGTAAGTCTTGGTTACAAAGGTTAATGTTCCCTTTGGGGTATGAACAGAGAAAAGCTATATATAGTATGAAAAGATAGAGATGCATGCAAAGCAAAACAAAAAAAGCCAGCCACCTGAAGGGAGATTAGAAATACGGACCTGGAGAAATAATTTAAAAAGCCTGTGAGTCTTCATTATCTAGAGAGTAGAATAGTGTTGCCAGGGGCTGCTGGAGGAGGGCGGGTGGAGCTGGTGGTGGAGGAAATGGGACAACATTGGTCAAAAAGTACAGACTTCTAGTTTAACATGAATAAATCCTGGGGATTCAACATACACCATGATGACTATAGTTAACAGTGCTGTGTTATATACTTGAAAGTTGCTGAGAGAGGAGATCTTAAATGTTCTCACCACCCACACACACAAAGGTTTTATATGAGAGGTTAACTAACCTTATTGTGGCAATCATCACATTGTACACCTTAAGCTTACACAATGTTATATGTCACTTATATCTCAATACTGCTGCAGGAAACAAAAGAAGTAGAATTCTAGCTTGATCTGGGCAGAGCTAAAGGTTGAGAGAGATCTAAAGTGGAAGTGGGAGGGGAGGCTGGCATTGCAGGAGCCCGCCAGAGGAGACTTTGGATGAGGATGGAATGGAATTAGTCACGATGTTGCATACATTTAATTTACCACGTATCATGGTTCCAGTGAGTGGGACAAGTCTGGGTTCAGATCCCAGCCCCACTCTAGCTATGTGACCTTGGGCAAATTACTAAACCTTTCAGACTCTTTTGTCCTCTGGAGGGTGCTAATAATTCCATCTACTTTTCTTCGTGGACATGAATTATGGGCCGTGAAGGCGGAGTTCCAGCCATAGAGCAAGCACACCTGTTATTACTGTTATGACCTATTATTACTACAGCAGTCCACTTCCTATGGTGGATAAGGGCTTCCCCCTCTATTGGTGAATGCTGCTTGGAGACAACTGTGTTCATAAATGGCATTACTTAGAGTGAAATAAATATAGGAGACAGAGAGTTATTGCAGGATGGGGTTTTCTGTTCTGTTTCAAGCAGTTCTTCCCTAATCTCAGTCCATTTCCTGACCCATGTGTAAGTGTTTGCAAGGTCATGAGACGATCTGGGGCTGAAGCCTCTCCGTAACACCTGGATGCCAAAACTTTGCAAGGCTCTGTATCCCGCAGATCCTGCTTCCCAAAGTCGGTGCGGGATCTAGCCCACTGGCCAGAGGCTCTCACAAGCAATAGTACCCTTGGCTCAACTCCACAGCAGGAATGATTTGCCCCAACTTCCTTGGTACCCAAGTTGTTTTTTTCTAAAGCAAACTGTTCCAACAGAACTTAGAAAGCAAGATATCTTTGTTATTCCAGGAGAGAGGTTTTCACTACAGTGTTTGGCAGGTTCTTGTCATTGCTTTGGGCTTGCCAGGAGACAAAGAAAGGCTGGCTCAGTGTATTTGCAAATCGTGGCTGTCTATTCTCCAGAACCACACTCCTGCTCTCAAATTTAACCTGCATGGGAATCATCTGGGGTATTTAAAATTCACATTCCTGGAGCCCACCATTAATAAGTTTAGGATGGCCTGTGCTTTTAGGAAGCATTCCAGAGGGTGATAAAGGAGGAAATGCAGGGATCACATTTGGAAAAATATGGAAGTCAGTCCATTTGCCCAAAAGTCAGTCTATGGAATTCGCTCTCTGGGAATTGGTTTTTAGCAAATTGAGCAAGAGCGGATAAACACTGCTCTTAGAAAACAGGGTCTTTTCAGCATGCCTTCAGGAATACAGAGCTCTAGAGTCATTTCTTCGTGCTCGGGCCATGTCCTGCATTTCCTATCAAGACTTCTTAGGAATTTTTTCTTTCTTTCTTTTGTTTTTCTTTCTTCTTTCTTTTTTCTTTTCTTTTCTTTCTTTCTTTCTTTCTTTCTTTCTTTCTTTCTTTCTTTCTCTCTCTCTCTCTCTCTCTCTCTCTCTCTCTCTCTCTCTCTTTCCTATGAGGAATAAAAAGGAAGCATTTTATCCTTTCTCACTTTGTTTTCTTTAGCTTCTTTATTTTTTTAATGAGATAGAGATCATGAGAGGGGCAGGGGTAGAGGAAGAGGGAGAATCTCAAGTAGGCTCCATGCTAAGCACAGAGCTTGGCATGTGCCTTGGTCCCACGCCCCTGGGATCATGACCTGAGCTGAAATCGAAAGTTGGACTCTTAACTGACTGAGCCACCCAGGTGCCTGTCTTTAGCTTCCTAATTACAGAATGATTTTTGATGAAACCTGCTCCAGATGATATTGGCCTGAGGGTGGCAGTGTGCTGAGGAATGACTCCCGTCAGATCCATAACAACTTGGAACACCTCTTTTGCTTATTCTTTAAACGAATTCTTGTATGGCACACAGTTGTGTGATGGGAACTATGGCAGGTGCCAACCAGACAGCAGTGCACCAGATATAGACTACTTTCCAGGAGCTTCCAACATTAGGAGAGGCAGAGTCATCCAACCATTATGCCAACAGATGTAAAATTGCAACAGTGACAAGGTCTCTGGAGGTCCAGCTGTAATGGGGGTATTTGACCTCAACAGAGAAGTCAGCACAGCTTCCCTGAGTAAGTAAGTGACCTGAGATCCAGGTGACTAGAAGAAGGAGGGAAGAGCTTCCTGGGCAGTGGAACAGCCTATGAAAGGCCTGGAGTGGGGAGGCATGTGGAGAGTTGATGGGTCTGAGGGATATTTAGCAGGTAAATGGATAAGATTTTGTGACAGCTTGGCCATGGGAAGCAGCAGGAAGATGTCAAGGGTGGTTTCTGGGTTGACAGCTAAAAGATGGGGTCATCCCAGAAATCATGAAATATTGGAACAAGAGACTCTTGTCCTTTTTGTTTGTTTCTTTGGGGGATTGAAAAATGAGAGATGCTTCAGTAGGTTAATAGGAGGTGCCATTGAGATATCTAACAGGAGCTGATGATCTCTGTTGCTGAGGTCAACAGAGAAATCTGTGTGTCATGTGAGTCATTACCATTGGTGGTAATGGACACAATGGGCCATGGGTGAGGTTTTCCAGAGATAAAAGAGAATGGAGAATCATGGAAGTCTTAACACTGAGCCCTGAGGAATACTAATATTTGAAGGGCAGGGAGAGGAGGAGCCAGCAGAGAAAAAGTTGAGCGAAACTCATTTTTTCTTGGGAAAAGTTTTGATACTAAAAGTCAGCTGGAAGAACCCAGTTGTCAGAAAGAGGTTGAACGTATAAGAGAGAATGCTCAATAATGAAAAGTGCCTAGGAAGACAGGAAGGGATGAGATCCAACGTCCTGTGTCTCAAAGAGGTTATGGTGACATTGTCACCAAGTATTTTGCTAAATTTGTGACAGGAGACAGATACCATCAGTGGTTTCACAGAGCTTTTGGTCTCTGAAGGGCTCGTGGGCTTTAGTTTTGGCTTCCCACTGGATATTTCTAGCCTGGGGAGGGTCTCAGTGAACCCACAGGAGCTGTGTATTTTTGTAGACACCTTCAGGACCCACCCAGCGGTGTCTTCTCTGACATTCCCCTTATCGAAACTGGCCATCCAGTGTTTACAATATTCTGTGCCCTGACTCGTCCTCAAAGGAACAACTTGAAGAAGTCAGTACTTGTTTCTCTTTTTCTATTTTCCTCAGCAGAATTATTCGGCTATACAGAAATCCTATTTTAAATTCCATGACTCAGCTCTCCCTAGTGAAAGATTTTAGCAGTTGGGGGCAGTTTTTATGGAAACATTTTGTAAGATGTGAGGTGACAGCTGCCTTTTATCTGACACCCTGATTCCAGCTGTGTCAGTGATTTGGGTCCGAGAAAGTTATCAGGCTGGAAGGACTCATGCCACAGACAGAAGACAACCAAGAGGTTTAATTCCATGGAAAGTGTATTTATGTCCTGCGGTATTGTTAGAGAAAGCATGCAATTGCAGAATGGTTGTTGGAAGAGACTGCCAGTGCCCACCCTGAAATGAGGTCAGATTTGTGAATCACCAGAGAGGGAAGGTCAGAACTTGGGTTGGAAATGGGAAGCTCTAGAAAGGGCCCCTGGGGTAACGGCTGTGCCATCTAAGAATTTTTGGGGGGGCGCCTGGGTGGCTTGGTTGGTTAAGTGTCTGACTCCGGCTCAGGTCCTGATCTCACAGTTCAAGAGTTTGAGCCCCATGTCGGGCTCTGTGCTGACAGCTCAGAGCCTGGAGCCTGCTTGGGATTCTGTGTCTCTCTTTCTCTCTGCCCCTCCCCTGCTCATGCTCTGTCTCTCTCAAAAATAAATAAACATTAAAGAAATTGAAAAAAAATATTTTTAGGAAGGTGTAACTGTTAAAAAACCTTCTGCGAGCAGGAGGTATTACAGGACTGCATTTGGGGACTGGGAAGCTGGGAGTAGGGATGCCTGAGAGACAAGTAAGGCCCTGACTGGTGTTGCTGCTTGCAGGGGAGGGAAGTTCTTTTCTGAGGACTGTGCATGACCCCAAGGCCTAGAAAATGATCTGCACGGTTTTGTTGGTTTCTTTCTGTTTTGCTTTGTGTTTTTAAATGCCCAGAAGTGTGGAATGAGAGAGCTCTGATTCAAACCTGGGGACCTGGACCTAGTCTCAGAAACCCCACTTCCGGGCAAAACAGCACGGGGAGAGTGTGGGCGGGCACCGAGAAAGGTGCAAACACGCGCCTCTTGCCTCATCTGCATGTTTGTTGTTCTGAGATTTGTTCACGCAGCTGACCAGGCTTATCTGTGGTGGGCTGAGTACGAGGTTGGGGAGGAAGTCCTGATTCTGGAAGTAAAGCTTTTGAAGAGAAATGTCCAATGCCGGGACGGCAGCAGTGGGGAGTTACCCAAGGGGTGGTGAAGCGGGAGGGGGACTTCCTCTTGGTTTGTTCGATCTGGGCATGTTTTGTCACCAGTTTAATTAATTCATTTATCCTCATATATATATACCATCTCTGTCCTATTTTTTAAAAGTTTATTTATTTGTTTTGAGAGAGAGAGCGAGGAAGGGGCAGAGAGAGAGAGAGAGAGAGAATCTCAAGCAGGCTCCATGCTGTCAGCGCAGAGCCCGATGTGGGGCTCCATCCCACGACCCTGAGATCATGACCTGAGCTGTACTCAAGAGCTGGACACTTAACTGACCGAGCCACCCAGGCGCCCCTGATCTCTGTCATTATTTCTACCACTCCTGTGCCATCTTCTGTATATTTTATTTACCATTATATGCCCCTAACGTGTATAATGCTGCCTGGAAGCAGCACTGTTGACTGACACTCACTCTCGCTCCCTGTTTGTAACCATCTATCCCTAATTCTTTTTAGAAATAATTTCCTCAGCAGATGTTGACTCCGGTGCCCCCTGTTTGTGCTCAGACCTGCCCCTGGCATCTCTCCGCAGGATATCAACCCCTCAGGACACACTCCTGGGAGGAACTCACTTCCAGCCACGTCTTACCAGTGAACAGAGGGTTGTGTTCTGCTGACAGACCCCGTGAGCCCAGGCAGCCCTGCCGTTGCAGAGAAAACCACTCCAGTCCAGAATTATTGTGGACAGCAGGAGTGGCAGACACACTACCACATCAGGAGAATGCGAAGTGGAGGGGGAAGGATGCGTAGAAAGGTGAGGAGCATAAAAATGGATTGCATGGGACCAAATCAGCATGCAAATGGGGAGAGAATGCCCACTGGCATCCTTCTTCTTGACAGGTTCTGAGGCACAGCCTGTGCCCTCCAGAGGACTCATTTCGGCCTCCTGGGGACGAGCTGGCGGGCACAATCTGCCCAAGATGACTGCCTGTGTGTAGACCCGAGAGGGGGCACTGAGGAAAGTGTCCCTAGCGAGAGGGGGGTTCACCAGGGGCTTTGCAGAGGGCAGGGGAAGAGAGCAGGTAGCACAAAGGATTCCTGCCCGGAGCAGGTGCTTCCGCACATCTCCCCTTCCCCAGCCCCTCTCCCCTCCTCCCTTCCCCAGCCCCCTCCCCTCCTCTCCCCTTCCTTCCCCCCTATGCTCCCCCCTCCCGGGTTTCCGGGCATCCCCCAGCGGCTCAGTAGACAGGAGTGGACTGAACTCTTGGTTTTTTTGTGGTAGAGTGGAGGCCTCCTGTCCTTTTGAACCAGGGGGAGGCAGTGTGAAGTTGGCAAAGCATGACTTGGGAGTGAGACCAACCTGGTTTGAATCCAGGCTCTGCCACTTTAAACAAGCTATTAACCCACAGAGGCCTTCATTTCCTTGTCTGGCAAATTGGGGGATCTCCTAGAAGTTCTATGAAGTCTAAATAAAAAGAGTGCACGTTGTGTCCTTGATCCACAGAAGATGCTCAGGGAGATAGTCCTCTTCCCCTGGGGCCGTGTTTCTGGCCGGGCACATTTGGAATTTGACTTTGTGATTTTGTCGTGGCTGTCCCACCTAAGGCGGCTCCAGCAATGCACCTAAGGGTCTATGCCATGGGAACGTCCCTGAGGCGGGATGAGGCCAGCCCAGAGGGACCCTCCCAGATCTTGTCAGAGAGGGACAGAGCGCTGTGGGTCACCCTCACGTGGGGCTCCCTGTTTAGACACTGCTATTTATGCCACGCCTCCCTTGTGCCCAGTGCTGTGGCAGGGAACTGTGAATTAAGTCTCTAGAGCTGTTCAGAACAGGGGCCCTGCCCTGAAGGGTTTATAATATGCACGGGGAAGGTAACACTGACCCCTGGCCCTCAGGCTCAGGGACAGACACACAACTCCAGACCTGGTCTGTGTCCCTGAGCATGAGTAGGGCTGTGATGTCCTTGCACTGAAAAACTATTCCGTCAGCGCAGCAAAAGGGGACAGCGTCTCTACGGCAGCAGCAGCTCAGGCTGAATTAAACACATTTAGAAAAACTGATAAAGACAATAAAAGCCCTTAGTATTTCTTAGCATTCTCTGTGCCACACGCTGTCCCTTCAGCATAACCTGACAAAGGTGAGTATTATTAGTCCCGGTTTATGGATAAAGAGACTGATGGTCTGAGAGGCAACCTGAGATCACACAGGCAGGAGCACATTTCAAACCCAGGTCTTTCTGACAATGAAAACCCAGGTTCCTTTTGGCTATGCTGTGCTGCCTCTCACAGGATGCTCCTACGGAGCAATACGGAGAATTTTCCCTAACAACTTTGTGACCCACCTTGGCATATGGAGGACATGGTGAGCGGCAGCGTAGGGGGAGCATTAACAAGCATGTGCTGATAAGTCACATGGCTCTTTCCATGTCTAAATACTGCCCTACTCTTCCAGCTTGGGGTCACGTCCTTGTCTCTGAGCAGTGGAGGCTGCCTGGGGGTGCTGTGACCTCACGGCCACTGAGGTCCTTCAGGGAAGGACCACTGTCACTGCCTGAGACAGGTAGTGTGCTGAAAAGGGAAGGGATTCAGGATTTTAGGTCTTGAGTCCAAGTTCCAGTTCTTCCATTCAGTGGCGTCACTGAACCATCCAGGCTGAGAACTGGGTGACTGTACCACCTCTGTCCCCAGGGTTGGAGCCTGAAAGAACACTCTAAAGTATCAGCGGTAAAGCACTGCCCACCTGCTGGGTTCAGCTGACATGCAGCCCTGCCCTAGAGAATGAGTAGCTTTCCTCTTCTTCAATGTGTAGGTTTTTAAACTTCCCACTGAAAATAGATCCCAAACTACATCGTTGGCAGAGGACGAGAGAACGGGCTTTGCTGTGTATAGAAGCCAGAAAGCTGCACTCAAAGCTGTGGCTGCGAGGAGAGGCCCAGAGCTAGTGGCAGAGCTGACAGAACGGCCTCCTTGGGTCCCGCGGAGGCAGGAAGCCCGTAGTCCCAAGTGACCGCTCGGAGCAGTGTGGGTGGTGGGGTGGCTGGGGCGGCACATCCCATTATTCCCTTGGCTCCCCCTTCATCAATGCCAAGCAAAATAATGGGATGACTGATTCTGTAGCTGCAACAGACACCTGGCCTGCCAATCTGGAAGTAGGGGGTGCCCTAGGAAGTGAAGGGTACAGAGGGAACCCGTGGGCCATGCCATGGGGTTGGTCCTGATCTTCACTCAGGGTAGAGTTTCCATCTTGGAGCTGGGTTGTCCTGCCCTCGTTAGTTTCCCACAACCACATCACTTTTCGTGCAGATGTTAGGAACATATTTCGTAAAAGATTGGACCCTCTTGCCTTCACCTCCTTGGGAGGGAGGATTGGTGGCTCCAAAATGAAAAGATACTTCAGGTCAGAGCTTGAAATCAAAAGTGGTCAAGAGGAGCTCTCGGGGATGCCAAGAGGAGCTGGGTGGGTTTGGGATCTCTAGTCCAAGCACTCAGCCAACCTAAGGAAACTGCTCACAGCCTGGTCCTACCCAAGAAATCAGATTCGTTCTGAACATGGAGGGTAAATAATCAGGATTCATGGCACTACTTCCTAATCAGGGGCTCTCATCAATCAATCTCAACACTCTTTGAAACTGAGCCCAGTCTCCTCAGCATTAGAATCTTTTCAACAGAGAATTCTATGAAATGTTACCAATTGTCAGGAGCTGTCACTTGAAATTCACTTAGTCATTCATTCGTGTGACAAATATTTATAGAACTTTTACCTTATGCCAAACAATGTAATAGGCACCAGGATATAATGCTGGGAAAAATCAGAAGATATTCCTGCTTCTCAGAGATTCAAGTTTAGTCGGAGAGCTAGATGTTACGCAAATAGTCATCCCACCAAATGCAAAATTGCCACGGTGACAGGTGTGTCAAAGGAGAAACATCTAATGTTCATAAACAAGAGATTGTGCCTGGCCAGAGAAATCAGGAAAGAGGTGATGGCAGAGCTGAGGTCTGAAGGATGAATAGGGGTGAGTGGGATTTTGTTTTTATTCTAAGAGCAATGAGAGGCAACCAAGGAGTTTTATATAGATACAATGTATGTTTTGAAAAGATCACTCGGGATAGAGTGAGAATGGGGAATAGATTGGAGGAACTAACTCATTGGGAACGTGGGTAGACCAAGTGTCCTGGGTCATGATGTGACTGGCATTTTGTGTGTGGGTTGTGGTCAGAATTGTGGATATCACTGCTCTGTATCTTCTAAGGAAAAAGGTGCATTCTGGGATTCTGAGCCAATGGGCAGGAGCTCAGTACTGAATGGGGAGGGGCTAACACCTACCAGAAGATTCTCAAGTCATTCCCTCCAATCTTGGGGCCTCGCCCAGGGATGGCAGAGGGTTCTGTAGGATAGCTCCACAGTCTCCAGGCTCAGAGACCGAGAAGCATCTCAAGCATCTAAGTCAGTGCTGGAGCCAGGACATCAATCCATTCCCCCTGAATCCCTTCAGTGGTTGCTGAAGGGTTGGAGACAGAAGACAGGAAATTTGCTTTTGAGGGCTCATGACTGCTTCCAGGGGCCCATCCATTCAGAACAGGTGCATCTGCTAAGGCTTCATGTGTTGGTAATGACTACAGCAGGTGCAATGCCTCCTTTTGCCTGCACCAAGTCCCTCTCCCAAGTCTTTCCAGACCAACCAAGAGCTTTCCCACTCCTGAAGATTTCTAGGATGGAAAGCTGCCTAGGCCTACCTTTCCTACATTTGCTGTGTTGGGCAAAGACTTTAAGAGAAGCTCCCACACTGCATCCGTGTGCCTGTGGATCACGCTCAGAATCAGGGGCTTCTGAGAACATCAGAGCTCAGACGTTTGGGATGCTGAGTGTTTTGTGGGCACCCCGCATTTAGAAATCATACATATGAGCTGTGGAAAGCTAGTTCTCTTGGTTGCCACAGAAACCAAATGGAGGCGGATTTAGCATTAAATTATAGGGCACACACAGAGATAGAGTTAAACATTTGTCTACAACTGCTTTTTTCTTTCCTTTTCAAATTGAACCTTCCCAGCAAGTGGTAGCAACACCTGTGAAGCTAAATGGGGGCTGAACGACATGCTGTGCCAAAGGAGTGGGGGTTCTGGAAGCATCATAAATGGCAAGGACATAGATTTCCACCAGAAGCAGGATTATTGCCCAAGTATCTCCCCCCCTCCCCGCCAAGATTCTTGGTCCTGCCAACTTGAAAGGAGTGCCTCAAGGAGGATAGAAAAGAGACTTGGATAGTCTAAAACTGTAGTTTCTCATACAGTTTCCACTAGCCACACGTGGCTACTGAGCATTTGAAATGTGGCTAGTTCAAGTTGAGATGTATTGTAAATGTAAAACTCATGCCAGATTTCAAAGACTTAGTATGGTAAAAAGAATGTAGAGTGTCTCATTCATTTGTAATATTTATTATGTGTTGAAATGATACTATTTTCAATCTCTTGGGTTAAATGAGATATATTACTAAAATTAATCCCATCTATCTGATAGTCACACTTACTAGTCCCAGAAGATCCTAGACAGTCTGGTGCTTAGAGAGGGTGCCATTGTCCCTTGTACATAAGGTCATGATGAGTCTACTCAAAAATTCTTATATGTTTCTTTTATAAGCTGAAAGGTCTATTTTTATGTTTTTAGGTCTACAAATGGAATGTTGTAAATGCCTGTCAAACAATAAAAATACTGAAAAGTAAAAAAAAATTAATCCCATTTGTTTCCTCTTAATATTTTTAATGTTGCTACTAGAAAAATCTAAAACTTGACGTGTGGCTCACATTACATTTCTATTGGACAGAGCCACGGTGGGACAGTTCACCATCAACTGGAGTTGTTTAATCTCTCAATACCTCAGGTTCCTTACCTGCAAGGTATTAGGTATCTCTTCCTTCTTCATGGGTTTATTATGAAGGTTTTATCTGATGCCAGAGAGGGTTCTGCAGTGCACTGTCCAGATTTCCCCTTTAGAGTCCAGGTATCCCTTCTCCCAGATTCCAGACTGTTGGCTGCTCGTGACTCATGGCCGAGTCCCTTGGCAGGAGTTGCTTGTGGCTGAAGGGAGGTGGGTTGTGTTCTTTCTGGTGGGTCTGTAAAATGTGAGCGGTTCATCCAATAACAAGCACTGGCGGGGCCAGAGAGCCCAAGGAAGCCTCATGAGCAAGTGGCTCAGACCTGTCACCACTACTGTTGCTGCTCCTTCAGCTGATACCTGTGCCTATGGCTGCAATGGAGTCTCACTTAGGAGCTTCTTAGGGAGGAGAAGAAAGGTCAAGTGTGGGTCACAGATGGGTGGACTCTGTATGTGGGTGCAAGCTGAAATGGGTTGCTGTGAACTACAGCCCCACTTGCCAGTGGCCCATAAAGACAAAAATGAGAGGAAGGCCTCTCAATAGGCAGAGCTTTGAGTGGTAGTCCTGGCCATCCAGGACTTGTGAGAAATAGTGAATGGTGTGACCATTGGTTAGGGTTCTGCAGAGAAAATGATGGAAAGATTTAGGGCATGAGAGGCTGGGGAAGAGGCATGTGGATGGGCCTCTGGGAGGGAGCATAAAGGGTTAGGATCATTGCATTGCATGATAATGCCACCAGAGGGCAGCCACAGCAGGAGAGACACTGAACAACTAAGTAGACAAAGTGACTCAGCCCATTGACATCTGTCCTGCAGTATTTGAGCAATGGATATGTGAATGGAGTGGTGGTCCCAAGGTGGTGGGGATCAAGGCAATCCATATGGTATATACTCCAGATAAGCATCCACTATAGGAGGCTGTGACCCCAAAAGACAGACTTTATATAACCAGGAACCAAGGGGTAGGACCGGTCCTGCTTACCATCCCTCCTAGTGATCCCACTTGTGGGATCTGTGCTTCCCATCCCCACAGATACAGACCCTGTGAGTCTAAAGAGGCTGGTTTCCAGAGGGTGGATGCTTTTATCTGATGTCTTCTGACTCCTGGTACCAGGGGATCAGCAGGCAAAGGAAAGAAGTTACCACTTGGACAGGAGCCATTGACCCTGGTGATCAGGAGGAAGTGGTACCATTGTTATGTAAAGGGGAAGGAGTGAATATGTTTGGCCTTCAGGTACTCTGCTGAGGCATCTCTTGGTACTCCCCTGCCTGATATGAGGTAAATGGGCAAGTGTAGCAGCCATGCCAAAGAACGGTGCGGTGTGGTGTGGTGACCAGGGGCGTGGTCCCCTTAGGGATGAGGGTCTGGGTCCCTCCAACAGGAGGTTACCTAGAACAACAGAGGTGTTGGCTCAAGGTGAGAAGTATCCAGAATGGATAGGAGAGGATGGGGATGGTGGGATTCAGTTGCAGCCTCCTGATCTGACGTGGTGACGGTAGTTGGTCCCACTAATCTTCCTCTGGTAGTTTCCACTCGTGAATAGAACCACCAGAATACCATAGGAGTTGCTCCCAGGGGGGGCACACTCAGAATATAGAGTAAGCGATCCAGGTGGCACAAAAGCTACACTGTACAGGATGCTATGCTTGCTCCCAGAATTCCTGTATGGGACCAAGGTACTTTTTCCCCCAAGTGCTAAGAGTGCTGTCTGCTCATGACTCCTGTCTGAGTTCCCCTCGAGGAATTAAGCTCATCTGCAGGTAGCCCAAGGCTACAGCTCCTCCCGAAGGGAAGCCCACATCCAATGACTGGTTGGTTGTGGAATATGGCCTGGCACCTTTGCCTTGATTCAGGACAACTTTGTAGGGACGTTCAGCTTCTGAGCTTCCTGTGTGATTCAACTTCTTTCTCTGCCTAATTTTGCTTCTCTCACTCCTTTAAAGGTATTATTACTGAGTGCACCCCCCCAGGAAACTTCCCTCGGCTAAATATCTGTCCCACAGTGTGCTTTCTGGGCCACCCAACCTAGGAGTAACACTCCCTGCTACTGTCTGGTGCAAGGCACACTAAACTCGGCCCCAAGAGCTCTGGGTTCTGGCCAGGGCTCTGCCACTTCATGGGTTGGGAGAGTAACTTGCCTGGTGGCCTAGGTTCTCCATGTGTAAAATGGGACCAGGTAGTCTAAGATCCCTTCCAACTCTGACTTTCCATATGTGTGCAATGGATGGGGAAGGAGAAAAGTTACATGAAGGTCTGGGAGGACCTTTGGGAATCTCTGAGCTTCCTCCACTTTACAGATGAGGGAATTGCAAAGCAGAAAGGCCCAGTGACTTTCCCATGGCTGTCCTGCTTGAACATTAGCAGGACTGGAGTTTGGACTTGGGCTTCAGTTGTGACACCATCTCGGCTTTATCCCCTTCATCACCTGTGATGTCAGTCACCATGGCAACAATACAGGAGTGGGGTGGAGGGTCCTGATCCGCCAGCTGCTCTTGTTTCACTGCTCTGGGTTCTACTCTCCATGCAAAACCTTAACCCACGTGGCCAGGAGGTCATAGCCTTTGTCCCGGGGCAGTGCTTATTGCGCAGGTGAATCACCTGGGATCTTGTTAGAGTATCAGAAACACCTGGGAACTTCAAATTACCCTCATAGATCCAGATCCAGCTGGTTTAGCAGGGGCATCTGTAGGTAGCTGTCGTAACCGCCAATGTTGAAGGGCCATGGTTGTGTAGCAGTGACCTTCACAGTTGCAGCAAACATCTGTGTCCATGATGAAGCTGAGCGGGTGGCCCATGAGTGCTGCATGAAGACAGGAGGCGGACGTGTAGGCTGTGTCTCTGGGGACACAGCAGCTGGAGAGGCACTGAACATTCCACACAGACCGGGCACCAACGAGCACAGAAAGAACCCCTGGGACTTAAACACTTCTGAAAGGGTTATAGTTTTATTTGAACAATCAAAAGATAGAAACGACATATGGGGTAATTTACAAAATGTATTTTCAAAGTACTTCTAGCTTTTGTAACAATGAGAGAGCTTTCTCTCCATCTCCAGGTGACGGAGGTTGACAAGCTACGTGCGAGTTGTCTATGAGGCTGTTTGGTGGTTGTTAACAGTTGTGGCAAAACAGAGAGATTGTAGCCTTGGGGTCCTGTTTAAAAAACACTGTCCTGTTCCCTGAGCTTTGTTCCTGGGCTTGTCCAAGATGCCAGTCTGGGTGCCCCAGCCTTCTGCTAATGCTGTGTAGGGTATGAAGGTCCAGATAGTTCTGCAGTGACGTGTGGAGCAAAGTGGACCTTTCTCCCCTTGAGTGTCACCAGATGGTTCACCTGCTAGCCAGCCTGCTGCTCAGAAGACACCTTTTATAGCCCTGCTGCTCACCCGCCCCCACCCCCGCTGCCTGTCCGTGGGTGTCCTCGGTGCCTGGCAAAGGAGAAGCTTCTGCTGCCTCAGCCCAGGGTGGGCTGGGCACGCAGAGTGCGTAATGGAATGTCTCCACGAGATCCACCCTCCCTGCCCAGTGCGCACGCCAGCCGGCACCTGGAGGGTCTAGTGGCCTTTGCCTGAACATCAGAAGAAAGTCAGGCGAGCCCCGCAGGGAGGCGCTGATGGCAACATGCAGCCCCTCCTCAAGCTGGCGGTGATCACACCTCCGGCTAACACTGCAGGTGGGAGGCGGGGGAGTCAGGGTCCTTTAGCATCAGGAGTCTGCCGGGAGGGGAGAGCGGAAGGCAAGCGAATGGATTAACCGAGCTGGAGTTGGGCCAGGTGGGTGCTGGTGCTATTATCTCCGGAGGGAATAGGCCCCAGGCCCGTGGGCGAAGCTCGTTAGCGAGACCTGCAGGCAGAGCCCCAGGCCGTTGGTTTGACTTACACTCAGCCTAAAAAATCATTTTAAACTTAATTTTTTCACTTTTTCCACTTTTATGGAAATATAATTGAGGTATTATATATAATATTGTGTATGTTTAAGGTGGATACAGTTTCAGATCTTTCAACCATTTCGAGCTAATTTTTGTGAGTGGTGTAAGACAGGGTTCTAATTCCATTCTTTTGCATGCGGATATCCAGTTTTCCCAGAGCCATTTGTTGAAGAGCCTGGCCTTTCCCCATTGAGTGTCCTTGACCTACGGCCATCTTTATTGAAATGAAATGCTGAGGTCTCTGGATGTTTCTTCTCCCCTCTCTTCCCAGCCTTTCCAAGGCAGCTTAGCTCCTGGTGCTCCCTGGGACTCCCTCCAAATTATTGTAGCTTGCATTTCTGTCTGGAGCCCTGTTACCTTCCTCGAAGATTTCTGTCCTTCATGCTCCTCTTGTTTTATCAACAGCTTGTTTTGTGAAATAAATTGCCTAGTTGATCCAACAACTGTTGACCGCAGACCTAATTTTTGCCACATATTATTACATTGGGGACTAAGTGAGGAACAAGATGGCTGTGAGGACCAAGCGGAGTTTGTAGCAATAATGGCTGACCTCCTCTGAGTGCTGAATGAGGTCCAAGTGCCTTATTATCTTAGTTTATCCTTCCACGTTTTTATCAGTGAACACTTTTATTATACCCATCCCACAGATGAGAACAGGAAGACACTGAGTGGTTAAGGGAGGTCATGGAGTCTGCTTTGGTGGGAATAATTCTGTGGCATTTGGCCTTTCTCCTATCTCTGGGCTGTGAAGGTCCAGCTCTGCCTGCAGGTTTTCTTCCTGGTGGGTGGGATGAGAACAAAGAGAAGTAGAATTCACGGCTGGATCTTTTGTATGTTAAGAGATGAACATTCAGAAGCTTCGGGAAAACTCTGGGAAACTCTGACAATTGTAAAATCGTTCTGTGTGTTATCTCACATACATATGGGAGTGGTTAGACATAAAGCGTTAATAATGGCTGATGTGGTTTTGGGGGGCAGTGAATAGGCAGAGAGAGAGGGACCAAGGGACCACGAGAGAACCTGGGGGTCCCATGTCCTTTTCAGTCAGTCCGGGGGAGATCGCCCCCCCCCCCATCAGAGACCAGTAGGTGACAGCTGAAAAAATATTTTTTAAAGATTTAATTGACACATTATGTAAGTTTAAGGTGTCCGACATGTGGATTTGACACATGTATATATTGCAAAATGATTCCTGCTGAAGCTTTTGAGAGGTCAGGAGAGTGGATTGATTTCTGTGGCATGTGGGGAGCTCATCCCCAGACGTTTCACTGATGATAAGCTCCTGGCCTCAAAGATTCAGATGCTGAGCCTCCTTTCCTGGGATTCAGGCTGTATGAGGGGAGATAACATTTGAAGACAAATAGCTGTGCTGTAAAGCATGCTGCGAGAGAGAGAGAGAGAGAGAGAGAGAGAGAGAGAGGGCTGTAGTGGGGCTAGCATGGTGAGATCAGCAATGCAGCAGGGCAGAAAAGTCTGCAAAACTTCTACTGCAGGTGAAGAGAGAGAGAGAGATCTGAATTGCGTGAATTCAATCCAACCTTCACTGGGTGCAAGAGAAGTCTGTGTTGGAATAAGATGGGGCGCCGTGTGACCTTGGACACGCTTCTTTACCATTCAGAGCCTCAGCTGAACTAGAGGTCTCTAAGGCTTTCCATCTGAGTCGCAGGAGAAAACCACACAGTAGGGAAGGAAGAGGACATGAGCGAAGGGCTCTGCCAGGGTTACCCTGGGAGAGGCCCCTGGTTCACAGTCTGACATGGGGCATAGGTACCACTTTTATAGGTGCCATGTACCCCCCCATCCTCCCGCCCCAGTTGTGGAGAGTCTCACCCCTTCAGACATGGAGCTGCTTAAAAATAACTGCACTGCGGCTTTCAGGAAACATTGTTGCAGATGGACAGATTTCAGAGACGGCAGGTGGCGCTCTTTCTCCTAAAACAGATTGGTGTCTGCATTTTGTCTTGCAGATGGCACCAAGGACCTCTGCAGTCCTCAGACATCCAGGGGACCACAGCAAAATGGCTGGTCAGGACTGCTCTTCAGGCATAACTGTCCCCTCAGTCGGATACTCCCTGCTTGGCCTGGACTAAAAACACTGACCAAGGTGAATGTGCACGGCCCCCTGTCCATGACCTTCACACCAGCTGCTGCATTGGCAAAGGAGAATCTCGAAGCATCACAAATGCTGACTGCACATATTTGGGCTTTAGATCACAACAGGGAAGAGACACACTATCTCTGGGTGTGCTGATCATTCTCATCACGTATCACGTGGGCAGTTGAGGGGTCCAGGTCCTCCTGCCATATCGGTGAGCCAGTGTCCTTTGGGGAATGGAAGGGAGGCAGGATCCTGGGAGAACCCCTTCTCTGGAGGAGCTGGGTTTTACCTGGGAAACGTAGCAGTTTTTCAGAGAAGAAAAATCTGAAATCGGATCTTCTTTGGAGATATATTTAAACAGAAGCAAGCAAGCAAGCAAAGACACAACAAAACGACAAAATAATTTCATAATTAAGTGAAAAGATCACTGGGTTGGAATTCAGGAATCTGGCAAGGACACGAACTAGCTGTGTGACTCTAGGCAGGTTACTCATCTCTGGTCCTGTCTCACTTTGATCATCAGTAGCAATTAATTGCTACTGTCTCTTTTAGTTAAATTGTGTGTGTGTGTGTGTGTGTGTGTGTGTGCGCGCGCGCACGCGCGCACGTGTTTAAGAGAGGGACAGAGAGGGAAAGAAAGGGGGAGAAAGGGAGACAAGACAGAGGCAAGATGGAAGTGTGCATTCTTGGGGACTGAGGAGGCTCCCAAACTCTGATTTCCATTTCAAGCATTACAGCTCATGGTGACCACACCCAATGAAGAGCCATGTCACCTCCGCCATCCTGGGAACTGGAAACGTCCCTCAGAAACCTCATAACCACCATACATGTGCTTCCTATCTTCATTTAGTTGCTGGAACAGCCGTGTGCCTCCCATCAGAGCCCCCATCTTACGGCTTCTCAGGAGCAACGTCAACAAACCGAGTTCCAGTGGGAAGAGAAAGAGAGCTCTCCCTTCACTTCTGGGGCATTGGGAACATTTGGTAGAGGTGAGGAGAGAGGAGACATGACAGGTGGTGGTGTGGGGAATGGAAGGTTACACCCTGCTGAACAGGCTTGCCATTCATTAATCGTTGTCAGCCAGCGGAGAATACCTGCGCACTACTGTGTGTAGGCTAGGCTCTGGGGCTACAGCCAGAATTCTACACTGTCTTTGTTCTGAGGAGCCCACCGACTTGCCAAGATCAGATAGAGCCTATGGTTTCCTTTCTGCTCAAACAAGCAAATTTAGGCCCTAAGTGGTTCACAGAGGCACCCTGCTCAGAGGGTTCTCCCTGCCCACAGCCCCTCCCCCTGCCCCCCTGCATAGGGCTTGGTGGGACAGTCAGCAGTGAAAAGGGTGCTTTTCAGATGGAGGGACGCAGCTTTGCATTGCTCTGCCCCGGTGTCCAGATGGTCACCAGGCTGCCCAGCTGAGGATTTTGTTTGGCAGGAACGTGCTCTGATTCCTTAGCTGTAGGCTTTCAGGACTAGATGTGGCCAAAGGCTTAAAGGCGGTTGGAATGATGCTATTCTTAGGCACACTCAGCAGCACCAGGCTGTGAGTGCTCCCGACTGTGAGGCGTGGACCTAAGACAGCAACAGCCTCTCAGGTGGGATGCTGCGGGTTTCCTGGGGACCTCGCTGCTGCAGGGCATGCTGAGCACAGCAGGCCACCCTGGGCCTGAGCTGAGGGCTGCAGGGTGAGCTGCTGACTCATCATGGCAGCCATGTTGCATTTAGCAACTGGGAAAGGCCTGGGGATTCTTTCTGATTTTAAAGAAATATGTGATGCAACTTTGGAGAGAGCAGAGGAGGGCCACGTGATGATGCTTTAGAACTTGAGCCTCAACAGCAGACACAGCAAAACATTTCCATCAGAATTCTTGAGCAGAAATGTTTTTATCAGCCCTGGAAGGAGGCGGCCACGTTGGGGCAGGTATTCAATTGGTCAATATATATGTATCAGACATCTATCATTGTGTGCTTAGCTAGTAAGGGGGAACAAGAAGTATAATGGCCCTTACCCACTTGGGGATTATCATATGCCTAACACTTAGCCTTGGTTCAGGCCAAGCACAGCGTTCAATGTATACCAGCTTCTGCAATGCTCACAGCAAGCCTGCAAAATAGCTCTATTATTTTACCTGTTCTATAAGTTGGGGGTGGGTGGGTGCTGGGATTTGAACCTGTGTAAATTCAGAGTCAGAGCTCTTTACCACCATGCCATACTGTGATTGGTACATGCAACCAACAGAGGCGCACAGGGATACCAGAGAATAATACAGGATGACGCATGGCTGAGTACTAAATCACATTTATCATATAAGCATTTACATGAGTTCAGAATAAACTCTGTCAATCTATGGTCCTGGGTCAGCTGAAGTGTACCGATACGCTTATGCTTAAGCACATACTGAGCATGAGGAGAAACTTTTTGAGAAGGCTGAGGGTCAAGATGGGAAATGGTCAGGTAGGGAAGTGGGAGCTGTGGTAAATGATACTGGAGCAGCATCGGGTGACCTATGTGTCTCAGGCCATGATGTGCCCAGAAAGACTCTTGTTGCTGGAGAAAACACAGAAAGACAATGAAACATTTTTTTTTTTGTCTTTTGTGAATGTAGTGTAGTTGGCTTTATATGACCAATTAATTGATTTAGGAGCTACTAGCAAAATAGAAGGGAGGACTTCTAAGAAGTGGACAGGACCCATGACTGTCCTGTTCCATCCTCAGTGGGTCAACATTTGCATTAGGAGAAGTCCATGGACCATGTTGCCACATGAGAATGACAAAGTCTCAGAAGCTCTTGTACAGTGGTGGTGGGGCTGTGCAGTGGTGGTGGGACCAACCAGAAGGACTTGAACCCCTCTGGTTTTCAAGATGGTGGATCCTCTTGGGCAGCTGTCCGAGAAGGTTTTCTCATGAAACTCAAGAAACACCTTTGCCTCTTGGCTGGTAGACAGATTTTTCCAGGGACAAAACTATGCCAGCACTCTGACCCAATTCCCAATATTTTCTACACTTTCCCGATTTGGACCCATGGATTCACATTCCAGTGTCTCTTTTCTCCCTTTCTCTACTGGTTAGCTATGTGGATATTCATGCAGTCTACCTCTTCCTACCTGTAGGGACTAAGGTTTTGTGGCCCATGTCAGGGACTCTTTAACCTTTCTGTGGCTGGCTGACATCTCATAGGGATTCTAGGAACTTAAAAATTGTGAGCAAGAGGGCACCTGGTTGGCTCAGTCATTCAGCATCTGACTTCAGCTTAGGTCATGCATGATCTCATGGTTTGTGAGTTTGAGTCCTGCATTGGGTGAGCATGAGCCCCATTTCAGGTGAGCCACACTTTTCTCTTCCATTCTCTCTCTCTCTCTCTCTGCCCCTTGCTCATTTGCACCCTCTCTCTCAAAAAAAATTGTGAGCAAGAGACGAATAAGATCAGATAAAGATATCTGTCTTGGACAAGCCTCCTTTGGTGGAGTGCTAGGAAAGTAACACAGGAGTCCAGGAAGACTCTGGGACAAAGAGAAAGAAATGTATCTCCTCAAATGTGAAAGAGATCACTTTGGCCCTGTTCCATGGGAATAGAATAATTAAAGGGGTGGTGGGGGAGATGCAAGAGAGGCAAGTCTTAGATGAGGCAAGGGTGGCCACCAATGACTGATGGCCGTATTAACTGGTCTCAAGCTAAAGGGAAAATGGAGGGTTTAATTATAATTCTCAGGTAATATTCTTATATTCAAAGGCCTTTGTTTAGAGAAATAAAGTTATTTTTAAATTCTAAATAGCCAGCTGTTCCTGCCTGGTACTGAAAGAGACCTTGTAAACAGTAGGGTGCGTGTGGTGGAGCATTCTCTCCATGCAGTTAGGTGAGCTGGGAAGCTTTCTTTCTGGGGCTTTCCTCAGCCTATTTCCTGGTGCGTCCAGTAAAAGAGTAAGAACAATCCCCTGATTGCTAAGAATTGGCTCTGGGAATGGGCCTGAAATAAAGATACTTACAAAATTGTTAATTTCTCCCAGTGCTGGATTGGGTCTCATTCATTTCTTTATCCTTAGCACCCAAAACAGTGCCTGAAACATCAGAGTAAGTCCATAAATGTTTATGGAACTGTTTTACACAGTTTAGGCTTTGGGATTGGCCATGTGGAAGATACAGGATCCTAGAAAATGGTGTCCTATCTCCTTTACCTCTGAATATTTTCTTAGATAATAAGATGTTGGCATTTTCCTGGTGATTCTCAAGGAAGCTGAGAAATGGGGCTGTCAGATATGGAGGATGATGAGTTAATCCATAAACAGGAAAGGAATTCCCTTTAGGAGATCTTAGGTTTTGGTTTCTGCAAAGACTGTGTGGTTAAAGAGATTGGTCGCACAGAGAACATTGGCAGGAAATGTTCTCTCAAAGGACAAGGTGTTTGTCAGGTGGACTAGGCAGTGTGTGCACAGTGCGTGTGGCCACCCAGGGAACCCAGGGAGGTGGGTTTGGGGCCATGGGTTTGGCGTAGCTGGAGCCCGAGGGAAGGGAAGAAGGAGAAGTTGGAAGGGTTTTAACAGTGGGCTAGTGTGATCATATTTTCCTTTAGAAAGATTACCCTGGAAGTAGTGTGAAAGGGGAGGGAGAATGGCTGAGGCACAGGACCAGCCAGGAACAAACAGCAGTAACCCGAGTGAGACGGATGAGATAAGGGCAGCCGTCAGCCAGCGCAAAGAGGAGTCAGATGGGGAAATAATGAGGCGTTACACTTGACTGAACTTACAAATTGACTGGGGTTGGCGGTGAGCGAGGATGAGTCTAGGAAGGTGAACATTCAGGGCTTTGAGGGCCTGCTGCAAAAACAACTCAACGTTCTTTGAGTTGTTTTTATCTTAAAACTCATGCAAGTTTGCATAAAATCATACTGGCATTTGCATTGTTCGGAAAAAGATCTATAAAACCAGCTAAAAGACATAACCCTTCCTTTCCAAAACCTCAGAGAAAATTGGCACTTTAGAAGAATGCATCTGGTCATGTGTGGTTTCAGATGCTTGCAGCGGGTACACCTTTTGAGAAGCGTGAGAGTCCTCTGTGATCTGGCCACATCCCTCCTTCCAATTCCCACTTTGACCAAACTGGTCTACTCACTGTCAGCTCCCCCAGCCTCGTCATGAGGATTCTGCTTATCTGGTCTTGCGTGTATTTAAGATTTTCTTGCACTGCTCTATCCCATCTTCAATGTCTAATGCAGATATCCCCTCTTCCATACAGCCTTCTGGGCTCTGTCTGACGTCCTTACTTTCCCATCTCTGAAATCTTGAGGACTTATTTGCTGCACTACTTTCTTGGATTTAACCATAGATGAAACCATAAATGAAAGCTGCTAAAAAAGTTATGGTGGCCTGGGTGGCTCAGTCGGTTGAGTGTCTGACTTTGGCTCAGGTTATGATCTCATGGTTCATGGGTTTGAGCCCTATGTTGGGCTCTGGGCTGACAGCTCAGAGCCTGGAGCCTGCTTCAGATTCTGTGTCTCCCTCTCTCTCTGCCCCTCTCCTACTCATGCTCTGTCTCTCTCAAAAATAAGTAAACATTAAAAAAATATAAGAAAAGTTATGGTGGCTACTATGATGATGATGATGGTATTCAAGGGTGTTTACTTTGTTTTCCCAAGCAGATTACAAGTCCTGTGAGGTCGGGGACTCTATCATTGATGTCGTATTTGCCACAACACTCAGTGCAATGACTACTTTTTGACTAGATGCAATCATTCCGTAGATATACATAACAAATTTATAGCCAAGTAGAAGAAACAGAGCATAATTCTTTTATCCAGAATATATTTGTGACTTTAAATTTCATGTCTGTTTCCAAGAAACAAAAGCTTCTACTTCCTCAGCAAAGCACATCTAACTATCAGAAGGCTCGTATCCTTCCCCCAGCTCATGTCCTTTCTACTTTCATTCCCTTGGCTGGGAAAGTAACTGGTAGGGACAGGGTCATCTCAGGTGGCTATGACTCTGATGTCGTGGAAGTGTAAGCACCTGTTCAGTCAAGTCTGCCTGAGCTCAGGTCATAGCTGTTTAGTCAGACATTGCTCTGCTAGCAAAATCAAAATGCAGAAAATCTAAGAGAGGAGTGATGGGACATCAAGGTGGACACATGAGTCTTCTCCCAAAGCTCTCCTTCCTCCCCTGCTCCCTCACTAGGTTAGAGGTCCCACCAGGTCACACTTCATTGTTAGTGCTTGGTGGTGCCCAAGGATGGAAGCTCCCTCAAGGGATGTCTGTATCTACACAGCTCATTATTATAGTCTTAATTATGCAAAACCTCACGAAAGAGGATACTGCGTCCATTTCTTGAGACAACATAGGAAAACTGTGCCAGAAGGAGGTAGGAGGAGACAAGGATCATGTGATACTTTTTTTTTACTCTACTGAAGCTCTGAATCTGGTATACATGGAAGGGGAAAATGTAGGGAGAAAATGCAGAGAGCTGCTGGTGAGGTTGTTGCTGCAAATAGAAAGGCTGGAGGAGCGAAGTCAGAGACAAAAGCTGAAATGTAAACATGGAGTAAACGCGGGAGACTAAGCTTTGGAGGGATGGATATGGAGTTAAGTGGCTATGGATTCTGGGAACTAACTAGGGCCTTCTGAGTTCATGCCATCTTTCACACCATCACGGAGCCATCCTCATTCTAACTAGCAGGGCACTGGTTATCTATCTGATGTGTGTCTCCCTCATGGGGCTAAAGTCAAGGTCTAGGTGTGGCTGCTTTTCTCGAGGCTCTTGGAGAGAATGTTTCCTTGCCTTTTCCACCTTCCAAAGGCACCCACATTCTGTGGCTCATGGCTCTTTCCTCCCCTGTGAATCCAGCAACGTGATGGTCTCAGACCTTGCTCCCACTCACATGTTCCTTTCTCCCTTCTGCTGAGTCTACTGCCCTCTTCCACTGCTGAGGACGCTGTGACGTGCTGGGTCCACCCAGATAGTCTGGGGGGGGGGGCATCTCCCTAGTTTCAGGTGAATCCAAAGATTCTATCTGCAACCTTAATCCTCCTCTGCCATGTAACCTAAGCTTGTCACAGTTTCTGGGGATTAGGAGGTGGAGTAGTGGGAACATTGTTCTGCCTGCCACACTCTCTGGTGCTAATAATCTAAGCCCAAGTCACCATTATCCTTCCCAGGATTACTACAAAAGCATGGATATGGGAGTCAGACTGCCTGCATTCAGACTCTGGCTCCGCTGTCTACTAGCTGTGTGATGCATTAGGAAGACTCAGTGTCAGTCTCCTATATGTCAATGGGGAACATGAATAGTGCCTACCTCATAGGGTTGTGGTGAGGATTAAGCACATACTTGGCATGTAGCAAATACTCAGTTAGCTGTTATTGTCATCAACTAGTTTTGCTGCTTCTACCCTCAACCTTGTTTATTGTTTCTTCTATACTGAAGTCAAAGCAATGTTTTCTTCAACACAAGCCAATCCTGTCCCCTGTCCCATGCCATGATATCATTCCTGCTGTGGTCTTTTCTATCCATCTCTTTCCACATTTCACTCATAGCAGACTATCTGAAGTGTGACGGTGTCTCTGCATATGATACTCCTCTTGCCTGGACTTCTTCCTTCTCTTGATTCTGTGTCCAAGTTTACACATCATTCATAGCTAGTTTCCTGACAACCTGGGCAGAGCTGGTCACCCACTCACCTCTTCCTGGAAGCTTCTAATAGGCAGAGACCAATCTCCACCTCTGCCTGGAGCGAGCCACACATCAGATACTCAAGAAATGTGTGTTGAAAGCATGTGAAATGGGAATTTATTATTTTTTCTGAAATGTATTAATGTGTTTTCCCTCATGTATTCCTTTACACATTTTCCCTTCCTTGCTGCCAGAGGCATCAATTTGCCTCAGCGACTATTTGGGTTTTTATAACAGGAATGCAAAAGAAAATGTTAAATATCCAGCTTGTGACACCCAGAGCAGAAACTATTTTGAATAATGTTTTAGGTGTTTTGTTTTGTTTTAATTTTCAGTAAGTTTTGAAAACCAGGCTTTACAAATGAGGAAGAGGTTTTAAAAAGTTCTTTAGCTCTTTCACCATATTAAAAGCCAATTTGTGGGGCACCTGGGTGGCTCAGTCAGTTAAGCATCTGATTTTTGGCTCTTATGGTTTGTGAGTTCAAGCCCCATATGGCTCAGTCAGTTAAGCATCTGATTTTTGGCTCTTATGGTTTGTGAGTTCAAGCTCTGAGCTGTCAGCACAGAGCCTGGAGCCTGCTTTGGACTGTGTCTCCCTCTGTCTGCCCCTCCCCTGCTCACACTCTCTCTCTCTCTCTCAAAAATAAATAAACATTAAGAAAAATTTAAAACAAAACCCAGTTTGGTTGGAGTAGGTCATAGAGATACTTCCATAAAGGTGGAGAAGGCACTGCTTTCTGTGGTTAACTTGAACATGAGGGTTTGTGGCTCTGAGGACAATAAATCATAGAGGAGACAAAATGAAAATCTCCTCCTTTGGGTTCTGATGGATTCTTAGAAGGAGGGAAGTCATGGGGTGATTATGGAGAACCGTGTGCCATGGTTCCTCCAGGTACACAGATGGAAAAGGCAGAAGCAGGGGGCATTTTCCTTTTGGGACTCAGAGGAAAGCATCTTGCAAGGTGTTCCCTACATCACATGAAACACTACATTGAGGTAAAGGCTGAGGTGTGGTTAGGCAGCAGGAAACCTTGAGTGTAGCTTCCCAAGGTCTTTCTGTGTTCCCAGGTGAAGTGAGAAGAATCCAGGAATTCATCCCTGCCCTGCAGACTGATGTGGCAACAGTTGATACTGCTGTGGGCTTGTGACCCCAGTTGATAGTGCTGGAGGCTGATGACCCCAGTTGATGGTGCTGTGAGCTTATGACCCCAGTTGATAGTGCTGTGTGCTGAATTGCAGACTCTGGCCTAAGGGTCAAGTGGCCATCACAGCCAGACCCAGAGGGCCATACCTTGCTAGTGGGAGCTGATGTGGGCCAAGCCAGCAGGGAGGCCCACTAGGCTCAGAGCAAATCAAGAGAAGGCAGACTATGAATTCAACCAGCTGTTGACTTTGGTCACAGGCACTCACAGAGAGAGCCCTGACAAGAAGCCACCATGCTTCAGGAGGCTCCTGAAGATGTGAAGAGAGGCATCAAGACCTGCATGCAGGTCCACAATCTCCCCACCACCGTAACCTCTGACGTATGTACAGACACTGTCTTGGGTGGCAGAAATGGGAAGGGAAGAGCTCAGAGAGCCTGAGCATCTATGTGCAGTAAAACTTCTGCAATGGAAGAGAGACTATTTTAAACTAAAGTGATTAATACATCATTAACTGGGAAGGTTTTTTATTTTTTTCTTGCTAGACAGTTTTCATTGACTGTGTTGTTGGATGAGGACAGAGGTCAGTGTAGCAGCAGCTACACATGACGTTTGGTACTGAGTCTCAGAGTTAATTCCTTATCATGTAAGCCCAAGGCATCTAGGAGTCCTTCTGTTTCATCCTTGAAGGTAAGAATGCCTTGCCCCCATGGACACAGCTGTCCAGAAGTGTTATGCTTAGTGAGTTATCTTCTGAATCATTCCTAATGGAACTAACAGTGTATTTGGGCTATGTATTTCCCTCCTGGCTGATTTTGCTACTGGCATTTTTATTTGCTGTGGAGTGGAAAAGTTCATAGCAAAATTAACTTGGGATCCTAAAAATGTTAAAGGCATCCTTAAGACTGTTCCCAGTTTGCAGATGGGTTATAATTAAAATGTCATTTGCAAGTTGGTGTTTGGAAATCAGAAGGGACTATTTTCACATAGAAATAGTGTACTTACTGGTGACTAGGCTCCCAGACAGGTATATCTTAAAATGCAACTGAAATTCAGTATCTTTGAAGTAAATAGATAAGACCATGATGGCACCATGCCAAAGATTAAAGAAAAAAGAAAAAAATAAGATTAAATCATGTTTATTTTGAATGTTAGAGTCTTAGGGAAAACACATTTAATTAAATAGGGATAAGAGGTATATGAAGATTTTGAGGAGGATTTCTCAGCAATTTTCAGGGCTTCACTGTCTCTTTGTAATCTGATTTTCACAGAAAGTCTATAAATTTATCTTCTTTTGTTATTGCTGCAGGCATCAATCTTATGCATATTGGCTATGATAATAGCTTTTACATTATTTTAGGAGATGGAGATTGGGGAGAATTCCTATTATGTGCCAGGCCCTGACCCATGCACTTGAGGTGCAACAGGGGACAGAATAAAGTTTTTACCTTTGAGAAATTTCCTTTCTTTTTTTAAGGTTTTATTTATTTATTTTGAGAGAGAGAGAGCGAGAGAGAGAGCGAGTGAGCGAGCTGGGGAGGGGAAGACAGAGAGGGAGAGAGTCCCAAGCAAACTCTGTGTCGTCGGCATGAATCCCGATGCAGGGCTCAAATTCATGAACTGTGAGATCATGACTTCAAGTGAAACCAAGAGTCAGATGCTTAACTGACTGAGCCACCCAGGTGCCCTAAGGAAATTTCCTTTCTTATAGGAGTATTCAAACAATAAACTAATGAAGGGCAGATTTCTCTCTCTCTCTCTCTCTCTCTCTCTCTCTCTCTCTTTCTATCTCTCTCTCTCTCTATCTATCTAAGTAGTGATATATACTTTGAAGAAAAAAAAACTGGAGCAAGAGATTAGATTTTAGATACGGTAGCCAAGGAATAAATCTTTAAGGGAGCTGATAACTGACAGAATTCCTTAAAGAAGTAAGAGGCAGTCAGTATAGACATGGGAGGAAGGATAGCCTAGAGGCAACAGAAATGGAAAGGCCCTTAAGCAGGGATATGGTTGGGCACCCTCAAGGAAAAGCAGAAATCTAGTGTGAGTGGACTAGGGTTAGCAAGGTGGGGGGCAGGAGAACATGTGGTCAGGGAGGTAGAATGCTCACGGAAAGGACTTTGCATCTTATTCTAAGTGAGATTTTTCTGTGTATGACATTCTAAGTTTTTCTAAGACAATTGAGAGAAAAATTAGACCCAAGAGGAGAGCCATAGTTGTATACCTATTGATGTTTTGTGGTAGACATTTCTACACTCTTAGTGATAAAAGAAGGATAAGAAAAGAGGAGAGCATTTTTGTCATCCCCCTGAGTAAGTAAATAGTAAAAGGGTACAAGGGATAACTAGTGAAGGTAGTGGGGGTGAGATAATTTCCAGCATTGACCACAAGAACACGCATTGAGCCCAGGACAGTTTGGTTGCTGTTCAGAGCAGACCTGGGCTGGGAAGGGAAAAGAGCAATCACAAATTTGCTCAGGCTGAGAAAGTCTGTGCTTCTTTGCAGTAACTTGTCATTTGATGAAATCATGAAAAATAATGACTCTAAGGTGACTATCTTAGATAGTGATAATTGTGAGTAATTTACATATATATGTAATATATACACATATGTAATATATTACGTAATATTCCTTTATTGTTTCGATGACAGTGGTTCTCTCCTGGCTTCTGTATCTTTTTTTCAGGAATAAGGAGGGAGTTGAGACTTCCATGTGGTCTGGATAAGACCACTCTGCTCCTAATAAGTACCTTATCAATGGGGGAAGGGGGAGGGGGCCAGAACTCTGGGTGGTCCCAGCAAGATCCCATTCCTCCTTTCCCAACACACACAGCATCACAACTACTGAACCTGACTGCCTTTGGTCCTTGAGCCCATTTGGCATGAGTTACCACAATTCCTGGACTTCCAGGTCATCCCTCAACCTTAGACTCTCATCCCCATATCCCCTCAGGGTCTGGCAATTCTTCTTCTGGTCAGCTCCCTTCCTGTCCCCCATCCCTGCTTTATTGTTCTCTATAGCACTTACAGCATCTGCCATTTATATATGTATATTTGCTAATGTAAGCTCTGTGCAGGCAGTGGTTTTTGTCTGTTTTGTTCACCTCTATATTCTCAGGACAGTGACAAAGCAGTGTTTAATAAATATCTGTTGTGAGGTAAAGTATTGTTCATGGGGATGGACAATACCTTGTCTGAGCAGGCACAGGCATGAGAAATGGAAGATAGGATGTTCAAGAACTTCCACAAGCAAAGAGACTGACTATTTCCTGCTGCCTGGACAACTCTGTGTGTGTGTGTGTGTGTGTGTGTGTGTGTTTCATCCTAAAGACTCTGTGGAGTCTTTTTTAGAAGAATGGTTTAAATGACAAGTTTTACACAGTCTCTAGTGCTCTGTAGTATTTGGCATTTGTGTACAGGCTTTTTAGTGGGCTGACTACCTAGAATGGGGTTACCATGGGCAATTGTACAATCGAACTTTGTAAGAGCCTTGGGATGTTGCTCTTCTCCCCACTCAGATAAGGTAGAGTTTATAGTATGGATTTTTGTATCATATCTTTCATACTCTAATAATTCGTCATGGTTTGTATAGCTTATGTAAGGTTCATGCGGCTTCTGCCCTCCTACCCCTTGGCTGGGCAAGTAGGGTAGCTACTTGGTAGCAAGTATGGTAGTGGTGGCTACCTCCAAGGCTGCAGGGAAATCACAGCTATGTGGGCAGAGAGCCTGCCCAAGAGACCTTTAAATTTTCTTTTCCTTAAGTCTAGTGGCTTTACAACTGTGAGTACCTTGAGCGCAGGGCTAGATCTTGTCCATCTTCGCAGCCACACAGACCAAGCTCAACCCCTCTTCCCCCATTCCCCACCACCCAGGAGGCATGGTAGGTCTACAGGGAATGGTGACCTTGGCTGATATTGGCCTGGTGGCGACTTTCAGTTCTAACAGGGAGTGCCCAATTTGGGCAGTGGGCTGTGCCTTACATAAGCCCCTGCCAGTGAGCACCTGCTGCCCCTTGATCTGCTCCATTCACGTTGTGTCTTATCTAATGCACTGCGCTGGAGAAGCGTTACATCAGAACAGTTGGGTTGATGTCTATGGAATATTTTTTTATTTAATGTTTACTGAAAACAGGCAGGGAGAGTGCTGCTTGAAAGGGCATGTCTATCTGACTTCAGCATCTGTGACTGACAGAAGAATACACAGCTAAGAGAAAGCTTGCGCTTTGCCTTTTATTTATCTAAACAGGTTTTTTCATCTACTGTCCCTTTTCTATGTACAGACAGACCTGAAGTGACGTGGATGAGTCCTAGTAACAGAGTGAACTCTTTATGCAGTCTGAGGGTGACCATGACTGTGGTGTCACCTTGATAATTTTAACACTGCTACTGGGACTGTATACCTCCTCCTTCCTCCCTCATGCAGTGTGACCACTTTACTGCTCATTAGCATTTCCATAAAGGGATAAGCCAGGGGATGGAGGTGGAAAGCAAACAAGTCCATTTTGCTGCACCTTTGTTCTGAAAAGCATATAATCAAAGGTGGGGGCGGGTGATGAAATTAATGGCTAGGACAACAATTTGAGATTATTTATGGCACAGCCATTCCCATTAGATTACCCTGGAGAGTTCTTTTTTTTATTAGCTCAGAGAATCTTGTACATATATCTATCTGAACAAGAGCCCACTGAGGTGAAAGAGAAATGTTACTGTCACTGCAAAGTTGATCGTGGCCTCACACAGAGGTCTCCTCTCTTTTTATATTTAGCCTCCAAAGTGGGGTATAAATATCCCTTCTGCATGATAATCTATTGTGCTGCAGAAGTAGTGTATTAGAATTTTGATTTGTATTTATTTGTGTCTAAAATAAGAAAGAAATTGAGCTCTAATAATACATGCTATATGGATCGACAGTGACTTTATGTCTAAAATTTATAAGTGAATATAGATGTATTTTGGAGACACATGCTCAAAATTTCTCACTCATAAGCATGGATGATCAAACAAAGTTGGAGACAATGATACAAATGATCACCAGGGGCAAATTCCCTTAACATATTGGAAGTCTCTCTGAATTGTATAGGATTCAGAACAAAAAAGATATATTCATTTAGGTAATTATTCTATCACCCAAATTTAATCACAGCTCAGGGTTTCTATTCCCAGAAATATTACTACATATTTCCTTGAAGCTCATGTCAAGACAAGGTGTCAAGGCAGAAATTTTTAAATGTCATGAAAAGGGGTATATAAAATTGCACTAAGTTGAAATTTAAATATGGGAAATGACAGAAGAGTTTCTGAGGAACTCTGGGGAAAAGCATCATAACATGATCTACAAGGAAGACATCTCAGTCTGGTGTGTGAGGGCCAGAGGGATCCCGTGCAGGAGGCTCTTGGGTGGTAGGGCATAACTGTATGGTTACCAGCACTGGGAGTTGGCCACACAGGAACTGTGAACCCCCATCCTTTCTCTCATGAACGTTTTCTTCTTTTACTCCAACTATTGGAAGACATGTGTTCTTGTCTCCACTGATGGGGATATCTTCTGGGAGGAGCTAGGTGCCTGACTAATTAGGCCACATACATCGTGAGCATTCTTAACAGACAGAGAGCTGAATGGGAATAATAAAAACCAAAGGCAGCTATGAAGATCTTCTTTTTTTATTTTACCACCTTATATAAAGATCTTTCCTTTAGGTCAAAATCAGTGAAATGCACAGCTTATCCCTGGTTGGAAAAGGGTAATAATTTTCGTCTGTTGGGTAACATGTCTCATTGACTCTTTCTAACATGATTTCTTTAAGGAAAGGAGGTAGGTCCTTGTTGTGAATCTTGAGGCTGTAGGCTCCCGCTGCTTGTTCTGGATGGACTGCTTCCCATGAGGCAAAACCGTCAGTGGCTCTGCTGACTCAGAGGTTCATCTGCTCTAGGCCTCTGGGTCACTGTCTCTTGTGCCCTTTGGAGGGTCCTCAAGTAGGGGAGACTAGAGGGAGAAACTAGTGAGGGGGGTTCTGACAAGGAAGCTGGGGGAAAGTTTAGGCCAAAGGATGGCAGCTCAAGACAGTAGGGCAGTGGACCACTGTGCAGGGAGGACCCAAGGGGCTCAGGCCAGTGTCAAGCTCAAGGCCAGTTTTTGCACCTGGTCATGTGCTCTTCATGGCTGTCTTCCTACGAAATAACATTGTGAGAGTAAGCCAGCCAACATGAGGTTTCAGGGCCTTATGGACACTTTTCTGTGTTCTATTGATTTACTAGACCTGCATCCTCATTTATTTTTTAACATATTTCTCTTCAAATTACCAAAGAGATGGAAATACATAAGAAGCAGCTCCTTTTTCAAATTCCATCCTTGCCCATCAGTATGAGGCTTGTTGACTGCATATGGACAGTCTTTAAGATGTGTGGCATTTACTGGTGACTTCCTTGTCCCTGCAAGGTCACAGGGATGTCATTGCCTGGAAAGGGTTGGGAAACACAGCTCTGGTTTAATCCCTGTTCATTTCTTTTTCCCCCCTCCTATCTGTTTGGGGGCGTTTAATGCCTAGTCAGTGCAGAATGCAAATCTACTAAGATTTATCTAAGTTGCTTTTGTTTAGCAACTGGCTTTTAGTACGGCTTTAAATTTAGCCTCTTACTAATGACTATGTGCATTTGGGAGGAGAGGCTGGCTTTGCAGATAATAAAGCAGCTGTGCATCTATGCCTGACTCCCTCATCACATCTTCCTCTACAGCCAGACTTCTTTTTCATTAGCCTCGGAAAGCTTTGAGGACCTCCTCGATCCAGCCACTGCTGAATGCTACAGAGGATTCAAAGAGCTGGGGGAAATAAGCTATTCTGGAGCAGAAGAAAGAGTGTGGGCTTTGCAATTTGACAAACTTGAGACTCAGTTTTAGAATCTGTAAAGTGGAGATAATAATCTTTATCTTGTCATGTGGTTTTGAAATAAACACTAGATGTAAAGGTTTGGCCTCCAGTAGATATTATCATTATTTTTAAAAGATGGTATTTCAAGGGTGTCTGAAATGCTGACCAATAGCATGAAGGACAATCGGAGGCAGAGGGAGGCTGAAGGCTGTCAGGAAAGCATTCATGGATAAGGATTGTTCTTGCTGTTTTTGTTGTTAAGAGAAAGGAGACCGTGTACGGCATTCATTTCTCTGTCTCATACAATGCTGACCTACCTCCTTTCTGAAATCTTAGCTACTACTGCTAATGGACAGTCTGGAGCCTGCTGTCTCTGAGAAATGGACTGTGGCCAAGATGCTACATCCGGGCCCCACCGGGGCTCAAGAGGAGGTCCATTAGCTCTCTGCAGGAGTGGAAGGGGAGCAGCTCGGGCCTTTCAGGCATCCATAGACAACAGAAGAGAGTCAGAGAAGGAGGCCAAAAGCTGCAAGGAGCTCCAGGCCCCTGAGGCAGCTGGACAAGGGCAACAGGGAGGAGGAGGGATGGGGCAGGAGGTGAGAGGGAGTGTGGTCTTGAGAGAGACAACGGTCCATGGCCACCTTCTTGCCCAACCACCTCCTCTTTCACTGTGCTTTGGAGTCAAGTGTCTTGCCTTCACCTTCCTTTCTCATCTCCAGTCTGGGAGAGCAGGAAGAAAAATTCCTGTTAAGAAAGGTCCTAAGGGGGGAGGGAGGGAGACAAAGCACGAGAGACTCTTGAATAGTGAAAACAAACTGAGGGCGGAAGGGGAAGGGGGGGTGATGGTCATGGTGGAAGACACTTGTGGGGAAGAGCACTGGGTGTTATATGGAAACCAACTTGACAATAAACTGTAAAGTTAAAAAAAAAAAAAAGAAAGGTCCTGAGGATCATTTTCTGTGAGCATGTGAGCAGGCTCAGCACCGCTTATGCCTCACCATTCCTTTTTTCTTTATTTTCACCCTCATATCCTTTCTCTACCTCCTTCTAGTCAATTCTCTTCCTGTTTTCTCCAGAGGGTCAAAGATGAGAGCTGGGAGAGAAGAGAGAAATGGAGGGAGGACAGCCTATGCATGGTTGTGCCTAGTTTCTCTCCTGGGTGTGCGGCTGGGGGAACAGTGTCCTCTTCCAGTGAGCTTCTTCAGGGTCATGGGGATTGATCAGCACACTTTACTGTGTCCGCTTTTCCAAAAAGCCTTTTGGTCCTTTCTTCTTAAGGTCTATAGTGCTTATTTCTTTGGTATACAAATCTGATGGGAGAAGGCAGATCAAAGAAGTTGGAGTGGATAGAAAAGCAAACAATGAGAGATGGACAGTTCCTGGTGGTATGCCTGTAGAGTCCTGGTACCTTCGGTATTGATTTCCAGCCCTTCCCCCCTCCTCTGCCATCCAGCTCAGGGAAACACCGTGTATGGCTATGGATCTCTTAATTCTGGCTCTACCTTCTTTCCAGAGTCCTCCCTCAACTCCACAGCTTGGAGTCATTTCCAGCCCCTGTGTTACTTTATTCCACAAAGGCTTTCTTCTGTGGTAAAAATGAGCATACTACATCATAATGACCTTTTGATTGCCTTTTCCTGTCAATGGACTGTGATGTCCACTCTGGGACCGTGTCTTTTCCCTGTTGTATTCTTTGGCATGTCGTGGACACTCTGTTGATAGATGTTGAATGTTGACTGACTGAATGGATCCTGCCATGTAGAACATGGCACCCATTTACCCTCTTCCCATCTTCTGAAGCTCACCTGGCTCATGTCTCATGCCTCTTTACCCCAAGATATTCTCTGGTATCCAGTATGAGAGTTGGTATAGAGCTCAGCTAGCACCTGCAGAACCTTTCCCAGACTCCATCCTCAGAATAAGTACAAAAATCAGCCATGATGAGACAGTGCCTTATCTTTGTGACCTCAAAGAAATGTAAGCCTTTTGTGGGAAGGGGTGGACCTGGGAGCAGCTGAGAGGAATTCTAATCTTCTAGCCATGTGAGTGGGTGCCACATCTCAAATCACAGACTGGGGCAGGGCAGAGAGATACACACCATACTCCGTCAGGTCATTGGTGGGTTGTCATCATTCAGACTCTCTCAAATTCCTTGTAAACAAGCTGAAATAAGATGATCTTTATTTTCAGTTGAGCCCAGCACAGTGATTTCTTGGAAAGTTCAAAAGGAGACAAAACTTAATGGGACAGAGAAGGAAGACCAAGTCAACAAGAATCCAAAGGAGGAGGAAAATTGCTTTTTGCTCTGGTTTCCGAATAGGTGATGGTCAGAGCTGGAAGAAGGCCCAGAACATGTCAGCTGTGCTGGAAAGATGTTCTCGCCATAAATCTTGTGTTGACTTTTGCCTCTCCGTTCCCACCCTGCTCTGCAGCACCATGCTCTCCATTGCCAAAGCCTCTTACACAGGCTCACATTTCTTGGTGAGTGCTCCTGAGCTGCCTCTCTTGTTCGCCTGAACACTCTGTACTCTCCATTAGAACAGGGATCACATTCAGACTTGGAGTGGTTGTGGGTCCACCTGTCTTTTTCTCTCAGAGCAGACACACTGGAATTTCTCATCTGCATTTCTGCATCAGTGCCTGCAGACAACTTGCCTCAAAAATAAAAAAGGACTATCCACATATTGTTACTTCCTTGAATTAAATTTGCCCTTTTGGCCAAAGTGCCTGATGGGTAGGGAATTTCACCAAGTCCAAGAATAGTTTTGGCTTCCCAGTGAGAAAGAGTTGTACCAGGTAGCTTCCCACTCATTCCCACGTCAACTTCTCAGGCCCATCTTTGCCTCTTCAGATCACCCATATCTTTCTCCCAAGGCCCTGTGATCTCACCTGGCTTTTCTCCTTTCCCTCCCACTTCATCCTTGGTATTCTTTACTTAAAAGTCCCCTAAGATTGGGCCCAGAGCAGGTAACAGTGCCCCCAGATGTCCCTCCTTTACTACATCACATAGAGAAGTGACATGACAACCCCTCTTACTGCTTTTCTAGGGGGAGAAAGTTGGGGGAAAAACAACTCAGAGGATCACACAAAGCTGACCTTTAATTCCTGACTTCTTTGTATACAGTGACTGGGAACCCTGGTAGAATCTGCACCCTGTTCTTTTTCACGAGGGTGAGACTCTCCCAACTCCCTATACCCATCCCCTTCTTAAGTACAGGCTGGCAGAGAAAACTGGCAAATAATACCTGACATTTATGGAGAACTTTCTGAGTACCAAGCATTATACTGAGTTCTTTACATACTATTTACATACTATTTACTCTTTCCACTAACCCAATGAGATAAGAAACTGAGCCTTGGATAGGTTGACTTACATGTTCAAGATACCCCAGCTATACAGTAATGAGCCAGGGCTTATATCTTGCTCCAAAACAATTGTATTAACTAATAGTCATCTCCAATAGATATCTTCTAAATGCCAGTTTGTAGTTTGCATCTTTGAGGCTGTCAGATGGACAAACAATCATTTCACTGCTTCTCAAAGAAATAGACTATTATGATCTATTTCTTTACTGTTGGTCTAACAGGAAACAGTCTGGTTCATTACTTATGAACCAATTCTTAGAACTATGACCATAAACCTTAACTTAGTACAGGAAATGGTGTGGTTTACATGCTCAGGAAACAGTGACCAGAATGAAATATTTGGAAAATTTTGTACTCTGATTGAGAACTGGGGAGTTGGGGGAAATACCTGAATAGTCTTCCATGCTGCTAAATGATTTTCCACCGTGTGATTTTTAATGGCTACATAGTACTCTATTGTGTGGTGTACCACAACCTAGTTGCAGTGGAGGTGTTAGTGAAACAGGAATAATTTAAAAAGAGAGAATTTGAGGATTAGGTGTATAGTAGCAAGTCTTTCCAGCTTTAGAAATTTATGTGGGACTAGCTCTGTCCAAAGAAGGAGACTTACATGTTGTATGATTTTCCAGGTAATGCTAGGTCAGGAGGAGAATGCCTTTTAGTCAAGCTTCATCCCAGTGACTTCCATAACGGTCATCCAACTCAATCTTGTAGTCTTAGGTCAAAGATTAAGGTTCCAGTTCTCTTAAATCATCTACAGACAATACAATCCACTCTTCCTAATCCAATGGGGTCAGACTTGTAACTTAGATTTGCAGAAATCTTTTTTAAGTGAAAGAAAATAGAAGACTAACAGCATTCCTAACTGGGTGCCAGTAATGGGAAGAATGTCTGGAATATGATTCTCTGTCTTGGCTAAGTCTGAAAGAATAGTATATTCTGAAAAAAAAAACACAAAGGGGTTTACTCTGATGTTACTCACTGGCTAAGGATCAAAACATTAAGAGAGGCACAAGAGATCATCCTTTCAAAGCAGATACAAAGATCAGATACACTCAATTAAGTCATTAATTAGAGTCATGTCCTAGAATTGTATCTATGTACCTGGCCAAGCCATTTCCTGTTTTTTCTTCAGGTCTCAGATAATAGATTCTCACAATGGACAGTTGATCTAAACTCCTGTTTCAATAAGAATGGACAATAATGATGGTATCTCTCAGGAAGAAGGGGGTGAGATATTGAGATGGGAGGAGAGATAAGGAAGTGCCATTAGTTCAGTGGTGGCAGGGGTCAGGTCTCACCCTTGATTTCTTAGCACCTAGCATAGCACCTGCCAAATAGTAGTAGATACTTAACACATATTTTGAGAATAAATCGAACAATTAGAGGTTAAAGCATAACGGTGAGCAGTGGGCTGCCCACTGCCATTCTTGGTATTACAACAGAATGTCTCCCTCCTCTCTGGGTTTGGGCCTGGGCCTTCCTCAGCTTCTTAGCTGACAGGTCAAGAATTTCCCAAGAGATTATGTTACTTCAATCTCAGGAATAGAAGTGACCAAGAAACTGATGAGAAGGGATGGTGGGAGGGAAGAATGCTGGCTTTACTCCCTAGTAGCAGGATCCCCTTCTGTCAGCCATGCCTTGAGCCATGGGGAGAAGCTGGTGGCTGTGATGGTGCCCCCCAACTCAACCAGGTAAGAGATGAGCTGGTTGACCTTGATTATTGACCAACCTATTATAATGGAAAGGTTGGGAACCCCAAGTCTAGATGTTAAGAATTCCATTTGCAATAAGTAAACTTAATCCTTACATATTTGTCTTCTTTCTGGGAAGGTGGAAAGCTCTTCCTCAGAACAAAGATGTCCTGTGGTGACCCATGCAGAACAGAAATCAGATTTGTCACCTTCAGTTTCTGCTTTCTGTTGGAAAGAGCTTTGGGAAAGTCAAATAAGCCAGAGAAAGGAGGATCTGTTTCTCTTCTGTAAAGCCAACTTGGCCCATATTTATATCCCAGCTCTTACACACTAGTGTGAGAGTTCAGAGTTAGGGGATGTCTCCAGTAATAAGCTGCTACCAGAGAGTCCCATTGTGTTGAGAAAAAAGAAACCCTTGCAAATGATGGCACTTGGAATGAGAACAAACTTTCCAGGAGACTAAATGGTAGAAGACTCAGCATTTTAACAAATTATTTCTAGTTTGTCATTAAGCCATGGAGCTTCCTCTTCAAGCTATTAATAACTCAGATAATCCATATTGATTCAAAAGGGGACTCAGGGGCTTATGGAATCCCCAGAACACAAGCAGAAAGCCAGTTCTTCAATGTTACTTTTGGCTGGGAACAGTGAGGAGGAAGTGGTGGCCTTGCAGTAACAAATGGAGTGGGCATGAGTCACTCCAGACCTCATCTTGGCACCTTGCTTATGGAGAGGCATGCTGTGCAATGGTTCAGAGTACAGGCTTTGGAGCCATACCGTCTGGACAAGCGACTCAACTGCTCTGTCCCTCAGTTTCTTATCTGTAAAAGAGGGTTGGGGGGAGGGGAGTAGCACCTACTGTATTGGGTGATGTGAGGATTAAATAAGCTAATACATGTTGAACAGTTAGAAGAATGCCTGGCACATTTGGTAAGTGATCAGTAAGTGTTTGATATTATTAGCTCTACATGGGCTTATACCTTCAGTTCAGTCTTCTGAGTCTCTGGTTCAAGGAACTTTGTAGGACAACTATTTTTCAGAATGGCAGAAAATTTATATGACAGTGACATGAGTATCACCTGTCATATAATGAAAATCTCTATAGCCAGAGGGCAAACAGCTAGAGAAAACAGCCCTTAATAATCCATGTATTTTTGATTCATACATCATAATAATAGTGGATGCATAGATTAGATAATATAGAATTCCTATTATTTATCACTTATATTGTGATTAAAATGTCACTTCCAACACTGATGCCCCATTATTTCCCATTCTTCTCACTATAAGAATTGCTACCTACATTTTAGCCCATTTCAACAAACATTTATGGAATATATTCCAGGTACCAGACACTGTGCTAAACTTGAATAGATAATGCTCTTTTTTGCAAAAAAGAGGAAAGGGAGACATAAATGTCCAAAACCAAAATTAGGTTGAAGTATTAAATGTGAATATTTGGGGGCCAGAGCCTTGGAATGAAGGAATGAATGATGATTTTCTGTGTCAGTGCATGTTCATAAAGTCTTCATTTGTTTTAGCCAGAAAATTATCTCAAGGTCATTTATGCTGAAATGACCCAAGAACCAAGCCCTATTTCCAGGCTCCAAGCAGCTTTCTCATAGACTAAATCAATAACAAATATGGGCCCAGCCTGGGAGCCTTGTAACAGTAAGAGCATGATATGAATGAGAATAAAATTTAAACTTTGTGAGGCTGACTCAAGGTTTTCCAACTGATTTACCAGCAGAATTGAATTCAGATTCCATATCTGGTCCAGCTTCAGAGTACACAATACAGGGGTGCCTGGGTGGCTCAGTCGGTTGAGCGTCCAACTTCAGCTCAGGTCATGATCTCACAGTTTGTGGGTTCGAGCCCTGCATCAGAACCACGAGCTCAGAGCCTGGAGCCTGCTTCAGATTCTGTGTCTCTTTCTCTCCCTGTCCCTCCCCTGTTCACGCTCTGTCTCTCTCTGTCTCTCAAAAATAAATAAATGTAAAAAAAAAAAAAAAAGAAAGATCAGAGTACACAATACAACCCATTTCTCCACTGAGTGATTTCCCATGAAGGTATTCTCTTTCCCAGCATAGGGAGGGCACCTCCTTGATCCAGTTAGCTTTCCTCTCTGAGAGTGTTGTTTTCTGGTCTTGTGGAGCTCGGGACAACTGACCACTAAGAATAAAATTAGGACTAGTTAGAAATCCTACTGGTTAGTCAGAGCCCAGGCAGTTGGTGACAGTGCCTTCCTAGTGATCTTTTTTGGCAGCTGCAATTCATGCTCCATTATCAAGAGACAACTGGCAGGTCCAACTCTCAAGCCAAGATCTTCCCCACAGCTTGACCCTTAGCCTCAGCGCTTTATAGTTATTTTCCAAATCTGCTTCCCTTCCATGGATACCAGGAACGACACCATTTATCCAGTTGCCAGGGCTAGAAATCTGAGAATCATATCTGTTTCACTCATCCCTGACATCTGAGGAGGTGCGAAGTCATTTGCATGTCTGAATACCTCTTGAATCTGTCCCAGCCTCTTCACACCAAGTGAAGCCTGGGGGAAGGGGAGCACTGCTGGGATTATGGGGGTTGGAGGATAATCTCTTACTCGGAGCCACCTCTTGTCTCCTCATCCCTCACCTGGATTAATATAATAGCCTAAATCTTGTCCTCCTCCACTCCACCTCCAAATTGCTGCCCAAGGAATGTTCTAAAATGCATTTCTTAGGAAAACATAATTATGAATCTCTTGACAAAAAGTGTAATGAAGGGCGTGGAGAACTTAGTCATAGCAGATAATGAAACAGTTTTAGCACTGGTGCATGAATATTAAAAATCAATGCGGCAGCAAAGACATTTTAGAAGTAAACCCCAGAGTATATGGGAATTATTAATGTAGATAAGGATGACATTTCAAACCTGTGGGAGAAAGCAAGGATTAGTGAATTGTTGTTCTTATCTCCTGGCTTCGACAGAGGTGGGGGGTGTCTCTGTCTGTTTATCATGGGTGCACTGGAATATGTGCTCCTTGGGGCCTGTGTGGCTTTGCTAGAGTGTTTTTTGGGACCAGAGTACACATAACTTTTGTTCACAGTACATTAGTAAGAGCATGGCCACATATAGCTGCAAAGATGGCTTAAAATGTAGTCACTAGCTGGGCGGCCATGCCCCCAAAAAGAAGGGAAGAATGAATTTAGGGGGACAATAGCCTTCTGCCTCCTTCAGTCATCATCATCCCATAAATATCAGTTCAACACCTATTACATGCCAAGCACATTCTAGGCATTAGGGATATAGTGGACAAAATAGGCAAAAGATCCATGCCCTCATGGTTACCTTCTAGGGCAGAGCAGGAGTGAGATGGGAGCACATTCAAAATGAAAATTATATATAAATAGTGAATAGCCAGAAATAAAGCAGAGAAGCTATATGGGGAGTTCAGGGAAACAGGGGTGGCTTGCTCCAATTTAAGTAGGGTAGTTTGAGAAGGCTCCTCTGAGAAGTGGACATTTGAGTGAAACCCAGAAGGAGGCGAGAGAGTGAGCCATGTGGATCCATGTGGGAGAAGAGCCATCAGGTAGAGGTAAGAGGATGTGTAAAGACCCCAAGCAGGGTGGTGCTTGGAGCACTTGGAGCACTTAGAGCTCCCCATGGTTGGAGCTGAGCCAGTGAGGGGAGACTAGTAGGAAATGAGGTCAGAGGGATATTGTGGGGCAGGGTGGAGGAGGTGCTGGCAGGTTCGGTGGATTCTTAAAGGCCATTGTTAGGGCCACTGGAGAGTTTTGAGCCAAGGCCTGTCATGCTCTGACTTATATTTGAAAGACTACTATTTTACAACTCAATCCTAAGGGGCAAGGATAGAAGTTAAGAGGGGATTACAATAATCTAAGAGAGAGATGGCCATAGCCAGGACCACAGTGGTGGTGAGTGGTGGGAAGGGCTCAGGGCTGGTGTAACTAACCATGTTTTCTAGACACTTCATATACACCCCACGCCACCTCCGGCCAATGTGCAAGAATTCTAAATGAATGAATGAATGAATGAGCAAAGACATCTAAAAAATTTATATCTGAACACATTCCTCTCCTATTTAAAATTCTCCATTGTCTCCTGTGTTTCCATGCTCATTTTCTTCCCTCACCTCCTCCTTGCTTGAATGCAAAACTGTTCCCTCTCCCTCTACAATCTCTTCCTCTTTCCACCACAAATCTCCCTGGGTGAATCACTTCTGCCACTTTCACAAGCAGGGACTATCTTATTATTTGCCCAGCAGAAGTCTTGGGTCCTGGCCCTAGAAGATGTTTAGTAAAGTTTGTTAAACTGAACCAAATTTTTAGCTCTTGACATCCACATCTACTTTCTTACTCCCCTTTCTCTTTCTTGTGCTCTCTTATTTTCTACATTATTTTTCTCCTCTCTCAAAAATGAGTGCAAATACAAATACAAATGAGCTTTCTCAGGCCGGACAAATATTACCAGCTGTTAGGATCATAAAATATACCTACTTATAAACCATGCTATTGAATGGGCATCCTACTGAATGGGAAACCTATTGAATGGGAGAAGATGTTTGCAAATGATATAGTAGTAAGGGGTTAATATCCAAAACATATAAAGAACTTATATAACTCAACATCAAGAAAGCAAGTAATCCAATTAAAAAGGGGCAGAGAACATGAATAGACATTTTTCCAAAGACATCCAGATGGCCAACATGAAAAGATGCTCGACATCACTCTTCATCAGGGAAATGACATCAGTCTTCATCAGGGAAATGTAAATCAAAACCACAATGCAATATCACCTCACAGCTGTCAGAATGGCCAAAATAAAAAATGCAAGAAACAACAAGTGTTGGCAAGGACGTGGAGAAAAAGAAACCCTTGTATACTGTTGGTGGGAATGCAGACTGGTGGCGCCACCGTGGAAAACAGTATTGTTCCTCAAACAATAAAAAATAGAACTGCCATGTAATCTAGTAATTCCATTACTGGGTATTTCCCCAACGAAAATGAAAACACTAATTTGAAAAGATATATGCACCCCCATGCTTATTGCAACATTATTTACAATAGCCAAGATATGGAAGCAAACCAAGTGTCCATCGACAACTGAGTGGATAAATAAGAAAGTGGCATATATATTCAGTGAAATATTATTCAGCCATAAAAAGGAATGAAATCTTGCCATTTGCAACAACATGGTTGGGGCTAGAGATCATTATGCTAAGTGAAGTAAGTCAGTCAGAGAAAGACAAATATCATATGATTTTAGTCATATGTGGAATTTAAGAAACAGTACAAATGAACAAAGAAAAAAGAGATAAACAAACAAACAAAAAACCAGACTCTTAAATACAGAGAGCCAGATGATGGTTACCAGAGGCGAGGTGGGTGGGGGGATGGGTGAAAGAGGTGATGGGGATTAAGAGCACACTTATCATGATGATTACTGAGAAATGTATAGAATTGTTGAATCACTATATTGTATACCTGAAACTAATATAACACTGTGTGTTAGCTGTATTTCAATAAAAAAGAAAAACATACCCACCTATATCTTTCTCTTTTTTTTTTATTTTTTAAAAATTTGCCTCAAGGAGACCTGGACTCCAGACTTTTGCTTCCTAATCTGATGATTTTCCTATTTTACCAATCCCCCCACTTTGCTTCCAGGCTTAGCACAAATTGGCACCTAGTTGCAAACAACTGGATATGGATGATACCCTGGACTTCTGGGGTGGGCAGTTTGGAGCTGACCTCAGTGGAATCCTAAAATGATGGCCCATCAGTCAACATCATTAATGAGCCCCTTGCTATCTGCCCAGCACTGCCTGTGTTGCTTTAAGGGCCACAGGTGAATGTGAAATCATTTTGCATGCTCTCAATAAGAAGACTATCCAGTGATGAGGTTGACATCTGTAAAATGATAGTGGATGTGACAAACAGAGGACACAAGGTGATGGGAGGGCCGTGGGCCTTGCTCTCCCAAGGAGCTGGACGGATGGGGGGAGATGAAGCTGGGCTTCCTGGAGAGGGTGGCGTAAGAACAGTATCTTGAGGAAGGAGTGGGATCTGGCTATGGGGAGGCAGGAAAGGGTTGTCCAGAAGAAGAGATGGGTAGGAAACATGGAGAAGCCGCAGCTCTGCCAAATCTGTTTTCCATGCAACTTGAGGTGATGGCAGTTATCATGGTTTAAAAATAACTGGAGGCCACGGGTGTCAGCAGCAACCGGTTTCTGTGCGACAGGCAGGTTACAAGATGAGAGCCGGCAGGCCAGGTCTGTTCTAACTGACCACCTTGTCTGCCCCGTCCCCCAACCACAGGGCTCCACATGTCCACTGTCCTGCTGTGCTCTGCTTGGGGGCCCGCTGGAGGCTGAGAATTGAGAGACGTGTGCCAGGGGACAGAGCACGTAGAAGCCAGGGGACAGAAAGAGAGACACTGGCCCAGCTACAGGAAGGAGCAGGTGCTCTGAGATGGCTGGGGAGCTCCGAGTCACAGGCAGGTGGTGTCAGCCAGCCCTCCCTGAGAGGGAGAGGGAGGAAGTGGGTTTGTGCAAGGAATGGCTGGGGCCAGACTTTGCAGGCAGCCCCTCTTCTGGTGCCCTCCCTGGCACTGGAATTGTGAAACTTTCAGGGACGCCGTGAGTATGGCTTCAGTGACAGTCTGAACTTGAAAGAGGAGATTCTAACAAAGCCGGAGGAGAAAGAGATCATTCCAGATGGAGGAGAAATTCATTATGCTCATACTCACTGAAACCCAAGCCGTTTTGCTAAAAACAATCTTTAAAATAGTCATGACCTGCAGCAGAACTCTATTACATGTTGCTGATAGGATTGCACACAGTATAATGGTTTTAGAGGGTATTTTGACATAATGTATATCTTCTTAGACCTAACAATTCCAGTTTTAGGGATTCATTCGAAGGAAATAACCATCGATGTGGACAAAGACTTATTGATGCATTATTCACAAGGTTAATTGAACCATTATTTTTTTCCCCATTATAATAGTCATCTTTATTTGTAAAAATCCAGATATAAAATATATTCTTTCAGTCTTTTCAAGTTTTCTTTTTTATAAAAACAAAAAGGCACAGAACAACCTTCCCTGCTGTCATTCCCATAGACCATGGTTTTCAGGCAGCACCCCCCTCCCCATATAGATAGATGCTTCATTCCAGGACATATCGTTTCCCCACGATATGTGGAAGCATTACTTTTATGTGGTGAAAAATTGTAAACTAAATGCTTAAGAATGGAAACTTGATGAAGTAAGTCACGGGAAGTCCCTATGAGAAAGTACAAAGCAAACATCAAAAATAGTGCTCTAGAGCAAGGGTCAGCAAACTGCAGCCCATGGACCAAATCTGGTAAGCTGCCTGATTTTTTATGGTCCTTGAGTGAGGAATGGTTTTACATTTTAAATGGTTATACAAGCACTTACATAATAGTCTCAATTTTGCTTCTTGGCCTGGAAAGCCCAAAATAGTATGTAGCCCTTTAAGAAAGAGTTTGCTGATCATCACTCTAGAAGAATACTTAATGAGATGCAAAATTTTCATTACATACCTAAGTAGTAGAAGATACAGTGTTGTTTGTGTCTAAGTTATCTATTACTGGGTAACTGCCCCAGAATTCAGTAGCTTAAGACCATAACCATGTTATCTGCTCATGATTCTGTGGGTCAAGAATTTGGACAGGTCAGAGCAAGGATGTCTGGAACTTCTCTGAGACTGGGGATTGTTTGAATGATTGGAGGTTGTCTGGGATGATTTTGTGGGTCAACGACCAGGGTCTTAATTCTCTTGACTGGGCCCCTTTGTTCCCCATTGTGGCCTTTCCATGTGGCTAGCCTGGGCCTCCTCACTCTAGGGTGGGTTGAAGGTGGTTGGGTTTTTTACATGGCAACTGGTTTCCCCCAGGGCAAAAGCAGACACTGCCGGCCTCTTAAGGGCTAGGTATATTTTCATTCTGCTGCATTCCACTGGTCAGTGATGGTCACAAGGTCAACCCAGATTCAAGGGGTTTGGGAAGAGTGTTCATATGGATGTGGGTGGGGACAGCTGTGGGATCTGTCTTTAGAGCTTATCACAGGGTATCAAAACCAGTACATATACATAGATACATGCCCACATTCATAGGCTTCTAGTGGTGACCATGAGAGCAACTTTTGGGGGCTACTAACATGCAAAAAGAACAGCCTTATTTATTTTAGAAATCTGTAGTCATGCTTACCCATCATCTTTTGAACCATGTTCTAGATTTGGGTAGATGAGCCAATGTATAAGACAGAACTCAAATTTCCCACCTCCTTGCAGCTAGGAGGCAAACATGTGAAGCTAACACTTAAAACAAAACAAAACAAAACAAAACAAAACAAATAGATTAAGAAATCTTGTGTTCAGGAGCCAGACTGTCTAAGGTCAAATCTCAACTCTGTCACCTACAGTCTGTGACTTTAGTGATAGAATCTTTAGGTGCTGCAGTGTTCTCATCTATAAGGAGGGATAATCATAAAATAACCTCCTAGGGCTGTTGTGGGGCTTCAAGGAGTTAATTCTCATAAAGAGCCTAGAACAGTGCCTGGCACACAGTGAGCGCTCAGTAAGTGTTAAGATAGAGCCTGGGCTCTGCCCATCAGACAGAAGTGTACAGATGTGAGCATCATGAGACAGCGGCTGACTCTGTGCTTTGCTGGCACAGGGAGTTGCAGAGGTGTACAGCTTTCCCTTAGTCACAAGAGGCAAGTGGAATTGGTGGTCCGAGCACTTACAGTGAAGCCCAGTTCCAGGCATTTATACTCAGCAGGTGGTTTCTCCATTGGATCAGTTCTGTGTGGCTTTGGGCATTATACTTGGAAGCCTCAACTCCAATGATTTTTTTCAACTGGTTCAATGATTATGTGAGCTAAACTATCCTTTAATAAAATCTTTTTTTCTCCTAAACTAACTAAACTGTTGTTTGCAATCATGGAGTGTGGCTGATATAACTGTGGTGTGGCTTCAGGGATACCGGGGAAGACCTCCTGGGTTGTTGTGTCTGATATTCCAGTATCGGGGGATGTTCCTTAAAGGCATTCTCTTACGCATTGCATGTCAATGCATGCAAATCCTGGAAGGGAGATATCACACATAAAGTCTTCAGTTATCACCATCACCATCATCATCATCATCATCATTATATTATTATCATCATTATTATTATGTAACGTGCCTTATCTGGAACTAGGGGAGCTAACTCGGATTTTTGCCTAAGCATCTTGGGCCTGGAATCAGATCCGTTCTGCTCAAATTTGCTCCTCCCTAGTCCTCCAGACTGGGCAATGTGACATGGCCTTGTCTTATCATGTTTTCAGAGTTGCCTGATGATGGCCAGAACTTCCTTTTGTCTTAGAATGTTTTGTATTTTTTCCCTTGGGTGACCTAAAATTTATATAATTTCTGTATTTGTCTGATGCCTTTAGATGAAAGAAGTGAGTAGATATAAGAGTTGCCTTGATGTTCATATTTGGAACGTCCATCTGGAAAATTTTCATTGGCAGGTATTATCAAGGGATGCCAAGAACCCAAAGGAAGACACCACAAATGTTTCTGGACTAGAGGTGAAGTTTGGGTGGCATGCTGAATCCAGCCTTGATGACATGTGTGATAGTTATTATAATGGGAGAGGGCTGAAATGGGGAGAAGATAGTAAAAGATTTAAATGGGAGAGTAACTTTTTTCTAGGAGAGATGGGATATTGTGTAAATGGCAATGCATACCTTTGAGCTATGCAGGAATAAATTGCCAATGCTCATTATACTGGAAGAATCATGACATCAGTATAATTTCTTAAGATTCCATGAGGCAAAATTCTACTATCTCTCTATTACTCTGGGAATACCCAGAGGTGATCATGATGCCCGTAACAGTGAATAACAACTCAATTCAAGGGGATGAGTCCATTAGGCCTTCTTAAGATGTTTGCTGGCTGTAAGATGGTGTTGGCTCTGAGAGTGGGGACAGGGAGATATGGATGAGCCACTTGGGTAGCCAGCATATCAGAGAGTGGTATTGACCTGGGTCTGGGTTAGGAACAATGGAGAGTGGTTGAGGGAGGACATAGCACAGGACTACAGCAAATGGGAAGGGTCTTAAAAATAATATAAGAGCTTGCTGGAGATCAATTTCATGTATTAATATTACGTTTTAAGATCGCTAAGATCACTCCTGGTCAAATATTACACAGAGGTCAGTGTGGCTTTTCTGTCTTCTTCCAACTGAGAGCATTTCTTTTTTTTAAATGTAAGTTATTTATTTAATTTATATTTATATAAATATATATTTATATATACAGAGAGAGTGCAAACAGGGGAGAGGGGTGAGAGAGAGAGAGAGAGAGTGAGAGAGAGAGAGAGAGAGAGAGAGAGAGAGAGAGAGAGAGAGAGAGAGAATCTTAAGGAGAATCTTAAGCAGGCTCCACGCTCAGCATGGAGTCTGATGCAGGGCTTGATCCCATGGCCCTGGGATTACAACCTGAGCTGAAATCAAGATTTGGATACTCAACCACTGAGCCATCCAGGTGCTCCATCTTCCAATTGAGAGCATTTCTACAGAATTTTGCTTTAAAATGAGAATTGGGACTAAGAAATCAGAATTTTTAAACTCGAGTTCTTAGATTAATTTTTTATTATCTTTTCTCAAGCTTGTTGATTCACCTTGTTATGTCAAAAAATTGCATATGTAAAATAAGAAAATAGTACTCATTTTACACCTGGGGGCTATTTGATTATGAATTGGATATGAGATGGCATTAGAGAATTCTTACTAATTTTGTTCTATGTGTTAAGGATAAATGCCATGGTGCTTGTAATTTACTAAAATAGTTCAGTAAAAAAAAGGCTGTAGATACATAGCAAGATGCCCATACTGTGAAATCCAGGAGATGGATATTCAGGTTATTAACACTACTTGTCTGTGTGTTTAAGATTTTCCATAACTGAAAGTTAGAAAAAATATCCATCTTACTTGTCTCACAGGATCTCTATGAGGATCAAATGAGAAAATGGGTGGGAAATGTTTTATAAATGGAGGAGCACTAAACAGGCATGCACTGTAGTTCTTTTCCTTGGGAATAATAAATAGTTTTTTCAGCTCTGCCTTTTTCTAGATGAGTGTGCTTTGTTTCTCTCTTTTCCTAATTTTCTCACCTAGTCTAGAGGCTCAAGGGAATGTTTTCTGATAATATTTTCTCTCATTGTGCAGAATGGAGGCAACGAGGTCTAAAAAAGATCACTGGGGAAAAGAAGGGTCTGAATTCCACTCTTCTCTACACATGGGGAGTGGCCTCTTAGATGGCCAGCTAATTACAGTGTATCATAGCATCCATTTCCACTCACCAGCTTCTGGAAAGACCTCCATGCTTGATTCTAATAATTAATGCATTAATTCTAAGAGAGAGAAGAAAATGATGCAGGGTTAATTACTGAGGTTTTGTGGGATTACCTTTCAGCCATTTATCTCATTTTCCTCAGAACTTTAAATCCTTTGGAAAGAGAGCATTTGGGGCAAGTGCATTGGTACGATATGCCTGTAGGGACATTTGTTCTCTTCCTGTTCCCCAAACTCTAAGGGTTAATCCTAAGAATGGAATACAGTTACATTCCCCCCTTTGATTTTAATGAAAATAAATTAATGAGCAACATGCCATCCTTTGCAATTTCATTCTCTCTTTATATAGACATAAATTTTTCTGAGCACTTGGGAGCACTGTGCTTGGTAAGAGAAGATGCTTTATATTTAGTGATTTGCATATTAATGCTGCTATACCATCCTTCACTTGGATGATGTATCGGTGACACCAGATATTAAATTGCTTGCTCTCTTACTTTGAATGAAACAATGACTTGGAGAGAACAAATTCTCTAGGCTGGCTAGAAGCCAGACCTCTCTTTCTTTCCCAACCACTAGCACACTGAGATTCTGGCTAACCTTGAAAAATCATTTTGCTTCTGCAGCTTCTTTCTCTACCTTTGTGAAATTAGAGCAATGGTGTGTTCAACCCATTTCTTTCCTTGGGGGATATGATTAACAGGAAGGATGTTTATAGAGTACTTTGGTTGCTTTAGAGAAGATGTTCTACTCAAGGCAATAATAGAAAATCTTGTAAATCAGGAGACCTCTGGGTAGTATGTTGTCTGCATACAAAATATCATATTATTGTTTCATATTCTGCAAATTAGATCTCTCTAGCACAACTGGGATTCAATTGGATGGGCAGTTTTTTCCTTCTCAGAAGCCCTGTGTTGTTTTGTTTGAAGAATAAAAACATAAATCCTCAATCAGTGATGTAATAATGATAAATAAGATTGACAAAATATAGGAAATAATTAAGGGGGTTGGAGAGAAAAATTTTATTAGAAAACAAATCAGAAAGGCTATTCAGTTGGTCATTTTTAGCAGAAAGTCCCTGTGAGTAACTAAGCATCAAGCACTCTCCTTGATGAGTTCCACCATCCACTTGTTAGGGGGAAGCATGACATCATTCTAGGAAAGCCTTCAGACTTTGATTACCAAAATGGAATGCATATTATAGCCACAGTTGATGTCCTAACATGAAGCAAACACCATAACCCTTGGTAACCCAGTATACTTCTATGTTTGGTTTTTGAGAAGAGGCAAAAAACCAAATTAATAGCAGATAATTATTTTGAGGGGACATTTTTCGGGCAAATTTTTTAACTGTGGATGATATATCCTAATTATCAACCGCTTCAGAAGTCTCCTTGTAATTCTATAGGGTGATACTATTAAGCTTCATGGTCCTGAGCTGAGAAGTCACAGAATCAAGAAGATGAGGGCTTCAGGGACCCCTAGAGATTACTAGATAAACCTCTCTCCTTCACAGAGGAGGAAACTGAGGCTCACAAAGGCCTTCATTATAAATATATTTAATGTACTATGCAAAGTATTTATTCACTAGTTCAACAAATATTTATTAAATACCTACTATGTTTCAAGCAAACGTTTATTGATTACCTCCTTTCTCCCAGATACTCAGGAGATGGATAATAGTTCTCAAACAGAACAGGGATTAATAGGAGAGATTACATACAAACAAATAATTAAAATGCAATAAGCATGTTCAAAGAGCTATGGAAAATAGAGCAACTCACTATTCCTCACATAAGAAATAGCCTAGAACAGCATTTCTTAAACTTAATAAAATATTCTGATCTATAATATTAAGGGTCTTGGGGGGAAAATTCTTGGTGATATAAGGTTAGGGGATGATGTGTAATTTTTTTCTTGGAGATTTATGGTGCACAGGAGTTCTCCAGCTAAAAAAATGCTTCTCAAGTTTATGTGAACATGGACTTTATCCCTTGACCCAACCCTCTGCCCATCATTCTTTTACTCCTCTGCTCCTCACCTCTTCTCCTTCTCTACCTTCTCCTTCTTCCTCCCCCTCCTCTTCTTCCTCCTTCCTACTTTTTCTGGTAGAACAGTTTTTACATTTCACAGAAATCTCAACATCTATAGGATGTTTAGGAAGCTCTGAAAAGTGTTTTAGCCATTTCTCAGTTAACCAGAAAGCTCCATTAGCTAAGAAATCATATTCTCAGAAGTCTCAGCTAATGGAGGTTTCACTGAAGTTCCAAACCATGGTTGGAATAAATAATTAACAACAATAAACAGTAATAACAGTAATTAACAGTAATAGATCAACAACTTTTCCTCATCACATACGTAGAATGTGGAAGCAATAATTAATATCATTTGGGGGGGACTTATAACCAGAAATGAAGTCATTTGGAGATGTAATATAACAAACAATTGCTTCCTGTTTTGCTCCCATTAATCTAATATGCCTGGCATGATAAATAATCCAGAGGGTATAAGATTTCAGAGCAAATACATATTTGAAGAAATGCTCCCAGTTGCCAACACATGCCGGATGCTGGCTGAACATCTAAATATAAAAATAGTCCATTTTGATGGAAATTAGAGTAATAGAGAATGTTGCATCCCTTCTTTCTTGAGAATTTTATCAACATCAACATCAAAAATCCTTCCCTGGGGCAGTCAGATTACAGATCTGTCATTTTTTTTCTTGAAATCTCACTTTAGAATGACTCAATATAACAAACACATCTTTGCATGCTCTTTTACTCAGTTTATAATCTGTATGCCCTGTAAGTTGCCTTGTGTGTTTGATATATATGGCATATATGATATACATAACATTTTACATTGCATTTACATTTCTGGATTTTTGTCGTTGTTACAATGCTGCTTAAAATTCTGCATTGTGGCAGTGAGGTAAATATAATCTGGAAGTAGTTTTTGGGGGAGTAGGCTGAGGCTGAGTGATATACTTCCCTGTTATTTGTGAAGTCAGTCTCTCTGGGAAGACTAGAAATAAAACTGGTTGGATTTTGTTTCTTACATTCCCTCACCCTACTGCATTTTATTTTCTAATCCCTTATAATCTCTGGCAACAATTGTTGGTAGCCAATACCAACCTAATAGCCAATAATGGATGGCCCAACAAAGTGCTCTGGCAACAGATTCTAGTGTTTGTTCAAATCTCAGCTCTGCTGTTACTTCCTCCAGGAAGATTATATGACCGGGTTGTTTGTCCCTCTCAGAGGCTCCCTAGTGCCATTCTGGTATGGCTTTTTTCCCCCACCCTGGGATCTCTGGATCCATCTGTTTATCATAGTCTATCTCTCTCTCATTCCTTCAGTAAAAAGTTTCCATATAAATTTTACTGGATCTGAGTTTTCCTCCTTATGACAGTACTTGCATATTGAAGTTGCCTGTTTGTCTATATCCTCCTCTAGACAGGGTATAAGTTAGGTGAGGGCAGGAGCCATGTTTGTCTGGCTTATTATGGAGTTCCTGACAGCTAGCAGAGTATACAGTCAATACATATATGAAATGTAATTGAGTTGAACTGACCCCTGCTCAGTTCAAAACCTGTTGTACGGCCTCATGTACCTTACTGGGTGATGCTGCCTTGCCCATCTATCAAATGAGACGTCAGTTAAGCAACTTGCCCACTGGGACCTCAGATTGTGTTTCTGGTTTTAGACCACTATACTGTCTGTTCCCCACAGAGCCCAAATCTCTTCCAAAAACAGATGGTCTGAAGTGCTCTTCATCTCTCCACTAAGGCGTGTGCATGAACTTCCAAATTCAGGCTACCTTCACTCCTGCAGGGTGCCTTTCTTGGAAGGTACCAAGTGAACTTTGTCCCTATTGGTGTATCTTCTCCCCCCTCAGGGACTAAGGTCCCAGGAAACAAGCACAGTTGTGTGCCTGACTGCTGCTAACTATTCTGGACCCAAGTTATTCTTGAAGAATAATAGCAAACCAGCTATTGTGTCTTCCCTGACAGTGAACCCAGAATGAATGAGTGGCTGTAGGTCTACCAACCCTTTACTTTCCATGATCTTCTCCTTATGTATCTCTCAGTGATGAGTTCACCTTAATCCTTCTTTATATTTTTATATTTTTATCTTGTATCCAACATCCTTCCATCTTTTGGAGTTGATAAGTTTTCATATATTTTTATTTGTCCTCAATTTACCCCTTTTATGCTTCAGGGACAATTTCTGTGCTCTAGACTGTATTCTGGCTGAAGTCCTGTTCTTATTATAAAGTATGTTGTGAGTTTGAGGAAGTATCTTATCCTCTCTGGAGATTAGGTAGTTGCTTTATTTTGTCTCAGTTTGGAAACACTAAGACTATCATGCCAGTAATTGATTAATGGCAGTGATTTCTTGTATTCTTAATTTGTGATCTGGCTTTTAATCACCTCTTGGACTGAGAGCCATAATAATTATAATACTCTAAATGTTACTGCCATTTCAGCTATTAACAACTAAAATATTTATTAAGTATTCTTTTGTGCCTAGCACTGTGCTGAGCACTTTCCATGCATTATCTCATGTGATCTTCATAAGACACCATCAACTCAGTCGTCTCTCCAACTCACAGGCAAGGAAACTAAAATTCACGGAGGGTAGGTAACTTGCATAACGTTGCAAACTGGTAAGTGGCAGTCCTAGGGTTCACATTCAGATATGTCTGATATTAGAGTTAATCCTTTTAACTACTTTATCTCAGCAGAGGCTGGTACTGGAAACCTCATGGAACCAACTGTAGGGAGAGTTTTCTTGGATTCCCCATCTCTGCCCACCTGAGGCCAACCTCCAAAGGGTTATTAATCATTTTCTGTGCAGCTCCAAGTGATTCACAGTGACTCTGAGACTTTCAGTTTCCATATTATCCCTGTTCCTACAACATGCTCATCAAGTTATCCTCTCTGTTAATGGCAGCTTTGTCTTTCTAGTGGTAGACCAAGAGACTTTAGGGTCTCCTCTTCCTCTTACACCCCACATTTTATCCATTAAGAAATCCTGTTGGGGGGTGCCTGCATGGCTCAGTTGGTTACATGTCTGACTTTGGTTCAGGTCATGATCTTGCGGTTGGTGAGTTTGAGCCCCATGTCAGGCTCTGTGCTGACAGCTCAGAACCTGGAGCCTTCTTCAGATTCTGTGTTTCCCTCTCTCTCTGCACCTCCCCCACTCACACTCTGTCTCTGTCTCTCTCTCTCAAAAATAAATAAACATTAAAAAAGAAAAAAAAAAGAAATCCTGTTGGATTGGGGCGCCTGGGTGGGTCAGTCAGTCAAGCGTCTGACTCTTGATCTCAGCTCAGGTCTTGATCTCAGGGTAGTGAGTTCAAGTCCCTGGGTGTGGAGCCTGCTTAAAAAACAACAACAAAAAGAAATTCTGTTGGCTCCATTTTCAGAATATGTCTAGAATCTGACCACTTCTCATCACTTGCACCTGTTGCCTGACTGGTCTAACCACCATCACCATTAACCTGGATTACTGAAAAAGTCTCTTGGTTTCCTCACTTTTCCCCTTCAGCCTTTTGTAAACTTAGCAGTGATCTTTAGAATCATGTGCTAGAATATATTGCTCCCCTGCCCCAAATCTTTCTCTTTATGACTAAAATCCCCAGTCCTTACAATAGCCTGCAAGGCTCTTCATAATCCACCGACACCTCTCTTCCCTGATGTCTGCCCTTCCCCCTGTGGCTTCTCTGCACTCCCCTCCTCAGCTCCTCACAAGGTCTTCAAGCACAAGGAGATGTACCTGACTCTATGGTTGTGCACAAGGAGATGCACCTGCCTCCATGATTGTAAACTGACTCTTTGCTCTTCTAGAAGTTTCTCTCCAGATATCTCCATGGCTATACTCTCATCTCCTTCAAGTTTTTGTTCAAGTATCACCTTCTCAGTATCCACTGTATTTAAAATTGCAACTCTGCTGAATTTCTAGCTCTCTTACTCAGCTCCCTTTCCCTCCATATCTTTATCAACTTACACTTGCTGCACAATTTTCTTATACATCATGTTTATTTCCTGTTATCCGTCTCCTCACTGGAACGTGTAGGTTCTGGGAAGGCAGGGATTTTGTGTCTTTGTGTATCATTATATTCCTTGAATCCCAAGAACAGTGCCCTGCTCACTGGATGTGCTCAATTAATGGCTCTTGATTGAATGAAGTAATAGCTGATGGATTTTTACACATCAGTCCAAAGGGATTTGCAAACCAGGATTCAGGGCAGTCCATGTAATAATGTTTTCTCAGACTTCAGGGTCATGCTGTCTTCATTATTAAAAAAAATTGTTTAAGATTTCTTTTTCTTCAGTTTTCCTTTTTCTGGTCTGAAAAGTCATGATCTTGTCAAGCTTTCATTAGATTTAAACTCTATAGCTATTGTCATTTAGGTTACAATTTTCAGGGCCTCACTTGTTTTCCATAGGGGTGAAGGTCTGAGATGTGGCTGCCTGGTCATTTTTATAAAGCTCATGATTACTCTGGTGCATATACTAATGTCTCCAGCAATGCCCAAGACTCTGGTGAATCTGGCTTCAACTGCATGGGCTTATAGTGTCCAGGATCTCTTTACTCAGGTCCTAGATGCTTTTCTCAGATTGTAACTGATGGTTGGACCATCAACCCGTAAGTGAATATTGTTCAATTTATGTTTCTGTCAGCTGCTTTTCTGCTTCCCACAGCTAGAAAAGAACATTTTGCAGTTTCTCTCCACCGATTTGGCATTTTATTGTGAGAAATACTTAGTTGGCAATTGGGGAATTTCAATGCACACTCCCTCTTCTATTGCATTTATAAAAATGCAAACCAGTACTTCTCCTGACCATGATCCTCAAAGGGTAGCACTTCACAGCTCTGTATCCACAGAAATATTTGTGTGTCCTTATTATTTGCTTTGCATTTTTAAGCTGGTTCCTTACACATGGCCTCCTATCCTGTGGCAATTCATTAAAAATATTGTTTGAAGTACAGTTTTGAAAGTCTTTGCGTCTAGATCAAGTGGTTCTCTAGGCTCTACTTTATTCTTATAACTATTTATTTTTTCAAATAGCTCAGTGCAATTTAAGCATGAAATGATAATGATACATAATTCATATACTTGTACAGCACTTTACAGTTTATAATAATTAGTGGAAGGTCATGGATTTGGAGCAGATCGATACAAATTTGAAACTCACCTTTGATATTTACAGGCTTTGAAACTCTGAGCACCTTACTTCACCTCTCTGAACCTACTTTCCTTCATCTTTGCAAGGGTGGAAAGGCCACCCTGTGGGCCTACTATACTGTTAAGATGGAGGGACAGTGCTTGTAGAGGGCCAGAGGGTGCATGATGCAGAGCACAGGGCGGGGGCTCACTTAATGTGGGTTTCTTTCCTTCCTGCTTTCCCAGAGCCTCTCGTGTTAGGATCTGCGCTGCCTCTACACACCTGTTCTAACTACCAGGATTCCATGTGGAGGAGAAAATTCTTACCCTCACAGAGCTTACATGTTAGAGGTGGTGACAAAATAAGAAGAAAGAAAAAAACACACACACAAGCAAGCATGCAGCAGTAGGCAGTGACAGGGCAAGGAGGAAAGGTAGTTGGGTAATAGGGTAGGGTTAGGGTGAGGATGAGATGAGAGAGGGCAAGGAAGTCTATTATATTATATTATATTATATTATTTAACATAATTTACTGTCAAGTTGGCTAACATACAGTGTATACAGTGTGCTCTTGGTTTTGGGGTAGATTCCCTTGATTCATCGCTTATATGCAACACCCAGTGCTCATTTCAATAAGTGCCCTCCTCAATGCCTATCACCCATTTTCTCCTCTCCCCTGGCTACCCCCTCATCAACCCTCAGTTTGTTCTTTGTATTTAAGAGTCTTTTATGGTTTGAAGGGGGGCTATTTTAGACAGAGGACCAGACCACGTGCTAGAGTGAGTTAGGAAGCAAAAGTGAGATTTGAATCCATTGTCTTGACTCTAGTCAACTGCTTGCATTTAATAAGTAATCTTAAGTGCAGTAAAGCTGCCCTTCCATTCCCCCAGCTGGTGGGTATTGAAGGGTGACACACAGGTCCTGAGTTTCCAAGGACTCCTTAGAGGCCTTCTTTGGTGGGGAAGACACCTCAGTTGGCAGTTAGTTCTCAGTCACAGGGGCCATTTGCAAGGACAGCAGTTCAGGGCTTTCATTATTGGAATGATCCCGTAGCATTCACCTCAGAAACCTCATTAAAACTTGTCCCTTTTATTGACCCTTTAGAACTTCTGTTACCAATGCCAAGGTGCCACCATCTGTCCTGTGCAGACTTGTCTTACCTGGTTTGTGTGTGTCAATTCTCAACCCCTCTGAAAGGCCTGGAAGTTTTCTGGGGCAACATCTCCGTGCTCATCTTCCTTGGTGAGACCGCCAGGCAGAAATGTCAGAGGACTCAGCTTTTCTGAGGCTGCCACCGGCTTTGAGGGTGTGAATCCCAGGTTCGCCATCCAGACACAACTTTCATTATCTTCATTCATCTTTCAAACTCCCAATTATCTCTACTATGTGTTTTCCAATACATTTTTTCTTTGGAAAAATGAAGGACAAAGGGACTTTTAGACATGAAGTTTTATTCTCTCTAATATTCCTCCATTCCTTTGATAGCAAAATTATCTTGAAACTTAACTATCTTTATGATACCAGGGGGAGTAGGAAATTCTAAACACTCAAGATGGCTCTTTGGAAGAATACTCTCAGTAAGTTCTCCTAGATTAGTTCTAAAATATAGGTCAGGTCAGCTGTATAAATATCTAAAACAATATTCAGGCACTAAATGCTATTCATAAAAAATTAAGAGGAATTTAGAGTGGTTTTAAAGTTTAGTGCCAATGACAAATTGAAAAATAAGCCATGTGGTAACATAAATTTCATTTCTATCTTTAGTGTTGAAAAGTTACAGAAATCCATTGCCAGTGATTGTGGAAAATTTAAGTCTGGGCTATAAATATTGAAATTTTAGTTATTCAAATGAGGTCAAGAATGTTCTTAAAATTATTCTTAAGTCATCTAAAAAAGTTGAGAATGTTCTAAAAGTTTGTAGGGCTTGGGGGGGTAGTGGTGGTTGTTATTACCTGGTTTTATTGCAGTACTCAAGTGGGTGATTTCTGATATTTTATATGCTAATTATTTTTCCCCTGACCTAATTTAATGGGTTTGAAAGTTCTGCGTTTGACCACCTGTCTTGATGGAATGAAGTCAACCAAGTTGGATCTTCCTGTGTTTTATTATTTTAGTGTATTTGTGAAGATCAGGAAAACAAGAATTAAAAAGGCAGTGATAAAAATTTGTGGTCTTTGGAACAAGAATTATTTTTTGTTTGCTTATTAATAGTTTAAATAAATTAGAAAAAAGATTTGGGGAAATAGTGATTTTAAGAGAAAAATATATTCTTAAGGTCTTTGTGTGTTAATAATGATTTGTTATTGCAAATCATCTTTATTTATTCCTTAAAACAATTTCTCCAAGGATTATTAGTAGATTATACTTTAACAACTTTGTGTATTCTTTTCTACTTATGTGAAAATAATGAAACTGTATACCTTTTAAAAAATGTTTTGTCATTCGGACTTCTTGCTAACAAGGTGATCTTCTGGTTTCATGCATTTTGGAGATTAGACCAGAGTGGATATCCTGTTCATGAAGGAACACTGGGCAATCATTTCAGTTTCTATGGTTTTCAGGAAAGATTAAACATATGAAGAAAAAGCCAATATCCTTGATGGTGCCAATGTACTTGCAGTAATTCCATTGGCTTGGGGAAGAGAAACAGAATTTATCTCCTCTCTAGCTTCTGCTTGATTTTATATCTAATACCATATGTTTGGTGACAATTGTCTTCACTCATTGTGTCTTTTAACTCCAGATTTCTACTTTCTAATGATTTGCTTGAAAAGGATGAAAAATAATACAAAATTTGCCTTGGAAAGCCTACATTTATTCTCATTCTTTATGGCATATCTTTTATTTAAAAAAAAAAGAACAGAGCCCATATTTAGTGTCTTGGCTATGGCAAAGTTGTTTAGATCTAAACGTTTAGATCTTTATGTTTCTGAGAAGGGTAGTTTCAGAGGCATCAGAGAAATAACAAATCCACATAGGCCATTTATTTAACATTTGTACTAGATAATAATTTACTGGCCAGGTATTGAATATAAATATTATTTCTATTAAAATATCTATTATAAATCATCTGATTTCACCATGGTGGATGCCTTCGTAGACAATGAAGAAAATTGTTTACCTTAGTTTTCTCAACTTTCTTTTTTTTTTAAAGTTTTAATTATTTAAGTAATCTCTATACCCAGTGTGGAGCTTGAATTCATGACCCTGAAAGGAAGAGTTGCATGCTCTTCCGACTGAGCCAGCCAGGGGCCCAACTTTCTCAACTTTCTAATGGGTAGAGTTGTCCAACAGAGCAATTAGACTGGTCGTCTGGGAAAAGTGAGTGCCTTCATGACTGGACACCAGGCAGGGGCTGCAAGGCCATCTATGAGGGACTCTGAGGACAGCATTCCTTCTGGATAGAAAGGCTGTCCTGGAAAGGCAGTACTGCCCACAGCCACAAGAGTTTACATCCAGCTCCCGTGACCTTGTAGTGCCGGCATAACTAAATCTGGAGAGCCCTGCTATTACTCATTTCTTCAAGCAGCAGTTCTTCCAGAAATGCTGGTCTTTGCTAGAGCGGGAGCACTTCACTGAGCTGCAGGTTAGACACCTGGGGACCGTTATGTTCATTCACTGACTAGCCGCATACCCGTGAGCAAGAGGCTTCTTATCTGTGCATCTATCCGTGTGCTAATCTAATTAATTTAGGATCAATTCTGATGTGGTGAATTAATTCTTGATGTGGTCCCTTTCCTCCTCACCATCCACTGTTTGTCTCAGAGTCTGCTTCCATGTGGTCTTTAACCCCACTCAGGTTTGCAGAGATGACTAGACAGGAGTATCTGGCTTCTCACCTTCATCGTGTCTGTCTGCTCCTTTTGCACCAGAGCAATACAGTTTAAAAGAGATCTGATTTGTTATCGTTTGGTTATTATAAACTGTCTTATTTATTAGTGTTGACATAACATTAAAGGATTGAATTAGCTACTCTAAAATGATTTTTCAAACACCTAAGTATATACTGAGTACTTACAATGTGTAGGCAGCTAGATGTTCAGTGCCCATGCTAGGGTAATTATGTTAAAATAACAGATTTGGGGCTCATTTTAAAGTGCCTACAGTCTTGGAGATACAAAGTCATATACAGAGAAACATATCTAACCACAGAAGGGCTGCTTCCTAACTTCATTTTGTTACAGTTCACATGTCAGCCCTTAGAGAGGCTATCACTGACCACTCTAAACCAAGTAATACCAATGCATACTTTCTATCCCCTCTCCCTACATGGGGATCTTTTTCTACATGGAACTCACCACTACCTGACATTTTATATCTGTTTGTTTTTTGTTTTGTTATTTGCTTGTTGCTTTTCTACTCTACTAGATTTATGTTTTATGAGGCTAAGGATTTAGGCTATTAATTACTATATCCTTGATGTCTAAAACAGTAGCTGGCACAATAAATATTTGTTGAACAAAGAAATGAATGGTGTATGTAGTACATGTCCAGAGAAAATAAGCTTTCTCTGAAAATAGTTAAAGTAAAAACATAGAAAATTCCAACCAAAAACCCCAAGAGGATAAATTATTATGGGGACTTGCTTACCTCTTAAGGATGGGTGAGAAATTCTAGGTAGTGACCAAGCAGGGATGAGGGAAAATTCTTAATTTGACTCTAGGATACTTAAAATAGAGCTTGAGAGGGGGTAACAAAAATACATGGTCTGCCAACCCAACCCCCTATGACCCTAGCAATATGCACTGGTTGGTCTATCCATACAGGTTTAGGGAGGGAGGCATCTAAGGAGGAAACCTACAAAACAGGTAGTGGTTTTGAGGGAAAGGTGGGAGGCTTTACATCAGCTGACAGCAGTTGAGTGGAACCCACACCTTCACCCGAAGATTCCCCTGCCCCTCTGGGGTACAAGACTTACCACATGTGCCAGCACACCATTCTCCCTAGAACAAGGCGGGCAACTTGGTGACCATATTTCAGGGCCACATCAATGGATTTCAAAGCGGGTTCTAGGATTTGATCCTTTCCTTTATTTTCATGCAGTTACGGATAAACACTGAATTTACTTTTATTTCTGGAACTTAAAAAATGATGTAATTTTGAGAATTCATAAAACCCAGACACCATGACATCAGCACATTGAAACCAGAGCAGGACGGTTTTCAGTGGTTTTTGTCTGGGGTGTGCTATATTGATAAAGTAGGAGCTAAGATCTTTTGACCCTCTGAATGTCCTTCACAGACATTTTCCAATGCTGTAGGAGTGACGACTTTTTTCAGTGTCATAAGAGACTGAAAAAATGTAAGAGAAAAGGCAGTAGAGGTACAGAAGTAGTGAATGGGTTGGCTCACTTGGGTTGCTCTTAGCAAACTGGTCAAGCTCTCCCTCTCCCTGGCCACAGAGGAATGCAAGTGTTTGACTTTACCTGCCACATGGTCTGGCAGTTTCAGGAAAAGATCACTTGGGTCTCTGTTGAACAGTCCTGTTGCTATTTCTAGTTGATACTGAGCGGCACTACATCCCCTTGCATTCTTAAGCTGGCTGGTGTTAATGAGGCCAATATTGTGGGTTCAGTTCTGCTTAGTTGACTTTGCATGAAGAAATTGACTCTCTCCAGCGGGCAAGCCCCTTGAGGCTGCTCAGGGCCTTTGTGCGTTTGTGCTGTTTCTCCTAAGGGGAGAAACTTGGAGTACTACCAGTCTCCAGAAGAGAAGCTAGGCATGTCCTCTTCAGTCCAAAGGGCAGGCCAATAAATTATTAGTGATCTGAATTTGAAAGTGTTACTGAAAGCAAGAGGGAAAGTATTTGTGAGAAGAGCACAGGGCTACAAGTTTGTGATCCTGCCCTCCCTCTGGTTTGGCTGTATGTATGTGTTTGTGTAAACGCAGAACCTCTACACCCTTGTTTGCTTATCTCTAAAGTGAAGAGGAGGCTGGTTAGTGCTTCTCAGCTTTTTAACCAAGTTATCTTTAATAGAAAAGAGTAAAAACATATGGATAAAATTGATCATCTGATGGTACCAAATTGTTCACGGGTTCTCCTTTGCCTACAGGATACTACAAATTCTTCCACTTGACATTATAACCTGGTTCTGATTTATCCTTCTGTGCTGCTGTGACATTATGCCCATTGTTTTCTGTCTTTGTGCCTTTGCTTCATTGTCCCCCCCCCCCACCAGCATGGAATGTTCCTGTTCTTTTCCCTATACTTCTTCATGCAATGTATCTCTTAAAGCCTGGTTCAAATGCCATTTCCTCTGAAAATTTTCTTTGATTCCCTCAGAAAGAATCCCTTCTCTTTAGCTTAACCTTGACTTTCTTGTGGCACAACTCTCTACTTAGTTTTTGTGTTTACCATCTTATCTCCTCTGCTAATTTGTGTTTTTCTTGGGAATAAGCATGCCATCTTTTCCATTTCAATATTTCCCCACTAGTTCCACATCCAGCACAGAATCTTGTGTATAATTGTATTTCCATTAAATTTTGTTGCAGTAATAAATAAATGAATTTAGCCTTAAATGGGTTAAGCAAGAGAGTATTGGTGGAACCATAATGATCCATCTGAATTGCTGGAAAAATAACTTAAAGAAACTGCCCTCTTGATCTTTCATTAATACTATAGCCTTTATAAAAATTCTGTAAGTTATGTTTCCTTAACCCTTCACAATTTATGTTCTTTTTTTCTCATACATGATTATATTTTGTTCCTAATGCAGCATTTGCAGGTACATATAATTCTGATATTAACCACCTGGAGTTAGCTCAGACTTCGGGAGTTAAGATCAGTTTCCAACAAGACTGCCTTCATTCTGAAGTGAAAGTTTGGGAGCCCAAGGCCACCTGCACTTATGACCAACTGGCTACAATTTGGGGTTCCCCCTCCTCGGGGTTGACATTCACTAAAATGACTCACAGAATTCAGGAAAGTGCCATAATTATGATTAAAGTTTCATTATAAAGGATACACATCAGGACCAGCTAAATGAAGACATACAGGGTGAGGTCTGGTAGGGTTCCAAATGCAGAGCTCCCATTGTCCTCTCCCCATGGAGTGAGGGCATATCCCCCTCAGCACACTGAGGTGTGTCACCAGCCAGGAGGCTCCTCTGAGTTCTGAGTTTTTATTGAGGCTTCATTAGGTAGATGTGACCAGTAAATCATAAGGCACACGATTAGACTCAGTGACCAGTTCCCTTTGCTCTCCAGTGTCCAGGAGGCTGGGCTGATAACACATGGCTCAAAGCCCTAACCCTCTAATCACATGGTTGGTCTTTCTGGCATGATCAGCCCCCAGCCTGATCTATAAGCTTTCTCCTTAACAGAAACTCAGAGATGGTCTGGGGGGGCCACGGGTAACAGATACTCCTACTAATCAGGAAATTTCAACGGGTTAGAACACTCAGTCCTAGCAACTTGGGACAAAGACCAGAAAAATTCTTCATTATACAACAGTGGGAAATAGAGTATTATCCGCATTTTACAGGTGGCACTGGGGAAGAAGTGACTTATTCAGTGTCACAAGGCTGCATAGTAATGGAGCCAGAGTTCCAGTCCCAAACCTCTGACTTGAAGTGTCTTTCCACTGCACCATGATGGCTCCCCTACAGGAAGGGCAAATTTGCATCGTCATTGTCATTTCATCCTTCAGATTCTTTGAGTAGCAGGTTTGACCTCAATGTACTCTTGGGAACCATGATCACTATTCCCAGTGTTTATCAAGAGCTCCTCCTCCTTTGGTCTGGGGCTCATGAATGCAGACAGTGTGAAGTTGGCAGCCCATTGACCAGGAGGCCCACTGTACACACAGTTTTGCACACTTTGAAGGTGAGACACAAGCCAGAGCTACCCTCTTTGTTGAGATGTGGGGAGCAACGGAGCAAAGAAGTCATAAATATTCAATTTTAAGTGTCTTTTTTTCTGTAGGAAAATCTCCATTCAAGATCAGAACATCTATTACTGGAGGCTATCTATCTGTCTATTCTATCCATTTAATCCCCCTCCCCATACCCCACCCCCAAATCATCTATCTGTGGACCAGTTTCTAACAGCCCTGCAGACTGAGTTTGGCCGTGGCCTGCTTTTTGTATGGGGAAGGAGGAGTAGGTAAGATTGAAGATCTCAGGCATGGCTGGAATACAAATTGCTGATTTTTTTTCACATTTCTGTCTTCTCCCTCCCCACTTTCCTTATTTCCCTCCCCACTGCCACCCCCCAGTGCCTCCTAGTCCCTTTTTCCTTTCCTAGTTTTAAGAATGCTTTTTTTGCTTCTTTACTACAGGGAGACATCACTCTCAGTATATAACACTTCCTGTGTGTCAGGTGCAATTCTATGTGTGTTGTATCTATTAATACCATGATCCTCACTATCATTTTCCCATGTTACATATGAAGAAACTGAGGCAAAGAGACATTTAGTGAACTTTCCAAGGCCTCACAGCTGGTTAATAGTTGATCTGGGTTTCAAACTTTGGCATCCATATGAGACAGGGAAATTGAAGGACTCCATAAAAATCTGCTCTTTGCTTTTTTTCCTGCTTCTGTTCTTGCTAAGACTTGCATCCTCCCTTTACACATGCCTCATAATGCAAATAGTGTATGTCCTCCTTATAAGGGACAAGGAGTTAATGATTTCTCTAGAATAGATAACATCTAAGGAAGGACCACATGAGAAAGAGTGGATGAAGCCATCATGTGCGCATTCCGGACCACCAGCATTGGATATCCAGGTTATGAGACCCCCTGGTTCAAAGGAAGAACAACTGGCCCTTGTCTTAGTTCTTACTAAGTTCTAACTGGTTCCTGGATGCCTGAGAGGACATGTACACCAGACCACAATCTTCAATAAAAACTCCAGACCCTGAACAAACACATGACTCCCTCTCCTTTCCTTTCTGAGTCTCCTAGATACTGTTCATACCTGCTCTCTCTCTCTATCTTTAATGAAACCTGCTTTCATCTCCCACAGCTGGGACCCCCTCCACTGGTCCTGTGGGACCACCTCTGGGTCCCCAGAGTGCCCAAGTCTGGGCTCTCAGCCATCCCACTAAACTGCGTTGATTAAACAAAAAGAACTTTACTTTTGAAAGTCATGTGAATTTGGGTTAAATTGTTCTCTTTACTCCTTAAGGCTTGTAGGACCTTGGTCAGGTTGTGTAAACTACTAGAGCCTCAGTTTATTATCTTATAGACAGAGTAAACCAACCGTTCCTCGATTTGGAGTCACCAGGGCAGAATGAGAAGCAGTGTCCTGTGCATAGGTAGTTTGCTCTCCACTCATGTCCATTTCTCCTTCCCACCCGCACAGTGGAGTAGAAGGACCACTAGAAGGGATTGCTCATCCCCTTTGAGACCTGTGCTCAGCCCTGGGCACACAGTCAGGTTACCATCTTCCAGACAAGCAGCTCCCACCAAAACAGCCTTCTGAAGCTGCACCCACCAAGGAGCTGGCTCTGGCTCCTTATCACATCCCCACAGCTGTGCCCAAGCCACGGCAGAGGAGGAAATGACTTGTTTCTTTTAACTACGATTTTCAAGAAAGTGAGCTGCAGTGCCTGGAAAACCCAGATATGTCAAGTCACAGTACAGAAATCTGTTTCGCTCTCCCTGGGGCTATTTTTCTTTCTTTCTGTCTATGATGCTTACAGTTTCTGCAGCAGACAGATTGTGGGCAAGAGCTTGTGACACAGGCTTTTTCACCTGGGAAGCTCAGTAGAGACCAAAGTAGACCACTGGCATTTCCCCCCGGCCTCAACTGTACAGCTCAGCACAGGGACCAGTGGTTGTGATGTCTTTGGTTGAAAGTTTATCTCTGTGGGTTTCACTGCCTCTATAGAGACTCTCTTATCCCTCAAGTCCAAGCTCAAGTTACAGCCTGACTGAGGAGTTTCCTTGTTCTATCCAATAGAAACAATTGCCAGTGTCTTTGATTAACTCTCTTTGTTCTACTTGATCTTTGGTGTTTCACTTTACTGTCTTTGAGATTAACAGCAGGGTTATTGCCCTATTCCTTTCTTCGCTGAGTCCCTAGACCCTTGCTTGTACTTATCAATTTCTCTAATAGGTGATTGCTGAATCAAATGGTTGTTGGGCGCCTGGGTGGCTCAGTTGGTTGCGCATCCAATTCTTGGTTTCTGCTCAGGACATGATCTCAGTTTGTGAATTCGAGCCGCACATCAGGCTCTGTGCTGACAGCACGGAATATGCTTGGGATTCTCTCTCTTCCTCTCTTGCTACCCCTCCCCTTCTCTCTTTCTCTCTCTCTCTCTCTCTCTCAAAATAAATAAATAAAAAATAAATGGTTGTACATGTCAGCCTGCTTTTGTGCCTTTGCATAAATCAGAATTGTTCCAGAATTTTCTACTGTCTAGGAAGTCATTAAAGGTATTCAGGCTGTTGGTCCTAAGGAGTTTCCTTGACCTATTTTTAATTTTTTCTTCAAATACGGAGGCAGTCCACAGCGTGGAACAGCAGTGAGGTTGGTAGCAGACTGATCTGTTTTAGAATCGTGATTTTGCCATTTACTACCTCCCTGACCCTGGGCACATGCTTCACAGTCTCTGAGCCTCATTTCACAGCTGTAAAATGGGGTGATGGCAGCCACAGAACCCATCTGTGGATTAGAGAAGGGCATCCTCTATGGCCTATTGGCCCTGTTGGCACTTGCTTTCTTGGCCGGTACATCTGCAAACCATTCAAGGCAGCTTTTTTAAAAAAATATTTCATTAAAAATTTTTTAAATGTAATATTTACTCCTAATATGGGCCTCAAAATCATGACCCTGAGATCAAGAGTCATATGCTCTACTGACTGAGCCAGTCAGTCAGCTTTTATTTATTTGTTTGTTTGTTTGTTTATTTATTTAAAGTTTATTTATTTTGAGTGAGAGAGAGTGAGTGAGCAGGGGAGGGGCAGAGAGAGAGAGAGAGAGAGAGAGGGAGAGGGAGAGAGAATCTGAAGTAAGCTCTGCACTGTCAGTGCAACGCCTGATGTGGGGCTTGAAATCATGAACTGTGAAATCATGACCTGAGCCAAAACCAAGAACTGGACACTTAACAGACTGAGTCACCCAGGCACCCTTCAAGGCGGCTTTTAAAGGACCTCCCTCACAGGGTTGGCATGAAGACTAAATGAGAACATGTGAGTAAAGAGTGTGCAGAAAGCAAGGACTGAAATTGCTTTGCTTTTGGTGACCAGAGTGCAAATAACACTGTGTTATTTAGACCGTATATCTACTTCCCCTGACCACCTCCAGTCCCCCAGCCCCAAGCCCTCTATCCATCCCATACTGTGGGAAAGTCCTGGGCAACACCAGATAGGTCAGCAGTAATTTGTCACTGGATGCCCATATCTCCTCTGTGGGTGTTGTGCCCTCCACCCCACTTCAGGAGCCCTGTGGTCCCCCCACCTGAGGAGCCCTGTGGGCCCTCCCCCACTTCAGGAGTCCTGTGTCTCCCCACTTCAGGAATCCTGTGTCCTCCTCCACATCAGGAACTCTGTTTACCCCCCATTTCAAGAGCCCTGTTGTCCCCCCCATTTCATGAGCCCCATGCCCCCACCACTTTGGGATCCCTGCACCCTCCCCCTCAGGAGCCTGTGCACACCCCCTCCACACTCAGGAGCCCTGCCACCATTCGTTCTCCTTCCTCTTCACTCTCCCTCAAAGAAATTGTTTCTGGAAATAAGTCGATCTCAGTAGTTTGAGCCTTTGAGCCATTTTCTTTCTAATTATGGATTAGCAGGCTTTCTGTGCTGCTGGGGGTAGCTCTGGCATTCAGGAACATATGTGGTAGCTATTTGGGAACTGTGGACCCGTTCCTGGATCACAAAGTACTTGCTTCTTCTGAGGCATAAGGCAGATCTGAAAATGGACCCTAGCAAGGCCAGTATCTTACCGGCTGAAATACATTCTCCTGGTTCCCCTGTAGATGAATGGCATTTTCATAATCACATCTTTACCAGACCCTAAAATAAGCCAACCAACGTTAAACTGAGCAGTGTGCACACCAACATTCCCTCCGTATCCCTGACTCCACCCCACCGCCAGCCTCACACAGGCCTGTTCCTGTTTCTCTCCTTTTCTCTGATTTCTCCCACTTATCTCGAGAGAACGGTCAGGATTGCTCACGTCTTTGTCCCTGAAGCTCTTGTTTTCAGACCAAGTAGAGAGAGTGGGAGAAGAACAGATGCCACTTTCTTCCTGGCTCCCGGATGTGCCCTGAATCCCAGACAGGAGCCATGCGGAAGTGCACTGCAACAGAGGTTTCAGGACACTAGAATCTCCCAAATGTCACCAGAATCTTCGGCTGGCAATGTGAGGGGATTGCTAATGGAGGATGAGATTGCAAGGTGCCTTTACAGTGCTTCTGACACAGAGAAAGTGCTGGCATTTTACATGTTGAGTGTCTCAGTGGACCAAGGAAATCATGAATGAAGACATGAAATGTTTCTTGTCCTGTAGCCATCCGTTGTAATGTATCGTGGTTAAATTTACCTGTGGGGAATAAGCTTAGGAATTTCCTGAGCTTGCACAGATGGGTTAACAAGGCATAAACAATTAGAATGCCTTAGGATGAACATACCCAAGTTTGGATAAACAAGATTAGGTAAGTAAGATTAGGTAAATGGGCAAAGCCCCCTGGTATATGACAAATGGGGCAAAGGCCCCCAGTATAGGACAAATGTATAGGAATAGGAAACCTCTCGATGTAAACATCCAAGAGTTGGTAAATAAGATTGGGGAAACAAGGCAAAGGCAGCCAGTATAAGACAAAGCTATAGGACAATGGCAGGAAGCTGCTTTCACAGGAAGGAAGGACCAAATTAGCTAAACAAGTAAATAAGACTTTAGACTGAAGCAGGGCGAAGTTGACCAGAGAGGAGCTAATTAATTAGCAAAAGAAAGATGGCTTGTTAACACTGAGGTTACATGCTCTGTATTTATTGACCCCTAGGCCAGTTTAGGTAAACAGAGGTGGGGCCTCATGTCCGCTGTAAACAACCATCTGCCCAGTTCCAGGATTTTGTTTTGTATTGACCCAAACCCCTAACACCACATATCTTCAAAGATCCCCTTTCCCCCACGCTCATGAGTTAAAGTTTACAATTTCATTGTTTCTTTGTGCACACCCATCACGCATGTAAGCCTTCTGATCTTAATAAAAATGGAGCAAGAGCCCTTATTTGGGGCTTTTGTTTCCTCCCAGACATTAGCCTCTCTTGCATTTTTAATCTATCATCCGGCTCTCTTGCTGGACAAGAGAGAACTCCAGACCCAGAGTCTACGACATTTACCCATTTTTTTTTTAATGCTACATTTTAATGTTAGCCTACTGTCAGTATGGCAGGGTCATGAAGGTAGATGCTCTGGATTTGAATCTTGACTCCTCCAACCATGTAGCTGTGCCAGTGTGGGCAAATTACTTTATATTTCGACATCTTGGGTTTCTTTTCAGCATAATGTGGGCAGTAGCAGTACCTACTTTATCAGATTATTATAAAGGTTCAGTGAAATAAAGCGTGGAAAATGCATGGCACAATGCCTGGCATATTGTAAAAATGCCCGTAACTGTTAGATGGCTGTTATTACAAGAGAGAATAGTGACAACCCAAAGGGTTCTCTCTCAGTGTGGGGAGGGTTCGTCTGAAAGACAATTTTATGTCAAACATATGCCCTGGAGTTTGGGAGAGGTTTTCCCTGCTTTGCTATCTCTCTGCAGCGCCATGTTGTATAATTCCTGAGTGCAAAACTCTGGGTGTTAGTTCTGATTCTGTCCAAGACTGGAGTCTTGGGCCCTTCAAATAAGTGGTCTTGTCCTTAGTTCCCTACTCTGCAAAATCAAAGGGTCAGTTGAGATGAACTCTATGGTCCTTTCCAACTACAAAGCCTGTGGTCCTTTGTTCCTACTCAGCATCTCTGGCTCATGGAAGAGGTTGAGTCTGGATTCTGATCCAGAAGCCTACTTGACATGTTGGCGAGTAGCTCGGAGGCCAGGGTTGCTGCTGTTCTTACCTTTGATCACTCACATTTTTTTTTTTTTTTTTTTTTTAGCGAATTGGTTCTGTGAGCTTTTCACATCCTTGCCTGGGCAGGTGGCATTACAACACGGGGTTCCCAGGCAGACAGTTCAACATGGACAACTTCCTTCAGACAGAGAAGCCAGAGGCCTTGGTGGGTCTCTTTCCTCTACCTCTCATTCCCTGCTCTTGTGGGCTCCAGAGTGTTAGAAAGTGAATGTAAGGCATCTAGTCTGACTCTCAAGTTGTGTTCTTGGGCAATCAGCTTTGCTGCATTAGTAATACTGAACCACTATTCTAAAGGCTCTGACAATTAGTCCCTGGAGATATATTAATCTAGGGTCTGTGCGAAAATTAGCCTATGTGGAGTAACTTCCTATAAAACAGAACTACGACACCATATAAGTGAGTGTAGTGAAACAGACAGAGCCCATGGGGCCCCAGAGTCATTTATGGTAGAAATTCCTCTACTCCACTCTGGGATCAAAAGGCCCCCAAAGAAATCAGAGCCACACTTTGACACATGGCGGGGGAATGGTGGTTTTTGTCTTTGTTTTAGGGCACGGAGGAGCTTGCTAGGGAGGAAGGTTATGCATGTGGCATGAACTTGTGTCACCCTCCCCAGGGCAATTCCAGGAGATCTCATCTCAGTTTCCTCCAAGAAGCAATGGTGGCAGCTGGGCTGCCCTGGTGCTGCCCCAGCAGGGTGGCCCCCAAATGGAAGAGCGAACTGTGAGGGATATTGGGGACCATTGTCATAGGCTCCATACTGTTAGACTTTTCAGGGGGTCTTATGGTCATCCCTAGCGGGGTCAGGCAGCACTGTACATGTTGGCTTTGGGGGTCATAGGGTCTAAGCAGGTGCAGTTTTCTTGTCCGTCTGAGCAAACACTCCCCAAGGTGACATCATAGTTCTTGTCTGGTCCTTAAACCTTGAGAGGTAGAAAGGAAACTTCAAGTGGCTCATCTAAAGAATAAAAAGTTTTGGGAAAGTGGTTGTTCCCAGAACCCATTGATATAAGGCTTTTCAGTGCACTCATCATATGTATGTAACCCAGGCATTAGCTCTGGCTTCAGATATGACTTACCTCCAACCATTTATGTGGACATCCAGACTTCTGCAATTGCACCAGAGGCTTATGTTTTGTAATTGTCTCTAGCTCTGACCTTCTGGTGCCAGTGAATGAGTTTAGTTTCTAGATCATGTTTTATGTACAGTGCCTGTTACACTCTGGTCAGTGTGGCTAAGGAACTCAGCTGTCTTCTATGACCACACACACACACACACACACACACAGAGTCTTTGGGCCTAGCAGACTTCACTGAAGGATTGAAGACCAGGTGAAAAGGCAAAAAAGTGTGACATTTATTTTGAGCAATGTAGCAATTTCAAATTCATTATGAAATGCCTTTGTAATGAAAGGCCCTTTGGATAGTCTACCCTTTTTTTCCCCTTTAATTGTTTACTTATTTTTTAGAGAGAGCGCAAGTGAGGGAGGGTCAGAGAACAAGGGAGATGGGGTATGAAGTGGATTTTGCGCTGACAGCAGAGAGACCAATGCAGGGCTTAAACTTACGAGCTGTGAGATCATGACCTGAGCCAAAGTCAGACACTCAACTGACTGAGCCACCCGGGGAACCCCGTGGACAGTCTGCCCTCTTAATTGACCAACTTCTCTCTGCCCTTGTTTCCTGTTTACTTGGTTTGTTTTCTCTAGCTCCTCATGTATTCAGGGTTTCATCTTTTTCACCAGTGATTTTTAAGTTTTTATTTAAGATGGTTCCATTTCTAAGGGGATTCTGATGCCAGATGTTCAGATCATCGCCACACATTCCAACATGCAACAATATACAACCAGAGCTGGTTTCTGATCTAGACAGTGAAATAGAGGTCAATAAAGTAGTTCATGCTTCCTTCTATTTCATCTCCAGCTATTATGTGATAGCCTTTTAAGGAGCTGATTATCTTGTATAGTCCATGTATCTTCATGGCCGGAGTGGGTTACCCCTGGAATCTCACTCATTCTCAGCTGGTGTCTGATTATCCTTCTCTGATGTGCTAACTGATAGCCCTTCTGCAATTTTGCCATCTGCTTTTATTCCTGGGGCGGGGGCTCGCACTCACTTCCCCTTCTTGCTCTTCCCTGCCTTCAGTTAGGAGAAGCCCCTACCGACCCATTCCTCCATTATCTTCCCTTTTCTGGATTCTATACCCACAGAGGCATTGGATGCAGGTGGTGCATGTCCGCGATCTCAGGTGAATGGACAGATGTCTGAGGACTCTCAGGCCAGCCAACTGTCATTTTTCTGGGTCTCCCTTCCTCAAAGAAGTGCATTGGGTATTTTTTAATGAAAACTATCTTTTATCCACATCAGTTAGTAGAAACTTTTTGAGAATCCTCTAAATTTTAGTAATTGTATATTAGTTACTATAAACTATTATATATTGTACCTATAGTGAAGTCTCTATATTTGTATTACTTTATATCCGATTGAATCAGGGACTTACTGTTTTGGGTGAGTATAACTTAAACATTCCTTTTTGCTATGTGATGTTTATATAGTTTCTAGATACTTGGCTACAAGCTCTTATTTTGGCCCTGAAGGACCCTCTCATTGGTTTTTAAATTGCTCAGAAACTAGCGAATAAGTTAATGTGAACACTTAAATTAGCCTAATGTCCTCCCCCAAGCATTGTATAGTGGAGCTGACTCACCACAGGGGAAAGTCCACATGTTGAGTATTAACTATGGTCAGAAAAGAGGTAAATCATACAGCTTCATCACGTCAAAGTAGCTCTTGAACTTCAGAGGTCTCTGCCAACGGGGCTTGCGACAGAACCAAGGTTGACTGCAGGGCCGCTGGGTGATCCCATGTGGCCTGCTGTCCCGGTTCCTAGGCCTGCATTCTACCCCGCAGATGGGGAGAGAGATGATTCCCAAATTCTGTGATGAGATAGCACTGGGGTAGGAGGTGTGTGGGAAATCCCCATCACCTCAAAGGGCCCAGAGAAACCACTGCTGCATAACAAAAGTTCCCTTCTCTTGCCGGGGTGTCTGCATGGGGTTGAGAGCGGGGCCAGAGGTGTTTGTGTGCGTGCACGCGCAGCAGTCCAAACTCACTGTCGGGGGCTGCTGGGTGGGAGTTAGGACTGGGGGCTGAGGAAGAAAGGAAATACGGGCAGGCGAGCAGAAGGAGGAGGGTTTTCTGGTGGTTTGAGATGTTTTCTAGGAGAGAAGGTGGCTTTTCCTCCACTTTTCAGGGGGCTGCTCAGTGGTGGGGGAGGAGGAAGCTGGGCTATAGGCTTAGTGAGAGGCTGTGTGAGGAGGGCGTCGTGACATTTGTCATGGCATTTGTGGAAGGGCTCCGCTGCACGTCAGGGTCATAGAAGAGCAGGGGCATCATCACCAGACCACGCATGTGGAATCTGCCTGGGGCCACGGCCTTGCGTAACACACTTCACATACTCACCTGGCCCCGGGCAGTCTGCAGGGGGCGACATAAATGCGTTGACTCAGATTTTAGTTCCAATGATGATCCCATCTTCACTGTCACTTCTTCAAGGAGCCTCCCCTGACCCCTCACAGTAAATTAAATATCTTGCACAGTATTAACAGCTGTAATTTCCCTTCTTGTTGCAATCAATCAATTCTACATCCACCTGTTTGTTATCTATCACTCATCTGCACAGTTCCGTTCTACAAACATATCTATTCCGTTCAGCACTGCATCTCAAAGTCTGGTGTGGCCTAATAATTATTTGTTGAGCAAATGGATACATTAAATAAATACTCACCGAGCATCAATGGTGTGTTTCCGCTGAGGTAACTGCTTTGGCCCACCTTGCCAGTGGCTCACAGGCTGGTGGTGGAGTGATGCCAGGAATAACACAGGCTCCATGGGAATGAGCCCCAGGACAGGAACAAAGACGTCTGGGGAGACAATGGCAATTAGTAACTCTTGTTTATGATGGTCAGTTACAAAGACTGAATAAACCAATCCATCAATCTTTGCAACCAGCCTGTGAGGGATGCAGGAGGAGCTTTATAATTTCCTTTTTACAAAAAGGGAAGCAAATAATCAGAGATGGCCTGAGATTTGCACAAGGTGGTGGTGTCAGATTTTCCCCCGGGACACCGATTCCTCATTCTTTTTGAGACAGATCTTGAGGCATGAGAGAAAATTGACATTTAGAAATTCATGGAAAGAATGGAAAGATACATCCAAGGAGGATGCCATATGTGTAAAATCATGGCTGTTGAACATTCCACGTGGGAATCACAGCACCAAGAATATCAGGGAACATTCTAGAAGGAAATGTAGATCATCCAGCCCAAGCCCTTTATTTTATAGGTGAAGAAACTGCGGGAGCCCCTGAGTGGCTCAGTCTGTTAAGCATTTGATTCTTGGTTTCCACTCAGGTCATGTTCCCAGGGTTGTGGGATTGAGCCATATGTCAGGCTCCACACTGAGCAGGGAGCCTGCTTAAGATTTTGTCTCTCTCTCTTTCTTTCTCTCTGCCTCGCTTCCCTGATCACCCATGCTCTCTCTCTCAAAATTAACACACACACACACACACACACACACGCACGCAAAAGAAAGTGAGGCCCAGAGAGAGGAAGGTGCCCAATCCAGAGAAACAAAGATGCTTATGTGACAGGGGCTAGCTAGAACCAGGCTTTTGGCTCCTTGGAATATCACATCTGCCCCGCAAGGTGAATCCTGTGAAGTGGGTTCTATCATTATCTCCAGTTGGGGAAATTGGCCTTGGAAGGGTGAGCAACTTATCTAAATTCACATTGCTACTGATGGAGGGAGCTGGGACTTAATCTGGGTCTTGGATGATCCAAGGTCTATGCTCTTAACTGCTTAGTTATGGTCTCCCAGGTCTTCCAAAATGATTTGGAAGCTGTTTCATAGGGAAAACATCATAGTACAGAAGCCAGTGGCAGAACGAGCTCGCATCTACTTCTTGAGACAGGGCTGAAAGGTGGGGTGGTTCCTTTCTCTTACATTATAGTTAGTATAATTTTAAGGCTTCGGAGAAGGCTGTCCTTCCTAATAAGGATCCGTCACATCTTTCAGCTCATACCAGGAATTCTATTAACTTGAATAAAGGTTTTTTTATTTCACAAGAGAATGCTTTTAGCTTCATTCTGAACAAAGGAGGCAACTCACAGCTTGTCATTTATCATCACTAATTGTAACTTGAGTTTTGAGGATCTTGAATTTGAGGTAGAGATGTTGAATGAACTTCAGGACATATGAGCAATAATTAAATTAGCTAATGTGTATTCTGTGCTGCCTCAGGGCCAGGCCCAGGCCCAGGCCCAGGGCATACATGTGCTGTGTACGATCTTTCACATGCTTCATGAAGTACTGTCTGGTTTTTCTCCCATTTTAACCCATTACCTTAGGGTTACAAAGCCAGTAAATGGTGGATCTAAGGTGTGAACCCAGGCAGGCTGTCCATGCTGTTAACCACTACGTGGGTCCAGAGCTCAGGACAGGCCATGGAAAGTTTTAATATGTTTGATAATGAGAGACATTACTAAGAAGTGGAAACAGCCTATTAGGTCAGTAAGTTCTTGATATTACTCTGTTTCAATAGACGTGGGAAACTGTGGCATTGTTTATTTTCAGGGTGCTTTTCTGGTCTAGTTTATGAAGTTTAGAAAAGTGTGGGAAGTTCTGCAACTTTATCTCAAACACATGCAAAACCTCATGCCACTCACCCTCACATTTCAACTTTTTCCTAGTCCTCGCTCCCAGTTTCAGACTGGAGATTCTCCATTGCCAGCCGTGATTTTTGGAATTCCATTTCTAGTGCTTTCTCTGATGGTTTGCAGGTGGCCAATGTCACAGTGGCCCAGGGCTTCACTAAAATGGACATAATGTGTCACTTAGCAGCCACCTCTTATGTCCAACAAGTCATGAGGGTTTGATTACCTGGAAGGAAGGGAGGGAAGGAGGGATATTCTCTTGAAAGCTTAAATGTTGAGGTTGGGACTAGAGGAAGTCACTGATCTCAGGTTAAAGCATGTGGATAAGGGCCCTCGGCATCATCAAAATTTCCCTGTGACTTGGGGCTTTGTGGCACCATATCGAGTCCATGGCCTTTTGAGGTCAGCAGTGTCTGGTTAACCTGAGGGGTATGCTGTCTTCAACAGGGCAGATTGCTGAGGTGGATCTGGCCTCAGACAAGAACAAATGGATTTTGTGATAGCTGTGAGAGCTACCAGAGTTTGTGATAGCTATCTGATGGCTCTGTGCTTAGGTTAAAAATAAAGTACTGTTGAACACTGAGGGACTTCAAAGCTCCACAAGAATAGAGTGTACTTGTAGGGAAGGGCCATTTTCTGTCATGCACTGGAGAGTTCAAAGAGGAACTGAGCACAGGGTGCACAGCACGGAGGCTGATTTGATGTCTGTATGCACGGAGAGAGGAGAGGCTTTGTGGAGGTTGATTCTTGATGCAGAGGAACTCTGTGGGTGAAGACTTGCTGCCTCTCACCCTGACCTTTGTGTGTACAGTTCTTCTCTCAATACATCATTTAACAAGATCCTATCCATTTGCCTAAAACAAAATAAAACAAACAAAAACCAAGCACTTTACTGCTCACTTTCTTACTCCATTGTTATCAGACTGTGGCCTCCTAGAGGCAGGGGCTATGACTCTTACTGAGTTTCTAAGGCCTCACTAGCATGGAGCACTCAAGAACTGTCTTGAATAAATAAATCTTCCTTTATTGCAAGGGTGGTTTGATATTTGCAAATGAATGTGATACATCACATTAACAAGGCAAAGGATAAGAACCATATAATCATTTAAAACATTTTTAATGTTTATTTACTTTTGAGAGACAGAACATGAGCATGGGAGGGCAGAGAGAGGGAGACACAGAATCTGAAGCAGGCTCCAGGCTCCAAACTGTCAGCACAGAGCCCAATGTGGGGCTCGAATTCACAAACCTCAGATCATGACCTGAACTGAAGTTGGATGCTTAACTGATTGAGCCACCCAGGCACACCCCAAATGATCATTTTAATAGATGCAGAAAAAGCATTTGACAAAATACAAAATCCATTAATGATAAAAACCCTCCACAAAGTAGGTTTAGAGAAAACATACATCAACATAATGGCCATATATGAAAAACCAACAGCTAACATCATCCTAAATGGGAAAAACTGAGGTTTTTCCTCTATGGTCAGAAACAAGACAGGGATGTCTACTTTCACCACTTTTATTTAACCATAGTACTGGAAGTCCTAGCCACAGCAGACAACAAAAAGAAATAAAAGACATCCAAATCAGTAAGGAAGAAGTCAAACTTTCAATTTCCAGATGACATGACACTATATACAGAAAACTTGAAAGATTCCACCAAAAAATTGCTAGAACTGATACACAAATTCAGGAAAGTCAAAGGATACAAAATCAATCATCAGAGATCTGTTGCATTTCTATATACTGATAATGAAGCAGCAGAAAGAGAAATCAAGGAATCAGTCCCATTTACAATTGCACCAAAATCCATAAAATACCTGGGAATATACCTAACTGAAGAGGTGAAAGACCAGCACTCTGAAAACTATAAAATACTGATGAAAGAAATTGAAGAAACAAAGAAATGGAAAGACATTCCATGCTCATGGATTGGAAGAATAAATATTGTTAAAATATCTATACTACCCAAAACAATCTACATGTTTAATGCAATCCAAATCAAAATACCACCAGCATTTTTCACAGAACTGGAACAAACAATCCAAAAATTTGTATGGAACCACAAAGACCTCACATAGCCAAAGCAATCTTGAAAAATGAAAGTAAAACTTGAGGCATCACAATTCTGGACCTTAAGTTATATTACAAAGCTGTAGCAATCAAACCAGTATGGTATGGCACAAAAATAGAAACATAGATCGATAGAACAGAATAGAAAACTCAGAAATAAACCCACAATTATATGGTCGATTAATCTTCAACAAAGCAGGGAAGACTATTCAATGTGAAAAAGACAGTCTCTTCAACAAATGGTGCTGGGAACATAGATAGCAACATGCAGAAGAATGAAACTGGACCACTTTCTTACATCATAATCAGAAGTAAACCCAAAGTGGAACAAAGACCTAAATGTGAGACCTGAAACCATAAAAAGTTTAGAAAAGAGCACAGGCAGTAATTTCTCTATCAGCCATAGCAACTTTTTTTTCTAGATAGGTCGCTTGAGGTAAGGGAAACAAAAGCAAAAATAAACTATTTGGACTATATAGAAATAAAAAGCTTCTGCACAGGGGAGGAAACAATCAACACAACTAAAAGGGAACCTACAGAATGCGAACAGATATTTGCAAATGACATATCTGATAAAGGGTTACTATCCAAAATATATAAAGAACTTATGCAACTCAGTACCCAAAACCCCCAAAATAATCCAATTTAAAAATGGGCAGAAGACATGAACAGACATTTCTCCAAAGAAGACATACAGATGGCCAATAGATACATGAAAATATGCTCAACATCACTTATCATGAGGGAAATGCAAATTAAAACCACAATGGGCTATTACCTTGCATCTGTCAGAGTGTCTGAAATAAACAACACAAGAAACAACAGGTGTTGGCGAGGATGTGGAGAAAAAGGAACACTTTTGCACTGTTGGTGGGAATGCAAACTGGTCCAGCCACTCTGAAAAACAGTATGGAGTTTCTTCCAAAAGTTAAAAATAGAACTACCCTATAACTCAGCAACTGCACTACTAGGTATTTATCTGAAGAATACAAAAATCCTGATTAAAATGGATATATGCACCTAGGTGTTTATCGAATTATTATCTATAATAGCCAAATTATGGAAACAGCTGATACAGTGATGAATGATAAAGATAATTGGTGAAGGATAAAGAAGTGGTATATATACACAATGGAGTATTATTCAGCCATAAAAAGAATGAAATGTTGCCATTTGTAACAACATAGATGGAGCTAGGGAATTTAATACCAAGTGAAATAGGTCAGACAGAGAAAGACAAATGCCATATGATTTCACTCATATGTGCAATTAAGTAACAAAACAAACAAGCAGAGTTAAAAAGAGAGAAGCAAACCAAGAAGCAGACTCTTAACTATAGAGAACCAATTGATGGATACAGAGCGGGAGGTGAGTGGAGGGCTGGGTGAAATAGGTGGTGGGGATTAAGAAGTACACTTGTCATGATAAGCACTGGGTGATCTATGAAAGTGCTGAATCACTCTATCAAATACAAACTTAAAAATAGAAGAAGCCTTCTTCTAGAGCACTGCATCCTCTCCCCTTCTTGTCTGATCAGGGATATTACTCTGTTACTGATTCTCTTTCTTGAGTCAAATAAATGATCCCATTCCTACAAAACTTGTTCTTGTCCACATTCTACCCCAAAGTCCTCTACTGCCCCGATTAGAGGTGGAGTCTTCCCTGGCATGATGGGCAGAGGAAACTCACTGGCAATGATTCTGTTGGTGTTCTGTGGTGGTAGGAACCCTTGTCCCAAGGTAATCAAAGAAGCCAGAGTGGAAATGGTGACTTAGCTTATCTACTTCTTAGTCTATATTAAAGGAGCCTGCTCTCTATGCAGCTGGGTTTCTAACTTGGTTTCCTATAGCCATCAAGAGATTACAGACAACCAGATGAGGCCTTCTACCTGCTTCCATTATCACTTCTCCCAATTTACTTTTCTTCCTTTGGATGAAACATCTCTATTCCTACCTTTGTCAAGCCTCCCTCCAGGTCCCTGGACCCCACCCTCTCCTGTCCAATCAAGGATGTTGCTCCAGCTTTGTTTCTAACTCTCTCTTGCATCTTCTTTCCCTTTGGGACTTTCCAACCAACACACAAACATGCTGCGCTATCTCCTACCTACAAACAAATTTCTCTTGAACATACGTGCCCCTTGAATACTGGACCATTTCTCTGCGCCCTTTATGGCTAAACTCCTCAAGAGTTATTTCTACTAATTACCTCCACGTCCTCTTCTCGCTTCTTCTCTTGAACACATCACAGTGAAGTTACTTTTTCCTTCACCATTCAAAAAACAAAACTAAAGTCTGCTTGTGTCGAGGTCAGCAATAACTGGGATGATGCTTTACCTTATTTTGTTCACTTCAGTCCTGACATGTCTGTTGTCTCGACATATTTTAATTGTTAAGAGCTTCTTCCTTCAGTCAGAAATGTTCTGACTTGGGCAAAATTATATGGCCATTTTACCTACCAATAGCCTTCATGTCCCAGCGCAATGTTCAATTCCCATTTTTACTCCCCAGACTAGCTTATCACACCCGTTATTCTGGAAATACTGCATTCCCTAGCCCCAGGACACGTTCTTCTTCTCTCAACTCTTTGGAGGCTGTTTTTCAGTCTCTTCAGGGTCCTTGATCCTCTGTTCTTTTCATTTTCAGTCATTTGATGATGTCATCCAATTTCATGGCTTTAAATTTTGATGGTGATAATGACCAGAATTTTATTTTGTGCTTGGGCCCATCCTCTGAATTCCAGCTCAGTTTCCATTTGGAATTCTCACAGGCACACCAACCTCAGCACATCAAGCACCAGCTCCTGGTTTTCTCCCCAGGCTACCCCTCCGTCTCAGTGAACGACAGCCTGCTTTCACTTCCTTGGGCCCAAATCCTGCACTATCCTTGCCTCCTCTCTCTCACTCTCTCATAGCTCCATCCAATTATCAGCAAATCTCTCAACCTTAAATTCAAAATGTGTCCAAAATAGAGTTGTTTTTCTCCATCTTTATACTTTTTATGTAGTTAGGCCACCATTGTATTTTACCTTCTTTATTTTGGTCACCTGCTAACTGGTCATCCTGCCTCTAACTTGCCCCTCACCTCACTCAGAGTCTAGAGGCCACACAGACACAGCCTGGGTGATTTCTGCGATGGCCTGTGATCTCCCTGATCTGGCCTGGTACCTCTCTGACCTCATAGCCTCCCACTCAACTGCAGCCATGTTGGCCTTCTTGTGTTTCCAGCACACTGAGCACGTGCCCATTCCATTGCTTTTGTACTTGTTCCCTGTGGCCAGAATTCTCTTCTCTTGGGTTTCCCCCATGGTCTCACTTCTTCATGTCTCTGTTCAAGTGTCCCCTTATCACTTTTCCTGACAGTTCTCACTCTGCACAATAAAACTACCAGCACTATTACTCTCTGCAAGCATTCTCTGTTCCACTTCTTCCTACTTTATTTTTCTCTGGGATACTTAAAACCACATGACACTATCTAATTGTTTTGTTTCTTCTGCTATAAGATCAGCTCATGAAGACATGGACTTTATCTCCTTTTGTTCTAGGCTTTATCCCCAGCACCTAGAACCTTGGTAACAATATCATCTTTGCTCATGTAAAAGGCACACGATACATATTCATTGAATGAAAGAATGCATACATTGATTTCTAGCCTTACAAAATAAGATTGAGGTCTCATTTTCCAAAAATTTGCTGATGTCCAAAAGTTGGTATCCATTGGCAATCATGAGAGATAAACAAAATATATTGAAAAAGAAAAAAGGAAAAGACTTTACATACTCTTCTTGATATAAAAAGATGATACCACCATGAAAATGTCCTCCAACAGAAAATTTTTGAAAAACTATATCACAATCATATGGGGGAATATTATGTACTCTAGAAATGATTTTCAAGGGCTATTTAATGGCCTGGGAAAGTGCTTGCAATTTCTAACAGAAAGTGCTATTTAATTTTAACAGAAAGGGCTATTTAATGGCCTGGGAAAGTGCTTTTTCTAACAGAAAAAGAAAAAAGCTAACCAACTGGAGGGTCTTAAACGTGTCAACACTAGTGTATATTCTTGGGAAGGAAATCCCCCCAAACATGAGTAGTGATGATGTCTAGGTGGTAGAATTATGGGCAATTTAAATTATCTTTATATTTTATACCTTTTATAAAAATATTAATCATAAATATTTCTTATTTTACCATCATTGAAAATAACTTCTTATATACTTCTGAAGTGATAGCAATCCAGGCTCATTGAAGTAAGATACCTCCTTGAGTTTTGGTGAGTATGATAAAGTATTGATTTTGCCACGGCTATGCATTGTCTCCAACACTAGTAAGCTAAAAGTGTGCATTTGGAGGTCAGCTGTCTGAGCTCAGTAATCCATGGCCTGAGAAAACGCACTTTTGTAGTTCTTGGTAACAATATTATCTTTGCTCGTTAAAACAAACTTATTGGTGCTACTAGTTTATAGTACCTGGTTTGCTTTTAATGGGTAGGGCGCCATTCACATAATAATATTTAATATAGTAGACCTCTGGGTAATGCAAACTGTATATTTAACTATTATTAATCTTACTTTGTGAGGTTTTATTGTTAACATATTATTAAACTGTAAATTATACACATGTAGGTTAATGAATAGAAGTTGACAGTGAATTAGAAGCTTTCCTGAACATATCCCTAATCTGATTCCCTCTCAGTCCTGAAGTAACTATTCTTTTGAATTTGTGTAAATCATTCCTTTCTTTTATTTATAGTGTTATCACTTAACACATGTACTCAATATATTGTTCATATATATAAAAGAACTCTACTGGATGATTTACATAAATGGAACTATACCAGCGGTACTTCTCTGACGTGCTTCTTTCTCACAATTTTAATTGAGTTTTTTTTAATGTTGATCTATGTAGCTGGAGTTTGTTATTTTTCACTGGTGTGTAATATTCCATTGCATGGGTGACCATTATCAATTCATCCATTGTATGGTTTGTGGACATTTGTGTTATTTCCAATGTTTGCTATTACAAACAAAGCTTCTTTGGATATTCTTGAGTATAACTCCTAGAACACGTGTCCATGAGTTTCTCTAGATATAAACTTGGGAGTAAAATTCTGAGTCATTGGACATGTGCATGTTTAACTTAATTAGTTCTGCCATACTACTTTCCAAGTTACTTGTGTAAATTTATACAACTAGAAGCAGTTAATGAGAGTTCTCCTTTCCTCTTCATATTTACCAACACTTGGTATTCAACTTTTTTTTTAACCAATCTGAAAGGAGAGACTCTGTGAATCACTGAGTTCAAATCTGTTCTATCCTATTTACTAATGAGGTTAAGGTTATACAAGTTTTCATTTAATTTATGGATTCTTTGTCTTTTCTCTTCTACAAAATACTTATTCATAGGTTTTGCCCATTTTTCTAGGCTTTTTGTTTGTTTTGGGTTGGTAGGGGGTGGCTTTCTCCTGTAGGTGGCTTTCTCCTGTAGGAGATATATTTTTCTGGGTAATAATCTTTGTGTGTTATATGTGTAGCAAATATTTCTCCCAAACGATGGTTTGCATTTTTGTCTTCTTTATATGTCTTTATGTGAACAAACGTTGTTAACCTTAATGTAATTAAATTTACCATTTTTTAAGGTTTCAGTTTTCATGTTTTCTTTTAGTCATAAAGATCTCTATTTTATTCTAAAAGCTTTACACTTTTTTTCACATTTAAGTTTTTAATCCACCTGGATTTTTGTTGTTGCTGTGAAATAAGGATTCTATTTCATTTCCTGCTATCTGGCTAAGCAATAGTTCCAGAATCATTTATTAAACTGTCCATTCTTTCTCCACTGATATGCATTGCCCTGTCAGTTCAGTCACAGATCAAGTAAGTCCATTTGTAGGCTTTTTATTCTGCTTGGTGGGTCACTTTGTCTATCTCTTCCCCAGCAGCCCATTGTCTTCATTGCCTACCTCTCCAAACCAAAGCTACTCTCCATCCTCTAGAGTATGTCCCCTCCTCCTTACCTTTCTCCATCTCCTGCAGTAGTCTTGTCTATTCTTGACACTTTGCTTCTAATTAGAAAGGTGTTGCAGGGCATGTAGCCAGCCAAAGCCATAGTGGAGTGTCACTCCTCTCCCCTTTTCAATTACTCTTTTGGCTTTAGAGTTTTGAAAATCATACAATGAGTAGAAATAGTACTAGAGAAAATAAAACTGCCTTCAGTAATTTCTAGACTTAGGGACTTTTCCCCCTTTCTTTTTGATTATTCTGCTTACTCTTTGGGCTCTACGTTACTCTACTGTTCCTGACCTCAGTGCATGTACTACTGAGCTGATTTGTAAAATCGGCTCAAAACCCTCAGGCTGAAAGTGTCAGCACGGGAGCACACCTTAAATGTGTAACTTCCTGTGGCTGTTCAGTTTCATTTTCTGTTTCTTGGACAAAGTAGGGTTGGTGATTACACAGGAGGCCTTGAGGAATGGGAGAAATACTAATGCTAGGGAAAGGGAGAGGATGAGCCACTGGAGACTGAGAAATGAATGTCACTTTGTGAGACCTTGCAAGTACCTTGCTCTGCTCTCCTCTACCCTTTCTTCCTGCACAGCCACTTCCCCTCAAATGTCTCACAAGCTTGCAGGGGAGCAGGGACTGGGTGACAGCTCCTCCTACTCTTTCCTCATTGCTGAGATCCATCTTCCAGTAGGCAGGGGAGTGGTGCAGCAGTGAAAGACCCTGTGGCTTTCCCTGGTGGCCCCTGTGGGTGTGACCAAGTGAATGGGTACTTGTATGTGTGAGAATATGTCATCGCGGTGGGAAAAGAACAATAATTCTCTGTGCTCATTGTGGTGGGTTTCCCTCTCACTCCACCCAACCTCTTCTATTTTAATCTAGATTGCCTCAGCCCTTAGGTCCCTTGCAAATGTCACTATGTTCTCCCCTGCCTCCCCTTCATTCTCTTCTGTGACCTTTTTAGGACATCCTGTGGCAGGCCTTCATTTATGGGGGCTGGATGAATGGTGCAGGATGCCGCCCCCCCCTCCACTCTCAGAGGGACTGAAAACCATGTTGCTGGAGTCCAGCATATTTTGCCTGAAAGAAACACTACTTAATTTCATTATTATTTAATTATTTTTAATTATTTACTTATCTGGCTTCTTAATTTCCCACATAAAATGATACGGAAGTCTCTCTCTCTATTTATTTTTCTGTTCTTTCCTTCATTTTAACTGCTGAAAAGGGGTGGCAGATGGAAATGAAGTCAAATCTGTGGTGAGTTGGGTGTAATGGGTGAAGTTTGTCACCCTCCATTGAGAGTCCTTCCAGGGTACATTAGACTATTTTTACATACTCATCCCAACCATGGGTGCAGTGAGGTGAAGAAAACTATTTTATTCACCAAGTTTTCTTTTAAAGAAAACACTGTTTTGTTTTTTTTTTTTGAAGAAATACTTAGATCAATTGGTTGGGTTGAAATATGGGACTTTAGAGCATGCTTTTAAACAGTAGAGCTTGCTCGCTAGCTGTGAGACATGAGATAAAGCAAAGTATTCTGTTCTAGAAAGGAAGGGGTGGAGACAGAGAGGAAGGGGGGCAAGAGTGACCTGATGAGAGACTGTGATGTATGATGTAGGACCATCTCCATCCCTGACCCCTGCGTCCCCACTGCAAAATCTGTGAACTTGCTGATTTCCTGCTTGCTCCATGTGAGCAGAGTGCTGGAATCCAAGGAGCTGAGTTTCTTGTCAGCACTGACATGGAGCTGACACGGAAGCATATGTGCAGGGCAGATGCTGGAGGCAGAAGATACCATGAGAGAGCCTAAGTCTCCAGGAATTTACAGAGACTGTGGGGAGAGTTTTGAGTTTATAAAGGCTGTGGAATTTGAATCTTCAACCTTGATCTCGATGTCAGAGGGACAGAGAGGCCCCTTGTGACTGCAGGGTGGCATCAGAAAAGTGATTTGCTTTCTCACTAAGTATTGAAAAACTGCTTACCTGGAAGAAACCAAGCTGGCTTCTTCATAGCAGCCAGATGAAACCTGTGTCCCTTCTGTGCTGCATCGTTGGCTTGCCAACTGTTCCAACTTTTGATGATTGGTGCTGTCTGTGATTATGTGAGCTCCAGGAGTGTTGGATGTTTAAGGGTGTCCAGAACTCAAGGCTCAGGGAGTCCCTTGATCTCAGAAAATCTAATAAATATTTTTGTAGTGGTGAATCTATACACAAGACAACATGTTATGTCTGAAAACCAGTGCCAGTGGCCTTCATCAAATCAGAGTATGCTCTAGTTGTGAGAGAAATTTCTGTGCAAATTTCATTTTGAATATTGTGTAATTAGAGATTCATATATCCATTAAGTTTAAGAACCAATGTGTAGATTACTTCCAATCAATTTGGCAGAGGGAATTAACATGTACAGATACCCTCCACTCCAAACACATAGAAGTGCTGAGTAAAATATAATATAATATAATATAATATAATATAGCATGAGAGAAATTAATTTCTGAATCCAAAAACATGGCAAGGAAGTCTGTGCACAGTGCCCACAGAAGCAGGATATAAACCTTAGGTGGGGAGGAAGGCTGGGAATTTCAAAGACAAGATGACATCTCAAACTCCTATGAGGTGAAGAGTTGAAACTGACCTCCTTTCACAAAGCCAGCTATCACAAATGCACCATCCATGAGATAGGAGGGACAATCTCTGACAGTCTGGAGACAAGCATGTGAAGAGGTCACATATTCTGGGCTATGGGTTGAGAAAGGGTAAACTCAGAGAAATGAGGGTCTCACACTGAAGTTGAGAGAAGGTGTACAACTCAGATTTATACCACCTGCACAGTGAGTAGGATTCCTTTAAGCAAGGAAACCAACAGTCACAAGAAACTCCCCCACTGATCCAAAAGTAGCAAAACCAGTGAGATCCCAACAAAGGTCAATACAACACTGCTCTGTGAGGTCCTCCCCACCATGGGGAGCATGAGAGGATGCTCCTTCAGAAGAAAACTTCTGCTATGAGCTTCACTTCCATACAAAAATCTCAAAATATAGAAGGAATTCCCATGGCCATGAGACAAAGAGCAAGCAGGAAGGAGAGGGACAGAGAAAGATAACAAACACAGTGGGTGAGAGAACCAAAACTCAAAGAAGTGCAGAGTTATTTTTAAAACAACATCTCAGAAAGCGTTAAAACAAATTTTAAATTTTTAAAACAAAATCTCAGAAGGCGTTATTTTAAAAACAACAATGGTTAAAATAGTAAAAGAAATAAAGTATGGAAATCATAAGGAAAGAAGGAAGGGATATAGATTTAAAGAGATTAATTTGAATGCAGCATCAAGGAGAACGATGTGGGAAATGCAGAAGAGAGGTTAGCAGACACAGAGTGGGGTGAGAATGTCCTGTATATTTCTCACAGAAATTTCAACAGGGGAACCAGAGGCATTGCAGGAGAAGAAATACCCAAAGTGATGATGTCTGAGAAATTAACAGAACTGATGAGAGAGATAAGTTTTCAGATCTAAGGAATGTATTAAGTTTCAAGCAGAATAAATTTTAAAAAATTATATGCCCAGACACATTGTAGTGGAATTAAAAAACATCAAAGACCAAAAATTCTTCAAAGCTACCAGAGAGAAAGGCAAATTCCTTAGAAAGTAACAAAAAAACCCTACAGGCAACAGACTTATAATAATAACATAAACACCAGATGATATTATGGAATGATGTCTTCAAAGTGTTAAGAAAAAGTGTATGTCAGCCTGGAATTCCACAGTCAATTACACACAAATATGAGACAAAATAATGACATTTTCTGACATATAAGACTCAATTTCCTATTAAGTTCAGTGAAAGAATTAATAAGTATATACTTCTGGAGTAAGAAAATTAAATAAGAGGGAAGGACTGGGATGCAAAAATCAACTGTGAATAAAGAAATTGGTAGGGATCCCTGGGTGGCTCAGTCATTTGAGTGTCCGTCTCTTGATCTTGGCTCTTGATCTCATCATGATCTCATGGTTTGTGAAATCAAGCCCCTCATCAGGCTCTGAGCTGACAGCAAGGAGCCTGTTTGGGATTCTCTCTCCCTCTTCTTCTGCCTCTCCCTTGCACTTTCCCTATCTCTCAAAATAAATAAATAAACATTCAAGAAAAAGAAATTGGTGATATGCTGGTGATCCCAAAATAAGTATAGATGTAAAAAACGATTATTTTGTGGAAGAATGGTTAAAAACTGGACGTAGCTAAAATGCTACACAATAGTAGCATAGGAGATGGGAATTTTAAGATTTGAATTAAAGAGTTCTAAAATTTTTGTGTTAGGAGGGCAGACAATAAGGCGATTGCTAAAATTTATATTTTCTTAAAGAAAATATGCATGTTAAATAAAAAAACCCAAACAAACAAGCATTCCCCCTGCCATTGGTAAAAGACATGTCACAAAATAGGACCTGTCACAACATAAGATATAAGGGTGACAAGAATGCATATTAAAAGAAGTTTGCTCATTAGCTGTTAAGGCAATGCAAATTAACACCACAATGAAATATAACTACCTACCTATTAGAGGGGCTAATATTAAAAAGACTCATCACACCATGTATTGGCAAGGATGTGAACAACCTGAAACTCTCATACACTGATAGTGAGAATGTATGATGGTAGTTTAGCAATTTCTCAAAAGTTAAGAATATACCTATAATATAATCTTACCCAGTCATTCCACTTCTAGATATTTACCCAAGAGACAGATAAATATGTTTATATAAATCATTATACATGAATATTCATAGAGGCTTTATTTATAATAAAAACCAACTCAAATGTGCATCAACAGATGAGTGAGTAAATGAACTGTGGTATATTCACACAGTGGAATACTACTTAGCAATAAAGAAGGAACTATTGATATGCACTAGAACATGGATGAATCCCACAGCAGTTTGGGGATATGGAGGTAGGAAGGGAAGAGGGGGAAACATTATGTATGAAAAAGCTTTTGTGAGTGATGGATATGTTCATTTTCTTGATTGTCACTTCATGGCTACATACATATGTCAAAATTTACTAAGTTGTATACTTTAAATATGGAAAATTTATTGTATGCTAACTGTACCCCAATTAATATGTTACATTATTTTTGGGTTTTTTTTTGTTTTTTACATATTTTTTACATTTATTTATTTTTGAGAGACAGAGAGACAGAGCACAAGTGGGGGAGGGGCAGAGAGAGGAGACAGAATCCAAAGCAGGCTCCAGGCTCCGCTCTGTTAACACAGAGCCCTATGCGGGGCTCGAAACCACAAACTGTGACATCATGACCTGAGCTGAAGTTGGACACCTAACCAACTGAGCCACCAGGCACCCCAATACATTACATTATTTTTGAAACAAAAATGTGCATTTCAGAATTTAAGAATAACCACTAAAAGAAAAGGAATAGAATATATAACTTTCAAATTAGTGGAAAAAAAGGAATTAATTCTATTGGATAAGGGGAAAAAAAGGAAGTGGACAAAAGTATGGCTAGAAGAAAAGAAAAGAAAGACAGGAATAGAAAACTTTTTTGTGTGTGAAAGTCTAAATAGTAAAATTTTTTTACTTTTCAGGCCACATGGCCTCTGATGTAGTTCCGCAACTTTGCTACTGAAGCACGAAAACAAACATAATAATGCGTACACAGCAGAGCATGCTGTGTTTCAATATGACTTTATATCCAAAACCAGATGCTGGGTTAGATTTATCCCAAGTGGCATATTTTGCCAATTCCTTGTATAAATAAATTAAAATTTGTCAGTAATTACAATGTAAAGGTAGTAAACCTATCTAATTAAAAAGGTAGACTATGATATTCAGCTGCACGTAATTTATAAACACACTTAAAACATGATAAAGATAGGTTGAAAGAAGTCATGGCAGCAATGTGCCACTAACGTAATAAATAAAAGTCAAGAAGATAGTAGCAAATCTAGCAAAATCAACATTTACTGATCCAGGCACTATTGGAAGTGTCCAGTGGTTGTACTGGGAAGTACTGAGTTGGAATCCAACCCAAGCTGGGTGGCTTCAAAGCCCACATTTCTAAACACCACCATATTTTGACTGCCAGACAAAATTGAATTTGAGGAAAAAGAATTTAAAGTTTACAAGTGATTTTACTTAATAAAAGGAGAGAAAAACACATAAAAGGAACAACTACGAACCTATATACATCTAATCACATCAGCACAGGTACACACAAATAGATACACCTGCACACAGATAGACACAGGGAGAACATAGCATGGAGCAGTTGACAAATCCAGAATCTTAGTAAGAAATCTCAAGACTTCTCTTCCAGATCATGCAGAGGAAGCATGAGGAAGAAATACATGTGAAGACATCAGTACAAATAACAGCTTTGATTTTATATATTTAATTTTACACCCAACATACAAGAAATATGTATCCCTTTTAAGTTTATATAGAATATTTCCAAAAATTGGCCACAGTGCAAGATAAACATATAGTAACAACAACTACTAATATTCTCATATGCCTATAAGAACAGGAAGAAATATGAAGATGAAGATAATGATGATGATGATATTCTAATGAAGTTGGCCAAAAAACCCAGAGAGGTACTGAGAAACAAATCTGACAAAATGTTTGGAGAAACAGAATGGCATAGTGGATAAGCACTAGGACTCTGGGACCAGCTTGTCTGCACTCAGATCCTGGCTGCTGGATTTTCTATATGTGTGGCTAATTAGAGAAAGTCATTGAGAGGATGCAACTATTGGTTGACTAATAGCGAGCTAGGCTTGGGCAACGGAAGTCTCCTCATCCCCTCCCCTGACCTTGGGATGTATGTTCGACCTACAATTCTCATAGTAGAAGTTGTCTCAAGGTTGAATCCTTGAGAGAATAACATGTTGAGACCATATACTGAATATGAGACGGAACCCAGTTAAGACCTTTGTATTAACTTTTAAGGTTCTGGTGAGTGGGTGTGGACTTGTCTTTTGGCCATCCAAGACAGCCTTGTATGTAAGCTTCCCTGTTTATTAAAACTCCCACTTACCAATCTGGAATGATCTGCCTTATTCTTTGGTCTCCCCTGCTCTCCATGTATGTTTTGAATTTCACCTGGGGAACTCTCATGGTTGTGAACCGACAGTGACTTGATAAAATTAGTCACTAGATATCTTATCTGTAACGTAACAAAGAATGGGGAAATAATGGTTCTATGTCATAAGGGTGTTATGAAAATGAGTGGCTAATTTATAAAGGACTTAGAATAGTGGTGTGGTACATATACATGTTTGTTAAATAAAAACTTAAACATGAACAAAACCTGTAGAAGACATATTGTAAAACATAAAAGCAAACCTATGTCAAGGAGCACAGACCAAGATTTAATATTAAATATGCCAAATCTCCCCAAACTAATGAATGCATTCAAAGTAGTTGTCATAAAAATATACCATAAGAGTTTTGTTTGTTTTCTTTTGCCAAGCAGAGTCTAAAATTCACATGTAGTAATAGATAGCCAAGAATTAACAAGACCATTTTAGGGATGGACATGGAGAAGAGACTTAATAGAGCACACAAATAAAATATAATATAAGCATGAGATTAATCAAAGAATCTGCAAAAACAGAGTACACAGCCCAGAAACAAACCAAATCACTTAAGAGGCCATGATCTATGATAGAGATAGTTCTATAAATCACTGGGAGGAAGGATGGACATTTTTTTTAGTCTATTTCATCTGGTCTCTGGCTGTAATCCACAGAAAAAGTGTAGTTTATTTTATAACCTAGTAATAACCCAATATCTATGTATGTCTATGTGTTTTATAAAACACCGTTTACTCTTGTTACATGCAATGTAGTCTGATATTTTCCATATTATTTAACTTTCTGAGAAATGGTGGCTAGGATCCAGTAAACTTTTTTCATGTCTCATTAACAGATTGCAGATCTAGAGTCTGAAAAATATTATATTAGCTAATAAACATAGGGGGAAGACTAGCTTTTGGTGAAAAATATAAAACTACATACTGAGCTGACATTATACTCAAAACCAAATTCCAGATAGATTAAATGTCTAAATGTGAAAAAACTTTCAGATGAAAATATGATTTAATATGTTGATTGCATATTTTGATGTAAATATTCTTAAGGGAAAGGGGAAATAACAGAGGAAAATATTGATTAGTTTGACAACTTCAATTTCAAACTTCCTAATTACTTCTATATATCTGGGGAAATAACTTGAAGGATTACTATCTAGAATATTAAGGGAATTTTTAAATACCAATAAGAAAAATCTAACAACCTAATAGAAAAATGGGCAAAACATATAAATACATCATTCACAGAAAAGGGAGTTTGGAAGGCTAACAAATATATGAAAAATGCCCAGACTTTTTAGTAATCAGAGAAATGCAAGTTAGAACACTGAGATGCTATTTCACAGCCATCAGATTGGCAAAAATACAGACTGGCCATACCAAGTTTTAGGAGAATAGGGGGAATAAGAATTCCCATATTCTGCCCTTGGGAGCAAACTGTAAAACATGGACAGCAAAAATATGCCTCAGCTACAGGGCTGTGCTTGCCTCTGCTGAGGGGTGATGAGTAATAATGTGGGGGTGGGGCTTACTAAAAAGACTTTATTATTTTTAAAGAACATTTGGAGGAAATAAGACCCTATGTTACTGTTAATTCTGAGTAGCAAGGACACTGATCATTGTTATTTTATTCTCTGTACTTTCTTTAAATTGAAAATATTTTTTATTTAAAAAAAGATATGTAGAGAAAGACATGCTTATGAAATTTACTTTTCTTAACTGAAGGCATGACCCAGTAAATGGAATTAGCCATTGGTCATTAGCCGCAATTCAAATCCCCCAGGGGCCTCATTCCCATGCAAGTTGTCATTAAGGTCCGTAACTGGAGCAGGGGGTGCGGATTCTGATAAACATTCTTGTCCTTCAAGGTTGAGAGCCATGGCTCTGCACTCTGAATAGGTCTGTGTAAGCTGCAGGGAGACCTTCTGAAGCAGTGTCCCAGGAAATCTCAATCCTCAGGGCTTCTCAAGGTTGGGCAGGGGCAGAGTGGGGAGAGAGGTGTCAAGAACCACTAGGCATTTAAAAACTGCAGATGCGAGTTGAGAGCCACTGCTCCAGGCTGAATTTCTCGATTATACTTTGATTCCATCACAGTTCATTTATGTCCATAATATTGTTATCACTCTGATCAACTTCAGAGAGTGAGTTCAATCAGTAATTTATTTATTTATTTATTTTTTTTGATGTTTTTATTTTTGAAACAGAGAGAAAGCATGAACTGGGGAGGGGCAGAGAGAGAGGGAGACAGGAACCGAAGTGGGCTCCGCGCCAACAGCAGAGAGCCCAATGCAGGGCTCAGACTCAGGAGCTGTGAAATCATGACCTGAACTGAACTCAGATGCTTAGCTGACTGAGCCACCCAGGCACCCCAATAACTGTTTTATTGAACAACTAGTTTGTGCTGGGCACTATAGTCAACTGAAGGTATAGGAATGAATAAGCAGTTGTCCTGAAGAACTTACAATCTATTTGAAAGAGAAGCTTAGGGTATAGGGTGACCTATTTCCTCTGTAGGTTAATCAGAGTAATGTTTCAGTCATGGACCATTTGAGTTTTGGTCCCTGTTACAGAGGTTCTGTATTTATCCTTCAGACCATAAATAGTATAATCAACATCACAACCATGACTCTTTCAGTCCTTGGTATAATCATTGTCCAGCTCAGAGAACCTATGGAGGGCCATCTATATAACCTTTCAGAATTTCCCTCAGAAGGTTTGAGTTTGGCTTGAAACAAATGTCTTCAGACTTTTGGACTTCATCGGGGCTGCTGTGTTGAGTTGAGCAGTTTGTACACTGTACAAGAGTGTCTAGCTAAGAAGGCAAGAGGAAGCTGAAACTCACCTAAACATTCTTCCTTCAGCCCTGTATCTTTGGGGCTGCTTTTCTAATTTGTCCAGAGGGGATGCCTTTTTATAATTTGCATAAAGGAGGCATATAGGCTCACAGGTAGCCTTGCCATAGAACTCAACCCACAGAACTTACATATATTGCTGTAGAAGTACCACTTGAAATCTAGGGAATACGTCTATCTCAAGAAAGAAATGACTGGGGAAAAATATTTATGAAGCTTTAAAATGTTAGGACCAGAAAGAATTTTTAGAAAACATGACATTTAAACCATAATTGTCTATCTGTAGAAAATGACTTTGATTTTTTAGAATTGAATGGAAAGTTGCAAATCATTATGTTTACCATCCTTGCTTCGTTGATGAAGAAGTCAGCAACCGGAGAGGTAAAACAACTGGGAGTCAGTCTTACAGGTCTAAGTTCTAGTGCAGCGTGCCTTCAACTCCACTGTATCCACTGCAACACAGCTGGTTAGCGGCTGAGTGAGTCACGGACACAAGTCACGTGGCATCAACATTTTCTAATTCAAATGCAGGAGGCCTGGGCTCTGCCACCAAAACCCGATTTCTATTCCTACCTTCTCCACGGGATGCCCGTGGACAATTCAGGCACATTTCAGGCTGTGTGCCTCGCCTCTGAAGCTCTGTCCAAGCAGCCATTCTCTCTTCTCTCAGATTTCTCTGTATCTTGTCCCACTTCTGAGTCTGGTACAGGAACTGTGGTTGGTGTGACTGCACTTTCACATGTAATCTAACAACAAATATTGAGAAAAATCACTTTCTCTTCTGATGTAATCTCTTCTCCTTGATCTAGGGCAAGGGGAGGGGGAAAGCTAAACATCTGAGTCTCACTATGTATCTGTCTTGTGTTCTTTTCCTGGCACAGGCAGTGCTTACCTGTGACGATGGCACATCTCTGGGGACGACTGTTCTGGAGGGAATTATATCTGGCCCTGGTATTATCATTTCCTCAGAATGTCAGAGAACTCTGGGGTGCTGCCCTTCTTCCCACAGCAAGTGGGGCACAAGTAACCATCTCTCTTGGAGTTCCTCTGTCTGACGTGGACAGGACCTCAGCTGGGGTATTCTGACAGGATCGAAGTTCTAGAGGGGACTGTATGAGATGGGGGTTCTGATGGGTTGCATTGAGCCCTGGCTTTGCCACATAGCAGGATGACATAGGGAAGCCATTTTATCCTATGGGCACCTGCCTCTTCACGAATGAGATGGACATAATCATACCTGCTCTGTTTTCTCTTACAAGGCTCGTCGGAGGATCAAACAAAGTTAGGGATGGCAAAGTGTTTGGATCGTCCATTGACTAGTCCTGCGGCCCTCTTTGGGATTCCTGGCAGTGAGCACTGGGGCTGTGAGCTGGAAGAGCAGGGTGTGCATCCTCAGCTTCTCATGGGGCTCTAAGTGCTATCAGTATGGGAATGCAACTCCTCACCATTTAGGATATGTAATGAGTATGGTTCTCTGACAACATATTTTTGTGCTCTAGAGTCCAAACGAATCCCCTGCAGAAAGCTTGCTTTACTGTGCAAGCTTCCTGTAATTTTTGGTGTCATTCATCACATGTTTGAGAGTCATGAGACTTCTCAGTGCTCATCACTACTCTTGGCATCATGGCGCTTCCATGGATATTCCTGGTTGGATAAAAGGTCCTGTGAAGAGGAGGTGGATGTAAGAAGGAGCAGATCAAAGATCTTAGAACTCAGGGATGGAAGGAAAACATTACTTCTCACCTTTTCTTTCTCCCTCTCTTAAGTGGTCCTCCAGACTCTTCCCAATATATTCAGTGATACATCATTTTCTGGATCTCAAGATAGCACATTCCATTTCTGGACTACAGCCACTGGGAAAAAATAATTGAGAGTGTTAAGCTGAAATATGCTTCCCTATATTTTCAATTCTTTGGTCTTAGATATACCATATATTATCTCTCCACTTAAACAGACCTTTCCTACATTATGTGGCCAAGAGTCGCTATCATAACAGTCCCATGTTGTGTCCAGAGATTAAATCAGAGTTTCAGGCTTGGTAGAAATTGTAAAGTTTATTATTTAAATTCAAGTTAGTTAACATACAATATAGTCTTGGCTCCAGGAGTAGAACCCAGTGATTCATCTCTTACATATGACACCCAGTAGTGCTCATCCCAACAACGCCCTCCTGAATGTTCATCATCCATTTAACACAGTCTCCCTCCCTTCCCACTTCCCCTCCAGCAATTCTCAGTTTGTCTCTGTATTTAAGAGTCTCTTATGGTTTGCCTCTCTCTCTGTTTTTATCTTATTTTTCTTATTTTTGATTTTTTGAGGAACCTCCATACTGTTATCCAGAGTAGCTGCGCTGGTTTGCATTTCCACCAACATTGCATGAGGATTCCTTTTTCTCCACAACACTTGTTTCTTGTATTTTTGATTTTAACCATTCTGACAGCTGTGAGGTGATATCTCATTGTGGTTTCCTTTGTATTTCCCTGATGTTTAGTGATGCTGAGCATCTTTTCATGTGTCTGTGGCCCTCTGTATATCTTTGGAGAAATGTCTGCTCATATCTTCTGCCCGTTTTAAAATTGGATTTTTTTCTTTTTTGGCATTGAGCTGTTTGATTTCTTTCTATATTTTGGATACTGACTTTATCAGACATGTCATTTGCAAATATGTTCTCTCATTTAGTAGGTTATCTTTTAGTTTTGTTGGTTGTTTCTTTTGCTGTGCAGAAGCATTTTATTTTGATGTAATCCCAATAGTTTATTTTTGCTTTTTTTCCCCTTGCCTCAGGAGACATATCTAGAAAAATGTTGCTATGGTTGATGTCAAAGAAATTACTGCCTGTCCTCTTCCAGGACTTTTATGGTTTCAGGTATTTAGGTTTTTAGACCTAAAGGTCAGATCTTTATGTCTTTAATCTATTTTGAGTTTAGGCTGTAAGAAAGTGGTCCATTTATATTCTTTTGGATGTTGGTGTCCAGTTTTCCCAACATCATTTGTTGAAGAGATTGTCTTTTCCCCAGTGCATATTCTTGCCTCCTTTATTGAAGATTAATTGACCAGATGGTCAATTAAATGACCATTGTGGGTTTATTTGTGGGCTCTCCATTCTGTTCTATTGATCTATGTGGCTATTTTTTTGTGCTAGTAGCATACTATTTTGATTAGTACAGTTTTGTAATATAACTTGAAGTTTGGAATTGTGATGCCTCTAGCTTTGCTTTTCTTTTTCAAGATTGCTTTGGCTATTGGGGGTATTTTTTGTTTCCATACAAATTTTATGATTGCTTGTTCTAGTTCTGTAAAAAATGCTTGTGGTATTTTGATAGGGATTGCATTAAATGTGTAGATAGCTTTGGGTAGTATCGACATTTTAACAATATTTTTTCTTCTAATCCATGAACATGGAATGTCTTTCCATTTGTTTGTGTCATTTTCAGTTTCTTTTACCAATGTTTTATTGTTTTCATAGTATAGATCTTTCACCTCCTTGGTTAAGTTTATTCCTAGGTATTTTATTATTTTTGTGCAATTGTAAATGGGATTGTTTTCTTAATTTATCTTTATGCCGCTTCATTATTGGTGTATAAAAATGCAACAGATGTCTGTAAAAATATGGGAATATTTAAAAAAAATCCTTAAAATAGTGTACAAAGGACCCATCTGTTTCATAGCTATTTGCTCAGCACCTTTTTAGGTGACGTGTCTACAGTGTCAACACAATAGACAAAGTGCCTGCCCTCAGGAAGCATAACTTTGAGTGGGTGTAAGTCCAAAAATCAAGTAAGTGAGCAAGACAATTTCAGAAAGTGATAAATACTATGAAGAAATGAATAGGGCAATGAGATAATCACTCTAAGTTTATCTATGACTTTGAAATAGTAAAATATATCAGATTTTTTTTCTTTATGAGTTATATTTTGGGGATATGGTTATAATGTCCTATCTCTATCCACAGTAACAAAGATATTATGTATTTTCTTTCTTCTTTCTTCCCATCCATCCTTCCTTTCTTCCTTCATCTGTCCCTCCCTCCCTCCTCCTCCCTCTTTCTTTCTTTCTTTCTTTCTGTATTTGTTTTTAAAATCTGGGCATTTAATTTATTAGGCATCTATTTTGTACATGGTGTAACATAGAAAACATTTTATTTTTTCTCTGTAAAATAAGCAAAAATTTCCAACGACGAAGGTCAATAATATATCTTATCCTCATTTGGTCATTATATATAATATATATATATATATATATATATATTATATAATGCATTTCATAACAATAATTCTGAGCTTTTTATTGTTCTTCCTTATGTACTTAAAGTGTATTTTATTTACACAGCTTTGTCTTATGCCTTAATATTGGTCAGGACAATTTTTTCCTGTCGGTTTTTCTTTTTTCAACGTGCTTCAGCTATCTGTGAATATCTTTGTATCATACAACTTTAAGAATGATATTAGAATATTTCTTCCCAAAATTATTTGGAAATTTCTATTGGAATTACACTGAGTACTAGAGTAATTTGGGGAAAAATTGACATCTTTACAATGTCTGTCATCTACTTCATAATATGTATATATGTCTTCTGTGCCTTTTAATAATGTCAATTTTTTATACTAAAGCAAGATGGATATATTATGCAGCTGAATGCAAACTTATCATGACTTTTTAAGATAAATCATAGGACTTCAAGGAAATGTCCCACTTGCCATGCATGGCAAGTCTTCTCATCAAGACCTTCTCTGCGTCTCTTTCCTCTGTGCATAAAGACCTGGCTGGACAAGAGTTAGGGACACTGCCTCTACACATTTCCCTGCAAGATGGCTCTCCTCTGCCTGCGTGGTTAAGTGTATGGGTGCTGGAGCCAGATCCCTTGGGTTCAAATCTCTGATCACAATTACTAATTGTGAAGCCTGGCATGTGTGTCAACCTCCCTCAATTTTTAGTTTTGTTGGAAATAAAATGGAGAATCAAAGAAGATAATGAATGCCAAATGCTTAACAGAGTGCTAGATCTGGAGTAAGTACTAAGTGTTAGCTACTATGTTAAACAATTTTAAGCTGTAGTCACTATAATCTAGCATGTGAGTACCCACAAAGGCAGTTACTGTCTAAAACTCTTTATTCTGTTCAAAATGTATAACTATTAAAAATATCAAATGTGGGAGAGTAGATAGTCTCAGTAAATAAAGAACAGAAATAAGCTATAAAAGAATAAAAGTGAGGCAACCAGAAGCTGGTACAATATTACATATTTAATAGAAAGGAGTAAAGAGCTTTGCAGTGACAATTAGGAATCATTTTATTACTAAGTATTATATTTGGAGTGACATTAGGGATCCAGAGGCCAAGAGAGACTGAGGGTAAGTACTTAGCAAAACTTTTCACTAGTCTTGGCCTGGGGCAAGGGCAGAAGCAACAGGAAGGAAAGGTTGAAGGATGTTATATTAAAAAGTTAAGCTGTAGTTGGTGAGAAAGCCACAACTCTGAAGATGACATTTTCTTGAAGGAATTGGTGAAAGTACCTGCGTGAGTAAGTAAGTGATGGTGCTGACACTGGGGAAGGTGATTGCGCAGGCATGGAGCTTCTTCCTGTGAATTATCTCTGAAGTGAACATCCCACTCCCATTAGGGCCATTAGGTGGAGCATGGCCTCCAGATAACCAACTCTTAGGAGAAGTCGACTCTATTGCCACTGGAACGCTGAATAAATACGTTGGGTTAAATCCAATACTAATCAGGGGCACCTGGGTGGCTTAGTTGGTTAAGTATCTGACTCTTGATTTTGGCTCAGGTCATGATCTCATGGTTTGTGAGTTTGAGCCCTGCGTTGGGCTCTGTGCTGACAGCTGAAAACTGCTTGGGGTTCTCTTTCTCTCTTTCTGCCCCTCTTCTGCTCTCGTGTGCTCTCTCACTCTCTTTTTCTCTCAAAATAAATAAATAAACATAAAAAATAAATACTAATTAGTAGTAGCTGAAGCAGGGCAGTGAGGGGGGAGGACTCAGTCTATCCCTAGACATGACTTTCCTTTTAATTTTGATATCGATAGTGATTTATCTTTTTGCTAAAACATAAGGGTAGGTAATTTATGCTAATGTTTGTTTATAAAGCTCTTGTAATTAAATTGTATTTTTATTGAAAAAACATCATTATTACAGATTCTAGAAAATACTAGGAAATAGTTTAATGGTAGATCAAGTGGCTACTATGATTGTTCCTGGTAGACGTACTGGGATTGAAAGCATAGTCCGGAATATATAACCAGTTTATAGGGGACATACATGTATAAATTCAAATTATAAATATGTATAAATTGTTGGAGGAAGGGTAGATTTGGTTGATACCTTGGGCTTAATACTAACTGTTAAACTTTCCACTGGATCATTCCCATGAGCATACACGCTTGATATCATTTCTCCCATCTCACAATCAAAATAAACCAAAACCCTCTCTTGATCCAGTTTCCTCCTTTACACTACAGTCCCTCTTCTTTCCAAGCCTCCATTGTGACATTTGTGGGGTAGCTGTACTCCAGCACTGTTCTCCTTAAAGGATTGTATGTACTGGCTGCATCCCGTTCTTCTCCCAGGCTCTCTTGAACTCTCCTCAATAAGGTTTTTGCTCCTACTGACCCGGTGAAGCTTCTCCCTTGTGGTCATCTGTGACTGTCATGTGTTAAACCCAATTGTCATTTCTGAGTCCTCATTTTCTGACCTATATCCAGCATTTGACAAAGTTGTTCAGTCTATTCTAACAAATATTCTCTGATCTTGGTTTCCAGGACACTACATGACTCTCGTCTTCCTTTTATCTTTCTGACTACTTCTCAACTTCTCTTGCTGTTTCCTCCTTGTCTCTCCATCCTGTAGACTTCGGGATGTCCTAAGGCTCAGTCCTTGACCTCTTCTCTGTTTCTATTAGCTCTCACTGTGTTTGTGCTTTCACCCCTTATCATGACTTTAAATGTCACAGATGTGCTATGACATTCAATTATTACTTCCAGCTCAGTGTTTCCTCTGAACTCCTTATCTAGCTACCTGTCTACCTGAATTTTCCATTTGGATGTTTACTAAGTATCTAAAACTTAACAAGAGTCCAAAACTCTTCATATTCATCCTTAAACCAGCAACTCCTATGTTTCCTCCTCTCAGTTGATAAGAATAGACACCACTACTTCAGCTGCTTATGTAAAAAAAACTTGGTGTCACCGTCTACTTTACTCATTCTCTACAGTTCCACATTTGTTTGCCAGCAAATAGTGTCAGTCCTACCTTTAAAACAGAACCAATGTTTGAGCCTTTCTCACCAACCCCCTGCCACCACTGGTCCAATCCACCCTCATTTCCCACTTAGATTACTGGAATAGCCTCCATGTGGTGTCTCTGTCTCTAACCTCCTGTGATCTATTATTAGCACAGCCACCAGAGTGACCCGTTGACTTAGGTCAGTTCATATCACACCTTTTCACATACTTATCCAGTGTCTTTTTTCCCCCACTCAGAGTAAAAGTCAGTCTTTAACAACAAACTATAAGGCCTGGAATGGTCTTGCACCCTGTCACTTATATGACTTCATCTGCTACCTTCTCCCCTTTGATTTCTTAAACCAGCTACTCTGGACTTGTTGGCTATTTCTTGAATGTACCAGGCACACCCCTAACTCAGGGCCTCTATATTTGCTGTTTCCTCTGCCTGCCTGGAATGGTCTTCCCTCAGGTTGCATGGGTGACTCCCCCATTTCCTTCAGTTCTTTTGCTCAAAACTTGTTTTTTCGGTGGGGCTTTTTCTAGCTACCCTATCTAAAAATCTCAGTTACCCCTTCCCTAACATTTCATTCTCCTCTTCCAGGAGAGGAGAATGTTTTATTTTTTCTCTTTAGCACTTACCACTTTCTGGTATATAATATATTTTACTTGTTTAATTATGTCTATTGTCTTGCTTTCTGGCCAAAATGTTTGCTCTTTGAAGTCACAGATTTGGTTTTGTTTACTCTTGTAGCCCGAGTTCTTAGGGGAAAAAAAGATTGACATGTTGTAGGCCTCAATAAATATTTGTTGCATAAGTGAATATAACTAAATGAATTGTGGACAAAGATAAACATTTTCTAGAACTCTATTCTACTACTGTTCTTAAACTCTATTTAAAAAGGATGCTTTCATTCTCTCAAGATAAATGATTCTGGACATTCTTGCCACAGAACACTGTAATCTTTAGCCACCAGAACCTTCAAATACTCAGAAGTGACAGCATTAATGGTAGCTATGTGTATATCTTAATCGGTCATTTATCGAGTACCTATTTAGTGCGTAAGACTGGCTGTTTGTTGCATTGTTACTAGAAAGAGGATGTCTGGAGGCAATCAGATAAAATTATCGTTTACCCACTGAGAGACCTGGGGTAAATTTAGAGTCACTAAATCTTGCTGGGCCTCAGTTTCCTCCCTGTGAATGAGGACAGTGATATGTCACATTCCTCTGAGCTGATGAAGGATATGTGAAAGTCTAATATATGCATAATTGCACACTGCTTGATATTGCCACCAAAGAAATACAACTTCACTGGAAATAATTATAGGTATTATAAATTATAATCAATATATAAATAAATACTGTTACTCTAGTATTAAAATATTCTACCATGTATGCTTTTGCAAGTATTACAGACATGACTGCCCATAACTTCCCACTGAGGGGAAGGAATGGAAGTAGTAATTGTCAGGCAAGACAGGGGCAAGAAGAATATAAGTTTTTCCAGCTTTATTGAGATCTAATTGGCATACAGCACTGTGTAAGTTTCAGGTGTACAGATCATGGATTGACTTATATGTACTGTGAAGTGACCACCACAGCAAGTTTACTTGGCACCCATCATCTCATACAGACACAATAAAAAGAAAAAGCAAGAAGAGAAAAAAAATTTGTGATGAGAAGAATGTCACTTTAACATGCAGGAGAAGGCTTAACAGACTCTACATAGATGCAGAGCTACTAACATCAATAATTTACTTCTTACAATATTTTACTGCATACAAAACACTTTCTCATTATTTTATCTCATTTTGAAATATATTCAGTAGCCAGGATTGATATTATCTTATCCATTTTTTTTTAGAGGTGAAGCTGAGGCTTATTTAAGTGACTTGTCTAAAGTGATACAGTGGCTTAGTGGTGGAGCTGAGACTATTTCTGATGCCATAACCAGCTCTCTTTGGAGTGTCTGATGTTCCTATACTACGAATTCTGTCAGTTGGATGAGATCGTCACCACATTTCACTTAACTGGTTGCTACTTATTGCAATGTTGGTGTTCTTGGCCAGAATTCAAATTACCTCAGCCTCTAATACACCTTCTCCTATTCCTTTGGGGAGGTCCTCCAAGGCCAGCAGTGGGATGTGGAAACCCACTGAGGAAGAGTCTTTAAGCTCCTTTTCACATCCTCATAGGCACTCAACCATATGCCTGTGGTTTCATGGGTGTTTGACAAAGGAATGAACCATGAGATAGAAAATGGTGGTCCAATCAACAAGCCTTCTTCAAGGGGCTATCATGTGCCTGCCACTAAAGGGAGTACAGGAAAGATTGGGTTACTGGTTTTGGTTGAATAGTTGACAACCTCATCAAAATTCTCTTACCTCTTATCTTGATTCCATTACCGCTCTGCTTAAAGGCTTCAGTGGTTCCCTCAAACACCTGAAGGTTAACATACACGTGTTGGTTTAATAGGTGAAGTCCTTTGGCATCTGGCCTCTTCCTACTTCTGCTTCTTGTAACCTACTCCACACCAGCTTGCCCCATCAACATCCACATCTTTGCTTTCTCCATCTTTTCCATGGCATTGGATTATTCGTTTGTCTAGAAAGCTGGAGCACCTTTCCTTCCTTCTTTAACTGGAAACCCCTACTCATCCTTTGAGATTTATCTGAGTGATGAGTCCTCTGTGACTTCTTTCTTTCTGTCCCATCTTTACCCACTAGGAGAGAGAGGTCCCTTCTCTATGCTCCCAGAGACCTCTTTGCTGTTTTCAGTTACTGAATAATTACTCAGGGTTACAGCTCATTTCTTGATTCACTCATTGTTCCCAGTACTATCACTTGGCTTGGAGCTGCTAGACACTTAGTAAAATGTCTTGTATGAATGAGCAAAATATGAGCAAATTGTCAAATATGAGGTAATGATTGCAAAACAATTTTAATTGTTGAGGTGCCTGGGTGGCTCAGTTGGTTAAGTGTCTGACTTTTTATTTTGTCTCAGGTGATTATCTCATGGTTTGCGAGATGGAACTCTGCGTCGGGCTCTGTGCTGATGACATGGACCCTGCTTGGCATTCTCTCTCTCCCTCTCTCTCTGCCCCTCCCCCACTTGTTCTCTCTCTCTCTCTCTCTCTCTCTCTCTCAAAATAAATAAATAAACATTTATTTTAAAAAACTCAATTGTAATTGTTGTGTGTAACCTATGACAGGAAACCTGGATCTCACATACAATGAATATTCAGGGGCATAACCTCAATTGTCATACTGGTCCCTTGCTTCTCAATACCGCTAAGTTTGATAAAATACTTTCAGGGGTTCAAAGAGCATCCTAGTTAGACTCACACTGAGAAGGTGCTGAGGATCCTCCCTTATAGAGAAAAGCTAGTGCTTCTCCAGAGGTGTGAGGTAGAGGCCTCACAAAGTTAAGGGTATGTGGGTATCAGAGGAAATGTGCCTTTGTCACATGTACCCCATAGAATAAAGTACACAAAAAGCATATTACATTAGAATGCTGTAAACCAGAGTCACATGGTGAAATATCAGGAAGAGAGAATCACAATGTAACACGTATGTGGTGGAGAATGGAACAAAAATCAGCTTTTCCGTTCATACAGGGGATCACTCAGAGCAACAAGTCTCTAGAACAGCTCACCTTACTCAGTTGGCTCTTTTCCTAGCCTGCTGGTTAGGCAGCTGCACTGGTGGTCTTGCACCCAGGGGAAATCTCTAGCTCAAAGGAGGGGACCCGAGCTTTGGGAGTCTCCCTCCCATGGAAAGTCTAATGAGTAAGATTTCAGGTTGGTGAATAGCAGAGGCTGAGAAGCTTGAGGGTGAGGAGTAGGTCAGAGTTTTCCTCTTCAGCCTTTACCTCTCCTCCACACAACGCTTTCAAAATAGAAGCCGTTTCCTCTCTGCTCCACCACCTGTCCCCAGCCTCAGTTTCAAGGTGGTCTACCACAAACATTGTGTACTGACAGTAGAGAAGCTGCCAACCTTCCTGTCAGGCACTACACCAAGCAGAGGAAGATTCAGCCCATGCCAGACCAAACAAAAAAAAATTGCCTTTGATGTTTGGCTGGTCAACATGAAGAGGGAATGGAGCTGGTGAGAAGCTCTGGAAAAAACACATCACCTCTTGAGGGCTGAATGTAAACAGAGGAAGGGATACTGGTGATCTGGAGATTCTGCTTGGGAGATCCTTGAGTATGGACACTTTTTTCTGAGCCTGCAGCCAGCATAATACCTAGTACCTGGTGGGGACTTAAAAATGTTGAATAAATGATTGAATAAAGGAAAGAGGACATACAGGATTATTCTCCTTAGGGTAACTGGGTGCTTTCCACCTAGGGGGACACTGAGTAGAAATAAAATTTTGTCTTTTTTTTTCCCTATAGGGGGGTAAAACAAACAAACAAACAAACAAACAAAACAAAACAAAAACAACAACAGAAAACCAGGACTGCTCAGCTATTTCCCTTAAATAACAACAGAGAGTTTGCACCAGGGAAACCATGAAATTGCTTTGTAGACACCATTTCCCATTACACAGAGGAGATATTGTAAGTCATGATTAGGACCTAACTGGGGTAAGGGACCATTTCTTTAAGGGTCAGAGTCTAGGTATTGAATAATAGTCTCAGTTGTTATCGTGGGTAAGGAAACTGCACAGATAGTTGGAATAGACCATCCCAAACATTATTTGACTAAAGGGAGTAGTATTCCAGGCAGAGGGAACAACGTGCAAGAAGGCATTGGGGGATGAGAGAACAATGTCTAACAAGTGACTTAATACATGAGGAAGGAACAATAGGATTTAGACAATGACACTAGAAGTTCTAAGCAAAAGGAGAAATGTAATAATTAATTCTATTCTTATGAACCAGCAACCATGGAATGATGGATCAACTTTTAAGAAGTGCCTGAAAATCAGAAGTTGAGTTTAAATATATACCTTTTGAAGCCGCCTCTACCTCTTGCCTCTGGATCCTTCCCCTCCTCCTACCTTAAATAAAATTTCAAAAAGGTATTGCATTCTTTGATTCTTTCTGGAATAAACAAATCTTCAGATTGCCTCAGTCTTACAGAAAGAAGGAAAGGTGGAGTTTGCTTTATGGCTCTGTTGTTTACTGATCTACATATTTCAGTTTGAGTTTCAGAATGTTCCTTGTTGGCCTTCCTTTTATAAAAAATAATTAAATAATTACTTCTTTTGATATGGTCTTTGATACATTAGTTACTTTGGACACCATTCATTTGTCTGCTTGGTTTCCCTTCCTGTTTCCTGAAATCTGCCCCTGTCACCATCCCATACATGAGAGAAACCATGTTCTTATAATAGAGTCTTCATCCCTGTGGCAATAGGTGATTGATCCAGGAGTGAGCATTTGACTCAGACTCTGGGCAGAAACTTGGGACTGGGTGTAAGTGATTCCAGGTTTAGTCTGGATGGGACTACAAACAGAAAATAGAAGCCAATTTTCAGCAAATGGTTCTGGGAAAACTGGACAGCGACATGGAGAAGAATGAAACTGGACCACTTTCTTACACCATACACAAAAATAAATTTAAAATATATGAAAGACCTAAATGTGAGACAAGAAGCCATCAAAATCCTACAGGAGAAAACAGGCAGCAACCTCTTTGACCTCAGCCACAGCAATGTCTTACTTAACATGTCTCTGGAGGCAAGAAGAATAAAAGCCAAAATGAACTATTGGGACCTCATCAAGACAGAAAACTTCTGCTTAGGAAGGAAACAATCAAGAAAACTAAAAGGCAACTGAGAAAATTGGGGAAGGTTTTTGCAAATGACATATTGGATAAAGGGTTAGTATCCAAAATCTATAAAGAACTTATGAAATTCAAGACCCAAGAAAAGAAATGGGCAAGAAACCTGAATAGACACTTTTCCAAAGCATCCAGATGGCTAAAAGACACATTAAAAATGCTTAACATCACTCATAAGGGAAATACAAATCAAAACCACAATGAGATACCACCTCATACATGTGAGAATGGCTAAAATGAACAACTCAGGAAACAACATATGTTGGTGAGGATGTGGATAAAAGTAAACACTTTTGCAGTGCTGGTGGGAATGCAAAGTGGTGAAACCACTATGGAAAACAGTATGGAGTTTCCTCAAAAAATTAAAAATAGAGCTGCCCTACAACCCAGCAATTGCACTACTAAGTATTTGTTCAAAGGATACCAAAATGTTGATTTGAAGGGGCACATGCACCCCAATGTTTATAACAGTTCTATCAACAATAGACAAAGTATGGAAATAGCCCAACTGTCCATCGACTGATGAATGGATAAAGAAAATGTGGTATATATATACATAATGGAATACTACTTGGCAGTCAAAAAGAATGAAATCTTGCCATTTGCAACAATGTGCATGGAACTAGAGGGTATTATGCTAAGCAAAATAAGTTAGTCAGAGAAAGACAGGAATTTTATGATTTCACACATATGTGGAATTTGAGAAAAACAACAGAAAAATAAGATAAAAACAGAGAGAGAGAGGCAAACCATAAGAGATTCTTAAATACAGAGAGCAAACTGAGCGTTGCTGGTGGGGTGTTGGGTGGGGGGTGGGCTAAATGGGGGATGGGCATTAAGGAGGGCACTTGTTGGGATGAGCACTGGATGTTATATGTAAGTGATGAATCACTAAATTCTATTCATGAAATCATCATTACACTATATGTTAATGAACATGGCTTTAAATAAAAATAATAATAAATAAACAGATAGATAAATAAATAAAAATAAACAAAAACCTTTAAAAAAAAAGATAAAAAGCCTAATGGTCTCAGAGTTGCAAGTAGGGCTGCCCAATGTAGCAAAGAAAAATACAGGATGTACAGTTGAATTGGAATTTCAGATAAACAACAGATAACTTTTAGTATAAGTATGTTCCAAGTAATATTTAGTATATACTTATACTAAAAAATATTTGCTGTTTATTTAAAATTCAAATGTAACTGGGAATCCTGAATTTTATGTGGCACCCTGGTTTCAGGAGACCTCAGAAGAAGTCAGTCCAATCTTGATACAGAAACATGCTCTGCAGAGTAGCAGATCTGGTTCCTGTCCCACATTTCACTCAACCTCCCTATCTTCAAAGAGCAACAAATCATGTAGGAACAGAGTGAGCCTGGTCAGTGTTTTGCGTTCACATGAAAAATCTGAAAAACAAAAAAAGGAAAAGGAAGGTTAAGTATCTAGGTAAATCATAAAAAACTCCCATTCAGTTATTTGTTCAGCAAAAGCAAAAGCAAGTATTTTCTTCTCTCATTACTGAATTAAACAGGTAATTATCCTCACCTAACATGACTCTAAAATATTCTGTTAGGAATCTTCACTGTCAAGTACATAAGAGTTTGCATAATATTAACACTATATTAATAACACTCACTAATATATATTGAGTGCTTAATACATGCCAGGAACAATTCTAAGTACTGTGCATGTGCTAACTCGTTTAATTCTTGCAACACCTCCATATGGTAATTAATATTATCACTTCTTTTTTTATATATAGGAAAACTGACGCATAGAAAGGTTAAGTGCATTAAGTAACTGGCTGAAGTTCACAGTTACTAAGTGATCAAGCCACCTATGAATACTGAAGTCCAGTTCACTCTTAACCACTACAATCAATCACTGCTTAGATATTCCAGAGATAAACAAAATTATGGTACATTAAAAGTAGTGTAAACTGGTATTCTGGGATTTGAAACTATAGATTTGGTTTTGTGACTTTAATAGACTTCCTGACTTTAACTGCTTAATGAAATGGCCACATTATGGCACCTCCAGTCAGCTTCTACCTAACACCTCTAAGGTGAGAAACTCCAAAAGTAGAAAAGTGAATTTGCTAGATGATTCTTCTCTGGTAGTTTCCTTTCACTCATCCTGGATTGATCCTGTGGAACATATAAGTTACAGGTAATTCTTCCCTAGTAGGTAAGATCGGTCGCCTTCCTGAGGTTCTTCAGGCCTTGTCCCAAACACTCTCAGCTTTTCCAACCATTCCTGTTGATCTTTGAAGAATAATTAGTTCACACTTGAGTTCTGTGATTGTGCATATATAACCATGTACAATCACAAAACTAAATATCTTCTCGGGCCTGTCTGTAGAAATTTTCTTATCATAAGACTAGCATATGTTCAAATGAAAAATTTTGGTCATAAGACCTATAAGAATACTAGTTTTCATGGAACCTTGGAATGGAAATTCTGTCCTTTAACTTTCCATGGTGATTCTATGTGCACGGCCCTTGCTGTACCAGTTTTTGTCATTGAAGAGTAAAAATTAGGAAAATATTTTCTACTAATTAATTAATTAATTAATTTAGAGAAAGAAAGAGAGAGAGAGAACGTATGTGAGCAGGGGAGGGACAGAGAGAGAAAGAATCCCAAGCAGGCTCTGTGCTGTCAGCATAGGGCTGGACATAGGGCTGGAACTCACCAACCGTGAGATCATAACCTGAGCCGAAATCAAGAATTGGATGCTTAAGTGAGTGAGCTACCAAGGAGCCCCAGGAAATATTTTCTTTTGTTTTAGGTCTGCTACTTTTTTTCTGAGGATTTAAGTGTAAATAGTGAAAGTGTTTATAGTGAAAGCCAAATGAGATTGCATCCTCCAATTCTTTCCCCCTTTGTCCTTCTAATGTTTATTTTATTTTTGAGAGAGAGAGAGAGAGAGAGGCAGAATCCAAAGCAGGCTCCAGGCTCTGAGTAGTCAGCACAGAGCCCAACGTGGGGCTCGAATTCAGAAACTGCGAGATCATGACCTGAGCTGAAGTCGGACGCTTAATCAACTGAGCTATCCAGGCATCCCCCCCCACCCCTGGCCTTTGTCCTTCTATAAAGCAAAACATTTCACCAAACAAGTTGTTTTAACTTCTACCTAGGTAGCCTAACATCAGCATTTATGGAAACGTGGAGGGAGATGATAAACCAAGAAAAGTAGTCTGGGTTACCTGACGTTAGATGCAGCAAGCAGTGACTGGAGAAAGTTTGCTTCATGTGACTAAGTTTAGCCTCTGGGGAATGTCTCATGGTGGTCGGGGTCTAGGGAAGAATGGTTTTGAAAGTATTCATCAGCACTGGTGACGAAATTTCACTGCAGTTTTGGTTACTTTCAATAAACCACACAGACCCACTGTGGATTAGACTGGGGGCAGCACGCATGCGAGTGTTCATGGGGGAGGAGTGAGGCGGAGGAAACTGATAATAGCTGTGGTGTGGTTTGTCTCCTTGCTGCTGCTCTCTTAGGTCAGGAAGCAGGCTTCAGCGGTGGTCCTCTTGCTGTCAGTAGAACCAGTCCTTCTGTGGTTTTGTGCTACTTTATAAAAAACAGTCCCAGATTTTGTTTTACTCCTTTTCATTGAGGTGGATTCTGGGAGTAGAAAGATTCTCCTCCACAGATGTGGGTGATAACAAGAAACAAATGGATATCACTGATTTAACCCAGTAGCTGCACTTCTTGGAATTTGTCTAAAGAAATGATTGGACAAATGCACAGGGATATATGGGAAAAGATGTTACCTGCAGTCTTGGTAATAATCCCCCCTCTCCCATTAAAATGTTCTAAATGTCCATCACTATGAGATTAGTTTAAAAAGTTTTGTTACATGCATTTAAGAGATCCTCCATGGCAATTAAAACTGAAAAGAGTTCTATATTTGTGGACTTGAAACATGTCATGAATATTTTAGGTGAAAAGAAAAGAGGCTAAAGGCCAGTACATAGAGTATATTTTCATTTTTGTCATCTATGTATCTGTACCTATGTGCCTAGCAAATATTCTGGAAAGACTAGCATGGAAGTACTGGGAATGGTTATCTCTGGATAGTAGACTTTTAGATGATTTTAACTTCTCTTTTCTGTTTTCCAAACAGTTTTCTAGAATTAATATTCATCAAACTGTTCATATAATAAACAGAAATAAATAGTCCATATAACTTTATCTTTGTTTCTATAAATACCATTTCTGCAGCGCAGCCATCCTTAACTACTAGAATAGATATAGAATTTTATCCCAACAATATCTAGTCTTATGTAACTTCAATAAATCCATTTTAATGGGAAAGGTTATACTGCTCTGATGAATTTTATGTTCCTTTGTCAAGATCAGTTGACTATATTTGGGTGGATCTATTTCTGGGCACTCTACTTTGTTCCACTGATATGATTATCTATTCTTTTGCTAATCTTGATTAGTGTAGTCATTGAATTTTCAGAAGTTGCTATGACAGGTGTCCTAGAGAGTGTGACCCATGCATTATCCAAGATTCAAATTTGTGCCTCTGACAAGCGCCGTGAGGACCCACCTGTAGGCGCTCCCACAGTGTAATTTGGGAATTACTCTGGACTAAAACATGTTCTGTTGTTTGCAACTAAGAATTCACATTGAAAGAATGATCTCTGTAGACAGCCAGTGCATGCTTTTGATGGGAAGCTGTCAAATGTAGTTAGTTCTTTGTTAGTCTTCTTGTAAGCTACTATGTAATGGAAGAAAGAAATGAACAGACCTGTCTGTATCTAAGTCTAGGCTAACTCTGTGGTGCTAGGAATCACCGAACTTTGCTGAATCTCTGTTTATTCTTTTGAAAATGGGGATAATTTCTGTCTCATAAGGGTATTTTGGAGAAGTGTTAGTAACCAAAAGCATTTAGCAGATAATAGCAAGCCTTTAATGAATGCTCTTTATATATGCTGTCAAACATGGGATGATCTTCTTACTCCTAAGTGCTTAAAAGATAAGCTAAGGCTCATTATTTGTTGGATGTACCAGCTTAGAAAGAATGATAAAAACAGAGACAATAATTAAAATTTTCAAGGTAATTTAAGGACTTTCAGTATGAGAAAGCCAAATTTTTTTTTTAGTAGTAGAAGCTGTATGATTTAAAAATAATAATTAAATATTAGGACAACATCCAAACAAAAGAAAGAATCAGTATATCTTAGAACCAAGGTGGACCCATATAAGTTACATGCTTACACTAAAATATCATTAGAAATCTTTATACATGTTCTAGTTGGTTAGGCATGGATTCACTGTAGAAGTGGAATTTCTAGAAACATTTCCTCCATATAAAGTAGCACCTCCACCCTATTCCCAAAATCTCTTGTCACCTGCTTTATTTTAACTCATGGCTCTTAACATCACACGAGTCATTTTTCTATATCCTGTGTGTTGTTATTTTATTTCTACTAGAATATAATGCTCATAAGAGCTGAGACTCTGTTTCACTATTGAATCCTTAGCACCTCACTAAATATTTATTAACTGAATAAATAAATAGAAACTAACTTTTTTGTCATTTGATTCTTTCTTCTAAGAACTAAAAACAGAAGCCCCATTCCATTTAACTCTTATCTAGCTACTTGACACTGGTATTGTCCTAGTATGAACAAGAATATATGGGGGAAAAGGCCAATGGATATGGAGACTAGAATAGGCCTTGAAAATATAATCTAGCCAATCCACCATCTTTTCACAAATGGGGAAGAAAATTTACAGTGAGGGGTCTTCTCCCTCCCTACTGATCTCTTCCAAACCTGAACTTGTAGACATAGTTTGATTGGCTCACTTTATGCCAATGATGGGTTGGAAATGGAAATCTGGATTCTCCCTTGAGGAAAAAGGACTGTGATATGAGAAAATCCATAGACACAGGAGGCCATAGTGCCACTATTGTGACAAATGTCCATGACAGACACCATGTGTAAAGGGAAAAAATATCCATCTTAATATTTTTTGAAAAATTTTTACTTTTATTTATTTTTGAGAGACAGAGAGAGATTACAAGTGGAAGAGGGTCAGAGAGAGAGGGAGACACAGAATCCAAAACAGGCTCCAGGCTCCAAGTGGTCAGCACAGAGCCCGACGCGGGGCTCAAACTCACAAACTGTGAGATCATGACCTGAGCCAAAGTCGGACGCCCAACCGACCGAGCCATGCAGGCGCCCCATCCACCTTAATATTTTTAACAACTAACTCCATTATTATAGGCATAATACCTGAATAACTAATTCTCTCTCTTCTCTCTACTGAAAGGGAAAAAATATTTTCTCCGTTTTGACATTTGCTTCCTTGAATTTCTGTATGTGCACTTTTTGGGATGGGGAGGCTCCTGCCAGAAATACCTAAAGTACACCTGTAACTTTTAAACTGCTCTCAATACATTCATTTCTAGGAACTGTTTATTAATGGGATTAACATTTCCTCATGCTGACATTTTAAGCACAAAATAAGCAACATTTACATATTTATGCAATTCCTTCCATGCCAGTTATGCAAATGTAATTACCACTAGCAAATTTGTTTTGGCTGAGAAAACTCCAGATGCTGGAAAAATATCTAAAGGTATTTGTTTATTTTTTTAATGTTAGTATTATCAACTGACACTATCAGTGGGATAATGATTCCATCTTTATTTTGGTTGCGACCCAAAGGGTCATAGAAAGAAGGGAAATGTAAGTTGCAAACTCAACCTAAGCAGCAAAGGACAATATAAAGCTTTTACAAGTATTATAGGGAAGTTTGCATTAATGCAGTTTTACATTTATGGTTCATAATCAAAGGTATTAAAATACCATAATAAGGAAATGTGCAATGAAAATGAAGATTCCTCTTAAAAGGAAGATGCTGACCAACACTTTGAATTTGTTAAAAGCCACTCAAGTCATGTCACTTACAGAGTGTCAGGGGGTAGATATGCTCTAATCGTGTGGATTTCCCATGTTGTATTGTGGTTTTCGATCTTTGCTCTGACTTCCACTAAGCCCTGTTAAGTATGTGACAGAGTAGGTCTTGGTTTTATCACTGTAATTTGTTTTCACATTTGTAAAATGATGGTGGATCATCAAGATTATTATTATTATTATTTTTAAAGTAGGCTTCACACCCAATGTGGAGCCCAATGCAGGGCTTGAACTCACAAACCTGAGGTCAAAACTTGAGCTGAGATGAAGAGTCAGATGCTTAACTGACTGAGACACCCAGGTGGCCTTGTCTAGATTATTTTTAAAGTCTGTTCTAGTCTCCATATATGTTGGCCTTTCCCCCCTTATTCTTTGTCATACTAGGGCAATATCAGTGTTAAGCAGCTAGATATGAGTTAAATGGAACAGGGCTTCTGTTTTCAGTTCTTAGAAGAAAGAATCAAATGGCAAGAAAGTTAGTTTGTATTTATATATTCAATTAATAAATATGTATTGAATTCCTACATTATAGGTGCTGAGACTTCAATAGCGAAACAGAGTCTCAGCTCTTATGGGTATTATATTCTAGTAGAGAGAGAAGAGCAATGCATAGAATATATGAAAATGTGTCAAGTGGTGATGATTAAAGCCATGAATTAAAATAAAGCAGGTGACAAGAGATTCTGGGAATGGTGTAGGGGTGCCACTTTATGTGGAGAGATCAGGGTAGGCCTCTGATGAGACAGCATTTGATCAATTTAATTCTCCAGTAAACTCTGGGGACCCATTTAGATTCACTCCAGTACTGTATCTCCCAAGGTAATGGAAACAAATCTCAGAATCCATCTAGGTTCTGCAAGACAGGTGTTTATTGGTCATGGCACTAATACTATATAAAGTGATTAAGCCTCTGTCATCAAGGAGTCAAATTTTTTTCACTTTCTTATATCAAAAACAAAATTGAAAAAATTTCAATAAAGATTGCAATAAAAGATCATTTTTATTACCTAAGACAATTAGGTAATCCATAACACTCATTATTCCACCATTAAGAGGTCTTATATTTGTGACTGATCCTTTGGGATCAGAAGAAAATTGTTTTCCAGCTTGAGGTTTAAGGTGTCTAGTGACATGCACACATCTTCCTTTTGATATTTCAGATATGGGGAGGAGACCAGGTATGGGGAAGCAGAGAATCATAGGTTTGGCGGACTTCAAAAGATCAGTCATTATTATTCATAAAAATAAAGTCATAACTTCTGATGAAAACCACATATTTCTTCTTTGTCACCAGCTTCTCTGGAAGACGTGGCTCCAGTTTCAGAGTCTTTGTGATGATTTTAGTGTCTGCCTCTTGATTATAATTGCTGCCATTTATGGAGTCCCTTTTATGATCCAGACATGTTGCATGTTCTGTTTCTAATTCTGATGTCTGTGAAGCAGGGAGGGTGTTGATTCTCCTTTGTGAAAAACATCTTGTAGTGGCTGAGCTGGGATAAGGATAAGATCCACTGACCTGGTTTTAGAGCTCATGGCTCCCTGTACACTGGCTTATCAAGGAGAGGCTCCTTCAGATGACTGTTGGCCACTGAGGTTGGGCCTCAGGTCCTGGCTGGTGTGTGTTTCTTTCCAGGCCAACTGAGTCTGATTAACATCCAGTTTAGGAAATCCATAAATTCTTTCAATTCTGCACCACAGAGGATTTTATGTTTATGGCAGATTTTGTGACCAAAATGACAGCTTTCTGAAAAACAAAAACAAAAATAAAAAAAACCTACTCCTTTGCTTATTGATTTTAATTTCCTGGTAAAGTGATTAACTTGACATCATAGAGACTAGGCACTTTTCTTCTTCCCATCCTTGGTTACTTTGACTCTATGGCTTGTTCTGGTGAGATTTCCCACTGACCTGTGAACAGTGAACAATGTAATGGAGACTATTTTTAAGCGACTTCTGTGTGGTGGTCATGTGCAACATTTCCTATGTCACCTTGAGCCTGTGGATTCCTGGCTTTAAGTAATATATGCCTATGCAGTGCAGAACAGTGTTTTTTAACCTGTTGATTACTACAACCCGTTTGGAAATTTCTTTGATATTTTTGGTGTGCCTTTTATCAAGAAACAAGGGTGAATATGAACTCATTGAATGAGAATATGCCTGCCTGTTAATTGCACATACTTTCACTAACAAAGAATAAATAAAATACCTATAAATGATACAGGAGCTTGAAATGTCAGAAGCTAGGCCTTACTAGATTTCCTCCTCACCCTGTCAGTCTGACCATGAGCTCGATAACTTCCTGAGGGAATTCTCATAAATGTTTGGTGTACTTCTTTAGACTCTACCCCAGTCCCCCACATGTTTTATATAGTTGAATTCTATTGAGCATAACTGGTTTTAATAATGCATACAAGTCAGGGATGCAAACTTTTTCTATAAAGAGTCAGGCAACAAATATCTTAAGCTTTGAAGACCATGCAACTCAGCGACTCTGCTGTTGTAGTGTGCAAACAGCCATCAATGATACACAAGCAAATGGGCATTGATGTGTTCCAATAAAACTTTATATATGAAACATGAGCCAAGTATGTTGTGCTGACCCCGACCTATGCTATTGAAACAAACTTACTATTAATAATACCTATCAGTTATAGATAATATCTGTCTAGAAGAGTTCATTAGAATTCACTAATTTAAAAAAAATCCAGTATGAGGGTTTGATCATTCCCCATAATTTTATGGGTTTGACTATCATTACTCAAAGTCTATGGCAAGAAATAGCTATTTTTTCTATGTAATTCTTGTGTTTTTGAGGGGAAGAATTATCCTTGCACGATAGCTCATGTAAAAATAAAAAAATAACCAATCAAGTAAAAGTTAAGCCACTCCTTATTAGTGATTTCTGGAACTAAGTGGCATCAGTTATTGTATGAAGTGGTTACTGAGTAAGACATTTTTTCTAAACTGTGAAAAAAGAAGATGTACAATTTTATTGGGAAATAAGCAGAAGCAGAGTAGTAATCAGGGAGTAAATTACCACAGACACAAGATTTGCCCACAGGCTGGAGAATTCAACTAAAAAATGTATAATCCAATTGGATTTCCTCCCAGCACCAAGTTCTCTGTCTCCACCTGTGTTGAAACTATCTCCAACCCCTCTTGCTCCAGGACAGGCTCTAGCTTGGATACTGCTATGTTTAACACCTACCCCTATCATATGTACACTATTAGTACCACCCTCCCTAGACAGAATCCATGCTCTATATTGGTTTCTTTTTTTTTTTAAGATTTTATTTTTCAAGCAATCTCTACACCCAACGTGGGGCTCAAATTCATGACCCTGAGATTAAGAGTCATACGCTTCACTGATTGAGCCAGCCAGGCACCTCTAGATTGATGCTCCTGAAATGAAACTGCAGTAGGTTTAAGTCTTCCATGAAAAAACGTTCTGTAACTTAAAAGTGTTTCAGAAATGCTGGGATAGCCAAATTTTTACCATAGGACTTCTCAGAGTTTTTAATATGGTGATATGCACTGTGATTTCATAATGCACAAAATTTCCCAAGCTTACTAGAAATGGACTCCTCTCTTCTTTTTTCACAGAATAATGTACAGAACATGTTTGGTCTGAATTATTTTGAGAAGTCCTTATGAATCTACCTGTCTTGTTGTTCTTCAGAACTTAGCTTCTTTGTGTACTCCCTTAGGGACCTCCTCTGCTTCACAGGGTAACAGCCTATCATGTAATGTATTAACCATAGTCCAAAGATAATACCTGAAAGTGGGGCTATATGACTTATTCATCTCAGGATTATTTGTGTAAACATAGGAACACTGAGCCACTGAAAGGTCTAAATGATTGGCTGATAAGTCAAAGCTAGTATATGGTAGAACCTTTCCTGATAGTCATGTCATTGAGTTCCTTTACTCCCTCTTCAGTGGTGTTTCTTTGTAATACGTCACTTATTTAATAAGGAACATGTAGTAGAAGTGATAAGTAGTGTTGTCTTCATTATTGATTTGATGAGAGTCCGCCTCCCCAAAATATCAGAACTACAAGATACTTTCCCATCATAGAAACTCCTGGTCTAGATCTTAGACAAGATAACTAAAATGTTTTATCCCTATTTTTAAGCTGAGGTTTTCTGTTATAAAACATATTCTTGAGATTTGCAGGAAGTATTTGTAGTTCCTGTTGGAAATTAGAATTGCATAAGTATGTATATAGCTAGGATTCTTACTTTTTATCCATTGTTAGCATTGCAATAGTCAGGAAATTTAGCAGAAAAATAGTTGTAATAAACATGACAAAGCACTCTCACAAATAAAAAAGAGTGATACAAACATTCCAGTGGAAATGGACAAAAATTTGAAAAGACAATTCATAAAAGATTATCAACCTCACTTGTAGTCAAAGCAATTAAAACTGAACCACAGTAAGATATAATTGTTATCCTTTCACCTGTGAGTTTGCAATGGCTAAAGTGATTCATAAATCCCAGTGTTGGTAGACCTGGGACGACAGGTACTTTCATGCCTTATTGATGGGCGTGGAAGTCAGCTCCTATTTTTGACTTTAAGCTGCAGTCTCATACATTATACATAAATACCCATGAATTAGCTTTTCAAGAAATAAATTTGGCTTTGTAGACCAGTGGAGAAGCAATGACCATTGAGAGTTATCTTATGTGGCACTAATTTGCCTGCCAACTTCATTTTTACATATTCAACTTTTGCACATCTTCTTAAGAAAAGAGTATTTATGAAAGTAAGACACCATCTTGTGTAAATTTCCTGGAGGTAACTTATGACAAAGAGATACACAGAAAAGTATAAAAATTTCAAGGACAGGCATATTCTCCTTGCTGTGTGCTCTAGGGTTAAAAAAAAAAAAAAAGAAAGAAAGAAGCCAGGGACTAGCAGTATGGGCGTAGTAGTGCATCAGAAGATACTTGTCAGGGCACTGGTTTTGTGGGTTCGAGCCCCGCATCAGGCTCTGTGCTGACAGCTCAGAGCCTGGACCCTGCTTTGGAATCTGTGTCTCCCTCTCTCTCTGCCCTTCCCATGCTTGCACTCTCTCTCTTTCTCAAAAATAAACATTAAAAAATATTAAAAAAAAAAAGAGTAGGCTTTGGAATCTGGAAGACCTGAGTTCGAATCTTCACTTTATTATCATTCAGCTTTGTAATTGTGAGTGAATTCCTAGCCTCAATTTTCTCATCTATAATATGTAAACAGTAACTCTACTCAATGTATTATATTGCTATAGAGAGTAAATGGGCTAATGCCCTTAAGATCTTAGCACAGAGCCTCACGCATTCCAAGTGTACAATGAATTTTCAGCCATCGAATGCTGTAGAAAGGTAGTGAAAGGATATAATATACACAGGTATATTTACCTAGACAGATGTCTGGGGGAAGGTCCATCAACAGTGACTAAATTGCTATCTCTGGGCAGTGGGATTTGGGTAAATTTTTCTTTCTTTCTTTCTTTCTTTTTTTTTACTTTTATGTATGACCCTCTTTTATTCAATTAATTAAATTGTATAATGTGCCACCACAAGCCCACCCCCAATGAAAAGACTTGAACATTCCAAATAATTTACATCTATGTGCTCCTTCCTTTTGATCTATATCTATATCTATATCTTTATCTTATATCTAGGAGCAGAGTTTCTGGAGCTGCAGAGTATTTAAATGTTCAGATTTAAATGATAATGGCAAACTGCTTTTCTAAGTGTTCTGCCAGTTTCTAATGCCATAAGTAATAGATGTTGCTCCATATCTTTGCCATCACAGAAGTATTATTAAACTTCTTAATTCTGGCCATTTGAATAGGAATAAAATGGGGTCATGCTGTGGTGTTGATTTACATTTTCATGATTACTAGTGAGCATAAGCCAAGATCCTTCTGAAGAAAAAGATAAAAAAAGAGGGCTTGCTTTACTGGAAGTTAAGGTTAAATTTTAAGGCTACAGTAAATAATATAGAGTGTGAGTCAAGCATGGACAAATTATCAATGAAACAGATGAGAGAATTCATAACAGATGCACATATATGTGGACCTTTGATATATGACAGTAGTATGGGGAAAGGAGGAACTATTCCATAACCAGAGTTAGAAAACTCAGTTATCCAAACAGAAAAAAAAAATGCATTTGGATGTCTATCTCACATCACATGCAGAAATAACCACCAGAAACGTTAAGTGTCACCATTTAAGTGTCAAGTGCAAAACTTTAAACTTTTAGTAGGGGTCAGTCTTTCTGACTTTGGGGAAGGGAAAAATTTTATTAGGGCACAAAAAACAATAACCATAGAATAAACCATTGAGAAATTTGATTACATTCAAATTAGTGGGTTTTTTTTTGTTTATTAAAGACATGATAAAGAAAGTGAAAAGACAAGCTACAAACTGAGACAAAATATTTGCAACAGCTGTAGCAAAGAATTACATATGGCTAATAAAATAACAGATTATACAATAGGAAAATGGGATATTACACAAACACGCATTCTACAGAAGAAGATATTTTTATGTGGATCATCTATTATGTATGAGGAAATACAAGTTAATTTTTTTCAGATTAATAAAAATATTCAGATCAAAAAGTAAAAAGAAAAGAGAAGATATATTGTGTTTCCTTACTTATATCCTTCATAATTTGTATCTTTTCCCCTCAAAAGTGAATGATTTCCTTCAAAAATGGATTCTACCATTCCATTGTGTGGTCACACACATATATATGGCATTGATGTTTCAGAGTATAAATGTTTATGTCTGTGTTTATACATATTCACGCACTCATAGGCTTATGTACTCTTAAACATTTACATTTATTCCAAATATATAATCCAGCACATTTTCTGTGTCAAGCATTGTCCTAGATTCTGAGGAATGAAAAAGACAAACAATTTCTGGAAAGAGATGGAAAAATTTTAAAGTCAGCCAGTAAATTATTGTTATATTACATGGTGCTAAGTACTATGACTGGAAGTAGAGAAGCAAGGAGAGATCAAATGCTATCAGAATTGGTGTGTGGGTACAGTTTTCACTTGGGTGTTCAGGAAAAGCCACAGTGAGAAAGCAATGGGAATTAGACATGCTTGTGTCTGTGGGAAGAGAATATCAGGCAGAGTAAACAGCAAGTGAAAAGGCTCAAGGGCAGAAGCATGTCTGGCATGGCTTAGAAACAGCAAAGAGGTCATAGTGACTGCAGAGGGGGGATAAGGGAGAAAGAGTAGCAGGATATGATGTTAGAGAGTGAGAAAGGAAGGCACAGGTCATGGAAGCATTTGTAAATTCTAATAAAGATTTTGGGTGCATATAATTTTATATATGATAATTTTATAATTTTTATATCCTCTTGATGAATTGACCCATTTGTCATAATACAATGTCTTTTGCCTCTTGTTATATTTTTGATATAAGGTCTATTTTGTCTTAATATAGTTACCTCTACCCTCTTTTGGTTTCCAGTTGCATGGAATTATTTTCTTTCATCCCCTTATGTGAACTGATATGTGTCCTTAAAGCTGAAGTGAGGCAACACATAGTTGGGTAATGTTTTTTATCCAGACATTCAATGCCTTTTGATTGGAGAATTTAGTCCATTTATATTTAAGAAATTATTGACAGGTAGGACTTACTAATGCCATCTTTTTTTTCTGGTTGTTTTGTAGTTCTCTTGTTTCTTTCTTCCTCTCAGTATTTATTTGTGAGTTAGGCTTTTGGTAGTGGTATTCTTTGATTCCTATCTCTTTATCTTTTTTTTTTGTCTACTATAGGTTTCTGTTTTGTGGTTACCATGTGGCTTGCATAAAACATCTTACAGATATAACAGTCTATTGTAGGCTGATAACAACTTAGCTTCAATTGCATATTAGAACTCTATCTTTTATTACCCAACCTCCACATTTTATATGTTTACGTTACAGTTTGCCTCTTTTTTATATTGTGTATCTATTAACAAATTATAGTAGCAATATTTATTGTTAATACTTTTGCCCTTTAACATTTACACTAGAGTTAAGTGATTAACACATATTGGAGCACCTATGTATATAAAATATATTTATATTAAATAATGGTAAGAGATCTGCAGGGAGAAAGTACAATAACAGCAGGGGATTTTAATACTCCACTTTCAACAATGGATAGATTATTGAGACAGAAAATCAATAAGGAAACATTAGACTTGAACTACTATTTAGACCAAATGGACCTAAGAGACATATACAGATCATTCCATCCAATAGCAGCAGAATACACATTCTTCTCAAGCACACACAGACCATTCCTTAGGATAGGTCATGTAATAGGTCACAGCACAAGTTTTGGCACATTTAGAAAGACTGAAACCATACCAAGTATCTCTTCTGATCAGAGTAGTATGAAATTAGAAATTAGTAACAGGAAGAAAACTGGAAAAATTTAAATATGTGGAAATTAAACAATAAACTTATGAACAAACAATGGGTCAAAGAAGAAATCAAAGGCAAACCAAAAAAATCTTGAAACAACTGAAAATGGAATCATAAAACTTAAGAGATTCAGGAAAGGTGGTTCTAAAAGGGAAGTTTATAGTGATAAACCCTTACTTAGAAAAAAAAATCTCAAACAAGCTAACTTTACACTCTTCAGGAAACTAGAAAAAGAAGAGCAAACTAAGCTTAAATGTAGCAGAATGAAGAAAATAAAGATCAGTGTTATAAGAGCAAATTCTTTTTTCTTTTAATATTATATTTCATTTCCTTTCTTTTATTTTATTCTATTTTATTATTTAAAATTTTTTATTTTTAAATTTTTTAAAACTTTTTTTTCCTTTCTCTTTTTTCTCTATTCTATCAAACTGCTCCCACCGTGAAGACTGAAACACATCTAGGTTCCTTTATTTGATTTTTTGTTTTGTTTTTAACTTTAATTTTTTATTTTATTAAGTTCTTCTTCCTCCAAAATGACAAGACAGAGGAATTCATTCCTAAAGAAGGAACAGAAAGAAATGATGGCCAGGGATTTAATGAACACAAATATTAGTAAGATGTCTGAACTAAAATTTCAACCACGATTATAAGAATACTAGCTGGGGTTGAAAAAAGCATAGAAGACACCAGAGAATCTCTTTCTGCATTTAAAAGAACTAAAATCTAGTCAGGCTGAAATTAAAAATGTTGTAACTGAGATGCATTCTTTAATGGATATGGTGATGGTGCTTTGAAGCAGAGCAGCAAATTGGTGAGATAGAAGACAAAATTATGGAAAATAATGAAGCGAAAAAAAAAGATGGAAACAAAGGCAAAAGATCATGATACAAGACTTAAAGAAATCAGTGACTTATTGAAAAGGAATCCCATTTGAATCATAGGAGTCCCAGAAGATGAAGAGAGAGAAAAAGGGGGAGAAGGTGCATGTGAGCAAATTATAGCTGAGAACATTCTTAATCTGGGGAAGGACATAGACATCAAAATCCAAGAAAAGCACAAAGAATTCCCATTAGATTCGACAAAACTGACCATCACCAAAGCATATCATAGTCAAATTCATAAAATACACAGGCAAGGAAAGAATTGTGAAAGCAGCAAGGAAAAAAAAGTTCTTAACCTACCAGGGAAGAGAGATAAGGTTCAGAGATCTGTCCACAGAAACTTGACAGGCCAGAAAGGAGTGGCAGCATATATTCAACGTGTTGAATCAGGAAAATATGCAGCCAAGAATTCTTTATCCACCAAGGCTGTCATTCAAAATAGAAGGAGAGATAGCATTTCCCAGACAAACAAAAACTAAAGGATTTTGTTACCACTAAACCAGCCCTGCAAGACATTTTAAGGAGGACTCTTTGAATGGAGAAAAAACAAAACAAAACAAAAAAGACGAAAAGCAACAAAGACTAGAAAGGACCAGGGAACATCACCAGAAACACCAACTCTACAGGCAACACAATGGCACTAAATTCATATCGTTCAATAATTGCTTTAAATGTAAATGGACTAAATGCTCCAATCAAAAGACATAAGATGTAAAAATGGATGAAAAAAAACAAGACCCATCTATATTCTGCCCACAGAGACTCATTTTAGACATAAAGACACATGCAGATTGAAAATAAGGGGATGGTGAACCATCTACATGCTAATGGACATGAAAAGAAAGCCGGAGTAGCAATACTTATATTAGACAAACTAGATTTTTAAACAAAGACTGTAACAAGAGGGCATTATATCATGATATAATAATGAAGAAGGGCATTATATCATAATTAAGGTGTCTATCCACCAAGAAGGTCTAACAATTGTAAATACTTAGGCCCCCAACTTGAAAGAATGCAGATATATAAATCACTTAATCACAAACATAAAGAAACTCATTGAGAATAATACCATAAAGTAGAGGACTTTAATACCCCACTTACAGCAATGGATAGGTTATCCAAGCAGAAAATCAACAAGGAAACAATGTTGTGAATGACATACTGGACTGGATGCACTTAATAGATATATTCAGAACATTTCATCCTCAAGCAGCAGAATACACATTCTTCTCCAGTGCACATGGAACATTCTCTAGAAAAGATCACATACTGGGTCACAAATCAGCCCTCAACAAATACAAAAAGATCAATATCATACCATGCATATTTCCAGGTCACAAAGTTATGAAACTTGAAATCAACCACAAGAAGAAATTTGGAAAGACTATGAATACTTGTAGATTAAAGAACATCCTACTAAAGAATGGATGGCCTGACCAAGAAATTAAAAAGTACATGCAGTCAATGAAAAAGAAAAAATGACAGTCCAAAATCCCTTGGATGCAGTAAAGGGGGTCATAAGAGGGAAGTATACAGCAATCCAGGCCTTTCTAAAGAAGGAAGAAACATCTCAAATACACAACCTAACCTTGTTTGGAATAAGAATGGCAAATAAAGCCCAAAACCAGCAGAAGGAGGCAAATAATAAGATTAGAGCATAAGTCAATGATTTAACACACACACACACACACACACACACACACACACAAAACAGAACAGATCAATGAAACCAGGTCCTGGTCTCTGAAAGAATTAACACAACTGATAAACCCCTACCCAGATTTATCAAAAATAAAAAGGGAAGGACCTAAATGAATAAAATCATGAATGAAATAGGAGAGATAGCAACCAACACTGCAGAAATATAAACAATAAAAGAATATTATGAGCAATTATATGCCAACAAATCGGGCAACATGAAAAAAAATGGACAAATTCCTAGAAACATATAAATACTAAAACTGAAACAGGAAGAAATAGAAAATTTGAACAGACCCATAACCAGTGAAGAAATTGAATCAGTAATCAAAAATCTCCCAACAAACAAGGGCCCAGGACCAGAAAGGTTTCCAGGGAAATTCTACCAAACATTTAAAGAAGAGTAAATTCCTATTCTTTTGAAGCTGTTCCAAAAAATATAATGGAAGGAAAACTTCCAAACTCATTATATGAGGCCAGCATTACCTTGATTCTAAAACCAGACAAAGACCACACTAAAAAGGAGAATTACAGACCAATTTCCCTGAGGAACATGGTTGCAAAAATTCTCAACAAAATACTAGCAAACCAAATCGAACAATACATTAAAAGAATTATTCACTACGATCATGTGGGATTTATTCCGGGGATGCAGGGATGGTTCCATATCCACAAACCAATCAACATGATACATCACATTAATAAAAGAAAGGATAAGAACCACTGATCCTCTCAGTAGGTGCAGAAAAAGCATCTGACAAAATACAGCATCCTTGCTTGATAAAAACCCTAAAGAAAATAGGGATAGAAGGAACATACCTCAAGATCATAAAGGCCATACATGAAAGACCGACAGCTAATATCATCTTCAGTGGGGAAAAAACTGAGAGCTTTCCCCCTAAAGTCACAACAGGGATGTACACTCTCACCGCTGTTGTTCAACATAGTGTAGGAAGTCCTAGCCTCAGCAATTGGAAAACAAAAAGAAATAAAAGGCATCCAAATTGACAAGAAAGTAGTCAAACTTTCACTCTTCACAGACAACATGATACTCTATGTGGAAAACCCAAAAGACTCCATGAAAAAAACGGCTAGAACTGATATGTGAATTCAGCAAAGTCATAGGATATAAAATCAATGTACAGAAATTGGTTGCATTTCTATATACCAATAATGAAGCAGCAGAAAGAGAAATCAAGGAATTGATCCCATTAACAATTACACCGAAAACCATAAAATACCTAGGGATAAACCTAACCAAAGAGGTAAAAATTTGTATGCTGAAAACTATAGAAAGTTTATGAAATAATTTGAAGAAGACACAAAGAAATGGAGAAACATTTCATGCTCATGGATCAGAAGAACAAATATTGCTAAAATGTTGATACTACCCAAAACAGTCTACACATTCAATGCAATCCCTATCAAAATAACACCAGCATTCTTCACATAGCTAGAACAAACAATTCTAAAATCTGTATGAAACCATAAAAGACCCAACAGTAATGTTGAAAAGAAAACCAAAACTGGAGGCGTCACAATTCTGGACTCTAAGCTGAATAACAAAGCTGTAATCATCAAGACAGTATGGTACTGGCACAAAAACAGACACATAGATAGATGAAACAGAATAGAGAACCCAGAAATGAACACACAAATGTACGGCCAACTAATCTTTGACAAAGCGGGAATGAATGTCCAATGGAAAAAAGTCTCTTCAGCAAATGGTGTTGGGAATACTGGACAGTGTGACATGCAGAAGAATGAACCTGGACCGTTTTCTCATACCATACACAAAAATAAACTCAAAATGGATGAAAGACCTAAATGTAAGACAGGAAACCATCAAAATCCTAGAGGATAAGACAGGTAACCATCTTTTTGACCCTTGGCCACAGCAACTTCTTATAGACATATCACTGGAGGCAAGGGAAACAAAAGCAAAAATGAACTATTGGGACCTCATCAAGATAAAAAACTTCTGCACAGCAAAGGAAACAATCAATAAAACTAAAAGGCAACAGATGGAATGGGAGAAGATTTTTTTGCAAATGACATATCAGATTAGTATTCAAAATATGTAAAGAACTTATCAAACTCAACATCCAAAAGACAAATAATCCAGTGAAGAAATGGGCAAAAGACATGAACAGACACTTTTCCAAAGAAGACATCTAGATGGCTAACATACACATGAAAAGATGCTCAACATTACTCATCATCAGGGAAATAGAAATGAGATACCACCTCATACCTTTCAGAATGGCTAAAATGAACAACTCAGGAAACAACAGATGTTGGCAAGGATGCAGAGGAAAGGGAACACTTTGCACTGCTGGTGGGAATGCAAACTGGTGCAGCCACTCTGGAAATCAGTATGGAGGTTCCTCAAAAAATTAAAAATAGAACTACCCAATGACCCAGAAATTGCACTACTAGGTATTTTTAAAGTTTTTATTTAAAAAATTTTTTAAATGTGTATTTATTTTTGAGAGAGAGAGAGAGAACACGAGAGCGAGCAGGGAAAGGGCAGAGAGAGAGAGGGAGACACAATATACAATAGGCATCAGGTTCTGAGCTCTTAGGACAGAGCCCGACACACGGCTCAAACTCATGAACCAGGAGAACATGACCTGAGCCAAAGTTGGACACTTAAGTGACTGAGTCGCCCAGATGACCCATGCACTACTAGGTATTTATCCAAAGGATCCAAAAATGTTGACTCGAAGGGCAAATGCACCCCAATGTTTATAGCAGCAGTATCAATAAGAGCCAAATTATGTCAATAGTCCAAATGTCCATCCACTGATGAATGGATAAAGAAGATGTAGTATAAATACACAGTGGAATATTACTTGGCAATCAAAAAGAATGAAATCTTGCCATTTACAACAACGTGGATGGAACCAGAATGCATTATGCTCATATATTATGATTTCACTCATATGTGGAATTTAAGAAACACACAGATGAATATAGGGGAAGGTAAGGAAAATAAGATAAAAACAGAGAGGGAGGCAAACCATAAGAGACTCTTAAATACAGAGAACAAACTGAGGGTTGTTGGAGGGGGTTGGGTGGGGGGATGGGCTAAATGGGCGATGGGCATTAAGGAGGGCTCTTGTTTGGATGAGGGTGTTATTTGTAAGTGATGAATCATTAAGTTCTACTCCTGAAACCATTATTACACTATATTTAATTAACATGGATTTAAATTAAGAAAAAATAAAGAGAGGTGCCTGGGTGGCTCAGATGGTTAAACGTCTGACTTCAACTCAGGTCATGATCTCACAGTTCATGATTTTGAGCCCTGCGTTAGGCTCTGTGCTGACAGCTTAGAGCCTGGAGTCTGATTTGGATTCTGTGTCTCCCTCTCTGCCTGTTCCTCACCTGCTCATGCTCTGTCTCTGTCTCTCAAAAATAAATAAAGATTAAAAAAATTAAAAAATAAAGATATCCCGTGCTCATGGATTGGAAGAATTATTATTGTTAAAATGTCCATACAATCCAAAGCCTTTAGTAGCTTATATAATCCCTATTAAAATTCCAATGGCTTTCTTCACAGAAATAGAAAAAAAAAATCCTAAAATTCATATGGGATCGGTAAAGATCCTTAGTAGCCAGAGCAATCCTGAGAAAGAGGAACAAAATTGGAGGCATCACACTTCTTGATTTCAAACTATATTCCAATTCTATAGTAATCAAAACAGTATGATACTGGCAAAAAAAGCAGACATATAGTCCAATGGAACAAGGTCAAGAGCCCAGAAGCAAACCCATACTTATATAATCAATTAGTATTTGACAAGCAAGCCGAGACTGCTCAGTGGGGAAAGGACAGTCTCTTCAATAAATGGTGCTGAGAAAACTGGATATTCACATGTAAAATAGTAGAATTGGACCTCTATCCCAAACCACTCACAAAATTTCACTCCAAATGGATTAAAGATCTAAATGTTGTACCTAGAACTATAAAACTCCTAGAACAAAACACAGGAGAAAAGTTTTTTGACATTGGTCTTGGCAGTGATTTTTCAGATATGACACCAACAGCACAAGCAACAAAATAAAAAATAAGTGGGACTCTGTCAAACTCAAAAGCTTCTGATGATAAAAAAAAAAAAAAAACACCCAGTCAACAATAGATTACAAGCCATCCATCCGATAAGGGGTTACTATCAAAAATATATAAGGAACTCATATGACACACTCATTAGCAAAAAATGAAATAATCCAATTAAAAATAAACTGAACAGACACTTTTCCAAAGACATACAGATGGCCAACAGTAATGTAAAGATTGTTGGCAATTCGTGTCTGTGCATTCGCCTACTAGCAGATCAGACCTGTTTTGCCATAGGTTTCTATTTTCTTGTCACCTAATTCTTCCCAACCAGTGACTGTAGTCATGCTTTGAAAAACTGGAAGTGAATGATTCATTCTGAGAGTTTAAGAAATTACATTTCAGTATGCTAAATAAAAATTCAGCCATTGGTCAAATTGTCTATTTGATTGAAAACATAAGAGAAAATCACAGGCACAAAATGGTCATCCTTCACTTACTGTACTATCACCCTCCTTTTGGTCTTTTAAAAAGAATTCATTTATTCAAAAACTATTTGGTGAGCCTACGACTATGCAGCAGACATTTTGCTAGTGCTAGGGACCCAGGGAAGACTATATCAAGTTCCCCACTCTCAGGGTGCCTGCCATCTAGTGGGAGATGCAGAAATATAATTGAGTAGAGCAATAAAATAAGAACAGTGGTGGAGACAAAGCTCCAAGGGAGCATGGAGGATGGCACAACTTAATTTTATCTAGAGAATTCAGGAAAACATGTAGAAAGAGGAGTAGTTTACAAGTATGGAGGTGGGATGGGAATTCCGGGTAAAAGAAGTGATATGTGGGGGGTGTAAGAGAGGATGGTATATTTGGTTGAGCACACACACATTTGTTGAGGCCTAGGGGGTTTGGGAACGTGTGTGTGAGGGGTATAAAGTGAATCTCAAAGGAAAAGCTATCTAAATGGAAAGGAAAGTGAATCTAAAAGGAAAAGATCTTGAACAACCTTGTATATGACAAGAAGAGAGCTAAAATAAATTCTGTAGGCAATAGATATTAGCAGAGCTTCTCAGTAGGGAAATGGCATGATTAGGTTAAGATTAGTCTGGCTGTGTTGTGAGAATTGATTGGAAAGGGAGAGACCTGACACTTGGAAACCAGTTGGTCTACTGCAGTGGTCCTAACAAGGGATGATGAGGGCTTGCCTAGAGCTGTGTGGAAAGAGAATCGGGCATATTGAGGAGCTACCTAGAAGATATACTTAGTACAGCTTGGTTGAGGGAGACATATGAGTTGATAGCAACGAGTCGTAGACGCCCCAGGTTCTGTGTTTGGAAATTGGATAGAAAATGGCATCATTTTCCATGTCAGGGAGGAATAGGAGAAAAAGCATTTTGGGTGGAAAGATGTGTTCAGATGTTAAGGGTTGATGGTGTAGCCAGGTAGAGAGAACTAAAAGGCCATTCTGCAGTCCAGAGCAAAGTCTGGCTGGAAAATTAAATGCCATTAATGAAAAATCTCTCAGAAGTGAGCCTGTAATTTTCATGGAAATATAGGAATCTATCTTTGTATCTCTAATAGCAGTATCAAACCCTTTTAGCTACACACGTGTTGAATAAGAATATTACTCTCCTATCCCTAACAGCGGTGGCGAACCTTTTAGCTACACACATACTTAATACACACATTTTATAGACACCTGTGTAAAACAAAACCAGACAAAACAACAACAAATGCAGTGCCAGGAAGGTGCCACAGATATATTTAAACGCTGCTAGAAATTTGGAAGTGGAAATTACATTTAGGGAAGACTATGTGACAACATGTAGGAAGAACTAGAAGAAGATCATATGATTTTGCCAAGTGATCCTATTTCTGCTTATTGAGGGGAACTGATTCTGTATATGTTAATGAAGGCTTACCTTACAGATAGGATCTATATGACAATGTTAGAAGGGAATGGTTTAATGTGTGTGTGTGTGTACATTTACTCAGAGGAGAAACACAAAGACTATGAAGAACCATGGGAGGATATTTACACTGATGCTAAAATAGTATTTTGTCACAAGTATGCAAACATATGTCTACCAATCAATAGAGATTTACTGGAAAAAATGTTAAAGATGAAAACTGTCAGGATGATATGATTATAGATGATTTTCTCTTTCTGTCTTTTTGTCAAAATAAAGTTCACGTCAAGACAGCTACTTATCAAAAGCATTTATTTTATTATTTTTTTAATGTTAATTTATTTTTGAGAGAGAAAGACACAGGGGAGGGGCAGAGAGCGAGGGAGACACAGAATCTGAAGCAGGCTTCAGGCTCTGAGCTGTCTGCACAGAGCCCGAAGCAGGGCTCGAACTCACAAACTGTGAGATCATGACCTGAGCTGAATTTGGACGCTTAAATGACTGAGCCACCCAGGCACCCCCTCAAAAGCATTTTAAAAGGTAGATATTAATTTGTAATAAAACAAACATGTGCATATAGACATGTTCCAAACACTCTTATTAAAGTGGTTCTTGGGTATGGGGTGGGGGGGGGAGTGTAAAGAAACAGGAGTCACTTGAATGAGGCCTGAGGAGAGAAATGAGAAGAAAAAGAGGTTGAGAAGCTCAGAGCACCAGCAGCAGCCCTTTGCCCCCCGAGGCAGTTTCTCTGGATGACATCAGGGATCCATGAGCCATGGGTGGGGGAAGCCTCATGGCAGAGCGGATGTGACATGAGACAGGTGGGGGAGCAGGACCACAGTGACCACCATCCCTCCTTCCCTTACACTGTCCCTGCACTGGGCCACAGTACAATGTGGTCTTGGGGCATGTCTGCAGTGGAAGATTTGAGTTCAGGCTGGTGGCAGGAGATGAGACAGCCAAGTTCCTTTTATGCATACATTTGGTTTCATTGACACGTTAACCACAAGAGCAGGGGCAAAGGCCATAAGGTGTGGGGTTAGTATGAGCAGGGGTAAAGGAACCTTTTCTTCAAAGAGAAAGGCATCTATACTGCAAAGACTTTCCACGATTCCACACCCACCCCAAAAGCCCCTCTTACCACAGGAAGTGCGCTGACCACTGGAGGAATAAAGAGATCTTTAAGAGCAGCCGATCTTCACTCTGCCTGCACAGCTCACCAGGACCTCAGCCATGAGACCTCTCTTCCTGGCCCTGCTTGGGATCTGCGTTCTCACTGAATTCATGGTGGAAGGTAAGCCCAAAGGTTCTGCGTGAGACGGGGAATGGATATGCAGGTGGGCTCATGTCTGGGGTCTGGGTCAGGTTTTGACTCAAGAGAACTGCTGTCCCCAGGGTAAGCCTCAGACTTCCCATGTGCAAAATGGGAATGATAATTTTGATTGCAGGGGACTTGACAGATTCTGAAGACAGACAGAACTTGCTTAGAATCTGGGCTTCAGCTTTTCATAATTGGGTGATTTGGGGTACATTTCCTAAGTTGAATATAATGACAGATACTCTCACCTGGGATTAAAATGTAAAAAAAAATAGGATGACTTATCTGATTTCCTCACAAGTAATAATTTCTTGATTAATGTTAGCCGTGGCATGGTGATGATGATTATATATGCCTTTGTAGCTTTTGCCTATGTAATAGCCATCTTGAGGAATTCTCAAAATTTTTGAAATTTTAGCCACAATGCGAGGATGAGTTGAAGGTGTAGGTTTTGAAGCAATCAATAATTTATATTTGAAAAAATGACTGGGAGCTCATGCCTTCATACCCAAGAAATCAATATTACCTTCAAGTACGAGGGAGAGTCTATTATTACTGCTATGAATGTTGTTCCCATTAATGATAAACTTCTGTAGTTTAAAAGAGACCATATGATAAATGCTAACAGAACAATGCCTTATACACATTCAGATAATCCTGTAAGATATACCAAGATGAGACTTAGCTATACTAAGCCTCACCTGACTGTTCTACACATTTCTTTTCTTTTTTTTAAGTGTATTGATTTTTTGAGAGAGAGAGAGAGAGAGAGAGAGAGAGAGAGGAGGCGAGAGGCAGAGAAGGAGGGAAAGAGAGAATCCCAAGCAGACTCTGCACTGTCAGCATGGAACCTGATGTAGGGCTCAAACTTATGAACTCTGAGACCATGACCTGAGCTGAAATCAAGAGTTGGATGCTTAACCGACTGAGCCAGCCAAGCATCCTTATACATCTTTATTTCTTAAAGGATCATTTTCCCCCAAAACTGATTGGAAGTTACTTCTTGTGGCTCTGGCAGTAAGAGAGAATATCCTTTGAGTATAATTAATGTTTCAGTTAACTCTCTTTTCAGTCTCTTAATTTGTAGACTGACTACTTAGAATAGAATATCTGAACCGGTTCATGGATCCCTAAGGGTGTCTATGAATAGGCAAAATCTGGAATTCCCTGAAATTGTGGGCAGAATAAATATTGATGAAACCAACAACAGTAAGTCTAGTCAATCAGGCCAAATGTTGTAATGTGGCTGGCATTTTCTGAGGAGAAAGGCTTGCTGTTTGATGGAAACCCAGGTATGGGGGATGGCGATGCTCCGTTAGAGACAGAGGAGGGCTGCAGGCACTTTGGTCACTTCCCAAGTTTCCTCCTTGCACAACCTCTACAAGTCCCACTGGGGCTTAGCCTCATGTACACCCATGGGCAAAGCAATCTGTGCTCTGACTCAGCTCAGCAATGTGAGAGTGAGGGTGATGTCTTCACCCATAACACACATGCCCGGACGCTGCTGAGAATAAGAAGGCTTGGGGGTTTAGAGTCTAGAAGAATTCTTTGCATCTTGGGAATCCATGTTAGGTACTTCTCAGAGAAAAAAAATGCTGTTTCGTAAGTAGTGAGAGGAATAGAAGAAAAGATCTCTGTCTTTCACTGGGCTGACAGACAGCTCAGCATTAAACATCAGTTGGCAAAAATGGAGGGTCAAGAATGCACAGACTGGATATTGGGAGTGGTGGAAGGAAGGAGTGATGAAGAGGGGCCCGGGTGACAGACAACTTGTATTTAGTTTCGTGTTTAAGAAAAGCCTTCTGATATCAGCAACACCATAGATCAAACTTGATCATCATCAGCTGTTTCTTTAAATGCCTTTCAGTTGACTATTTCCCTGGGAAGCAAATACCAGTGTCTTTGGCTTAGGGGAAAACAAGCATTTAGAAACCCTGATTAGATTCTACCCAACCCCTGGAGTACCTGGGTGGCTCAGTCTGTTAAGCATCCAGCTTAGGCTCAGGCCACGATCTCATGGTTTGTGAGTTCAAGCCCCACATCGGGCTCTGTGCTGACAACTTAGAGCCTGGAACCTGCTTTGGATTCTGTGTCTTCTTTCTCTCTGGCCCTCCCCCACTCATGCTCTGTCTGTCTCCCTCTCTCAAAAATAAGTAAACATAAAAAAAAGATTCTACTGAACTCAATATTATTGCCTCTTCCCAGTTATTTCTTCTTCTTCAATGTGAGATTGCTCTTTAAGCTGAAGCGTAATCCCTCGTGGGGGGATTTCTATTGAGGATGAACAGTTTAGGAACTACATTCTTTATATATCTCACACTTAAACATTTAAAATAACACATGTGCCTCCTCTACATTTGATGTTGCCTTCCCCAAATTACTCTTTATCACATCACTCTTTGTTAGTTTATTTATAGCACCGTAACATTCATACTCTTTGAAATGATATTTTATTTTTGTTTGCTTGGTTTTCTTCACCAGGTGTGGGGAGTGAAGTTCTGGAAAGGAGCTTCTGTGTGAGTCTAACGACCCAGAAACTGCCAGTTAAAAACATCAAGACCTACACCATCAGGGAAGGCTCCATGAAAGCAGTAATGTGAGTTTGTTTCCCCCCAAACTGGGCTTGATGGGACACAGTATATAGAAATGCTGCCCTCCTCAGGAAGTCGGCAGAGAGGAAGACTTTAAGTGAACGAACAGCCCCTTTGTTTTTCCACATTAACCATGTCTTTATGGAGCACCGAATAACAACTATTGGAAAAAGTTGACAATCAAAATATTAACCATGTCTTTATGGAGGACCAAATAACGATTATTGACAAAAGTTTGGCAATCAAATAAAGAATATCATCCTCCTATTTGATTCAGCTTATCAGAAGAATCTGACTGGGAATCGGTTGAATATTGTGCTTAGTTCTGAGGGTTAGGTTTGGAGATGGCTGGTTTGGGTCAGGATTTGATCATATGGCCACACTGGTGTGAGATGCTTCCCTTCCCCTCCCTTCCCCTACCCCTCCCTTCCCTTCCCTTCTCTCTTCCCTTTCCTTATGGTGTGCTAAAGTAGAGCACCATGTTTTAGCAGTTACTGTATCTTCAGGAAATGTGTGACAAATTAGCCTACAGGGTACCATTCTCTTTCCAGGATCTCATTTTCAGAATAGCAGCTCCTCCCAACATGTAATTGCAATTTTACCCAAAGAAATTAAATAAAGAAATCACTTTTGTCCCCAAAACAAGATGGATATGTTTAGTTTTGAATACGAAGATAGAGGTAATAATTGAACAAGATGACCTTAAATGTCCAGTTTAGTTCCAACATTTGGTAGCTTGGATGGAAAAAGGAGTCTGAGAATTAGGATGAACATGTATTTCTCTTTTGTGTTAACACAGATCGCAGAAGAAAGGTTTTCATCTATGGTCTCACAGTTTTGAGAATATTTCTGCACAAAATCTCTCATATCTGGTCTGATCTTAACTCCTGGTCCCAAGACTGTGAGGATGTGACTGACTCTATCTTTTCCTTGTATTACAGACTTATTACCAGACGTGGCTTTAAAATCTGTGCAGATCCACAAGCCGAGTGGGTGAAAAAAGCAGTAGAAAGTGTGGACAAGTCCACCAGAAGAAACATGAAACAGATCAAGCCAACAGGAGCTCAACGGTTCACCAATTCAGCTGTGACCCTGACCACATAGTGGCCTCTGGCACCTGTCCCCTCACTAGCCAGCCAGCTCATTTCCCTTTATAAACTCATGGACTAATTGGATTGTATTCACTTTTTATAAAAGTGCTGCACAAACCAACTTATTTTCTTATAATTTTATTTTTCATGTCTTTCATACTCATTTAGATGCTTTAATTAATAAATATTTATTATTTTGAAGAGTCTCAAAGCCTATTCATTCCATGTTGGGGAAGGTAATATATCATGTATGTTTTTTTTTTCTGTCCTAACTGTACCTCCCTTTGATAGTATTCATGACGGGAGAGATTTTGGCCAGTGTTTATCAGAGATGAAAGCTATATTCATCATTCTTAGGTTCCAGCTTGCAGTGGTTCTCCACACATGAGTCAGAAGTGACAACGGTGACAGTAGAAACAATTTAAGATCTACCTCAACTTGTTTTCCTAATAGAATTATATTCATGGAATAAGAAAGAAAATAAGCCCACTGTCATTGCATTTTCATCCCGAGTGGCTTCACTCATGTTTGATCTCTAGCAAATTCTCTTTTATCTCTCTGTGTTTCTTTTGGTCTCCCATGAAAGAACACAAACACAGGACTTGTCAAGGTATCAAAGGTTAGACATTTGGTGAAAAGATACTTTATTCAAATAACAGTCAATGCTCTTTGAAATGGGCAATGCTGCCTTTCTGTGACATCTGTCACTACTTCAGGTATCGTTCTAGGCATGCATGTCTGCCAGTAAGCTTTTAAACATCTCAAACACTGTCAACCTGGAACATTTCTTTTTTTTATTTATAGTTTATTGTCAAGTTGGTTTCCATATAACACCCACTGCTCTTCCCCACAAGTGCCCTCCTCCATGACCATCACCCCCCTTCCCCTCATCCCCTTCCCCTTCAGCCCTCAGTTTGTTTCAGTATTCAAGAATCTCTCATGATTTGCCTTCCTCCCTCTCCCTAACTCTTTTCCCCCCCTTCCCCTTCCCATGGTCCTCTGTTAAGTTTCTCCTGTTAGACTTATAAGTGAAAACATATGGTATCTGTCCTTCTCTGCCTGACTTATTTCACTTAGCCTGAACCCTCGAGGCCCATCCACTTTGCTACGAATGGCCAGAT
>CM053562.1:10706189-10788813 GCA_028646485.1 Cryptoprocta ferox
TGTTTCCTTTGCAGTGCAGAAGCTTTTTATTTCTTGAATGTGAACACAACTTGCAGTAAAGTTTTAATTAAATGTTCATCTAGTCACTCAATATCCCAGACTCATGCTCTCTTATGTTTTCATTAAATTACCAATTTGATTCATGTTTATGGCTATACTATCCAAGTAGCTGATGATGTATGCTCCAAGTAGTTAGAGTTCTGACTCTAAATTGTAAGAACTTACCGTGCCTTGATCGTCTGAAGGGAAGAGAGAGTACTTACTACTGTCTAGTCCTCAGGGGGCACTCAACAGTATCAAATGCTTTCAGAGAGTAACCAAGGGCAGCTTGGTGGAATTAGCGCACTTCTAGTCATCCAGCTAGGGAGCCAGAGTGGAAACTACCAGAAAGCTTCTTCCCAGCAAAAGGTGGACATATCTATCCTTTCCTGCTTCTATTTGCCCATAATTTTGAAAGCTGGTCTTGAAGAAACAAACACTAAGGATAAAATACTTGCTTTGTGAGGGGTGACACATGGCAAAGTCACAGAAGAGGGAAGAAAGAGTTTCTTGAATGAGCTGTGTATATGCATTTCCCAATGTCTCCCAGATCCTATAGGTTTTCATGAGATAATATCATATGTGGAAGAATGTAGGTATGTGCATCTTGTTAACTTATCACATTATCTAAAGTGGTGCTGTGTGATGCCAAAGGGTTTCAGCCAAGCCGTGTAGAGCACTTTTAACTAATTGACTAGATGTTTTGAATTCATTTGTGTAGGACCTGATACTGCTAACTGTACTCTAACTGGATTTTAATTCAATCTGAATAAATAGTTTAAGGAGAAGATTTCTCTCTCCCTCCTTCCCCCATATATATATATATATATATATATATATATATATATATATACTTAAATTTTGAACTATATATATATATATATATAAATTTTGTACTATATGTATATAAATAGTACAAAACTTAAATAGTACAAAAGGTTTTGGATACTAGCCTTTTATCTGATATGTCTTTTGCAACTATCTTTTCCCATTCCATTGGTTGCCTATTAGTTTTTTGATGCATAGCGGCACATGTACCCCAATGTTCATAGCGGCACTTTCAACAATAGCCAAATCATGGAAAGAGCCTAAGTGTCCAGCAACTGATGAATGGATCAAGAAGGTGTGGTTTATCTATACAATGGAATACTACATGGCAATGAGAAAGAATGATATCTGGCCATTTGTAGCAAAGTGGATGGACCTCGAGGGTGTCATGCTAAGCGAAATAAGTCAGGCGGAGAAGGACAGATACCATATGTTTTCACTCATAGGTCTAACAGGAGAAACCTAACAGAGGACCATGGGGAGGGGAAGGAGGAAAAACAGTTAGGGAGAGGGAGGGAGACAAAGCACGAGAGACTCTTGAACACTGAAAACAAACTGAGGGCGGAAGGGGGAGGGGGAAAGGGGAAAGGAGGTGATGGTCATGGTGGAGGTCACTTGTGGGGAAGAGCACTGGGTGTTATATGGAAACCAACCTGACAATAAACTATAAAGTTAAAAAAAATAAATAAATACATGAACAATAAAATAAATAAATAAATAAATAAATAAATAAATAAATAAATACAAAGAAAAAAGAAAATACTTGTTCAAAAGACTCCAACATTTCATCAAAACTGAAATTTTGCTGTGTAGTTCCTAGACACTATTTAAAAATCCAGTGATGTCAAAGGAATCTTTACCACCATCATTTACTATCAAGTTTAAAGGATACACCAGACAAAATAAAATAGATTTCCCTAGAAAATAAATAAATAAAGAGTACAAAAGGGGTGCTAGGGAAAGCCTTTTTTCTAATCTTCCTCTTCACGAACAACTGCTTTTCACTCTTTTAGTGGAGGGTCCTTCTGATAGTCACCTTTAAATCACCAAGAGCAGCACACCACTATTTCCTGGGTTGTCACTTTTGGACATTATCTGTGGCTGCTTCTATGAACCATGAGAACTTAGCTCACTTAGCCCCAAGTTTCTGCCATTGTCACTGTGTAATTATGTTGATATTTTCAGTTAGTTATGCTTACAGCTTTAAGTAATATACCTATCATTTATTTCTCATCCTGTCAACTATGGGCAGTACTTCTCGACTTTGCATGTGTTAATACTTTTCTGTTTTCTATAGCAAATACTTAAGTAGCTTTTACTATGTCACTAGCACTAGTTTGATGCTTTACAACTGTTAAGACATTTAATCTCATAACCGACCTCAATGAACGACAAAACAACGAACACATGAAAATTGTGAGGGATACAGTTCAGATCTCAGCCCCCGAAGGTGTGGTCCGAGTTCAAGCTGGTGACCACTGGGTCATGCTACCTTCCTCTCCTCAGAAACCAATCCCCTGAAGGCCAAACCACAGGTACAGAACCCATGAAGAGACTAGCAGGCCTACATAATATCTTCATCGAACCAACTAATTAATTAGTTCGTTCATTCAGTAAATACTTACTGAGGCTCCACTCTGTGCCAGACACTGATGTGCAGCAGTGAGCAGAGCAGAGTCCCTGCTCTCCCAGAGCTGACGTTGTGGTAAAATGTGCCCTCTTCCTCTTTCTCCAGGATTCTTTCAGCTACGCATTCAGCAGATGCTTACGTGTGCCTGGTTGCACGCAGTCTGGACGCTTTTCTGGGCACTGGGATGCAGACGGGAAACCAGACACAGTCCTTACCTGTGGGGAGCTCACCCAGCTCAAGGGACAAGTTCACCAGAGTGCCACATGGGTGATGAGAGCGAGAGCAGAGAGTGGGGGCAGTGACATGCAGGTACAAAGCTGCCCAGGCTTCAGCGTGTGGATGGGGTCAGGATGGGCTTCTGGAAAATAGCCTTTAACCTGAGACTGAAGGATGAGCCAGTTACCCAGACAGTTTCAGTGCATTCCAGGCAAAAGGAGCAGCCTGTCAAAATGCCTGCAGGCAAGAGAGATGGATTAAGGAAATGCACGTGGTTTCATAGGACTGAAGGACAAAGAGAAGGTTAGAGAATAATCTGGGTGGGGGCAAAAGTGAGGTAGAGAGAGAGAGATGTCACTGGGGCTTTGTCAGCCAGAACAAGAGTGTGCACTAAGTGTGAAAGGCTGTGGGAAATGACACTGGTTTCAATGTAGAAACTGAAGTGCAGAGAATGAGATGGCGGCTGGGAAGCCAATTGGGAGATGGTTCTGGACCTGGTGACCTTATGAACTCGGCCTGGCCTGATGTGGTACATTTTCCCTCTTCTTCTTGGGCCTTTTCTGCTTAGCCAGGGTGCACATCAGTGATGCATGATTGCCTGACTCTGACAGGGTGGCTCAGCTGTAATGCCAAATGCCTCAGGCCAGCCAGTTGGGTCCCTGATTCCTGGGCTGTGGGGAGCCAGGGCCAGGATGGGGAAAGAGTTTATTTGTGGCATCATCTTATTATTTGCGTTATTTATTGGCTAAGATTGGATCTTTGGGACCAAGATTAGTCAACCATCAAGAGGAAGGAGGAGGCTGGGTTGAGAAGCAATAAACCTGATATCAGTGGGGGTTTTAGAGATCTGTGGCCCAAACCTTTTCTGATTTTTCAGTTTCCTTTGAATTTGTTAAGCACTTGCAAAGTACAAGGGGCACAGGATCTAGTCCGCCGTTATAAAGCTTGCGATCTCATGGGGAGAAAATGCAGTCACCAAAGCCATTCCCACTTGGATATTCCCAGCAGCTCAGCTCAGGGCTCATCTCTTCTCAGAGCTTTGTGATGTCCCCACCCTAGGTGATGGTCTTTCCTGTGCCCACTCAGCCCCTGGCTTTAGCTCTATTATTGCTCATATCACTCTGAAATACCAATTACTTTTCTTTATTTCCTATCTTTGTAGTAGAGGTAGGGATTGTGAATTTGATCTCTCTGTATCTAGTGCCTGGGATAGTGCCTGGGACATCATAGGCTTCCAATCAGTGGAATATATACTACATTTGATGTATCTCTACTCCAGCAGTTATCTAAAAAGCAATGGGCATGCAGAAGAGAGAGGAGTTCAAAGTGCCCCAGGAAGGTTAGGAAAGGCCTCTGAAGGTTAGGAAGAAGTGATATAAAAATTGCACCCTTACACCTGAGAAGGAGATTTCTGGGAAGAAAAGCTACAGGCAGGTGCTCCTTCCCCGGGGCCCCCATGTAGGAAAGCTTGGAGGCAGGAGAATCCAGGAATGTCAAGGGACTCCACTCCTGTCTGGGACTGCTGGGGTAGGGACGCAGGGGTCATAAAGGTAAGGTAGTTGAGGCTAGACTGAGAAGCCCAGAATGCCCTGGAAAAGGGGAGGTGTTTAAACGGAGCACCCCCGGGGGAGGGCAGTGTGATCAGATTGAGGTTGGGATTACTAACCTGGCAGAGTGCAGAAAATGGTTGGGGGTGGCAGGGAATAGCGAGGTGACCACTGCATAAGGCCGGGCAGGAGGAAGTGGTGGCCTGAATGAAGTCACAGGAGTGGGAATAGGAGACAGAGCCCTAAGGCAGGACCGGCATGGCTTGGTTGGCAACGGGATGTGTGGGCTGAACCAATCAGGGAAGTAAGGCTGCTCCGAGGCTTTCAACTTGGATGACTGGTTAAGAAAGAGCACAAGTGATTAGTATAATTTTAGTCTAATTTCTGATGAGGTTACTAATAGATTCTAAAGTAAAACAGCACCAAGGAGAAGGGGATGAGAAAGATGAGGACTGGGAGAGTAAAAAGACTATATCAGCCTCAGTGCTCAAGTCATTCAGACAAAAGCCCGAACTAGATTTTTATTCCCTTTTGACAGACCATCTTTTGACAAGGAGGAGGTAAAAATAAGACTGAGTATATGTGAGATTCTCTGTGCCCCTTGGGGAAACAAAGGTATCCATAAATGGAATACAGTATCCGCTGGGTGAGTCACCAGTGTTATTTTAAGAGGGATTTGTCACTCGGCAGTGGGAGGCAAAGAGGAGCGGAGAGATGAATCTGTAATGAGAGAAGAGAGAAAGGAGATGCAAGAAAAGGTTGTGAGTGGGAATCGGGGGTGACTGTGAGGCGATGTTTGAGGACAGAGGGTGAGGTGGAGGCCAAAGGGACTTGTCATTTTTCTTTCTTTGGGAGGAACTAGTAAAAATGGGACAGACTGCTGAGAGTGGAAGGGCACAGGAGTGAGCTGGAGTGTTTAGTTTGGAGGCTGGGAAGGAAATTTAAAGGAATCTCAGCTGAGAAATAGTGGCCCTCTCCCATTCTTCCAAAAGAAATTTCAGTGAAATCCAAGTGATGCCTGTTGATTTCTGTCACACCGCAGGCCTAAAGTAATTGCTAGGGCTGTCTGATCTGCTTCCTCCTGAAACTTGTGATTTCTCTCATCAAGGTGGAGTGCTGGATGAGATATTTGGTAAGGAGTACATTCTAGAATAAGGACACAGAGGACATGTGGCCAGACGGGGATGGTCTTAGAACCAACAGATACTGTATGGGGGATGATTGGATTCCATTTCTCTGAAGATTGGATGGGGATGGGGATGAAGGTGTAGATGGGGGAGGGGAGCACTAGCAGACTAACCCATCATAAACAGTGGGGGAAAGAGAGAACCAGGGGTCCTCGTGTGGTCTCCCTCCCCCTTTCTCACCTCCTGGGATAGCTAGATCTCCTTCCCCCTTTCTCACCCCCTGGGGTAGATACTAGCATGGTGGTTAGGAGCCTTAGCTCCATCTGGACTTGTATACTGGTTTACCACTTACTATACAGGTGACCATGGGAAAATTCATCAATTTCTCTGTGCCTTAGGTCACCTCATTTATAAAATATAAAGTAATAGTGCTGAAGATCATTGTGAGGGTTACAGCAGTTAAAACAGGGCCTGGCACAAAGTGAAGGCTTAGTAAATGTTAGCTTTTATCATCCCTAGTGGGTAGGGTAGGAAAAGATGTGGTAAAATGGAGGGTGGGTAGATTAAGGAATGGATGAATGGAACATCTACAAGATTTCCTGGAAGCTGACATTTACTAGCTGAAGCCTCTGTCTCCATCATTTAGGCAAAACTGGATTTAATTTTCTATATTTTCTTTATAATTGCATCTAACTTACCAAATCCTAGAGTGTTCTATAGAATACTTGTACCATGAGAGTCTCTATTTTTTAATAAAAGATACTATGACCATATGCATTTAGGAAATGATCATATTATCCCCTTTCCTCTTGGATAATCATGGTGACATAGCTTATCCAAATCTCGGAGAAGTACTGTGAGAAAGACAATGTTAAACCTCACTTATGTCACTGTGTCCTCAAGTTAACCTGAGTAAAAAACTCCTTTCATATACCATTTATTAATATCCAAGGAACACATAAAATTTTCAAAACACTGGAGACCAAAAAAATCTACTCAGATCCGTAATCTTGAAAGAACAAAGCTACAATCCATTAACAGCACCAACACAACGAGAAAGAGGAATCTACTCCAGGTCTGCTCACTTCTCATCTCTGTAACCTGGTGGAGCCTAGAGTCCCACTTTGGAAATGTCTGTTACCCTGGAGCATGTGGTTCGTGCATGTGCATGTGAGGTGCTCATAGACTCTTTGGTTCCTTTATGTTGTAATTGACCAGGTACTGCCTAAAGTCAGCCCTTGTTGAATACCTTATGTAAATGAGATGTCATGCTAAGTACTTTGGGGCCAAAGGAGAATACTTGAAGGATTCTAAACTTTCCTCTTTCCTTAGCTTTGCGTATGCCCTTCTTTATGTCTGGAGAATGACACTTTGCTTCCTCTTTCCTCCTTCTCCAATCATTAGTGTCCATCTCAGATGCCACCTTCTCTAAGAAACCTCTCCTGGGCTTCCAGCTGGATCTCATCTGTGGCTTCTCTAAACTCTGGCCTTTTCTTAAGCCATTCATTTTACTCTGCCTCAAATTGTAGATATTTGTGAACTTTTTATCCCTCAAAAAAATTGGAGGTTGTTGGCAGGAGGGACTGTGTCTCATTCATCTCTGTATTTCCTGTAGTACCAACAACAGGGCATCCCCATAGTCCGTGCTAAACAAACACTTGCTGAATTAGAGTTGTTAAAAGTAACATAAGGTATGATCCCTGTCAGTTAAGTCATTTATGGTGCAGTTGTGGAGACAATGTGCACACAGGAGAATATAAAGACAACAGAAGGTAGAGGTGAGTAGTAATTGCCTAGGTAATGGAATGGACTGGGGATGATGTATTTCTTTCAAAGAATCACTCCAGCTGATTGGTGATGGCTGCCTGATCTTCTGTATTTGATGAGATCTTGAGGCTATTTCTTGGCTCAGTAGAAAGAGCTGTGGTCAGTTATTGATGTCTTCCTTGTGTTAGGAGCTCACTGGTGGCATGAATTTAGATTACTTGGTGATGTTTATGGTCAATAATGTATGGGGCTGAGAAGAAGCAGGTTATTAAGGGCTGATTGGGATTGGTCACAGAGAGCTTGTGCCATGGATAAAGATATTTCTACTGGACCATGAAGAAGGAGTAGGAATTAAAAACTAATGGGGAGAAGTGATGTAAGAGAGAAGGTGTGGTGGGGTAAAAGACCAAGACAGTATTGTGGATTATTTAATTAACTTTCCTCTTCTATTAGACTATAAATGCTGTGAAGTCAAAGCTCATTTTTGCTCTCCTCATGACTGTATACCAATGGCTGGCAGTGTGCCCAGGACAGTACAAACACTCCATGCTAAACAAGCCAGGAGCATGGCCAGGAGAGTTAAGATGACAATTAGGATAAATGCAAATGTGGCTTAGGAAGGGTTCTTGGGACTGAAGAATTAACTTTATTTTGTAGTCACTTTGAAGACTTGAAATTATTTAGGGGACTACTTGAGTTCAACTGAGACATCAGCGGTATTTGAGTACTATATCTCACAGCTGCATTAAGGTAATTCATTTAGATCCATTTCCCATAATTGGCCTCATCACAGCCTTACACACCTGTACCCACACCAGTAGGAAATATAAGTCCCAATAAAGCGTGGATGTCCAGACACATTTCTGGGGCTGTTCAGCTGAAGTGGAGCATCCTGGGAGCCTCAAGTTCCCAGGGAGAGAGCACTCTGTCCTGTCACAGAAGAGCAGGCCATTTGTGAGTGGGCTTCAGAGCCAGGACACAGAGTCATGAGCAGAGACACCTGCAGCCTGAATCCTCTCCTCTGTCCTCATGGCTCCATAAGCAGCAGCTCAGTTTGGGAGGAAGATTCATCTCATTCCTCAGGACTATTCCATGAAAGAGCTGTGCTATTAGGCCTCTATGCATATCCACATCAAAATGGGTTGAGAGAAAAAGTGAATATTTACATATCCAAGCCATTAACTTTCCACCTGTACAAAATATAGGCCTTCATGTTTAGTTTTCATGGTAAACAGAAAAGGCAAATGAGTTATTAGTGTAGTGTCATGACTGTTTTAATCACTCTGGTGTTTATTTTTCTACCTTGGTTGGAATTCTCTAACTTATTACCTCATCACAGTATTAAAATTTTGTGGTGTGCTTGGAAGAAGTTGTCTCAGGTGTCAAGGAATCAGAATTACTTAAATATTTTGATCGACAACAGCAGGGGAATCTAATGGTTAGATTAGATTAGAGGCCGCTCTACCTTATTGCTACCAACAGCCCTTTCACGTTTGTCAAAGAAACTGCTCTGTGTATGTTTGGATTAAAACTTACTTTTGCATGATTGATGTGAACATACTAAAATTTTACATGCCATATAATAGACTTGTAATATTTAGTAAAGAATACATTGAAAATGACCATTAGATTCTTTTTTTTTTTTTTTGAACATGAGATTCTAAAGTGAGTTGCTTAATGTAGTTGGGGTTGTTTCTTAATCTGCATAGTGATTGTACTGCGGTGTTCAGTTCATGAAAATTCTTTTAGTTGTTAACTTATGTGTATTTTTTGATGTATGTGTTATCATTCAATAAAAATTGAAAGAAGTTTACTTGTTTTCATCATATTTAAGAGCAGAATTCTTTAAGAATCCACAAGAGTTAAATTTGACAAAATGTAGAGGTAACAGTTGTTTTTATTTATGTATTTATGTATTTTAAGGATTTTATTTTTTAAGCTTATTTATTTGTGTGTGTGTGTGTGTGAGAGAGAGAGAGAGAGAGAGAGAGAGAGAGAGAGAGAGAGAGAGAGAACGCAAGCAAACAGGGGCGGGGCAGAGAGAGAGGGAGAGAGGGAGGGAGAGAATCCCAAGCAGGCTCCATGTTCTCTGTGTGAAGCCTGATGCAGGGCTCAATGCAGGGCTCAAACTCATGAACTGTGAGATCATGATTTGAGCTGAAACCAAAAGTCAGACGTTTGACTGAGCTACCCAGATGCCCCTTAAGGATTTTATTTTTAAGTAATCTCTACACCCAATGTGGGGCTTGAACTCACAATGCCATGGTCAAGAGTTGTTGACTCAGTCCTCCAACTGAGCCAGCCAGGTGCCCCCAGTAGCAGATTGTTTTAAAAGTGAAAATTTTAAGGTCACTAGAAGCTATTTCTCATCACATTCACCTTGAACAATTAATTTTCATGGAGTTGATATAGTATTAATTATAATCACCAGTGTGATTCTAATAATGAAGAGCATCATAGCTAAAGAGGAAAGATTAAGGGTTTGGAAATCTTTTTCTCCCTAACCAATGAAGTGTTTCTCCATTTATCTTGTCAAAAGCAAGATCAACACGCAGAGGAAAACTGCAAAAAAAAATAAAAAGATCCCAGGATACCCTTGATGTATACTTCTGGCATATTATCTTGATGCCTTTAAAGTAAGAAACAATGCCAAATGCTTCTGTTTGCAAGTGTCATTTTTTTAGAACATTTTTACTTGCATTAATTCACTGAAGCTTCAGAGCTAAAGACAGGTGAAATCAGGTAGGAAGATGGGAACTGTAATGTTTACAAATGAGGACGAAGAGAGGTAAGAGCTTACGTCAGGCTGCACAGCTAAGGTAAGAACTCGGACATAGCATTGACTCTCATCCAGTCCTGTTTTCTATGTTCTTTAAGTATTCTGGATAAAATATTTATTATTTTTATAATTAGAATAGATGTAAATAAGGATTGTTTAACAAAAAACACCCATCACTCTTTATCGAGTGTCCATCCCCTATAAAGCAGAGTGCTGGGTGCATTGGGCAGTGGAGAGAATCCATAAATCCTTTCTAATTAATTGCATATCTTCCTCCAGCCAGGTTCTTTTCTTTCTCAAGTTGAATGGGCTGTATTTTAATAATTATGAGCAAACTGCAGTAACTCTTGCATTAATGCTGTCTCTTAAGACCCTGGTAAACACTCTGTGTTTGAAGCTCTGAGGACCTGAATGTGGCACAGACGGTCAAGAATAAGGATGGGAGCCAAGTTATCCTTAATTAGCACAGCTAAACCAAGGGCCTATGAATAGACAGGGGCAACCTGTAAGGATCGTGTGAAGGTGCAATGATTTCTAACTCCAGCTACTACCAAATAAACATGATGTATTGCTTCCTGCACAAATATATAGTATTTTATCATTCTATGTTGAAAATGGATGCATGAGTGGTTTCAGGGTTTGCTTCTGTCCTCCTGATTACTGTTGCCAACAGGCTTCACAACAGATCTTGGGAGAGGAACCTTATAGATTGCATAGGAATTTACTGCAAGGAACTTAAAAACTATTTTGTAAAGATAGCTGCAGATTTTAGATGGAAAAGCTCATCTTTCTGCTACTATCCTGTGTTGGTGTACAACAGCAAGCCTGGAATACTAGTCAGCTTTTCTCCTCTTGGGCCATGATGGTGTTAAGATGCACTTGTTTTTTCAAGCATCATATCAAGTTTGTGTTGAGTCCCCAATTGGAGTTGGGATTGGTTGGCTGCAGGACACTTACTTTTACCTCCAGTGGAAACCATGGTGATGACTCTCACTCTCGGCTACATGACTCAGTCCTCTACTTCACCTTCTAGACTCCACAGAGAGGACTAGGGAGGATATCCTTGCCTTTCTTTCTGACCAATGGGTGTGATCTTTAGAGGAAGCGCCATCTTCTATATAACATCACCTCTATGTTCACAACTTACAAAGGGGTGGACATGGGGGCTTGGTAATAGCTTCCTGGGTTTTGGAAGGAGAGGTGGATCATGCTCCCATTACTCAAGGTGCCATATTTACTTTCTGTTCTTTCTTTTCTCCCTGGCACTGGTTAATATGCTCAGAGCATTCTGGTTTCATCACCATGTCCATAAATGCATCTGTATATTTGGAATATTTCTAATATATAAAGGAAGAGATAGAAGGAAGAAAACTGCAGAAACAGAGTTTTTTTAACACTGAGATGAGCTTAGACACAAATAAGTATTTTATTATTTCCTTGATTACATTTTGTGTGTACAACTTTGGAGCAAAAAAACAATTTAAAAAGGTATAGCTATCCTCTGATTACACTAATAAATCACATGGATTGCTATGAAGATGTGTAATATATTATACTCTGGAGGAAGAAAGTAACTGTGATGAATTGGTGTCATCTATCTTACATATTCCTACCCTTCTAATCTTGATGTTAGATTGGAGTTGTGTAAGCGCTTCCAATTTTTAATTTTTCTGAAATGTGTTTATTTCAACTTTTAGGATAACAAGGTTGACATCTTAACAGGCTGGAGCAAATGTGAAAAAGCCAAAAAAGCACAGATTCATTTTTTTTATTTTATACATCTTACTGATGTACACAGACTCAGAGAATTCAAAATCATTAAGACCATTGACTCTGATTTAAGAGGAACAGAATAAATAAAACTTTGTTCAGGGGGAACTGGTTTAACTGCTTTTCTTGGGAATCTGTCTTGATGTAGTGATGATGACTCCATGGCATTGGAGTCAGACAGCCCTGGCCTCAAATTCTAGGTTGAATAATCACTGGCTGTGTGACTTAACAAATTACTACACCTCTCAGAGCTTCATTATCTTCTTCTATAAATAAGATGACCTATCTCATATGATAATTGTGGGAATCAAATGAAATAAAGTGATGAACAAAACAGACCAGAGACAAGATCCCTGTCCTCATGGAATTGCTTTTGTAGGCAGGGTGGTGGGGGAACTTCACACACACACACACACACACACACACACATGCACACACACACACATGCACACACACACACGCACACTCACCAATCAAAATGTGTCAGGAAGTGATGAGTACTATAAAGAAAATTAAACCAGTGTAAAAGGATAGGGATGATATGGGGGGAGGGGAGTAAGGAGTGGCATTCTTTAAATAGGGTGTGGTCAGGGATGTCTTCTTCAATAATATTGGGGAGACCTGAATGAAATGAGAGTGGCTGTGAAGGTATCTCAATGAAGAATATTCCAGGCAGGGGGAGGAGTTAAAGCAAAGACCCTAAGGCAGGAATAAGATTGATATGTTGAAGAGCAGAGGAAGACCTGTGTGTCCAGGACTGAGGAGTGACCAGAGAATAATAGAGGGGGAGTCAGGGAACTCACAGAGCACAGCAGCAGCCCCTTTTTGGCCACAGAACTCTGGATTTTATTCTGAACTGAATGAGGAGTCATTAGAGATTTTTGGACAGAGTCATGATACAATTGTTTTATATTTTGAAAGGATCCTTCTGTCAGTTGTATGAAAAATAGATTCTAAAGGGTCAAGGTGGAAGCAAAAATTTTAGTTAGATTATCAAAATAACCTAAACAAGAGATAGTGGCTGAGGTGGTGGGTAGGAGAGTTGGTGAAAAAATGGTCATATTTGGAAGATTGTTTTCTATTTTTTAAACAGCTTTGTTGAGGTATAATTTACATACCATACATTTTATCCCTTTTAAATGTACAATCAGTATTTTTAGAAAATTTATAGATTTATGCAACCATCACCCCAATCCAGTTTTAGGACATTTCCATCAGCCCCAAAAGATCCTCCATTCCCATTTACAATTAACTCCTGTTCTCATGTCTGATCCCAGGAAACTACTAATATGCTTTCTGTCTCTATGGGTTTGCCTTTCCTGGACATTTCATATCAGTGGAAACATAGAACATGCAACTTTTTGAGTCTTGGTACTTTCACTTAGAAAGAACTTTTTCACTCTGAAAATATAGGTTTATAAGTCTATTCTTTTTTTTAATTTTGCTAAATAGTATTCCATTGCATGAATACACCACATTTTGTTTATCTATTCACCAACAGATGGGCATTTGGATGGTCTTACTTAATAGCTAATATGAACAATGCATATGTGAATATTCATGTACAAGTCTTTGTGAAGACCTAGGTTTTCATTTCCCTTGGGTAGATACCTAGCAATGGAGTTGCTGGATGTTATTGTAAGCTTATATTGAACATTAAGCATTTCTTATATTAAGAAAGTGAAAAACTGTTTTCCAAAGTGACTGTATCATTACATATTAACACTCAACAATGTGTGAGGATTCTGGTTTCTCTGTGTACTCACCAGAACTTATCACCCTTTTAAAATTATAGCCATTCTAGTAGACATCTTGTGCTTTTAATCTGTATGTTTCTAATCACTAATGATGTAGAACATATTTTCATGCATTTATTGACCATTTGCATGTCTTCTCTGATGAAGTATTTCAATATTCTACTCACTTTTTAATTGACTTGTTTGTTTCTTTACCTTTGAGTTAGAAGAATGCTTCTTATATTTGGGACACAAGACCAAATCATATTTATGTTTTACAAATATTTTCTCCCAATCTGTGGTTTGCCTTTTAATTTTTTTGACATATTTTAAAGCATAAAAATTTTTTCATTTGATAATATCCTATTTATTTACTTTTGGTGTCATATCTAAGAATTTTTTTTTTCATTTTAAAGGCAAATCTCACAGACTTTGATGATGGGTTTGATGTTGGGTATGGGAGAAGAGAAGAGTCAAAGACGAGTGAGGATTATGTTCTGAGCAATCAGAAAAAAATGGAGTTTTCATTTATCAAGTGAATAGAGAACAAGAAAGAAAAAGTTAGGCCATGGGAATCCAAAATTGTTTTAATCAAGTTAGGTTTGAGATCCTCATTAGGAGTTGAAGTGAGGCTGCAAAGCAGGCAGTTAGATTTAGATGATTAGAGTCCAGCTGTTTGAGATAGAAATACAAGAGTCATCGCAGAAAGAGGGTATTTAAAGCCACAGCCTGTAGGATATTCCTTAGGGTATAAATGTGCACAGAAGAAAAGATTTCAAAGAATGGACTCCTGAGCACTTACATTAACAGAAGTGAGGGAGAAGGAGAGAAATCAGAATGGAGATTGAGAAGGGTGTCAGGTGTGTCAGATGAACCACGAGAGTGGTGTTCTGGGGGACAAGTAAAGAAACTGGTTCAAGGTAGAGATACATGAGGGCAGTAGGACCAAGAATTTGTTATTGGACTTGGCAACATGAAGGCCATTGGTGTTCTTGGCAAGAGCAGTATTCATGGAGTAATAAGGACTAAAGTCTGATTAGAATGGGAGAAAGAGAGAATGGAAGGAGAGAAAGCACAGCATGTTGTTAGGGACAATTTTTAGCCATAATGAAGAGTTTAGCCACAGTGAAGAGCAGAAGCATGGGATAGTAGCTGGATGGAAATGTGGGATGGAGGGAGGTTTCTTTTCCTTCCTTTCCCTCTTCCCTCCTTTTCTCCCTCCCTTCTGCCCTCCTCCCTCTCTTCTTTCTTTTTTAAAAAACATGGGTGATACTACAACAGACAGGGGGAAATTGATGCCAGGAGAGAGAGAGAGAGAGAGAGAGAGAGAGAGAGAGAGAGAGAGAGAGAGAGAGAGGAGATAATTGTAGAAGTGAGGTCCCTGAGGATGTGATTGCTGAGCCCTGATGAATCTGTGCCTATAGAAAGGAACGTGGATGGTTGATCATTATAAAGGCAAAGCAGGTAATTCATAAAGAGAGTTGTATATGGTAGAACTTGGAGGTGGGAGTATGGGAAAGCTTACTTCTGTTTGATCTTATTTTTTCAGGGTTATCAGCTGAAAGAGGAAAGGAGGAGAGAAAGATATTGTTAGTTTGGGGAGAGAGAAGAAAGCAGAAATCTGACATTTAGGAGAGCGGAAGTTAGTGGACTAGAAAAATGTGTGAGATTGAAGGAGGGAAAAGGGGGCATGTATATAAGGCAGAGATAGTAATGATGGATCCTCAAATTGAGAGGAGGTGAGTGAGGACCTTAGGAGGTGACAGCCAGTGGAAAAGTGGTAAGGTCAATGTCTCTGGGGCCATAGTGGAGTGCAGTCGAAGAGTTGTTGGAATCAGGATACTAGAATGAATGAGATACAAAGATAGGTTACGTGGGTCAGAAACCAACATGATGGGGCACCTGGGTGGCTCAGTCAGTTAAGTGTTGGACTCTTCATTTCGGCTCAGGTCATGATCTCATGGTTCATGGGATTGAGCCCTGAGTTGGGCTCCACGCTGACAGTGAGGAGCCTGCTTGGGATTCTCTCTCTCTCTCTCTCTCTCTCTCTCTCTCTCTGCCCCTCCCCCACTCATTCTCTCACTCTGTCTCAAAACAAACAAACAAACATTAAAGAGGCGCCTGGGTGGCTTAAGTTGGTCAAGCAGCCGACTTCAGCTCAGGTCATGATCTCACTGATCGTGAGTTCGAGCCCTGCGTTGGGCCCTGTGCTGTCAGCTCAGAGCCTGGAGCCTGCTTCCGATTCTGTGTCTCCCTCTCTCTCAGCCCCTCCACTGCTCTTACTATGTCTCTCCTTCTCTCAAAAATAAATAAACATTAAAAAATCTTTTAAAAAGTAAAAAAGTTTACATTAAAGAAAAACCAACACGATAGATGAGATGCCATACTTTGGTAATGACAGTGTCTAGAGTATGATCATGGGTGTGAGGATCTCAGATATAGTGGAAAATATGGGGTGGGGGGGGAGGGCAGGCCAGTATGTGAAAATACAGTCCACGTGGATATTGAAATCAGCAAGAATTATAGCAGGAGTAATGAGAGAGTAATAAGCCCTGGGCGTAAACATTTTCAAATAATGAAGGTTAGGATCCTTTCATTCTGAAGAAGCCTGCAACAAAGACGGGTATTTAGTAGTATTGTCTTATGATCTCGTCTCCAGAGTCTCTGCAGGAAAGGCAGGGGAAAGGGCGAAACAGCAGTTTGGAGGCAGCAATAAATGCAAGGAGGATGCTTAATCTGTCTCCGGACGAGCCGTGTTTGATGGGCAAGAAACAACATGGCCATCGTGTGCCTGGGACAGGGCAGGTGCTCCAAGAATGTGCATTCCCTTTTTTTTCTGAGTCGGCAGCAGGGGCTCCCAAACCTGCATGTCTTACTTTTTAAATTGTCATGTGGCTTAGCTCCAGTCTGTGGTGGCTTAGCATTTGCACTATTTAAATCTGCTTTTAAGACGCATCCATGCTTGGTTCTGTTTTAAACAGACCTAAATATTTCTTAGGACACACACACTCACACATAGGGATCCTCAGGAATACTCTCATAGCAGCTAAAGAAATGTCATTTTCCCTCAGAGTTACGCACTCTGAAGGTGGGATGGTGGGTTAAAGTTAGTTCTCTTTCTGTGGTTATGAACTTCCATTTTCTCTATGCAAAGTTACATAACTAAGGGACACAAACCCACGAGTGAGGCTCCTTTTCTGCTGCTGTATTTGCACCCAGGCAACATCAGCTTTTTGGTTCCAATGTGGTTCCAGGAACAGGTATTCAGGCTCTAGACCCGCACCTGTGAATGCAGCTCCCGGACCCCTTACAAAGCCACTTTCCTCCCAGTATTTCTGGGGGTCCCCAAGAGGGCTCTTACAATGATGATAATAGCCCTACTCCTCTCTGCTGGCTTCTGCTACTGCAGGAGCTCAGCAGCCGTTGTGGCCAGTTGTGCTAGTCTGGCGAGTTGACAGGTATGCTGAGCTGAGTCCTGTCTCTCTAGCTTGTCTGTCACCTCGTGCTGCAGTGGCTTACCTCCAGGAGGCTCTTTGGCTATAAGAGTGAGAACATGCATCCGAGGAAGTGTAGGTGGGGGAAGGTAGGGTCCCATAAGAGGACCACTGGGCCCTGGGGTGTTAAAGCTGGTGGCCATGCAGTGGATTCACACAGCCTCCTGCTCACGTCGTATATGCAGGTATCTGAGTCCACACAAGTTCCAAGCATCAATTCTCATCAACACTCTGTGACTCCCTCCCATTCAGAGGGGCTGGTCAGCACAGCAAAGTTCCTTTATCCATTTCAGCCTCTGTCCCATGTTCCTGCAATCTCACTGCACCGTGACTTCAGTGACGGCTTTCTCCCCACAGCTGCCCAACAAAGGGATCCATTAGCAATTTCTGCAAGTGTCTCAGAGCCAAGGACAGACTTGCTTTATGTTTTCCCTTCTTTCTCTCAGTTTTTCACCCTCTTCTAGGCTCATTGACATTGTCGTCAATCGCTGGATGCAAGTAAATGCTTGGGGGTGGGGTGCTGTCACCTCCACAAAGGAGGCACGCTTGCCACGCATCCCATTGTGCCTCTGTTCTGTTGGATCAGATCGAATTTGACCTAAGCATAAACCCACCAGCTGAGGAGAAAAATTTATTATATTGGCATAAGAACTTCTGCAAAGAAGGGGTAGAACCTGTGAATATTCCATTTTCCATCACTATCAAGTCAATTGGGCTTAACCCAATTTATTCATTCTGAGATAGACCCCAGAGTCTTTTCAGTGTCAGCTCTCACTTATCATACTCAGTTCTGTGTATCCTTCAATATATCACAGGCTTAAAGTGTTTTTTTTTTCCCTCATGGGCACTTACAAATTCCTTCCACCCACCCCCAAAAAAACATAAAAAGTGAAATTTATGGTTTAATAGTAAACCTAGAGGACACCTAAAAGTAAAAGGAGAAAACAAAAATCATCTATAATCTTACCATCCATAGATATCATGGCATTGTTACTATTTCTATTTTGCTTTCCCTCTGCCCCTATGATTTTTTAAGCATTGAATTGGGATATTTAATTTTGTGCCTGCCTCTAAAAATAGCAAATGTCATAAGCAGAGATTTCTTTAAGATCTTATTATTGATTAATTTGATTGAAGAAATAAACCAGATAAATAAACCTGATTTTTCCTTTGAGGCAACCCTGGAAGCCTCTTTTAGAGGCTAACTCCTACCTACTCTACAATCTCAGCCACAAGAAAAAGAAAACAATAAGTCAAAAAATGCAAGCTGACGTTTTCCATTTCTGCCCTGCCTCAGTGTAACAGAAGCCCTTTGCCTTTGCTTTCAGTGCGTATGCTGCCAGCTGCTATGATTGGTGGGTTCCATTAGGACCTCAAGATGTTGGGAAGAGGGACAAATCATAAACGCCACTCAATGTTTCTGATTTTGGCAAGATTTTTTTTCTCCACCCAAGAGATGTCTGCAAAATGACCCATGGGTTGAACCGGGTTGGCCAACTCCAGGAGAACTGAGAAAAGGATGACACTGAATGCCTATTTTCCAGGCTGATGTCCACAATATGTTGTTTGGAGCAGGCTGGTTCTGCCACTCTTTCATTTCCCTGACAAGTCCTTGCCTTCCACGAGGCAGGACCACATCATGTTGGAAATCAGCTAACCGACTTGATTTTGGCAAGACGGGCACATAAATCTGAGTTACTAGAGAATACAGTGATGCAAACTTTTCTTAAAAACAAAGACTATGTATTTATTTTTGGAAATGTGTGATTATATACATGATGCCAATAGTCTCTATGAATCAAAGCAACATGTATGCTGACTTGTGTAATACACATTTCATTCCACCATTAAAAGAAATGTTTTGTTTGCTCTAACACCTCCTCTTTTGTGCTTACGAGGGGACAGAAATGTCAAATTAAGCAGGGAAAACTGTCCATCTGGTTCAGGAGGAATGAGGCAAATCGTAAGTTAACCATCTGACAGGTAATGCTGTCTGTTCTTCTGAGATTTATAGCCCAATTTTCAGCTCAAATTGGATTGGGTAAAGTTTGTATTGAGTTCACTTTGTCAGTAGGAAAGGATCTGGACCCACATTGCTCTGTTGCACAACCCCACCTTGAAGTCAATCTCTGATAAGTCACAGGTACCACAGGACTGGTGATGGGCCCTGGAGACAAGGGCGTCCTCTGCCTCCTTCCCAAGCCAGCAGCATGAACTGAATTTGTCATTTTTGAGATCATCACAGAGACACAAATAGCAAGTATACATTTCAGTCTTACAAACAGAAGCGTACGAGAAGCCTAGTTTTCTTTGTTTTCCAAATCTCTTTTCAATGTTAATTTCAAGCCCCATTTCACTAGGATAGGGCTGTGTGTTCTCAGTCAGCTTGGAGTCTTCTCTACCCACTGCCATTATCATCCTGGAGTTTAGTCTAGTTTAAGGAGGTAAGGGAAGGCCATTGCACGGGAGCAAGCGCCCATCCCGTCCTCGGTACACACTGGCATTCGCTGTTCCATGCAGCCACCATTGGGACATTCCTCAGTTGTGTCCATGTGACTGTCTCCTGTATTCCCCAGCGATGGGATCATACTGCTGCTTTGGTGCCCCCTCCCCACCCCCAGTCCCAGAACTTCTGCCAAGGCCCAAGCTCTGTCTGTATAGTGTGGTCTTTTCCAGAAGAACCATCCTCCTGCTCATCTCAAGACCCAGTTCACCCTCACTTCCTGCAAAAGACCCCTCCTTGTCCTTGCAAAGCCCATCTCATCTCTTTCCCCTTTAAGATTCCACAGTGTTCATCTCGCACTTGTCATGCAAGGATGGTCTTGTCCTTAAGGACAAGAGTCCTTTTCATGAGTGTTTGTAGGCCTTTCTAGAAAGGGGCTCCATCACCTTTACCTTCGGACCCTCATTAATATGACTTCCTCAATTAAATTAGCACTCCATCTTGCTGCCAAGAAGTCCTCAAACTCACGTAGAGAAGCAAAGAAAGGAGACACGGCTAACAGGTAGAGAATGCAGATGCATGTTGTAGGTTAAAGATTATGCACCAACAAACCAAAAATGTGCCATGTATATATTTTATCTTCTGCACTACACTATAACTCAAAGGTGGTGTCTCCATGTTAATGATTTTTTATCTTTACCGGCATACAGCCCGCTGACTCAGTTGATTGATGCATCTGTTCTATGCTGACCCTATTCTAAGTACGATGAAGAAATAAAAAGGAAATTAAAAAGCAAATAAAAATTCCCACCAAAACAATATTTCTTCTTAAGATGTTGACTGGAAAACCACACACACAGAGATGATAAATAGATGAACCCTAATAATGGACTACTCTATCATCTCTGTTAGTAACACAACAAATTCAATTCAGTTCAGTCAGGATTGTCTCATTTCTACAGAGTGCTGCTGTACTAGGCCCTGGTGATATACAGAAAAATAAGACATAGTTATAGGGTTACATTTGATATGATCGCTTAGAATTTCCTAGCGGGTAGGCATGTTATACAGTTGTAAATGGGAACACAGATACACAAGACACTATTATTTACTTAAATAAAATGCTAATTTTTAAGAGGAACCTCAGGGGCCCAACTTACTCCTAGAGAAGGGAAACATATAAGGTATGGTGGTGTCAGAGAGACCAGAAGTTAGCTACAACCTCTCAAGTGGGAAGTTCATAAAAACCCATAAAAATACAATGTTGCATGGCAATTATAACTCAATAAAAATAAAACAAACTTTTTAAACAAAGACAAAACCAAAAACAACACAGATGCCATTCTTGGTAGTTAACTAAGGAGTGATTTTATGCATATTATATACAGACCTTTATTAAAACTCAAGTCACTGCTCTTTGGATAGGTCTTGCACAGAGTACACATATACATTGTTGTGTAAACTGAGACACTTTTGGAAGTAAAAGGGAGCACTGTTATTAACAATTAGTTTGTGATGACAGCAGACATAAAGCTGGAGTATGGCCACCCTAGTGCCATAGTGCTGTCAAAGTGAAGGAAAAGAATTAAGGGCAAACCAAAACATAAACAAAGACACTTGAAGACCCATAAAATCCTTTCTCAATGTCAAACCACAGTTGACCCAGAAGTAGATTCTCCTCCCCCATTTAAAAATTTTTTTTTTTAATGTTTATTTATTTTGAGAGAGAGAGACAGAGCATGAGCAGGAGAGGGGCCAAGAGAGAGGGAGACACAGAATCCAAAGCAAGGCTCCAGGCTCTGAGCTGTCAGCCTGGAGCCCACCACGGGGCCCGAAACCACGAGCGAGATCACGACCTGAGCCGAAGTCGGACGCTCAACTGACTGAGCCACCCAGGTGACCCTTGTTCTCCTCCCCTTTGCAGTGAGAGGGAAACAGTTTCCCCAGAATAATGTCACAAATTTTCTGCCACCTCCAGAGTTTACCTTTTATGATTTCCCTGCACTGGGGCTTTCCTATTCCCAGATCTGGAATTATAACAATGTTTACTTGTCTTTGGGCTGGTGGGAAAAGAACTTAAAAAATGGTGTATATTAGATGCCAGGAAGACAGTATTATTTTGGTGTGTTTGCATGGGTCGTTGCATTTGTGATGGATGCTAAGTATTGAATGTATACTTAAGTAACTTCCCCGTAGGCTATTTTAATAACATACATTAATCAGTTCCTTTTATAAAGTAGTACATACATACTTATTGTAGATAATTTAAAAAAATAAGAAAGATATACAGAAGGAAACAAAATCACCTATAAACCCATCACTTAGAAAACATATTAGTTTATTTCTATTTGTGTATTTCAGATAGTTGAGATTATACTATATATGTACCTTTTTCTTCTTTTTCTACCTATTATATCACTTTAATTGATGGTCATGCGATATTCAATAATGATGATACCCAATGTTTATGGATGCGAATACATATATAATTTATCCGTGTGACAGTCCTATGAGGTAGGTTATTTTATTGACCCATTTTACAGACGAAGAAATTGGAAAAATATGGGTTAGGGAACATGGTCAAAGTTTCACTAGAACGAAGTGCAGAATCGGGTTGAACCAAGTCTGAGCAATCCTAGGGCCCAGGTGCTAGACAGTAAGGCCATGCTGTATCAGTCAGGTTTTGGTTTTGCAAATTTCCACATTTTTCAGTATGAAGGGGTGTAATACAGGGAATGCCAGACTTATACAACCTGTGTACATTTCGCATTGGAAGGGAGCAACTGGAAGAGATCAGGAAAGCCCAAGATCTGGAAGCACAACTATTTCATAGATGTCACTGCTGCTGAGACCTGCTGGCTCCCCTCGCCCCCCCCCCCTTCCCATAACAGCCATTTGCTGATGCTCACACTCCTGCCTAGAACTTCTGCTGGAAATAATGGCCTATCCTTTCCTTCCACCTTGCAAACCACGAAAAGTGCCACCCACTGATGATATCCAGACACCTGCTGCCAGGGAAATCTGAGAAATATAGTATCCAGGCTTGCAGTGTCTGTGATGCCAGGAAGGCTTAGGTGGACAGGGAAGATAATGGTGGTGCATAGGTTAGTATCGGGGCGACAGGTTATGCGATGAATCCTACTTAATTTTCTCCATAATTGTACATTTCAGTTATTTCTATGACCTGTGTCTACAAATGAGACAGCGGTAGGTAAGCGTGCACCGCTCATGTCCCCACCCGCATACGTCTTAACTACGGCACCCCGTTTCAGCTCTGCCTGGGAGTTCAGGTGAGCTCCTCCGCGATTCTCCCCCTCTTCCACTCCCGGCTGCCGCCGTGCTCCCAGCCGCACCGCCACTGGAGGGCAGCACCTGCCCGCCACCAGTGCAGCGGCGGACCCTTTCATTGCCAAGGCGCGTCTCTGGTCCCCCAGCGGGCTTCTTCCCCCCAGGGAAGGCTGCTCCGCGCCAGGGCCTCCGCTTCTTTCCTGAGCACCCGACCGAGCTTTCAGGCCCGCCGGCTCCTTTATGGTAAAGAATCTTCAGCCCGTGTGGGTGCCTCGCCGACTAGGGTGGACTTGACCCGTGGGCCTGGGTGGGAGGCCTAATGGCCCGCTCGATCGTCCCCACCTCCAGCCAGACTTGCCTCTCGGAAGCTCCTTCCTCGGTGAAAACTAGCTCGTGCAAAAGGACACCATTAACTGCTAGCTCTGACATTTCATGGCATGTGGATTTATTGTCTGAACCTTTAGCACTCAGAGTTGCGAGGAAACTTTTGGACATCACTCTTTGTCCACGTTCTTCCCATAGATTCCTAAATAATGGAATTACTGTATAAAAGAGAATAAACATTTTTAAGGTTGTGATACATATTGGCAAATTGGTTCCAAAAAGTTTTACCAATTTACACATCCAGCAGCTAGTAATAGTGCCTCTTCTGGAGCCCTGCCTCACTGCACCTTCTGCTGAATGGTATTTTATCTGTATCTATTCATCATCTATGTAGATATTTCCCCATATTATATAATATGTAAGTTATATATCTCATATTACATAATATGTTATATATCTATTTCCCACGGGCTGCTTCATTCACCATTAAAGTGAGTCATGCCCCAATCCTCTCTCACATATAACCTTGAGGCTCCAAAAACCAAACCTTCTAAAAATGTGAGTAAAGTAACACCCTCATCATATTTGTTTAGTCAATGGTAATTGTGGCAATTTTAATTGTGGATTGAATAAAAGGTGTTCTTCTACAAGTTGTAGGGGTAGATCACTAAAGGGTAGGTTGAGCTGTAGGTGACCAAAGTCCAAAACACCAGTGGGTTAAACCAGATTTTATTTCTCTTTGTCCTAGCAACAATCAGAAGTTAAGCAGAGTCTCACCACTGAACTAGGTTCATTCCACCTTCCTTTCCCAAGTTTGCATTGACAATCCATCCGGCAGGAAGGAGAAAGGGAAGGCATGCTTCTGCTTTCTAGAAGATATTTTGCAGAAGTTGGACATACCCCTTCCTCTTAGAGCTCATTGCCCAGAAGGTAGCCATCCAGCCAAGTTCAGCTTCAAGGAGGGTGGGAAATACATTCTTCTTTCCAAGCGATCAGATGAGTTCAGCAGAGAACAGATACCAAGGAACAAATAGTGGTCCCTGTCCCAAAGGCACAGAAGTAGAAAATATACTATTATTTCTTAAATGGCAGTTTACTTATTTCCTGGAATGCCTGTGCTCCTCCTTTACACAGAAAATACAATGCTGTGGGAAAGAGCCTATTGTTTTTCTTTCTTTTAATTATAGCCTGCTTTGACATAGATTATAGCTTCAGAGACATTTCAGCTTCATTTTGGAATTCACATGGCTGTAATTTCTCATGCTTTGCTCCCTTTCCTCACCCAGCCTCTCTGTCTTGCCATTAACTGGTCTAAGAATAAATACTCAGATGTAGCAGGTGAGGTTGGCTGCACGTCCTTTCCTTGACAAAAGAACAAGAAAAGTATACGAAAACATCAGGATGCAGAGAAAGAAACTAAGAGAGAAGAAGGAGAGACAGCAGGCCTCTGTGATGAGCATCTCAAGTTACAATGAATATAGCCTCCATCATCCAAATTACAAAAACCCAATTTGGAAGGGCCAGGGAGCTTTAATGGAAAGATACACATCAGTAGACCTGGCAATTTACAGAGGCAGGATCCCATCATGCTACTGTACATATCTTGTGCATCTCATCAAGTATACAACAGGCAGAAATTACAATAATGTAATTTCACAAATTACTGGCCTAATAAGTTAATACAGTGATGTAAGTTTCATGGGTTAGAGACTGTAAGCAAAGAATAGGCATTAGCTTGAGCACTGGATCCCAGAAGTCCTGAGTCTGCTTATCATCCAAACCCTTGGCAAATAGTCTTTCGGCTGCCCAGTCGGTTGGGCCAGAGTTCTCTAATCATTTGCCCATCTTTACTTTCAGTTTTCTCATCCCTCTCCTGAACCACATGCAGTGCGCTCTACTCAAGAAATACTTTCTAAATGAAGCAGTTTGTGTATAGTGGACACAGTGATGATGAACTTGAAGTTCAGAGTATTCATGTAGTAAGTTACAGAGAGAGGACTTGTACCCAAGCCCTCAGACTTCCTGCTCAAGGTTCAAATGCTCATCTTTTAGGGATTCCAACCCTGGAAATTCTTCCAAGGTCAGCAGCTCTTCAGGTGCCCCCAAATCTGAGTTGTTGCTGTAGGCTTTTAGCCGCTGGTTAAGGCTGGCTTCCGCCCGGCTCCTAGCTTATCCGGAAAGACATTTAACTTATAACCTCAGAGTTCAAGGAGCTCTACTCAAGAATATGCAAATGCACAAGAAGAGGGTGCACAAAAAATCCAGTGGAGTGTATCTGATGAGTCCTGAAGTGGGGGGCAAAAGTGGGTTAGCCTGGGACATCAGGACTTAAGCCAGCCTGGGAATGGCTGGTGAGGTTCTAAGTCTTTGGGATCATTAGAAGCTCAGTCACAACAACAGGAGGACCGGGCAGGGACTGTTTTCTCTACTTTACAGTTGAGTGCCTGCCCAAGGTCATACAGTGGGGGCCGGGGGGGGGGGGCAGGGGAGGCTGTGATAAAAATAGAACTCAGGTGTCCTAATGCTAGGCCAGGGCCCTTTCCATTATGCTGCAGCCGTCTGCTTCCAAGAGAGCCACATTCGATGCCCAGAAACCACCACGCAGAAGCTTGCCGTCACTATTGTGAGTGGGGGTGGTGGTGTAAGGTGGGTGGAGTCAGGGGAGGACTGTGGGGAGACCATCCTGCCATCCTGGATATGGAAGTCTTTTTATTTATGGCTTATGCCATTCCAGCTGGCATAAACAAGGCAGAGCTAAAGATTAAATGTCCTGAACATTATTAAGCCCATTAGGTTTCTGGATATTTCTCTGTAAATCCCCAATCAAGTTGTCTTTATCAAATTTCTCACACATTCATGAAGGGATGTCCTCTTCCTTGCCTCTCTTCCAGGAACAACTGGGGCGCCTGGGTGGCTCAGTCGGTTAAGTGTCTGACTTCGGCTCAGGTCATGATCTCGCGGTTCATGGGTTCGAGCCCCGCGTCAGGCTCTGTGCTGACAGCTAGCTCAGAGCCTGGAGCCTGTCTTCAGATTCTGTGTCTCCCTCTCTCTCTGACCCTCCCCTGCTCACGCTGTCTCTCTGTCTCTCTCTCTCTCAAAAATAAATAAAACATTAAAAAAAAAAAGGAGCAACTATTCTCTCATCTACTTGGGGAAGGAAAAAAAATTCTTTTAGTCTAGAGTTCAAGTCACCAAGAAAAAAGATGTTGCCATCCCCTACCCTGCCTTGGGTGACCAAGTTGTCTCAGTCTGCCCAGGACCTTCGCAGCTGAAAATCTGACATTCTCCCTTTAATCCAGGACAAACTGCGGTTCTAGGTCAGCCTTGCTGCCTCAGGGGTCACCGAAGCAGACCATGAAAAATGCTTTGTTCTTGCTAGAAAGACACTGGGTGTGGCCGCCTACATCTCACAAAGGCAGAAGGACTGGTGAACTGGGCTGCTGGCCTGGTGCTCTGTAGGCCAAGGAGGGTCCCCATGAAGGCGCAGGCAGGTTTTCTGGACCACCGGCTCCCTGTTGTGGCCTGAGAAGCTCCTTAGGGTGGAAGTGAGTGACTGCGGCTGGTGGGAGAGGAGGGGATGGGTGCCTCATGCTTGCCTGCAGGAAATTAGGATTATCTCATTGCCCCCGAGGAAAATTCTTGTTTCCAGGGTGGAAAATTCTGGTAAAGTCAGGCTGGGAGCAATTACCTACAACGTCAATTAGTCTATGTGGTAATAGAGAAGAGTCAGCCCAAACCAGTTTGTGCTTCGGTTCTCTTGGCTGGCTCTCCCTGGTCCGTCCCTGCAGGCGCGGGGAGGCTTGCGCGGATCCCCTTCCCAAGCGTTCCTGTTTCCTGGCGAAGAAGAGCCCCCTGTTCACGACGAGACAAGGCCGCCTTGCGGACCCGTCAGCCGGCATTTGCTGAGGCTGGATTTGTTGTTTCGGAGCGTGGCTATTTGACAGCTCCGGGGGGGAGGGTAATCTAGCAGCATTTCAGCCTTCACCGTGTGGCCAGGAGTTTGGATAACCGAGAAGATGAATTCAGTGCCTGTGCGCGCGAGGCTTATGTAACCCGCAGGCAGCAGCTCCGCGCAGAGCACCGCTGAGCAGGGAGGCGGCGGGGCGGGCACCGCACTGCAGATCCCAGCTAGGACCGCCCGCTGGGAGGTTCAGCGACCGCACCGACGCAATGCGGAGCCCGCGGCGGGGATGGAGGAGGGAGCCCCGGAGCACCAGCCCTGGTGCTGCGGCGCAGACCCGAAATCTGGCCATGCTCCGGGGGGCGGGGAGAGCTGCCTAGTGACAATAGGTGGGGGCGTGCAGTGTGGGAGGGAGCTGAGGAGACGGCAGAGAGAAGAAAGGGTCAGAGACCTTCCAGCAGTTTTGCAGAGGGAGGGCATTCAGGCGGCAAGCCCCGGTAACGGTAACGGATTAGCAGCAACTATTTCTCTTTAGGGGCCTCTGCCCCGCTCTTTCTTCCTTGCAACTGCAGCCACACTCCTCCCCGTCTTTGATCCTCCTAGGGCACAGCCCACCTCAGCTTCCCTGCTGGAGTCAAGTTTGAGGACACCCCGCCTCTCAGCTGAGGACACGCCTCCATGCTGCACCAGGCAGGTGGTTGCAATTCCACAATATTTATGTGACTTCATTCTGCCCAAGGAACCAGGTTAGGCCCTTCAGGGCATATTCCTGCCCTCTGGGTATTGCAGTGTAATGGTAAGAAATAGGACGAGGGCCCAGATAAATAAAGCGCAGAGCCAAACATGGTAGCTGAAAACCTCGAGGGAGATACAAAGTGCTATCGCTTTTTTTTTTTTTTTCTATAGGTTCAAACACTCACCACCTCTTTTCCTCCAGCCGATTTGGGGGAACAAACTGTGAGTTATTTTGTCTGATCTCTGCAGATCTGATTGGGTAGTCCAACGAAAGCTACAGGTTCATTTCAGCTTCCGTCCAACATCAGGAAATTCAGTCTTTCGGCTTGGGTGGAGAAAGCTGGACTTTAAAATCAGACAGACCTGGGTATAGGTCTTGGCCGCTGCCTTTACTTGATCTGTTATTGGGCAAGTAAATTCACTCTGTCAGTTTTCTCAACCGTGAAACTGGGCTTAAATAGAAAGAGGTTAAGAGCACAGGCTCTGATGTTTAAACAGGAATCCACCACTCATTAACTGTGTGACTTGGGTAAGTTGCTGAACTTCCTGGTGTCTCAATTTCTTCACCTGGAAAGTGGACATAATAATACTATCTACCTTCTTGCGTTGCTATAATGATTAAATATGTTATATATGCATAGAGCTTAAAATAGTGACCAGCATAGAACACGTAATAATAATAATGACAATAACAATTTCATCACAAAGTGGCTATGCCATATAAATTAGACAGTGCATACAAAAATATGGGGAAAATGAATATGAATACAGGTGACCATCATCTTCCTTTACTTATTATAAGTTAGGAAACAACAGAAGAGCCCTTCTGCAGTAACATTCTGTACCACAGAATTAAGTCTAGCATGAATAGATAGTTTTCCTGTCTTTTGCCACTTTCCCTTTAAGCAAATGGAAACTGAAGTGGATATAGGAGATGATTATTAATATGATATAATAGCTCTTACTATTATATTCCAAAGTTATGCTAAAGCAAAATTTTCAAAAAAGTAAAAATTATGATTCACATACAAATATAAAAATGAATATATTTCAAATGCTTTATTTAACCCATTCATTAATCGTGGAGTAAGACGCTAATATCTGTTCAAAGGACCATCTGAAGAACACACACATCCCAGCAAGAAGGCAGAAATGAATTTGCCAATCAATACAATACTGGTTAACAATCTAGTGCAGTGACACCTGGGCGGCTCAGTCACTTGAGCCTCTGACTTGGGCTCAGGTCATGATCTCATGGCTTGTGGGTTCGAGTCCTGTGTTGGCTCTGTGCTGAGAGCTCAGAGCCTGCAGCCTCCTTCAGATTCTTTATCTCCTCTCTCTGCTCCTTCCTGAATCCTGCTCTGTCTCTGTCTCTCTCTCTGTCTCTCAAAAATAAATAAACATTAAAAAAAATGAAAAGAAATCTGTAGTGTAGTCAAATATAATGTTTGGGTTAACTTTTTTTAACAAGATGGAAATTGATCAAATCTCCACCAGACAAAATTGATTTGCATTTCCATAGACAAGGATCATTTGCTTTACTATCAGTTTTCTGAAGCTTAACTTCTATTCCTCCAGAGCTGTAAAGTTGTCCAGTGAGTGTAAACAGGGGAAGATGCACTATTCTATAGAATCCAATAACCCTCAGAGAGTCTGTGGTGAGCCTGTGCCCAGATCATCACTGGAAGAGCACCCAGTAAAGTCCCTAACAATTAAAGATACACCAAATGATAAAATACTTTATGTGTTGAAAAGAGGAGCGATTTATTTGTGAGACGTATTCACATGTGTCCATTGATTGTGTAAAATGAGATGAACCTATATTTGTGATGTTACCTTATACAACACCTTGGGTCCCCAGGATCAAGACCACCATCCTTCAAATATGAAACAGTTTTGAGGTGGTAGGTGACACCAGCAGAAGCTGCGCATTGCTGACAGGCTTCTCAGATTCAATGACCTGCCTGCTTCTCTTCCAGAGGCACTGAAGCCTTGAGAGAGAAATCACGTCCCAGGTGTGCAAGGGAGTGAGACAGAAACCTGACGTTGGCTCGGGGAGGGAGGGAGGATCTAGGCTCCTATGGACTGATCCACACTGAGCCACTGAGCCACAAGCTCCCCAAGGCTTATCTCTGCTCCTCAAGCACTGTCTGTCATGAGTCCATGAACCATGTTTAGTCTCCCTGAAGTAGGAGATTTTTTTTTCCAACTCCTTGGGATCTAATTATGGGCTAGTAGAAAGACTGAGAATTAGCACAATTAAGACTTCTTGGAAAGTTCTCCTAAGAACATAAGGATGAGTTTACCCTTAGTTCCTAGAGGGGAGCTAGCTGTGTTGCTCAAAACATGGTTTGGGAGCCCCTAAATTATAATAACTTTGAATGTTGCCCCCAAACTGCTAAGCATGGGAACATTTAAGCAATCAGTGAGTCACTCTTTCTCATCTCCTTTTTTTGGAGGTGAGACCAGCCAGTTTTTCAGAAGCACCCTGGGATGGAGGAAGGTGAGAGAGGAATGGTAGATGGAGTGGTCCTCAGTTTGTGATACTGGGTGATAGGGCATATCTACCACAGTGCTTCTATAACTCCTCTTGATTTGGGGGAAACCAGACAAGGAGGAAAACACAATGGAATCAATTAAATATGATTTATTCACGGGCAGGCAAGGAGACAGTTTCCTCTCCTCTTTTCCTTACTCAGCCCAAGGAATTGAGTCTAATGGGAAGTGATTGTACAGGGTGTTCAGAGCCTGTTTTCAGTTGTCCTTGCTCAAAGACAGCAATCAAAATGCAGATGAGTGTTCTCTATCTTACCATAGGAGAGTGACGCCGACTCTTGGTGGTAGAGGGGGAAATGGCAAATGGACGTTTACTGTGGCTTTTCTGTCCACAGATGGCCACTGGCATGGATGTGGGGGATGGAGGGCCAGAAGACACACTTTGTGTCTTGAACTGATGCCACCCTGTATTGACTGCCTGTTCTCTGCCAGGAGTGGCTAAGTGCTGCACTAATGCTGTCTTTTCACACTGCTGGAAGAGGGGCAGGGGGCCAAGGGATCTTGTTTCTTCCTTCCTTTGCTTCAACCTGAGCAAAGATCTTGTTTTTTACTCCCTTTGCCTGCTAAATGGCTTTCCCCAAAGTACACCAGGCCACTGGGATTTTTCTAACCGGAAAGGGCAATTCAGAGCATTGCAATTTGGCAGCATTAGAGATCTACTCTCATTTTGACCTTCAATCTAAATAATTAGAGCCTTCTTATCTAACTAAACAAAGAAGATCTGGGGCAGCATGGGACAGATTTAGAAACAAACCACCAGGAGATCAGAACTCAGCCTGAGGAGGACAGCACTGTGCTATAACCCAAATGGGAGAAAACTAATCAAATGGAGGCAGAGAGATGCCTCCCGATCTGCATTCTTTTTTTTTTTTAACAGAAAAATGACTTTCAACAAACCCCTCCAACAGACAAATCAACCTAAGATGAAATTTCCAGTGGACCTCCTTCCCTGCCAGGAATAATAAATTACTCCTAGGCTGAGCAGCTGCCGGGCATCACTTAGGGTTGTTTCCTTCCATCCAGTCCTGGGAGAGCCCCACAGCCCCTCCTCCCCCTCTAGCCAGTGCTGCTAAATTTAGCCCTTCCAGCATGTGCACAGTCTATATTTAGTGCCTGAGAGTCAGAGCTCAGCATACAATTCATCAAGCCATCACTCATCCCTCTATCCAAGCGACATGTAGAGAAAAATCCTTCCAAAGACTAGCTTGCCCTCCACTAGGTTGGAAGCCATTCTGAGAATGGGGAATCCTTGGGGCCAAAGGGGTTTTCTCCTCACGCAGTGGTGTCAGGACTGCAGCCAAGCATGCAGCCAAGGAGCGGAGCATGGCACCCAGAGAGCCAGAGAGCAGTGGGAAGAGAAGCGAAGGAAGCCTGGCTCAGAGAATGGCCTGCAGATGCTGGTGCACTTGTTCTGTCCCCTTTGAAATTGTAGGCAACTGGGTGTGGATCTTAAAGCTCTAACTTAGATGTCACTTCTTCATTGGAATTGCCCTGAGACCACTCAAAGTGGGTTAGGAGCCCACCCCACCCCACTGCACACTGTATAGAAATTACCCCGTGCACTGTGATGTGCAAATAAATCACCTGGGATGTTGTTAAGATGAAAGTTCCCATTCTGCGTATCCAGGGCTCAGATCCTGCATTTCTTATGAGCTCTGGGGACAAGATTGATAGGGCAGCGGAGGGACTGCTGTGGGGCAGAGGGGATACCAGTCTGACCAGCTGGTAGCAAATCCAGACCTTGCCTCAATGCTTGTAAGTTCACGAGTGAAGGCATTATGGGAGGGGGTGTTGGGAAAAGAGGAAAGTAACTGGTCTTCATTTACCATCCCTGTCCCGCCCCACCCCACTACCCACCACCCCACTACCCACCACCATGACTGTGGACCAGTAGGACTGTACCCCAGTGAGGGAGGTATCCTAGTACATGGGAAAGAAGGTTTGTGTCCATGGATTTCACTTCTGGCCCTGAGCTTTTCCCACTGTCCCACCAGGAGACCTTTCTTTCATCCGAACAAGCAACCTAATGCTACAGTTGCACCAAAGTAGGAGGCACAGCCACAGCGGGGCTGATGTGGAGGGTCCTGAGCTGTCCTGCTCCTTAGACCACTAGGGCTAAGCAGTGGGGAGGTGAGAGGAGGTTTCAGGACACAGTGAATGGGCAACAGAGAATGGTGAAAGACAAAATGCAGCAGACAACTGAGATGATTTCATTCAGACTTCTGCAAGAGGGAGAACATTTGTTAATGAGCAATGCCTTAAAGAATAGGAAAATGACCTGGCATTACAGAGACAAATACATAAGAATCATGAGGAAGGGTCTTATCTGAGAATATTTAGAATATTGGCAGGCAGGGTGGTCCTTTGCTGTTAGACATTTTAGAAACCCAAAAGGGTAGGGGATTTCTGAGAACAAAGGGGTGAAAGAATTTCTTAACCTTTTTTGTTTTCCAGGAGCTTAGGACTTGGGTGAATTTCAACCTGTCTGAGTGTAAGGAGGTGACAGTGAAGTATGGCATAGGGGGCTGTCATGGGGCAGAACTCAGCTAAGCCAGAGGTGTCTGTGGACCAGCGCAACCTGGAGGCAGTGGTGGTGTGGAGCTGAATGGAACATAGCGCTGGTTGCTAAACCACTGGTAGGTTGAAACTGGCCATAGTGGGAGTATTTATACCATGAAAATTGGCAAACACTGTAAATCAGTGTTCCTCTTCTGCCCACTCATCTACAGAGCTTACACATTTATCAGCAGCCCACTGCCCAGAAGGCCCTGTGGAGGAGGCAAAATTTGAAATGGACCTTAAAAGTTGGGAAAAGGAGCATCTTGTATCTCTCCTTCACAAGTTAGTGCCAGAAAAGAGACGGTACAGTCCTTAAACTCCAAGATGAAGTGCCCGAAGTTGAAATAGAAATAAATTAAGTGTTGTTTTCAGTAAGGACATATGGTCTGGACAAGAATTTTAATTTTAATTTTGAAGTGGGACAGAAGAGCTGTCTCAGGAAATTTGTGACATGTAGATACAGTACTTGTGTGACATTCCAGCATCCAGAGAATTCTGTTCAACAGGCATCTTTTGAGCATCTACAATCTAGCGATTATATTATGAGATCTCTATGGAGTGCCTTCTGAGTTGTCAAAGCAAGATTACTTTGTTTTTTATTGTTTGACTTGTGTATTTTGTGGCATTACGATTACTCTTTAAAAACATTTTTAATGTTTATTTTTGAGAGAGAGGAGGAGTGGAGGAGGGACACAGAGAGAGGGAGAGACAGAATCTGAAGTAGGCTCCAGGCTCTGAGCCGTCAACACAGAGCCCAATGCGGGGCTCAAACCCACAAACCATGAGATCATGACTGAGTCGAAGTTGAACACTTAACCACTGAGCCACCCAGGTGCCCATGATTACTTTTTAAAAGTGTGTACCATTATATCTACCTCCTTTTTAAAACGTAAGCTGATATCCTGCATTATTCAGACATAGCCAACAACATAGTTTAGTATGGGCATGAAGAAAAATCCATGTTATGCCATATCAGAGTAAGATATTCAATACTTTTGGTGCATTTCGCTTTTGAAGGGGGCTATTTGGTCCAATCAGTAGCCTTATCTTCCTTTTACCCTGACCATTTCTTTGAATCACAGTTCTTTTATTATTATTATTATTATTATTAAAAATTTATTTCCTGTATAGTTAACATACAGTGTTATAGTAGTTTCAAGTGTATGGATTATAGTTCTCTCTCATAAGAAGCATTCAGTTGTTTCTCAATTCTTTTTTTTCATGTATATAGTGCTAAATCAAGAGTGGTCAGCGAGGGGTACCTGGGTGGCTCAGTCGGTTGAGCTTCCGGCTTCGGCTCAGGTCATGATCTTGCAGTTCGTGGGTTTGAGCCCCGCGTCAGGCTCTGTGCTGACAGCTCAGAGCCTGGAGCCTGCTTTGGATTCTGTGTCTCCCTCTCCCTGTGACCCTCCCCCGCTCACAGTGTCTCTCTCTCTCTCTCAAAAATAAATAAAACATTAGAAAAAAATTTTTAAAAAGTGGTCAGGGAGAAGAGTAAGATTATGTCAGGACAAACGTATTCCTGCTATGGAAACAAAAACAGAAACAAACCCCTCTGAGTATCTGTCAAGTTCAGAATTCTGCTTTGAAGAATATAGAGGAGTTAGTTAAACATAGGAGGTGGAAGGAATCCCAGGAAAGGGAGCAGCGTTTGATCATGCTGTTATGCTCTAAGGCATTCATTATTGTAACTGAAACATGGATAGGCTTGAGATGAAATGAGAGGTGGGCTGGAATAAGGAGGAATAAGGTCAGAATCAGGCAGTAGTAGTCACCCACTCAGAACTTTATGGTTTGATCATACTTGGGAGTTTGAGCTTTATCCTAAAAGCTCTAGGGGACTCTCAAAGGATTGGAATCAGAGCAACAGAAGAAGTGTGGTTCTAGGCTGGAAGAGGATTAAACAGAAAGCTGGGTATCGGGTGGGATAGTAGTGATCCCAAGTGAGGAGGCTCTGCACTGAGACTGGCGGGAAGGGGGTTGAAGATTCAGTTCCAAAAGTGTTAAGAGGGTAGTGTCTGCCGTCTTGGTGATGTGATTGATCGATCGATTGACTGGATATGGGGATTGAGAGAGAGAAAAGAATAAAAAAGATTCAAAGGTTTTTCTGTCTTAAGACTGGATGGTGTACCATTTACTGATTGGGAATACAAGAGAATTGTGACCACATGCATTTAACATGTATCTGGTGAAGAGCATCTTGGGGAAACCCACAAACTTTCATAATTCCTTATGCCCCCTAGTAACTTGTTATGTATTTCAGCTGTAACATGACTCAAGTGGCCTTGTTCATGATGGTTAACTATGGGTATGCAATATTTCGTGTATAAATCAAATAATATGACTAAGGATAGACAAATGTGAATCCTCCAGTGAAAACTTCCAGTAGCTAGCCTTGCTCAGTTGAGTGATGAACTAGCTGACTGAGTCATCAGCATACTCATGTGAACTCCACTGACTGCCTTATAATCTCTTTTAATATCACTTAAGCTTCCATTTTGTGATGAAAAAACTTAAACAATTATTTTATTGATTGATCTTTTAAAATAGCAGTGGAAACAAAACACATTACTTTTTTTTAAACAAATTTAACTCACTGGAACCCTTTTTTGAACCTTGGGGTTTTGCAAATCACCATTATAAGAACATTGATATTCCTCATTGTTTAATAGAGACCCAACATCAACTTAGTATATGTGCTCCAGAGTGTAATATTGAAAACCATTTTTTGAAAAAGAAAAATCCATCCAGAATTAGATTCAGTTTTATTGTAATAGTATCTGTTTGCTACAAATTTGTTATTGATTTTAAAATAGATCAGGTTATTCAACGAACATGATCATATTGGTGGAACTTTCCAATTACAGGGATTTCCTTATTATTTCTTTTTTTTAATTTTTTTTAATGTTTTTTATTTATTTTTGAGAGACAGAGAGAGAGACAGCACAAGAAGGGGAGGGTCAGAGAGAGAGGGAGACACAGCATCTGAAGCAGGCTCCAGGCTCTGAGCTAGCTGTCAGCACAGAGCCCGATGCGGGGCTCGAACTCATGAACCGTGAGATCATGTCCTGAGCTGAAGCCGGACGCTTAACCGACTGAGCCACCCAGGCACCCCTCCTTATTATTTCTGACTTTCACTCCTACCACCTACAAGCATGTCTGCATCACACCAATCCTTTCTTTCTTTTCTGCCTCATTAGAATGTATGTCTTATTTCCTGTCTGAAACTGTCTTTTTCAACTGAGCCTCCAAGTTCTCATTCCCTTCTGTTTCTTCTGGGGCAACACACAACCTCTCTCTACTATATGTACAACCTTTTTCTTTCCAGTAAGTATTCTAAATGTGAAGCGCTCATATCTATTTTATCTTATGGAAGAATTCCCACTCAATCCTAAGCCACCTGTACCTACTACCCTGTTTTATCCCCCTTTCTGTTCATAAGCACATTTCTTGAAACAGTTGTTTATACTGGTTGTTACCATTTTATCACCTTTAATTAACTCTTTAACTCATAAGGTTTCTGTTCCCACTATTTCCCTGAAACTACTCTTACTATGGTTATCTCTGTATCACCAAAACTATAGGCCACTTGATCTTGGATTTTTCTCTGAGGTTGGCAGTGAACAGAGGAGTGTCATAATGTGACTTGTGCCTTTTCAAGCTCACTCTGAAAGGTGCAAGTGGTAAGTCAGGGAGACCAATTGGAATACGATGAAAATAGTTTTTATGAGACACAATGATGGCTTGAACTACTCCGGTAGTAATGTAGATGGTAAAAAATGACCAGATTCTGGGGATGTTTTAAAGGCAGAATTGACAGGATTGGCAGATGGAGTGGAGATTGAATGTGAGAGAAGGATAGGAGTCAAGGGTGATTCCAAGGTTTTGACCTGAACAAATGGGAGAATACTGGTCAATGCTATTCTTTCAGGTTGGGCCATCACATAGGAAAAACTCAGACCATCATGCTATCCCACTGATAATGGTAAATATCAGTGGGTTTTACTCTGAATGAAATAAGAAGCATGGAGATTTTAGAGCAGAGGAGTGACTCAATCTGATTTACATTTTAGAAGATCACTTTGCTGATAAAGAGACTATAAATGAACAAGGATGGAAGAAAGGAGATTTGTGGGATAATTTTATAATAATGCCTGTAAGAGGTGATGGTAGATGGAACCACAGTGGGAACAGTGGAAGTGGTGAAAAATGGTCAGATTCTGGCTATAAACTGAGAGAGGAATTGCCGTGATTTGTTGATATGAAGGATAAGTGAAGAGGAGTCAAGGATCACTTCAGGGTTTTGGCCCAAGCAACTGGAAGAATGTAGTTACCATTTACTGAAATGGGGAAGACTACAAGATAAGCAGATCTGGGGATAGGATGGAAAATTAAGAGTTTAATTTTGAGGCATGATAAATGTGAAATGTTTATTAAAAATCCAGTGGAATATTACCTGGAAGTTGTATTTATGAGGTTGGTGTTTAGAGAACAGATTAAGTTTGAGGTATAGACTAGGGGATCATTAGTATAGACATGGTATTTAAGTCTATGAGACTGGACAAGATCACCAAGAACATGGGTATGGATGGTGAAGATACCTGAAGGCTAAGCACTGGACCTGTGTGCACTTGGATGGCAGGGATACAAGTAGGAACCAGCAAAGGGGATTGAGAAGGAAGAGTCAATGAAGTAAACAAGGAAGCAAGAATGAGGTTCCAGGAAATAAATATTTCAGTAAGGAAATCATGATCCACATGGTCAAGTGCTATTGTTAGGTCAGGCAAGATGAAGTGTGAGACCCCCTGGATTTGGCTACATTTGTGTTGTGGATGGAGTTGGGGACTGGAGATTTTGACAAGAGCAGTTTTTAAGGCATGCAGGGAAGAAAAGTCTTATTGGAGTGAGTCCAAGAATGGAAGGGAGGATGCTGCATGCAGACAACTGATGACTGTTGCTAAAAAGGTGAGCAGAGAAATAGGACAGTAGCTGAATGCAGAAATGGGGTTGAGAGATGGGTTTAAAATGAGATAAACAACAGTTTGTTTGTGTGCAGATAGGAAAATTCATTATGTAGGAATGAGACGAGACACTGGAAGGAGCAAAATCTTTGAGAAAGTGCAGGGGGTGAGACCTAGGACACAAGTATAGGGTTGACTTCAGCTAGGACCATGGATAGTTCATACACTGAGACAGAAGATGACAGCTCACATAGGTGGAGCTGCTGGTAGATTGGTAGGTGGGAGCAGTTGGAAATTCTTTTTGATTGTTTCTAATTCCTATAGGAAATAAGAAGCAATATCATCAAGAATGAGAAGAGTAGTTGAGATTTAAGGTGGGAGGAGATGTTGTGAATTTCTGGTCCAGGAGAGAAGGAGATTGAATGAACTTGAGATATGTAATAGGATGGCAGGGCACCGCCAAGGACCTCAGGGAGGTTAGCAGCTGTCCATTGAAAGTGACACTAGTTAGTGTGGTTCTATGTTTTCTCCAGCCAGTCTGAGGTTTATGGAGGAAAGGATGGACCACCAGCTCTCTTTCTGTTCTCTCTCTCTCTCTCTCTCTCTCTCTTTGCAGCAAACAGAACTTTGAAGCCCTTCGCAATTTGCTTCAAACTCCAAGTAAATCCTAGATGACAGCTGGGGGTTAAAGAGAAACAGCCCTTTCTTTGGAATGTCTGTTCTTCCCGACAGTCAACATTCATCTGGCAGGCCAGCCTTCAACCTCACTGGTATTTTAAGCATCCAAATGTGTCCTAAGCCAGACTGGCAGCCCTTATATGCAGTCCATGCCACTTACCTTTACACTGGAAGGGATCAGGGGACACTTGGACTCCTCAGTCAGCACAGCCTGCCATGGAATCCATTTGCCCAAAGGACACTAACAGACTGGATTCAGAGATAGACAACTTTGGAGTTTTTCTTAAAGGGAAGAGAAGTGTCAGAAAAAGAGGCAGCTGGGGGAGGAGTAAAGTTTGTGTATGATTTAAATAAAATAGACTTCAGAGAAAATGTGCCCCACCTCAAAAATGTACAAAGTAAATGAGATAAGAGGTTAGCCTGTAACCTAGATGTGTAGATATGTATGTATTGATGCCCTCATCTCTGTAGGATGGGAATAATTATTTCATATAGTAGTTCAGCACTCATATCCACAAAGTACTCAGAACAGTATCTGACTAAAACATAATAATAATGCCAATAAATTATTATTATTTTATCATTATGCCTTGACTAGGGCTGATCTGCTTCTTGTTTGTCTCTTTGCAGACCGTGAAGAAAATATTATTGAAACAAACAACAAAAATTAATAAATTGATTAATGTGGTCTTATACAAAGATGGCATCCACATCTATTAAGCACATCACAAATGTGACGTGAAGGTAATATTGGGTAGTGGGAGACTTGGAGTTTTCAGCTAGAGACTCCTTAGCCACTTAAGTACTTAGCTAAAGTATCTAACTTTAAGAACCTCACTTTTCTGATGTGTGTAATAAAAAAAAAAGAATACCTATCCTTGAGATTGTTATCAGTGTTCAATAAATCAATACATATAATGTCACGTGAACAGTGTTGGGTACATAGTATATATTCAACAATGGTAGCTGTGATCACTAGTAATTTCCTAAATGGGAAAATCCTTCCTCTCCTTCTCCATGTGTGGAGAAGTTTACCTTTCAGGATAAACTTGATGCCAGCATCTGCAAGAATCCTCTCCAGATTCTCCAGGTCAGAGTTAATTTGTTTTTCTTCTGGGCTCCTGTTACACTTTGCATCATGTCTCTCTCCTCACAATTTATCTTGGAAGTCTTTTCTCTCTCATGTCTGTTTCTTGCGATAGATTTTAAGATATATATTTTTTATCCATCTCTGAATTGCCTTACCATTTAGCATAAAGGCCAGGATGTAGTAGGCATCCAACAAATGAGAGTTCTCTCTAATCTTCAGTCAGAAAACAGACCCACATTTAGAAGGGACTCCTTTCTCTCTCTACCCCAATTTTTCCTATCAGAATTTTGAGAACAATATGGAGTAGTGACTAACTTTATGGTCTCTGAAGACAGTAGACCTCTTCCAGAATCCCATGTCAGCAATTACATAGCATATTGCCTGGCACGTCATAAGTACCTAATATTACGCTTTCTATCTATTATGATTATTGTCATTGCAACTACGATCATCATCACTAACACACAATACCTTTCCCACTTATAATCTTGATAGGGAAAGAGGATACATGAATAATGAAACTGGAATGTAATATAAGACTGATATTTACTAGCCTTCACTGGATCTTGGAGCACAAGGATAGCACAGCTGCCTCCAGCCAAGAAAAGGTCACTTTCCAGGCATGATGGAAAGGAAGCAAACTGTTTGTAGGTACCTCCAGCTGCTTCCTGCACCAACTGATCAAAGTAATTAGAGTGGATAAAGGCAGGCAAAAATTGGATCCCTCTTCCGTGCCAGAGATAAGGTAACATGTTATTAAGATGTACACCTAAAACTCTGTGGACAGGGGTTAGTCATCAGATATCCAGTGACTGAGAGAGTCTCAGATTTGGTGCAGAAGAGACACTGTTAAGGGCAGGGTAAGCCAGAGGAGGATTTTGCAGTCACTAAGCTGCCACTGGGCTCTTCCCTGCCATGACGGAGGCTCAAGTTATCAACATCCAAAAGGAAAGGAACTGAAGCTATAACACATGTGGCAGTGTGGAGTAATGGAAAGAAAAGGAAATTCAGTCCTGGATTTATCTCTTACTATCTCTGCGGCTTTTGCAAGTTAGTTAATCACAGCGAATTTTTGTTTCCTGAGGATGGTCGGGGCATTAGAGATGATGTGACATGTCCATGGTCACTAACTGGCAACTTCATCATTGAGGATTCTAATACCTGGAAAATGACTTTTTCCAGTTTGAGAAGAACAATCAAAACTAACTAACCATAAACAACATTAATTTCAGTTAAAATGTTCTGACTGCTTCTGGTTTTGGCCATGGGCCTCCTAAGACTCTTCTTGCCCTGGATCAAAATCTCAGAAGACAGTAAATTGACTTCTTTCCATTCTGGCTCCATTTATGTGCCCCAAATCTCAGCTTAGAAAATTCTTTTTTTTAAAGGTTTTTATTTATTTAAGTAATCTCTCCACCCAACATGGGGTTCAAACTCATGACCCTGAGATCAAGAGTCACACGCTCTTTGGACTGAGCCAGCCAGGCGCCCCTCAACTTAGAAAATTCTTGAAATTATTCTTAGGGTCACTGAGCTGCGGCGTGGGAAGACATCAGTGCCCACTCATTCCTACCACAGAGAAAATTGCTCAAGGGCACAGGGCCCACTGATGGAGAATTAGTGATGTCATCTTCCTACAGGAAGGACATTATTAATATCACAGTGACTCACACAGTGTGACTCTCCAGGCACTTACCAGAGGGGGCTGGGGGTGGGAATCCATTGACAAGGATAGGGAGAGAGGGGGAGAAGGACTGAAATTTCGGTGGGATATTTTAAATGGGGGAGTAGTACCTTCTTTACCTCCGAGAGATGAGGAACATGGGAGTCATTGGTGGGCAAACTCAAAGTAGGAGAAACAGGGAAACTGAAAACGGAGCCAGAAAAGGAGAAGGAAAGAGATGGATGGGGAAGGAGGGAAGCAGAAAAGAGAAAGGAAATAAGGGGCTTGGGAAGAGGATAGGAAAGGAGTGTCATTGTTTAGGACTGAAACTCAAGCTATGGTGTCACCAATAAAAGATTAAATTTGTAAAATATACCCAAGTCAAAGGGGTGCCACAAGGAAGATGTTTAGGAACATCTAAGTCAGTGGTTTTTGAGAATTAGATAAAATTTGTAGATGAAAATTTAAAATGCATGTACATTTCAAATGTGCAGTCTCAGGAGTTCAGACTTACAGGGGATTCTGCTTTCTCTATTGATGCATATTATTTTGAGACAGTGACTGGTCTGGAGTTTCTTGGGCAGGTCTGAGAGCCAAAGAGTTTATTAATATATTTTTTAAATGTTTATTTATTTTTGAGAGACAGATAGAGGGAGCATGTGAGAGTGGGGGGCGGGCAGAGAGAGATGGGCACAGAGGATCTGAAGTGGGCTCCATGAGACAGCAGCGAGCTCGACATGGGGCTTGAACTCACAAACCATGAGATCATGACCTGAGGTGAAGTTGGACGTTTAACTGACTGAGCCACTCGGGCACCCCAAAGAGTTTATTAATATTATCTTTTTGGTGTCTTTTTCCATTGTATGAATGTCACCATTTTAAAAATTTTTTAATGTTTATTTATTTTTGAGAGAAAAAAAGCATGAGCAGGGGAGAGGCAGAGAGAGAGAGAGAGACACAGAATCCAGGCTCTGAGGTGTCTGCAGAGTCCAACGTTGGGCTCAAACCCATGAACGTTAGATCATGACCTGAGCCGAAGTCCGATGCCCAACCGACAGAGCCACCCAGGAGCCCCTAATTTAATTTTAAATTCCAGGATAATTAACATATAGGGTTATATTAGTTTCAGGTGTACAATATAGTGAAAGCCCTGACAGTTTTGTTTTACTTCATTTCTTTTTTGTAATGTAAGTATCTGACTTAAGCTTTGATTCCTGAGACATCCATTTCAAAGAAGCATCTACTTGGGGCACCTGGATGGCTCAGTTGGTTGGGAGTCCGACTTCGGCTCAGGTCATGATGGTGCAGTTTGTGGGTTCCAGCCCCACATCGGGCTCTGTGCTGACAGCTCAGAGCCTGGAGCCTCCTTTGGATTCTGTGACTCCCCCTCTCTCTGCCCCTCCCATGCTTGTGCTCTGTCTCTCTCTGTCTCTCAATAATAAATAAAAATGTTAAAAAAAAAACAAAAAAAAAACCAAACAAACAAAGAAGCATCTACTTCAAAGATCTATCTCAAATAAACATATTGTCAGCCGCACAACTAGATAAAGAGGCAGGCCACCTTCCCCCTACTTGTTTTAAAGATCCTGGTTGACTTAGATAACTGACCATTTGAGCCACTTGTTTTTTTTTTCCTTCATACTTTAAATTGGTGAATTTAAATTCACCAATAGGGAGCTTGCAAAACCCTAGGTCCCCCTCCACCCTCAACCCCAATAAAAACAGAACCCCTTGCCTCCATCTATTCTTTTTCCTGCTCTCTCTCTACTTGCAACCTTGCTGTGTAGGCCCAGGTTGTGCAGTATGATTTCCAGGTCTTGTAAGTAATAAATGTTTACTTTTTCAAACTTTCCTGGTGGCTATTGCTGAAGGCTGTCATGCAATTATAATAAGAAGCGCCAGGGCAAGTCCAACCACAGCATTGGTTCTTGATGGGCTGAGACCCGCACAAAACTGGGCACTAGTCCTTTTGAGGCTGGAAAAAAGTGATCTGTTCGGGTTTCTTTACATGACTAGGCATGTTTAATGTAAACATGAGGAATTAAGGAAAATAGAAGGTGGTTACATGGGCCTCATGAAGCATCAGAATGCCGGACCACACAGACTGTTGTTCAGGAACTGGGTCGTTTAGGGTTTGGGGTAGCTTGAACACCCCGGTCTTCTCCCCGCTCAGCAGCTGCTGACCTCTACTCTCGTGTTTCTCCATGGGGGTGGCTCTGTGCCTTTGCTATTCTCCCTGCTTTGCCTTCTTGCTCCTCAGTACCTTCTGCCTGCTCGGTCCTTTGCCTTGCTGTTTCCTCTAGCCCTTATTTTTGTTTTCTTTTTCCCATTAAAAGCTTTTTAATGTTTATTTATTATTTTTGAGCGACAGAACACAGGCAGCAAAGAGAGAGGAAGACACAGAATCTGAAGCAGGCTCCAGGCTCTGAACTGTCAGCACAGAGCCCGACACAGGGCTCAAACCCACGAACTGTGAGATCATGACCTGAGCCAAAGTCGGACGCTCAACTAACTGAGCCACCCAGGCTCCCCTCTTCTTCCCATTTTTACGTGCTGACTTTTTGTGCCCGAGAGAGTCACTAGTGGGTCCACAATCGCCATCATCTTTGACAGACTCTTTCGTGGTCCTTCCTCAGTGGCTGCTCCTGAGGCACGTGTCCACCCAGGTCTAGTGTCTGTGCCCTGATGTCACTATTATGTAGTTAGAAACTTACAGCAGAACGGTTTCTTCTCCAGAGAAGTGTCTATTGGGCTTTATATGTTCACAAAGCTACACTCACATCTACCATGTCATCTGACACTCACAGTAACCATTCCTGGTAGAGAGAAAAAGTCCAGGTCTCTCACCTAGCAAATGGTAGAGCACATTCAATTCCAGCTCTTTTGACCCCAAAGTCTCTCCAGACAACATTGGAGGATTGAGAAGCTGGGGACAAAGCAGGGGGAATATAAGGAGGGCTGACAAGGAAATGAAATGACTATTTCAGGGCACGAAAGCAGTAGTGGGAGAGGCAATAGCAAAGACTGAAAGCTAATGACCTTGTTAGATGTCAAGCTTAAACACCGATATCAGATCTCAAATATTTCCTCAAAGTGCCAAAAGCTGACCAGAGACTGGTTTCTGTCTATTCCCATACCTTCCCTACCTTACCATGGTCATGACTTGAAGAGCAAGAGTGGGGAGGAAGGCCTCCTTCGGGAAGCCCCACATTTCCCTTCCAACCTGACATTTCAGGGGCTAAGATGCCTCAATAGCTATTCAAGTTAACCTTGAAATTTAATGTCCTTTAGAGAAGTCAGAACATCAAATCTCTAATATATTTAAAATTTTTTTATTCATTTTTAAAATTTAAATCCAAGTTAGTTAACATATAGTGTCATAATGATTTCAGGAATAGAATTTAGTGATTCATCACTTACATATAACACTCAATGCTCATTCAAATCCCTAACATCTTATGTGAGTTAATTTATCAAGTTGCTTTTCTTTTTTAATTAGAGAAACTACAACAGCCACAAAGAGAAGTAAAAAACCATGAAAGGTCAACAGGTAAAAAGAACAATTGCTCGTAGCCTCATAATGCTGCTTGGAGCCAGGCCAAGGGCTGCCCCTGAGGAAGGGAAAAGGGGGGAAAGGTGCACAGGTGCCAGGGCACCAGTGAGCAGTTAATCCTAGACATAGATTGGTGACATGAGAGGAAGAGAGTAAAGGCCTTAGCAATTTCATGCACATAAGCACCTAGGGCAGGTCCCCTGTGCTGTGAAGCTTGCCTTCTCCCCAGTGCCCTGTAGGAATGTGGCTGTGCAGACAGACAGTCAGTGCTGCTTGCATGAGATATCCTGAATTCTTCAAGACCATTTGGCGGGCTTAGAATGCTATATGTTTCCTTCCCTAAATCTTTTCTTTTCTTCCATAGATTCATCACACACTGACTCAAATACTGATCATGGAACATTCTACTTTAACCCCACTCTTCTCATCAAAAGAAGGATAGCGTGGAACTTTTCTATGGTGCTTATTCTCATGAGCTCATTAATTAGTGGTTCTCCAAGTTTAACAGGTGTAAGAGGCACTCAGGGAACTTGTTAAATTATAGATTCCCAGGTCTCATCTGTCAGAAATTCTGAATTAGAAGTTTCAGATGGGGCTTAGGAAGGTACACATCTTAATCAAACATCTCAGGATACTTTGATGCAAATGATGATTGGATTATGCAAGAGAAACATTGTAGTCTGGCTGTAGTTTGTTTTTACTAAGTAGAATAATGGGTTTTATTTCATTAGATTGTAAATTTCTTCAGTGCAGAGACCTTGTGTCCATATTCCCGCCATAATTCTTAGCACAGCATCTGGCATAAAATAGATTAAATTTATTTACCCACAACTTTCAGCTCCTATTTGTTAGTATGAGCCGGGGACCGAAGAGCCAAGTTTGGCTCTAAGTCTCTGGACTGAAGAAGAGATTGGGGTAAACAGCATGCAGAATGTTTGGCATGTTGGCCTTGGCATGTAGTAAGAGAATGACATTATTTTCGGAACATCAAATTCTGCTTGTGTTCTGTGCTTGTGTTCTGATATTTTTATGAGAACCTATAATGCTCTTTTGTTTTTATTCGTCCAGAAGCAACTTGTCTTACTTTCTTGTGTCTCCTACTATTCCTTACTTTGAGTATGTCTGAATAATGATGGATGATCTCCATTCATCCCAACCTTATTTGTCCATGTCCTTAGCAAGCATTCTATCTAATGAATTTTCATTCTGGCTTATACCAGGACTCGGCATCCTATGTACCAGATATGAGGTGAAAGGTTGTGCATGGTCACATCCTGGTAAGAACATTAGCTAAGTTCTTAGTGTTCCCTGAGCCGAGACAATGGTAGAAAAATATACTTGGATGCATTTGACCCCCATGAAGACAATGATAGATGATGGCAACTGGAAAATCTGACCTTTGATAGTGATGCTAATCTACTGTCAATGGCCCAGACCTGTCTACACCTCAGAAAACCGAAATCTTTGAGACACAAACCAGCAGTCATAATTCCTGAATTATACCCAGGAAAGAGAAATTACACACGTCAGGCAGCACCTTCACAGATGTTGCAGAGAAAATCAAGCAATGTTAGCCAGGTTTCTAAGGCAATCTTAGAGTTGTACGACATCACGGAGCCTGGAGCAGGGATATGGGCTTTTCCTGTATAGACCTTTTCCTTCAGAAGAAAGCAGATCGAATCAGGAAACCATTGGTCCGAAATAAAATTTTATCCTGACAGTATTTCATCATTTGGCATCACATAAAATGTTGTTAATGTAAATCCCTGAGAAGCAATTAAACCAAATTAAAAAGTTAACATCAGAGTCCCTCACATTGGAAAGGATTTGCTGAACATCTGCTGAAGGTAGTTTTGTTAGATTCACTTCTCTTTTAATTTCCCACCTATTAAGTGCATTTACAATGAAGAAGGATGCTTACTACTGGAAATGTCAGCAGCACCTGCTGTACCTCAATTTTCTCAATTACAAAATTTAGACTCCCACCCACTGTGGGAGGAACCATCTGTTTCAGTGATGTTTTTGTTGTCTCCAGCTTACCCTGTGATACAGCGCGCAGGAGGTGGGGGGTTCGTAAGGGTTTTTTCTTTTTTAATTTAAAAAAGTTTTTTATTTTAATTCCAGTTAGTTAACATTAGTGTTGTATTAGCTTCAGTGTACAATTCAGTGATTCAACACCTCCGTACATCATCCAGTGCTCATCACAACAAGCACACTCATTAATCCCCATCACCAATTTCACCCATTCCCCCCACTCACCTCCCCTCTGGTAACCATCAGTTTGTTCTCTATAATTAAGAGTCTGTTTCTTGATTTGTCTTTCTCTTTTTTTCCTATTGCTTATTTGTTTTGTTTCTTAAATTCCACATATCAGTGAAATTATAAGGTATTTGTCTTTCTCTGACTTATTTTACTTCTAGCTCCATCCATATCCCTGCAAATGGCAAGATTTCATTCTTTTTATGGCTGACTAATATTACATTGTATATTACATATATATGTATGTGTGTATATGTATGTATGTGATATACATACCACTTCTTTTTTATCCATTCATGAATCAGTGGACACTTGGGCTACTTCCATTATTTTGGTTATTTTAAATAATGCTGCTATAAATATCTGGGTGCATGTATCTCTTTGAATTAGTGTTTTGGTATTCTTTAGGTAAATATCCACAAGTAAAACTGCTGGATCATAAAGTAGTTCTGTTTTTAACTTTTTGGTGGCTGCACCTATTTGCATTCCCACCAACAGTGCAAGAGCATTCCTTTTTTCACCACATCCTTGTCAACACCTGTTGTTTCTTGTGTTGTTGATCTTAGCCGTTCTGACAGGTGTGAGATGGTATCTTATATTGCTTTGCATTTCCCTGATGGTAAGTAATGATGAGCATCTTTTCATGTGTCTCTTGGCCATCTGGATGTCTTCTTTGGAGAAATGTCTGTTCATATATTTTGCCCATTTTTTATTGTGGTTTTTTTTGGGGGGATATTGAGTTGTATAAATTCTTTATATATTTGAATAGTAACCCTTTATCAGATATGTCATTTGCAAATATATTCTCCCATTTTATAGGTTGCCTTTTAGTTTTCTTGGTTATTCCCCCTATTGTTCAGAAACTTTTTATTTTGATATAGTCCTAATAGTTTATTTTTGTTTTGGTTTCCCTTGCCTCAGGAGACATGTCTGGAAAAAAGTGGCTATGGCTCATGTCAAAGAAGTTACTGCTTGTGTTCTCTTCTAGGATTTTTATGCTTTCAGGTCTCACTTTGAGGTATTTAATCCATTTTGAAATTGCTTTTGCGTATGGCATGAGGAAGTGTCCGGTTTCATTCTTTTGCATGATGCTGTCCAGTTTTCCCAGCACTGTTTGTTGAAGAGACTGTCATTTTCCCATTCAATATTCTTATTTATTTATTTATTTATTTATTTATTTTTGAGACAGAGAGAGACAGTACGAGTAGGGGAGGGGCAGAGAGAGAGAGAGAGAGAGAGGGAGACACAGAATCTGAAGCAGGCTCCAGGCTCTGAGCTGTCAGCACAGAGCCTGACGCGAGGCTCGAATCCACGAACTGTGAGATCATGGCCTGAGCCGCAGTCAGACGCCCAATTGACTGAGCCACCTGGGCGCCCCAAATATTCTTTCTTGCTTTGTCTGAACTAATTGACCATATATTTGTGGATTTATTTCTGGATTTTCTATTCTGGTTCATTGAACTATGTGTATATTTTTGTGCCAGAAACATACTATTTTGATCACTACAGATCTGTAATATAACTTGATATATAATCCAGAATAGTGATGCCTCCAGCTTTTCTTTTCTTTTTAAGATTGCTTCGACTATTCAGGGTCTTTTGTGGTTCCATACAAATTTAGGATTCTTTGTTCTAGTTCTGTGAAAAATGATGTTGGAATTTTGATAGGAACTGCACTAAATGTGAATATTGCTTTGGGTAGTATAGACATTTTAAAAATACTTGTTCTTCCAGTCCATGGACATGGAATGTCTTTCCAGTTCTTTGTGTTGTCTTCAATTTCTTTCATCAATGTTCTAGTTTTTAGAGTACAGGTCTTTCACCTCTTTGGTTACGTTTATTCCTAGGTATCATTTAATTTTTGGTGATATTGTAAATAAGACTGTTTTCTTAGTTTCACTTTCTGCTGCTTCATTATTGGTGTATAGAAATGCAACGGATTTCTGTACGTTGATTTTGTATTCTGTGACTACCGAATTTGTGTATCAGTTCTAGTTTTGGGGTGGAGTCTTTTTGGGTTTTCTATACATAGTATTATGTCATCTGCAGATAGTGAAAGTCCGACTTCTTCCTTACTAATTTGGATACCTCTTGTTTCTTTTTTGTTGTCTGATTGCTGTGGCTAGGACTTCCAGTACTATGTTGAATAAAAGTGGTGACAGTGGACATCCTTGTCTTGTTCCTGACCTTATGGGAAAAGCTCTTAGTTTTTCCCTATTGAGGATGATGTTAGCTGTGGGTTTTTAATAAATGGCCTTTATTATATTGATGTATGTTCCCTCTAAACCTACTTTGTTGAGGGATTTTATTGTGAATGTCTGTTCTACTTTGTCAAATGCTTTTTCTGTGTCTATTGAAATGATCATATGGTTCTTATCCTTTCTCTTATTGATGTGATGTATCATATTGACTGATTTGTGTATACTGAATGACACTTGCAACCCAGGAATAAATCCCACTAGATTGGGGTAAATGATTTTTTAAACTATATTTTGGATTCAGTTTGCTAGTATTTTGTTGAGATTTTTGCATCTATGTTCATCAGGAATATTGGCCTGTAGTTCTCTTTTTTAGTGGTGTCTCTATCTAGTTTTGGTATTAAGGGAATGCTGGCTTCATAGAATGGTTTTGGAAGTCTTCCTTCTTTTTCTATTTTTTAGAACAATTTGAGAGAAATAGATATTAACTCTTCTTTAGATGTTTGGTAGAATTTGCAGGGGAAGCCATGTGGTCATGACTACATATAAAGAAGACAATCTTTTTTTTAAAGTCTATTTTGTCTGAAATAAGTATGGCTACTCCAGCAATGTTGGGAGTTTGTTTGTTTGTTTGTTTGTTTGTTTTCTGATTCAATTTCTGTGTTATTGGTCTGTTCAAATTTTCTATTTCTTACTCTTTCACTTTTGGTAGTTTATACGTTTCTAGGAATTTATCCATTTCTCCTAGGTTATCTAATTTATTGGCACATAGCTTTTCACAGTATTCTCTTATAATTGTTGTATTTCTGTGGTGCTGTTTGTTATTTCTCTGCTCTTGTTGGTGATTTTATTTATTTGGGTCCTCTCTCTTTTTTTCTTGATAAGTCTGACTAGCGGTTGATCAATTTTATTGATTTTTTTCCCCAAGAACCGGCTCCTGGTTTCATTGATCTGTTTTATTGTTTTTGGTTTGTTTGTTTTTTAAGTTTCTGTATCATTTATTTCTGCTCTAATCTTTATTATTTCCTCCCTTCTGCTGCTTTAGGTTTTGTTTGTTGTTCTTTTTTTAGCTCCTTTAGGTGTAAGGTCAGGTTGTTTGAAATTTTTTTTGCATCTTGAAGTAGTCCTGTATTGCAATATACTTCCCTCTTAGAACCACTTTTGCTGCAGGTTTTGGACCATTTTGTTTTCATTTTCACTTGTTTCCATGTACTTTTTAATTTCTTCCTTTATTTCCTGGCTGACCCATTTATTGTTTAGTAGCATGTTATGTAACCTTCATGTATTTGTGGCCTTCCAGATTTTTTCCCGTGGTTGATTTCTAGTTTCATAGTGTTGTGGTGAGAAAAGGTGCATGGCATGACTTCTATCATCTTGCATCCATTGAGGCTTGTTTTGTGGGGTAACGTGTGATTATTCTGGAGAATGTCTCATGTGCACTTAAAAAGAATGTGTGTTCTGCTATTTTAGGATGGAATGTTCTGGATATATCTATTAAATCCATCTGTTCCAGTGTGTCATTCAAAACAATTGTTTCCTTGTTGATTTTCTGTTAGAAGATCTGTCCTGTGGTATATATGGAATGTTAAGGTCCCCTACCATTATTATATTATTATCGATTAGTTCCTTTATGTTTGTTATTAACTGTTTTGTGTATTTGGGTGTTCCTATCTTGGGTGCCTAAATATTTACAATTTTTATATCTTCTTGTTGGATTGTCCTTTTTATTTTAATATAGTGTCCTTCTTTGTCTCTTGTTACAGTCTTTGCTTTAGAGTCTATTTTGTCTGAAATAAGTATTGCTACTCCAGCTTTCTTTTGACATCCTTACCATGATAGATGTTTCTCCATTCCCTCACCTTCAATCTGCAGGTGTTTTTAGGTCTAAAGTGAATCTCTTGTAGACAGCATATAGACAGAATCTTGTTTTTGAATCCATTCTGTCACCTTTTGATTGCAGCATGTAGTCCATTTACATTCAAAGAAATTATTGATAGATATGTACTTATTGTCATTTATACCTGTTTCATGGTTGTTTCTGAAGATTTTCTCTGGTCTCTTGTCTTTTTCTTTCTCTCTTTCATGATTTGCTGATTTTCTTTAATGATATGTTTGGATTTCTTTCTCTTTATTCTTTTTCTATTCATAGGTGTTTTTTTTAAATATAAGGTTACCATTATTTTTTATATAAAATCTGCATATAGCAGTCTATATTAAGTTGATAATCATTTAAGTTTGAACCCATTCTTTACTTCTCTCTTCCCCATGTTTTAGGTATATGATGTTATATTTTACATCCTTTTATTTTGTATGTTCCTTGACTGATTTGTTACAGAAATATTTATGCTTACTGCTTTTGTGTTTCCTATCTTTTTACTGTCACATTTGATCTTTCCTTTTCACTCAAAATGTTCCTTTTAATATTTCTGGCAGGGCTGGTTTAGTGGTCATGAACTTTAGTTTTTGTTTGTCTGGGAAATTCTCCTTCTATTCTGTATGGAGTATTCTTGGCTGCATATTTTTCCCCCCTTCAGCACTTGACTATATTATGCCACTTCCTTCCTGCTTGGAAAATTTCTGCTCAAAAATTCCTTGCTAGCCTTATGGGTTTTCCCTTGAAAGTTACTGGCCTCTTTTGTGTTGCTGCATTACATTTCTTTTCTCTGTCACTATATTTTGCCAATTTAATTACAATATGTCTTGGTGTGGATCTGCTTTTATTTATTTTGTTGGTGTTTCTCTGTGCCTCCTGGATTTGGTTTCCTTCCTTAGATTAGGGAAGTTTTCTGTTATTATCTCTTCAAATAAATTTTCTGCCCCCTTTTTCTCTCTTTTTCTTCTGGGACTCCTTTAATACAAATGTTATTATTTGATGGAGACACAGTTCTCTAACTCTATTCTAATGTTACATAATTCTTTTTTATCTGGTTTGTTCAGCTTGATTACTTTCCATTACTCTGTCTTCTAGGTGGTTAGGTCATTCCTCTGCTTCTTTTAGTCTGCTGTACATTCCATCAAACTTGTTTCTTATTTCATTTATTGGCCCTTTATCTCTGCTCTGTTATTCTTTATCTCTGTGTTAAGGATCTCACTCATTTCTTCCACTCTTTTCTCAAGTCTAGCGAGTGAGTATCCTTATTATTACTTTAAATTCTTTACTAGGTATATTGTTTATATACTGTTCTTTCATTTGAGATAAATTTCTCTGTCTTCTCATTTTTTCTAAGGCTCTGTGCCTATTTCTGTATGTTAGGAAAGTCAGCTATATCTTCTGTTCTTGAGGGTTATGGTCTTATGAAGAAGAAGTCCTGTAGTGCCCAGTCATGTATTGTCTTCTATTCCCAGGGCCTGGTGCTTTTGGGAGTATCTCATATGTGTGTTCTGTGCTCTGCTGGTGTATCCTGTCCATGTTATCCTTCAGGACAGTCATCTGCAGAGGCTGTTTTTGACTATTGTGGGGAGTGTTTGATCCCAGGTCTGAATGTGGTGAGTTTTAACTAGGTGTGCTCTGGCCTGTCACCACTGCTGTTGGAAGTGAGGCTCCAGAAAACTTTTGGGTCAAGAGACACGCAGGGGTTGGGCCAGTCTTCTGCAGGGGTGAGGGGGTTCACTGCACTGGGACTGAGTCAAGTATGACTGGGAAGGGTGGGCCATGGAGGGGCTTGGGGTAAGCAAGTTGGGTAGTGAGTGTAGGGGCTGTGCTGGTTCCTTCAGTTTGCTCTGTTCTTATGCTGAGGGGTTGAGGGAAATGACACTTGCCAGTTTCTTTTTTCCAGGAGGGGTCTCTCCATGAAAGCTGTCTCTCTGGTACCTGCTCCAAAATGAGTGAACAATCACTCAATGTGTGCCCCAGGTACTCCTCAGATCACTGTTTCCATGCTGTGTGTCTGTGGGTTGTTTGACTGGCTTCTCTCTAAGAACAGTACAATACCTCCAGGCTTTCCCAGAGCCAAGCATCATGACCTTCAGAACTCCAGACTTTAAGCCCCACTTTTTCCAGAAGTCATGAAATTCAGCCCCTCTTGCTTTACAAGCCAATAGCTATGGGGGTTCATTTTGTCCATGTGCTCCCCTGTGTGCTATCCTGTCTCTTGCCCTTCTCTGTGACTGGGGCTCTTGCCCCAGCACAGCAGCCAAGACCCATTTCTCTCCCAAGCCCTATCTCCATACTTTCTACCTTCTTCAATGTGGCCTCTTCTCTACCTTTAGTTGTGGAGTTTGTTCTGCCAGGCTTCATGTCAATTTCTGGGGTATTGAGGATGGCTCCTCTTCCCTAATCAGTGTCTTTGATGTTGGTATCCCATTGGCCTTGTCTTCTGTATTCATCTCCCTCTTCTCCCTCTTCACATCCTCTCCCTCTTCACCATTCTGTGTCCTACTCCAATTATGTATCTGTCTTTCTCAACTGTGAGCTCCTTCATCTCTAGACTATCTCTGGATCCCCAGCACCTAGCATAACACCTGACTATGGTGGTATTAATGAATATTTGAGGAATGAGTGAAATCATTTATTCATTCATCTCTTTGTCCTCCAAAAATACATAAAAGCAACCATTGCCTGCCATTGCAGAAACCAGGAGAACTGATCACCGTGAGTAAGAAGAGGAGGGTTTCTTTCCATGAGATATTATTATAAATGGTGATTAGGTGCTCAGGCCAATTTCCAAGACCTTTTTTTTACTCAAAATAGAGCCATAATTATATTATTCAACTACATCACATCTCATGCTGTTCATAACATGGTTACCGGGAATTCTGAGCCACCAACTAGGAAACTTTCACTGTACAGTTTCTTCCTAATTAGTAGTCTGTTTATTGCACCCTGTTTTCGGTGTTTTACTTTGATTTAATTACATTATTATTTGACCTGGGACCTCTATCCCTAATCCACGTAAAGTCACAGGTCATGGATCAAATGTAGAAGACAATCAGGTAAAAGATGCCATGACCAATAGCACAAGTCTTACTGCTCAGTTTACCCCCAAAGAAATCTGAACAGACTCACTGAGGAGAGAGAAATACACAGGAAGGAGGGCAGTAGAGGAGTAAACATCTCCTGAAAACAGACCCTTACGTATATCCTTTCTTAACCCACTCATAGAGAAATAAGAGAAGGCCAAAGTGAGTGTTGGAGAAGTGCATGATGAAATGGTGATGAGAATGTGTGCGAGGGAGCCAGCTGCGTGCTTCTGATTCTATAAGACTGGCTGTTTCACAGTTTCTGATGACTTCTTGTACAAAACCACCCTCAGAAAGGTCATTTGGTTTTATTTAGCTTCTTAGCTAAATTACCTGTACTTTTTGCTTAGCTGCGCTCAGAAAACTGAGTCCCACTTACTTTCATCGTGAAGCAATGAGAAGCTCTCAGATCACTCATTCCCTCTGGTTGGTAGGTATCTTCTAAGGAAACAGGTTTCTTTCTCAGTGTTTCCTGGGCCAGGACCTGGGTGACCTGAAATACACAGTGTGATTTATATTGACTCTTCTACAAAGTGTTCACATAGCATGTGCATGTGAGTGGGTGTGTGTATGTGTAGGAGGTAGTGGGTGGAGGACCCCCATCCTGTAACCAGAAACAAGAGAGATGGAAAAAAAAATCTACTTCTAAATTTGAAAGGTGAGTGTCATATTTTATGCCAGTTGTCTGTCTACAATAACCTGAGGCAGCTTCTGTCCAGATTCTGTCCAGAAGCAAACTATTTCTATTTTTGCTTTCTCAGTGAGTAGAGACAGTTTATACCAAGCTCAGAAATTACAATGTTTGACAGAGATATTTTCCTTCCCACCCCCCAACCCCCACCCCAGCAATCAGAAGGGAGTTCAGACCCAAGACGCAAGGTCGCTTCTCACCTCAGGCTGATACCCTGATCTGATCTGGGAAAAAGGAGGCAGTTGAGATGCCGAGGGTTCAAAGACCCATCACATGAGAAGTGATTGGAAAAGAGGATAAACAGATTGGATGAGGATGCAGTCAGATATCCAAATATTTGAAGGGTCATGGTACAGAAGACCAACAGTAGAGCTCTTTATTTTTGCTCCAAAAGCAGAACAGGAGACAGTTGCCACATGTGGGGCAGTGCAGGGACGGATACTGGCACAGGAAGAGAGATCATTCTGTCAGGATTCAGTGGGCTTCCTGATGAAGGGGCAGGACAGCTCTGCAGGGTGGTGGTGGGGGATTCCTGTCCTGCCTCCAGGATTCTCAGCTCCTGGCCTCTCATCCTGAGTTCTCCTACCTTGTTGGAATGAGGGTGGAACCATGTGAGACGTTCCACCTTCCTTGAGCTCTGAGGGTTCACACTGCCTTGCAAACTCAGAGCATGGCAACTGGGGGGCTGGGGGTGGATGGGTGGGTGCTCTTCGGGGTCCTCACTGTCTTCAGTTTTGAAAAAGTCCTGTCTCTGCAGCATTGTGTCCTCTTATCCAGCGCCTCTCCTCCAAGGGCACTGTGCTTCCCAGCCTTTCTGAAGGTGGCCTGTGGGGACAAGTTTTTGTCAGTTTCTCATGCCTTCTCTTTCTCAGGGGTGGGGGAGGTAGGTGGGGACTTTCCATTTGCCCAGGACCTTGCTCTGTCAGATAAAGAGCAAGCAGGAGAATGTGCAGGATGAGTGTTGGACAAGTGGGAGTCAACGAAGCAGCAGTTTTGAGATAAACATCCCCTCCCTGGAAGAAAGAAAATGTTTTTCTCGTCTGTCTGGATCCATCATGCAGGAAACTGATACTCTACTCATTGATGTTCTGCATCCTCCGTGGGCTGGGTGGGGAGTAACTCGTGGCCCCACCCTGCAGTGCTCAGCCTTCTTCCCCAAAGTCTGGGCCAGGCAGTGGGTGGGGGCCCGTGTGCCTGGGACCAGAGCCCACCTCTTCTCGCATCCTGCTTGCTCTCCTCTGCTGCTCAGGATTGTGCAGCTTATCAGTGCTTAGCAGTGAGAGTCCTGTGAACAGTTCTGAAGCTTCCTATGTAGGGCTTTGTTCTCTCCCACCCCCCTTACCGAGACAGCCTAGGAAGGGGGGAGACTCCTGTCTCCTATTTGCGCCCCTCAAGTGGTAAAGGTCAGCACAGGTCACTGGACGCTGGGAGAGACAGCCCCTGCTCCAACGTTGGGATGCCTGCCTATTGGCCAGAACCCCCCTGTGTTGTGTATACATACGCCTAACTGAGGCCAAGTGCTTCAGCCAAAGCATGAACAGACTCAGCCAGTCATCATGTCCACTGGGTCCTGACTGCAAGAAAAGCTGCCTTTCCCTCCAATCTGTGCCTCGGGGTCCAGCCCTGTTCCGAGCAGACACAGGAAGATCAGAGTCCCTGATGCAGGCCTTAAGACATGGTCTGATGCCCTCTCCAATTCCAAGCCAGTGCAGATGCTTTCCCTGATTTACTTTCCCCCTCTCTCCTTCCTTCTCTCTCACCCTCCCTCCCTCCCTCTCCTCTCTCTTTCCCTGTCTCTCTAACTCCCTCCCTCTCTCCCTTCTTATCTCTCCCTCACTCCCTCTGTCTCCTTCTCTCTCCCTCCCTTGTTCTGTCTCTTTCCCTGTATCCTTGTTTCCCTCCCTCTCTCTCTTCCTCCTTCCTACTCTCCCTCTTTCTCTCTCTCTGTTCTTTTCTCCTTTCCTCTCTACATCCCTCCCTTTCTCCCCTTCTCCCTCTCTCTCCCTCTCCCTCCTTCTCTCCTTCCCTCAACTCACAATGAGGCAGGATGTGCCTCCACTCCGCATCTTCCAGCCTTTCTTCCCACCTTGTGCAGTCATCCCGTTTCTAGCACATAATGACATTAATGAGGGAAACCACCAACTTCACATAACCTGATTTTAAACGACTAAAGCTTACATGCTTGAACTATGGGTTTGACATATCTCTTTGACATTTAGGGAACCATGTCTCAGGAAAATAATGGCATGAAGAGCAGTTTGGGTAAAACAAAGAAGACTTTGGGAATAAACAAACATTTTTTGGTGATGATATAAATCGTACTTTCTGGAAGGGAAGTTTGGTGATGAGGAATGCTGCTCTTACAAGGCATGGGTCAGCTAAGTAGCTTCATTACAGACCAGAAAGTGGCACAAAGTTACCCCCAAGGCAGCCAGGCTTAGAGACACTACTAATTCCCCAATTCCCATCTCTGGAAGAGTTCCTGGTATTTTTGTTTTTGTTTTTATTTTTCTCTTTGTCCCCCACCTCCCCAGTTTTTAATGTATCCTGAAACAACCCCAAAGAAGCTTCTAAAAGTTTTAATTATCTAAATAATGACAATAATACTTAATAATAATTTGTTATATGAAAGCCAATGTACCAAATGATTTAGATAATTATATCATTGAATCTTCATAAGGTACCTATGGGGTATATGCAATTGTTATCTCCACATTAAAAATTAAAAAAAAAGAGGTATGGATGGGGAACCTGGCTGACTCAGTCAGTTAAGTGTCCCACTTTGGCTTAGGTCATGATCTCTTGGCTCTTTAGTTCAAGCATCGGGTTCTGTGCTGACTGCTCAGAGCCTGGAGCCTGCTTCAGACTCTGTGTCTCCCTTTCTCTTTGCCCCTCCCCTGCTTGCACTCTGTCTCTCTGTCTCTGTCTCTGTCTCTGTCTCTCTCAAAAATAAAGAGACATTAAAAAGGTGTTATATTCCTATTATTAAAAGTAAATAAACATTTAAAAATACTAGGAGTATTTAACTATACTCCTAGTTAGTGGCAGAGTAGAATTAGACATTTTAGTCTTCTAAATTTTAGACCAATGCTCTTTCCATTCCATTTTGGCTGTTCTTGATCTTTCTAGGTACAGAGGGGAAAGTGATAGCCTTGAAAACTCCTCTAATTCAAGAAGACACCATGGAAGGAGGGCCAGCCACCAAATCCTTCAATGGCAGAGGAAACATTCATAAATGACAGGATTTGTCATGAGAAAAATAACTCCTTAGACTAATGAATTCATTCATTCAGCAAATACTTATTGAAACTTATTTAGGTGAAAGGTCTCATTCAAGGAGCTGGAGATACATTGGAGAAAACAGGAAACAATAGGTCCTTTTTCTCCCCTCCTAAAGCTTATATTCCAGTGAGAAGAGATAGATGATAAACAAAAAATTAAGTGTTATACAGATAATTAAAATCAGTCAATGGGATAGAAAGTGATTTAGGTGACAGATTTTTTGGTAGACATCGACAATTAGATTTAAATGGAAATACAAAGGACCTATAAAAGCCAAAGGCATTTTTGAGAAAAAATAAAGTTTAAGGACTTAACATTACCAGATTTCAAGACTCACTTGCAATAATCAAGACAGTGTGGTGTCAGCATATATAAGGACAGAGCTCAATAAGAACACAATAGAGTTCAGGAATAGACGCACATATGTATGGCCAATTTATCTTTGATAAATGTGGCAAAAAGGAATTCAATGGGAAAAGGACAATCTTACAAAATTGTTCAATGGTACAAAAACAATTGATATCCATATGCAAGAAAAAAAGATTCTCAAATCTTACCTCATACCAGATATAAAAATAAACTTGATATGAGTCACCACAGGGCCAACTGTAAGAGCTAAAACTGTAAAACTTTTAGAAGAAAAGAGAGAAGAAAATCTCAGTGACCTTGGGTTCATCTGAGGAGGCTGGAGTCCAATATGGGAGGGAGGTGAGGATCTGGACACCAGTGGAGAAGTGGGTAGGGCTGGTCATGTTGAAGGTTAAGTTATTTGTCAAGAATATTTCATTAAGTTGCTGAATACTTCCAGAAGGAGGTATGTAATGTTTTCTTCTCCCTTGATTTATGTTTTAAAAAGGTCATTCTGAACGCTGTTTGGAGAATGTTTTTCAGTGAGGTCAAAGTACAAAGGGGCAGTTCGGTTAGGAGGCAGTCATCGTGGCTGGGATGAGAGATATTGGTGCCTTCCTGGAGATGGTACTAGTAGAGGTGGAAAGGAGTGGACAGATGGAGATTATGTTTAAGGGATAGAGATGAATGGACCTTGCGGATGGGTTGGAGGTAGTGGGTGATAGGAGAGAGAGACAAGAATCAGAGAAGCACCATGGGGTGGATTGATCACTGAGATGGATAGTGACACTGGCTTGTGACTTTATGATTGGCAAAAGACTTTCAGATATAGTATCTCTTTTTGTTTTTATGACAGTCCTTGAGAGGTAGTAAAAATATAATTCCTAATTTACAAATAAGGTACTTAAGCTTCTGAGAGAATAGACTTGTTTTTATCCACACTGCTCATAAATGGAAAAGTGATGTGGCAAATGCGGACTTCTTGGTGCAGGGGATCTGTTGCTTGTTCGCTACCAAACTGACTCCCCTGGAGCCAGAAAGTATCCTGCTCCTCAGCACCGCCACCATTGCTGAGCACAGTCACTTGACTCTTTAGTGCTACAGCTCTATATCAGGCTAATTTACTTCATACTTACCACTGGCACTCAGACAGTTTAACAGCTATTTCAGACATCTATTTCTGCTAAAAGATGCACCGTCCCTATTTTTGGAACCCAGATGACGCACAGGAAAGGTAATGTGATAGGGAACGTTTGGCCCCTCATAAATCACTGACTCAAATTATATCCAGATTACCAGGGATACAAATATCCTAATGACTCGTTGATGACACCCATAAAGATGCCAGAATACAGTTATATTCCTCTTTGATGTTTTAATAGTATTTACATAGGATAATAAAGACTGTTTACCTGAAACACATTTTAAATAGTTTACAGACATACTGTTTTACAGTAACCCCTACTTTTTACAATAACACTGGAAGGCTCAGGGAGGTTAATTTCCCCAAACGTCTAGAAAGTGCCTGTTTGAATATTTGATTCCAAGTCTGTAAAGCCAAAGGTCATGCTCCTTTCACCATGATACTACTTATTGAAGGGAGGAAATCCAATGCCCCTTGGTCTTGACCCTTTGATGTTTAGTGTCTCCCTACTACTCCCTGTCCCCACTCCCCCAGTTAGTCAGCACTAGTGATGGGAAACTAGCACATTTCCCTGGAACTGGTTACTTTAGTAAAGAATTTATTATCTGGAAGCATCATAAAACTTCATTCACAGACTTTTTTTAGATAATGCCTATAGCAAGGATCTTTGATTTTCTGTAGGAATGACACCCATTTATTATTTTGTTATTTTATATGATGCCCCCATACACTTCCTCACAAATGCTGTATGGGAAAACCGTTCTTTAATGTGGGTGAATTAAAATAAAATTTTACCATTGACCTTTGGAGATTTTCATAAATGTCCAGAGAGTTTACAAAACCAGTGATCTGTTGACTTTAGATCTATAATCTGTGACACTATCTGCTGACAGCTTTCCAAAGAAGATAGGAGGTAGTCAATGTAAAGCTGGTGGAAATTTAGTTAACAAAACTGAAGGCAGCATTTAACCTATATTCAACAAGGAAGATCTAAGTCTTGATATCTGAAGTGGAAACTTGGTATGAAATGTAGACATAGAATTTGAATATAAGTTATTATTAAACATAAATCTCTTTGGAGGATTTTGCTTACTTTCATCATCATGTACTGGCAATCAGCTGAATTTCACTGGGCAGTGACTAACCCTAAACTCTCACAGACTGGGAGTAGGACATCAGGCTGAGGTAGTGAGAGCTAGATGGCACTAGTGTTACTCTGTCAACCGTCCAATTACTAATGGTTGTCTGACTGTGATGAAAAAGGTTTCTGGAATGAGAGATTCAGCTCTGGCTGCTTGTATTTTCTTTAAGTGCAATACAATACAACACAAAACAGAGAGCATTCTTTCCTCTCTTTCTCTCTCATGCTTGTCCTTGCTTTTTTTCTGATACACCCATGTGGAGGAGGCTGTGTGCACACGAGTGCACACTATCTTGCTGAAAATTTTCTTAGAATAAACAATTGGGAATCACTAGTCCTGAGCTGTCTGAAGATTTCCAGAGTGACATACATACCTTCTCCCCTATGTCCCAGATTTAGCAGTTGTTTTTCTAATGACAGAGGTGCTAAAGTTTTTGTAGGTCATACGTGAGCTAAGGCCAGAGCCTACTGCATGAACAGCTTGTAATCTGGCAGGAAGGACAATGGTATCGTATAGCTGGAAGGAGACATTGTATGTTTTTCAGTTCAAATTCCCACTTGAGAATGTTTGGAGTCCATTTTTTTATTTGGAAAACATTTTACTGCCAGATATTTGAGACTATTAGCAAAGGTTAAGGATGGCCAGTAAAAAGTTTCTGGTGTAGGAAGGCTGGAATTGGTGCTCACAACTGGGTGCTTTTATGTGGTAGTGCAGGAAGGCCAAGAGATTAATTAACAAAATGGTACCTTCCAAGTACGTGCTGCTATGTCACGCAGTGTTCTGTAGGGGGAGCTGAGCCTTTCAACAGCTTCAGCTGCGGCATTTAAGGCCCTGAGACTTTTTGTTTCCCATAACTCATCTTTCTTTACTCCACTCTCCATGGCTTTCCAGCTCTCATAAATGTCATAAATTTGATATGATGTATCACCTACTCTTGATACAAGAAGAACAGACTCTACAGAGCAGGAGAAAGAAAAAGACAGTGATGGAGGAGACGATGAGTACACGGATGAGTACATGCTAGGTGGCCTCTAGGAAACCTTTCCTTTCTCAAGTTTTCCTCTTCAGCCTACCTCTGGGTCACACACCCTTCTCAGGGATGAGATTTATTTCTGAATTGAGGCCATTTTTACTCCACAGGAACTTGCAAAACCACACGTCTTCGTGAGGTAGTGTGTCCAGGGTTCCTGAAAACCATTTAAAAGGAAGTGGCAAAAAAACCAAGCAACTTATTGCTGAGGATAGAATCCTAAAAAATAGGTGGGAGTCTAGGTAACTTGATAGAAGGAGAAAGAGTGGCTTTAAGGTGTAGATGAGGCCTGTATCCAGGAGTAGGGTTGAATGAGGTATCTTGGGGGTCCTGGGCAACGGGCAATTAGGTTAATGTAAACCGGATTGTTTCCTTAATTTCTCTTTCTACTGCTTCATTATTGATGTATAGAAATTCAACATATTTCTGTACATGGATTTTGTATCTTGTGACTTTACTGAATTTGTGTATCAGTTCTAGCAATTTTGGGGTGGAGTGGGGTTTTCTATATACAGTATTATGTCATCTGCAAATAAAGTTTGACTTCTTCTTTACTGATTTGGGTGCCTTTATTCAACTAGGTACTAAGTTGAATAAAAGTAGTGAGAGTGGACATCCTTGTCTTAATTCCTGACGTTAGGGGAAAAGCTCTTAGGTTTTCCCCACTGAGGATGATGTTAGCTGTGGGGTTTTAATAAATGGTCTTTATTATGTTGAGGTATGTTCCCTCTAAATCTACTTTGTTGAGGGTTCTTATCATGAATGAATGTGGTACTTTGTCAAATGCTTTTTCTGTGTCTACTGAAATGATCCTATGGTACTTATCATTTCTCTTATTGATGTGATGTATCATGTTGATTGATTTGTGAATATTGAACCACCTGGAAACCCAGGAGTAAATCCCACTTGATTGTGGTGAATTATTTTTTTAACGTATTGTTGGATTTGGTTTGCTAGTATTTTGTTGAGGAGTTTGCATCTATGTTCATTAGGGATATTGGCTTGTAGTTCTCTTTTTTTAGTGGTGTCTTTATCTAGTTTTGGTATCAGAGTAATACTGGCCTCATAGAATGAATTTGGAAGTATTTCTTCCTTTTATATATTTAAGAATAGTTTAAGAAGAATAGGTATTAACTCTTCTTTAGATGTTTCATAGATTTCACCTGTGAAGCCGTGTGTTTGTTGGGAGATTTTTGATTACCGACTCAATTTCTTTGCTGGTTATTGGTCTGTTCAAATTTTGTATTTCTTCTTTTTTCAGTTTTGGTAGGTAGTATATATCTAGGAATTTAACCATGTTTTTGAGGTTGTCTAATTTGTTGGCATATAGTTTTTCACAATATTTTCTCAGAATCGTTTCTATTTTTGTGGTATTGGTTGTTATTTTTCCTCTCTTTTTTAGTGATTTTATATAATTGAGTCATTTCTCTTTTTTCTTGATAAATTCATCTAGGAGTTTATCAATTTTATTGATTTTTTTCAAAGAATCGGCTCCTGGTTTTATTGATCTGTTTTATTTTTTATTTTTTATTTTCTATTTCATTTATTTCTGTTCTGCTCTTTATTATTTCCTTTCTTCTGCTGGTTTTAGGGTTCCTTTGTTGCCTTTTCCCTAGCTCCTTCAGGTGTAAAGTTAGGTCGTTTATTTGAGATTTTTCTTGCATTTTGATGTAGGTCTGTAATTCTGTAAAATAACTTTTTCTGGAACCAAAATGTTTTGGACTCTAGTGTTTTCATTTCCATTTGTTTCCATGTACTTTTTAATTTCTTCTTTATTTCCTGGTTGACCCATTCATTGTTTAGTAGCATGTTGTTCAACCTTCATGTATTTGTGGTCTTTCCAGATTTTTCCTTTTGCCTGAATTCTAGTTTCATAGTGTTGTGATGAGCAAAGATGAATGGCATGACTTCGATCTTCTTGCATCTGTCGAGGCTTGTTTTGTGGGGTAATATGTGATCTATTCTGGAGAATGTTTCATGTGCACTTGAAAAGAATGTGTGTTCTGCTGTTTTAGAATGGAATGTTCTGAATATATCTGTTAAATCCATCTGTTCCAGCATGTAATTCAAAGCCATTGTTTCCTTGTTGATTTTCTGTTAGATGATCTGTTCTGTGATGTATATGGAATATTAAGGTCCTCTATTATTATGGTATTATGATCAATTAGTTCCTTTGTGTATGTTATTAACTGTTTTATGTATTTGGGTGTTCCTATCTTGGGTGCCTAAATATTTACAATTGTTATATGTTCTTGTTGGATTGTCCCCTTTATTAATATATAGTGCCTTTCTCTATCTCTTGTTACAGTGTTTTGAAGTCTTTTCATCCAATGTAAGTATTGCTACTCCAGCTTTCTTTTGGCATCCATTTGCATGACAGGTGTTTCTCCATCCCCTTACTTTCCATATGCAGGTGTCTTTAGGTCTAAAATGATCTCTTGTAGGCAGCATATAGATGAGTCTTGTTTGTTTATCCATTCTGTCACCCTGTGTCTTTTGATCGGAGCATTTAGCCCATTACATTCAAAGTAATTATTGATAGATATGCATTTATTACCACCATTTTATTACCTGTTTTGTGGTTGTTTCTGAAAAGTGTTTCTGATCCTTTCTTGTCTTTCTTTCATGGTTTTCTGGCTTCTTTTATTTGGATTTATTTCCCTTTTTCCTTTGCATATTTATTAGTGGGTTTTGATTGGTAATTACCATTAGCCTTGTAAATAACTTCTCCTGCATAGAGCAGTCTCTATTAAGTTGATGATCATTTAAGTTTGAACCCATTCTTTACTCCTCCCCTCACTCCCATTTTAGGTATATAGTGTCCTATTTTATATCTTGTTATGTTGTGAGTTCCTTGACTGATATATTACAAAAATATTCATATTTACTGCTTTTGTGTCTCCTACCTTCATACTGTCACTTTTTGTCATTCCTTTTCCACTTACACGGTCCCCTTTAATATTTCTTGCAGGTTTAGTGGTCATGAACTTCTTCAGTTTTTGCTTGTCGGGGAAATTCTTTATCTCTCCTATTCTGAATAAATGATAGAAATTTGTTGGCTGTATATCATGCCACTCCCTTTTGGCTTGGAAAGTTTCTACTCAAAAATCCCCTGCTAGCCTTATGGGTTTTCCCTTATGTAACTGTCTTCTTTTGTGTTACTCCTTTTTATTTTTTATAAATGTTTTATTTACTTTCTGAGAGAGAGCACAAATAGGGGCAGGGGCAGAGAGAGGGGGACAGAGGATCCAAAGTAGGCTCTGTGTTGATAGGCTGACAGAAGCAAACTTGATGTGGGGCTTGAACTCATGAACTGTGAGATCATGGCCTGAGCCAAAGTCAGATGCTCAACAGACTGAACCACACAGGTGCTCCTGTGTTGCTGCTTTAAAATATTTTTTCTCTATCATTATATTTAATTTAATTATAATATGTCTTGGTGTGGATCTGCTTTTGTTGATTTTGTTGCCTCCTGAGTTAGGATATCTGTTTCCTTCCCCAGATTAGGAAAGTTTTTAGCTATTATCTCTTCAAATAAAATTTCTGCCCCCTTTTCTTTGTTTTTCTTCTGAGACTCCTATAATATCAGTGTTGTTGTGTTTGATGGAGTCATTGGGTTCCCTAAGTGTGTTCTCCTTTTGCATAATTCTTTTTTCTCTGTTTTGGTCAGCTTGATTACTTTCCATTACTCTGTCTTCTGGGTCATTAGTTCATTCCTCTGCTTCTTCTAGTTTGCTGTACATTCCATCAAGCTTGTTTCTTATTTAATTTATTGAGTCCTTTATCTCTGTTCTGTTGTTCTTTATATCTGTGTAAAATGTCTCACTCATGTCTTCCACTCTTTTCTCAAGTCTAGTGAGTATTCTTATGATCATTACCTTAAATTCTCTATCAGGCATGTTACTTGTATCTTTTTCACTTAGATCTCTGGCCACGACCTTGTCTTGTTCTTTCATTTGGGATATATTTCTCTGTCTTCTCATTTTGTTTAAGTCTGTGTGCCTGCTTGTGTGTGTTTGAACATCAGCTACATCTCCTGTTCTTGAGGGCAATGGCTTTATCTGGAAGAGATCGTGTAGTGCCCTAAAGTGCAATGCCCATTCTTCCCCTGGGCCTGGCACTTCTGGGAGTTTCTCCAATGTGTGCTACATGTGCTCTGCTCTTGTGTCCTGGTTGCATTATCCTTCAGGCCAGTCATCTGTAGAGACTCTTTGCTTGTTGTAGGCAGGGTTTGTTTGCTGGTCTGCAAGTGGTGAGTTTTAACTAGATGTGTCCTGGTCTACTTGTGAGATGAAACCTACTTCCATCACTGCTGAAACCTATGCCCTACAAAACTCCTGGATTGGGAGCTATGGTATGTATAGGCAGAGGTTTGGGCAAGTTTTCTGCAGGATGGGGCCTGTTGTGCTGGGACTGAGGTAAGTGTAACTAGGAAGAGCAGTTCCACTGGAGTAAGGGGGTTGGGGGCAGGGGTTAGTGTAAGCCAGGTGGATAGCTAGTGGTGCTGGTTCCTGCAGGTGGCCCTGTGCTTATGCTAAAAGGTCGGGGAGGGAATGGCACCTGCCAGTTCTTTTTTCCCCAGAGGGGTCTCTCCATGAATGCTGCCTCTCTGGGACACACTCTGAGATAAGCAAATAACCTCCCCTCTGTGTGCCTCAGGTACTTTTTAGATCTCTTTTTCCACGTGGTGTGTCTGTGGGTTGTTTGCCTGCTTTCATTCCAAGAACAGTACAATGCCTCTGGGCTCTCCTAGAGCCTGGCATGCTGATCTTTAAAACTCTAGGTGTTAAGCCTCACTAGTTTCCAGAAGTCATGGAATTTGGTCCCTCTTGCTTTCTAAGCCAATTGTCATGGGGGTTCATTTTCCCTGTGAACTCCCCTGTATGCTAGTCTGTCTCTCACCCTTCTTTGTGACTGTGGTTCCCTCCTCACTATGGTGACTACAATTCGTTTTTCTCCCAAGCCGCATCTCCACGTTTCCTACCTTCTTTGATGTGGTGTCTTCTCTACCTTTAGTTGTGGAGTTTGTTCTGTCAGCCTTCATGTGAATCTCTGGGGTATTTAGGATGATTTGATAGTTATGTATTTGCATTTGTGGGAGGAGGTGAGCCTAGGATCCTCCTACTCCACCACCATCTTCCCCTCTTTGGATCTACCTGGTTTTGATATCTGGTTTTTGAGGGCTACTATATACTAGAACATATATAATCTAATTTATTTCTCACAACAGCCCTCATGAGGTTTGCTAAATAGGGACATATCATGGAACACAGTTTGGGAAACACTGGCCAAGGAGTTCTTGTGTCCACTCTCCATTAAGAGGGAAAATTCAAGGATATATAGTTCTTTTTTATTTGTAAGTATGTGAAATGATGATTAGCTACCAGAGTAGTGGGATCTCATCCTATTTTGACTTCTACAATATTCTCCAGAAACAGAGGAGTTACAAGAACCATAGGATTTGAGGACTTGGAAGGATGCTTTTCTCCTTGCTCTGCAATTCAGTTTGACCAACCTGCACACCTGTATTTGTTGTCCATAAGCATGAGTCTGTCACCAGCTGGTCATGCAAACACCTCCTCAGGACCTGTCCTTGTTTCTTCCTGACCTGATTTTGCTCCCATTGTCATTTCTACTTAGCTAGGAGTTTTCTAAAATATACTAAACCTCAGCCCCATCTTTGACCCATTTAGCCTTTATATTTATATCCATTTTTCTCAGCCTTTTCCTACAAACTGAAGGGAAAAATGAATTTGGTTAGGTCACTAGAGCTTCAAGGGAAGGGTTTCTGAAGAGTAGCAGAATCTGAAGTGAAACTGAAAAGAGTTGAGTATTGAGTGGAATTGGAAATGAAGGAAGTTAGTGATAAATGTAAGAATTTAGAGTGAAACTGAGGAGAAGTATAGGAAATTCACTTGACAAATTTAGCAGGAAAATTTTCATGAAAGTTCACTGACATAGGGAATATGTAGGCATAGCTGTAAGGTGAAGTCAAGGATCCTGAGAAAGAAGATTTATTTTTTAACTGAAGGAGAAGGAGTCAGGTTGGTAGGAGGGATTAGCCTTGGAAAGGGGGACTCCCTTATCTTTGACTTAGGTAGGAATGGAGAAAGGATGGACATTGGGACAGAGAAACATGGAAATAGACAGAGGTACTGACTACCTGGTTCATTCAAGGCCTCATGCTTTATCTGCTCTTCCTTTATGGTTATATGACCAGACACCGAATGAACTTTGCTGTAGTCCTGAACTGGTGTTAAAGCCCAAGGTGAAGAAAAAGTTCAAAGTGTCTGACATTTTAAATTCAAGGATTTGTCAGATCCTTTCCTAGGTACCAGATTAGATCCCATTTCTCCTACCAACCTCTGTTTCCCCCTTTGCCAGTATAATCAGGTCAGAGGACTGAAAGTGGAGAAGATTCACCTTCGGATGCACAATGCATGGAGAGAGACCTTGTCTTTTGTACTCACAGGAGGTGCTTCCCTCCCTGAAGTCAAGGTGAAGACTGTCCAAGAAATATAAAGATTGGTAGTTTCTGCATGAAGGAAAGTTATTGATATTTCATTCTCAGCTGGTTTCTTCTTAGCCAGCTGACTCTTAACATGCCTTGTACCACCTGAATAGGAGAGACAGAATTGAAAAAAAAAAATGGTATGTGGTATGGTCTACCCAAGAATTATGCCAACATGCTCAAGTGCTCAGTTCCCAGAAAGTTTGGAGATGCTCTGTACATGCCCACAAGCCTAATAGTTGACTCTGACAGACTGATTATACTGGGAACCTGAACCTGCCAATAGGTTTTGGATGCCAGAGTTGAGGCCAAGGTATATACACATCAGGGAGTAGTGGCATTAAGCTGGAGGTCAGACTCATAAAGAGGCCAAGTCTGGCAGGGGATTGCTAGTGTGTAGGAGATCTGCACAAGGGCAAGCCCTGTCAGTGGAGCCCACCATGATGTATCCCATCGACAACGAGCAGCTACCTTATGAGTGAGCAACAATCTCATCTTGTTAAGGCAGATGTTAGGCAAAGCAAAGACCGCTCTGTCCAGCACTGAAGTTTATGAGGGGAGGGGATACTTTTTTAATTGAATTTGACATAAAAGATTTATACATAAAATAAGGATAAGCCTTAAATGCTAAACTAAGGCTATTCTAATAGCCACAAAATTCAAGAGGTTAAGAAATTAAGCCATGATTCTGTTAAGGGAGGGATCCATTACTTAGTTGGATAAGAAAGTTCAGTAAAAGTTTCGTTTGTATTCCCTATGAATTGAACACTTTGCAACCAACCGGTTACTAATAAACCAAATTTGGATTTAAAGCCCATATACTGTAGCGTGAGCTCCTTGAGAGCAGGGCCATATTTATATTAACACTTTCCTATAATCCCTTACAGGAGTTAGATTGCTACTGAATCAGTGCTAAATACTTATTGATGCATGAATTAATTGATCAAATTGGTTTTTCCCAGAGGTTGGAAGAATAAGTTTTACCTCTGCAGGCTTACAGAAGTGCAACAGTGGAGAGCCTGGTCCATTAACTGAGTGCATACCATAAGAGATGCCTTGGGAATGAGAAAAAGTTTGAACATGTTCAAGGTCCACCCTTACCTCCTTTACTTCAGCTCTCACAGCAGACGTCCATTTGTCCTTGACCCATACAGTTCAGTCCATTTCTTATGATCAATTAAAGCCTTTTTTAAAAATAAACTCCCATTTTGGCAATATGGTTTCATTCATTTATTCAACAAATATTTTTGAGCTCCTCCTATCATCAAGCACTGTGCCATGGGCAGAACCCTCCTGCTGTCATGGTCTGGTGGAGGAAGGACACTGAATTAATGAAAGAATCTCACAACAAGTGCATAAACAAGAGGAGAACCGAGTGTCATGGAAGAAAGGAGTCTGACCCTGTAAGAGTGGAGGGCAGAGGAGCACCACCCGCCTGGGTGCGGGGAAGTCTGGGCTGAGAGTTGATAGATAAATGGGTGAGAGCTGGTAAGGGGATGGGGACTTGGATGAGATGTGGGGAATGTTTGTTCCTGACACAGGGAGCCATGTGCAGCTATCATGCGGTGGGAGTGAAATCTTTGGGGAGCTTATAATGTGGTTCAGGTATAAATTAAAATTAACCCTTGCCTGATTTGACTACAATGAGCAAAGTGTCCCTCCTTTTATCCCCCCTTTGTATTTCCTCAGATACAGACTAGGAAGTGGTTTTTACTCACCTGATATTGAAAATCTCTCACAGGTACCCCATGACATGGCTAAAGGGCCTGAACATGGTTGGGGAATCCACACCGATTCAGCTGGGCAAAAGATGGGAGGAGGAAGGGACCTGAAGAATGCAGGGGGAACATCGTCCATACCAGGTAGTGCCTGTTAATAGACTAAACAGTCATTCGATTCTAACATTCATTGCCACTGTCCTTACCAGGAGTTTGAGGGAGGTGTCCCCAAACACATTCTTCCAGAAACCAATGCTAAGATGGCTTCTTAATCTTAGTTCCTGAGAGGTATTGATTGCTAAGGAGCTCAGGAGCATAACGGTGAAGGAAGAGCCACAGGAGATTCGGTTCCTGATTTTAAAGCAAAGCAAAGTTTCCTTCATTAAAGACTCAAGGAAGAGAAGGGAGAACAGGATGAAAGGAAAATCAGTAGGCAGCCGTGGGCACTGACTCCCTGTCAGCCATGCCCTGTGGAGCCAGCCCATCAAGTATACTATCTCCCAAGGGCACAGTTCATTTCTGTGCCAGGCAGAGGATGGAATTTACTGATGGAAAGAAATACTATAAGTAAAGGGTAATGATGGTTTGGTTGCAAAGCAAAACAAAAGATCATGGGAAGCTTTGCAAGACTGAAATTAAAGCTTGTGGGTGCAGCGTTTGTGGGACCCAAGTTACCCCCTTCCAAAGTCTCTTAAGGGGCCATTCTTTAAGCTTTCTTCCCAGAGTTCTTGCCTTTGTCTTGCATTTATCCCACAGAGAAGCACTGGTTCTGGAACCAGACAGACCCACAAGCAAATCTTGGGCTGTCTTCGACCACTCTGCATCTATATCTTTGTGAGGGTAAATAATCTGATAGCTCACAACATAGGGCTGAGGTGAGGTTCAACTAGTTAATATCTGTAAAGTACTCAGTGTCTGATACTCAAATCTCAAATGGAGGTTTCATGACTGTAGGCACTTTTTGTGCACTTAAAAATTTTTTAATGTTTGTTTATTTTTGAGACAGAGAGAGACAGAGTGAAAACAAGGGAGGGGCAGAGAGAGAGGGAGACACAGAATCTGAAACAGGCTCCAGGCTCTGAGCTGTCAGCACAGAACCCAATGCGGGGCTCGAACCCATGAACCGTGAGATCATGACCTGAGCCGAAGTTGAGCCACCCAGGTGTCCCTACTTTTTTGCATTTTTGTTCACTGCTGCTTTCTCAGTGCTTAGAACAGTATCAGGCACAAAGTAGGCTATCAATAAATATCTGCAAGTGAATGAATGGCATGTGGTTCTCAGTAAGTTATATCCATCTTTAGAGGCCAAGTCCCTTTGGGGGGGAAAAGTCTTCTCTTTTTCTGTGACTTTGTATAATATCTAAGGCAGACCATAGCTCCCTGTGTCCACTCTTGCCCTTCCTCCATGCATATCTCTGCTCTTTTCCTAAACCCTTTACATGTTTCCTTATGTGCTTAGCATGAAGTCCAGTATCCTTAAGGTGTTTACATGCACATCATGACTTGGCCCTTGTCTGCTTATTCTTATCCTTGGCTCCCTGAGAACAACTTCTCCTGGCCACTGCCTGTAACAGAGCAGTTCTGTGCTCGAGTTTTATTGGACCTCATGGTTCCTCCATGAGCCTTATCATTTTCCTTCCAGGCCTTCAAACATGTTATTACTTTTGCCCCTAATACTCTTTTATTCTCCATTGTCTGGCTGTCTCCTACTCATCCTTCAAGCTTCAAACTAAATGTTTCTTTCACAGTACAGCTTTCATTGACTCTCTAAACTAGGTTAGATATTTCTGTTGTAATTATGTTCCCATAACACTCCATACACCTCTTTTGTATCATGTAGCATACAGAAATATTTGTCATATTGGTTTTGTAACTGATTGAAGAATCCATGAAGGTGGGCATCCAATCTGTATTGTTCAGAATGGTATCTATGTAGCCTTGCCTAATGTATGTCACTCAGTAGGTGGTCACAGAGATACCTATAAATAAATGTCGAGTGAAGAACAAATAAAGAACAAAGGCTTTGGAGTCAGGCACATCTGGGTCCTGATTCTACTTTCACTGTCTGCTTGTCATGTGATCTTGGCCAAGACACATTTATAGAGTCCTAATGTTTATGTAAAATAGGGATAATATGACTGACTTCACAGAGTTTTTCTTAAAGCGTAAATTAGATACAATATATAAAATATCTCAAACAGTAGCTGGCTCCTGATACATGCTTAATAAAGTTAATCATTATAATTATTTTCATTATCAATTTGATTAAGCATGGCCCTGAAGATAAGCTACTTATGTACTCATTGGAGCAAATAATACTCAACAAATAATTAAGAACACCTGTTTCCTTTACTGTATTCCTTAATCTCTGATGTCAAGCTAAGCTAAATATATTCTTGGCTTAAGGACGGAAAAAAATGAGTGTCCTTTCACTAAGCCAAGAGACCACCTTATTTTTAATTCTTCATATAGCATTTGGGGCTTCATGTTTCTCTTCTAACATCTGGGCCACATATATTATAGTTATTGTATGATTCAGGTGAGCAGAAGAGAAGTATTTAAGGACTCTTCATTGTGCAAGGTCCTTCATTTATATTCTCGCATGTACTAATTATTAGCAAATAAATAGAGAATGCATGTGGTATAAGTCTTCACAGAAAGACATATTGTTTTGCACAGACAATAAACTATTCCAGGAAAGTTCTCATCACTTTGTTACTGGAGAATGTTGATCGTCACTGTCAGTTGTTTAATAGGTGTGTTTCTTGGAGCAGAGACAGAAGCTGAATGGGAGAGTGAGCAGGCAACTGATGTTTGAAACTATGACAGGTTTCATTTAAGCTAGTCTGAGTCGCCCTTGTAAAATAGAAGTTGTCCGGGTAGATTACTGCACTGTTTGAAGGGAAATGAATGGATTCCAGTGGTCACAAGCATAACAAACAGGGAATAGGAAATAATTCAGGAGAGTTCTTGAAATGTAGTTGCAGTTGTTGTATTGCTGGGATATGGCAAGTCAACAACTACCTTGCTACATATTAAAGGAGTTTCTAAAACTTGGTTGTATTGCTTTGTATTTTCTTTGGTTGTATCCTCTAGTGATTTAGCAAAGAAATGCCTAACTGGCTCATTGTGCAAAGAAAAAGAGCAACAGGAAATAGAATCAAATGCTAGGACTATGACAAGAAAAAAGGGGGTGGGGGCAGGTCCAAGAGGCAAGTATAATCTCCTCAGGTAGATAAAGGGGACTCCCAAGGCTCTTGGGTAGAAATCTCTTCTCAGTTAATTCCTTGCGTTGTGTTTTGTTGAAACAGGAATTTATTTTTTGTTCTCTAATTAAGAGAAAATGGGGAAAAGAGAAAAATACAGGAGAAAATTATGTACAGAAATCATGTTAATATTGGGAAAATGGTGGACGAGGAAGAAAAAATATCTCATGGTTGTTTGTCATCCTTTATGAGTGTGTTTGCAGAAAGAAAGCCTTTGAAAGACCAAATAGCTTCATCTTACTTATTCCCTTTCTCTCCCTTAAGTACAGATGCTTCTAAAATGTTCTTTCTCTTTTCTTTTATAAGGATCCTTAATTTTTGCCTAGCGCTATTTTCAGGCTAGGCATTTGGTACAATGTGTATCAGTGAAAGCCAGACTGTTCTTGGCATAGCTGCAATCAGAGTATGTTACGATGTCACCTGTAATCACACATGAAACCCCCAAATCTGTTTTTATTGATCAGCTTTTAGAAAACACAAAATGTGAGCAAGCACTGTAACTTGGTTTATAGACAGTCAATATTTAATGAGCTTTTGATTATTATTAGCCACCTGATATTTATCTGAACCATTTTTTAAAAACAATTTTTAAAAGTTTATTTATGGGGCACCTGGGTGGCTCAGTCGGTTGAGCATCTGGCTTCGGCTCAGGTCATGATCTTGTGGTTCGTGGGTTCAGGCCCCGCATCAGGCACTGTGCTGACAGCTAGCTCAGAGCCTGGAGCCTGTCTTTGGGTTCTGTGTCTCCCTCTCTCTCTGACACTCCCCTGCTCATGCTGTCTCTCTCATAAAAATAAATAAAACATTAAAAATTTAAAAAAAATAAATAAAAGTTTGTTTATTTTGAGAGAGAGAGAGAATGGGTAAAGAGAGAGGGAGAGAGAGAGAATCCCAAGCAGGCTCTGTACTGTCAGCACAGAGCTCGATGTGGGGCTTGAACTCACGAACCATGAGAAAGAACATGACCTGAGCTGAAGTTGGACATTTAACCAACTGAGCCACCCCGGTGCTCCTTAACAGTTCTTTTTTAAAAGAAGTATTTATATAAATTTTCCCTTTATGAATGATGGTGAGTAAATGAGTCTGTTGTTGAAAGTTTTCAACACGGAGGCCTCGGCGGTCACCATCTATGCTGTGGTTTTAAGTTTTAAGTTTTAAGTTACTATGAGTTTTCAGTTCTTTTTTATACCTGTGCACCTAATGTGCTGATGTCACATGCTTTGATGATGTAGCACTTTCCACAGTGGTCATTTCCTTAATGGACCTTCTTTTTGTACTTTTTTTCCCCACAGAGTCCTTTAAGATAGGTAAATTTAACCATTTTTACAGATGAAGAACATGGGCTCTCAATGGTATTAACTTTTCTTTGCTACGGACCCTCTGGAATGTGATAGGGAAGATACACAATAGACTGGTGAAGCTCAGCATCAATAAATGGCAACTTTGCTGAAGGCTTTGTATTTTTGCACTGTACGTTGTTAAGGAATACAGACAGACACATAGCACAGGGTGACTTCGGATAATTCCACCCAACACCACCATGACTGACAGAGAGTAGAACTCAGCCTGCAACTGATTTAGGTTCCTAAAATGCCAAATAAATTATACTCTTTTTGCCCTCAAAATGACTCCTGTCAATGAGGTTTTTTGATACAGTGTGACAATCTGTGACAAAGGAGAAAAAAGTTGATACGACTTAAAAGCAAGAAATAACCTGAGTGGTTTCCATGGGAGAGAATACAGAGGAAATTCAGTGAATAATCCAGTGTATACCTGAATTACACACTTCCCAGTTGAGGACTGAAGCCCTTGTCTCTCAGCATCCAGGAGGGTCCACAGCCAACTATCCTCAGTTGGAGCTATCTCTGGGATTCGTCTTCTGAAAAGTTGAAGAAAGCTGCCTTGCCCAACTGTCTTTTTCCCAGGTCGGGTTGGCACCCACTGACCGGTGGATGTGGAGGATGAAAGTTGGCCCCGACTTGGGGCAGCTCTGAAAGGCCCACCAGCTCCAGAGCTCCCGTAGGATTGGCTGAGACCTTTGTTATTACTGCGTCCTGGTTCTCCATCTCTCTCTGCTTCGGACAACCTCTCAAAGGTGCTGATGTAGACAATATTCCCCAGGAGACCTCATGCATGCAGAGTCAGAGTCTGCTGCCCAGAAAACTTCAGATGAAGGGAATAATGGTGGCTAACATTTAGTGAGCACTTAACACATGCCTGACCCTGTTTTGGGTGCTTACATTAAATGCTCACTCTACTAGGTGAGGTAGATACTATTATTATATCTATTTTAGGGCTGAGGCACAGCAAGATTAAGGAATTTGCCTGGGAGTAGAAGTGTCAGGATTCAAACCCAAGCAGCCTTGAAGGGCAGCAGAGGGAAGCAAGGTCAGCAGAGAAGGAGGTGAAAGGAGAGAGTGGTCAGGGAAGTGGGGGGGGCACATGGTACAGCCTTGGGGGGCAAACAGAGGAGAACAGCAGTAGGGAAGGGGTGATGGGGGGAGGGTCTGGTGATTGAGGGAAGACCTTTAGGTTTTTTTCAAGTGTGAAGTCAATGAAGTTAATTTAGTAACCTTTTTTTTTCCCAAAAGGTGTACCTTACTTTCACCAAAATCTTGAGCCTGAAGTTTTCTCTAAGCCTCAAAAATAAATGCTTTCAAATTATGAATCTGATAACAGCAAATGGTGGTGCAGATGTGGAACAACAGTAGTCTAGGGCTGGTCTCTGGCAGCACCACTGTGGAAAGCGCTCGGCCACACCCTGTGAAACTGAACATCCTCATCATCTATGACTCCCGAGTGTACTCTAAGGAAATTCCAGACTCCCAAGTGTACTCCAAGAAAATTTCCAGAGGAAATTCCACATATCTCCCAGGGGATGTGTAAAAGGATGTTCATAATGGTATTGTAAAAGTAAAGAAATGGAGACAATGACAATATCCATTAATTAGAGAAAGGGCGAATCAGTTGTGGTCTAGTTACTGACCAAAGTGATACTTAAAGCAATGATACATGAATGATACACACAGCACATATGGATCCTGCACACAGGATGCTGGGTGAAATAAGCACATTTCAAAATAAAAAGAGTAATACAGAGCACTTACTCCATGTAGGGCACTTTTCTAATTACTTTACATATGTTAGCTCATTTACTTCTACCAAGACCCTAAAAGGTAGGTATGATTACCACTTCCATCTTATAGAAGTGCAAACCAAAGTTTGCACATTAAATAAAGTGCCTAAGGTCACACAGACATTGAATGACAGAGCTGGCATTTGGACACAGGCAGCTTATGCCAGAGATCATACCCTAGATCATATGCTTATCACTCTAATCCTCTGTTTTGCCAAGTAGGATGGTACAGTTGTTAAATGAAGCTTAAAAATAAGCAAAACTAAATATATATTGTATTTATATGTGTGTATACATACATTCTCCCCCCATTATGTATAGTACATGCAAATACTATATATAATATTATATATGCATTATATACATATATAAATGTATACATGTATACATTATACACATATATATAAATCACACACACACAGGGAATAATGTACTCCCAATTCAGGATATTGTTGCCATTTTAGTTGGAGAAACTGTGGAAGGGGACAGGGAAGGTGAGTCTAGGTAGCTACCAAGGTGTTGGCAATATCTAGTCCTTAAGATGGTAGTGAGTTTATTGGGGTTTCTTATTCTGCTTCACAGCCTCATATAATACGTAAAGTTATGCATCCAATATTACATTAAGAAGGAGCCATCTGGGGGAAGCTGCTGAAATGTACATTTCTAGCCCATATTGAGAATTTTAATTCAGGGCCAAGAATCTGCATTTTTAAAATGCAGTCCAGACTCCTCACAAGGAGTCCAGAGCCCACAATATGAAAATCCCTGAGATAGAAGTCGGGCAAGATTCTCAACTGCTTATATCAGGGGTCTATTGCTACTTAAGAAATAACCCTAAACTTCGTGGCTCAACTAGGGACCATTTTCTCGTGTGGGAGTTGGAGTTGGAGAGCAGCTGCCGGCTGCCCCTCATGTGGCCCCTTGCCCCCAGCAGGCCTCACTGGCCTTTCATTTAAAAAAATTTTTTTTAATGTTTCATTTATTTTTGAGAGAGAGAGAGACAGCGTGAGCAGGGGAGGGTCAGAGAGAGAAGGAGACACAGAATCTGAAGACAGGCTCCAGGCTCTGAGCTAGCTGTCAGCACAGAGCTCGACACAGGGGTCGAACCTACAAACCGTGAGATCATGACCAGAACCAAAGTCGGACACTTAACTGACTGAGCCACTCAGGCTCACTGGTTCCACCGCAGTGATGGACAGCATTTTCAGAGAGCAGGAGAGGCTGGAGAAGCTACAAAGGGATTGCAGTGTAAGAGCCTGGCACTGTTTTCATTGTAATGTTATTGCCGGAGTTTAAGCTCTTGATTGCAGAGGCATCCATTTCAAAGATATCCATCTCCAAAACATTGCCAGCTTTGGGACACAGCTACTAGCAAAACCACTAGATAAGGAAGTTGGACCCCCACTCCCCAACAAGGTCCCCTTTTAGAAAGCCCTGGGTAACCTAGCTAACTCAGGAGTGACCCAGCTTCTCTTTCCCTTGCCCTACTTCCTGCTCTTATGTTTTCAGCTCACCAATGAAGAGTCAGCCTGTGAAACTCTACCCCACCCTCAGACCCTAAAAGAGGCAGAGCCCTGGGTCCTCCCTCCCTTCCTCCCTCCCTGAGACCTTGCTGTATGGCCCTCGGGCATGCTATGTATCCTTCAGGATCTATGGGCACAAATCTTGTTCTTCAAAAGCCCCAGATGGCTTTGCTGAGGTACACACTGCAATGATAACAAGAATTACAAGGGCTGGTCCAGCCACAAGATCAGCCCCCATGGTGGTTGGGGTAATGTGTGTGTGGCTCCTTAGGAGTCAGTATGGCCCAGGTGGGGCCTCAGGTATTCCTAGCCCAGAACAGCACTGACAATAGGCTGGGACCCGCAACTTTTACGATGTCAGGTTTGCTACCTTCTATTGTAGAAAACAATCACAGGGTCAGGTCAGATAGAAGGTATAAAGAAACAGACTGTCCCTCAGGATGTGAGGAATGACAAAGGCCATTCTGAAGAAGCGTGCATACAGGGATGTTCGGAATTATTGCAGCCATTTTTGTAAGCGCTTTATTACCCCAGTGATGGAGCATGTACATTTGTTCAGAGTATCTTTAGCACTTCCTTTTTTTAACCACTTTGTTGGGGTATGATTGACATGTAAAAACCTTCACATATTGAAAGATGAATTTGGAAAGACGTATATACCCATGAAACCATCACAACCATCAAAGCCAAGACACACCTTGGGGCACCTGGGTAGCTCAGACGATTGAGCATCCGACGTCAGCTTAGGTCATGATCTCACGGTTCGTGGGTTTGAGCCCCATATCAGGCTCTGTGCTGACAGCTTGGAGCCTGGAGCTGCTGCAGATTCTGTGTCTCCCTCTTTCTCTGCCCCTCCCCACTCACTCTCTGTCTCTCTTTCTCTAAAAAATAAATAAACATTAAAAAAAAGCCAAGACACACCCATCTCATCCCAAAGTTTCCTCTCACCCTCTTTATTATTATTATTATTATTATTACTACCACTATAATGTGTGTGTGTGTGTGTGTGTGTGTGTGTGTGTGTGTGTGTAGGGACTGGGTAAGAACAGCTTAATCTTTTGTGTTTCTGATGCCCTTTCTGGCACACACTGTGGAGACAGGCAACTGACCAATAATTTAAGGGCTGAGAGCCTGACTGAATTCATCTTTGCTCAAAATTAGACCTGCTCCAACATACAGGTGACAACACTGTTTATAATAGCAAAATATTAGGAATAATGTAAATGTTCATCAATATTGGACTAGTTAAGTTATGGTACATCTATCTATCTATCTATCTATCTATATGGTACACCTAATTTAACAATTCATTCATTAAAAAGAATAAAGCCAACCTGCTATTGACATGAAATTATCTCCAAGAAAGATTAGTAAATTAAAAAAAAACAAAATACAGGAGAGTGTATAGACTACGCTACCATTTGCATTTTTAAAGAATGCTTTTGTACATGTAAGCTCTCTGTTAAAGGATACACAAAAAGAAGAAACTGGTAATATTGGATTTCTCAGAGGTAAAATATGGACACCTGGGAAACTGGGGTATGAAGGAGACTTATTGTTTGAATTTTATCATCATGAGTATGAATCATTACCTGATCGAAGCTCATGAATAGAATAAACAAATTCATTGTTCTTTCTTACCTATGTGCTTCCACCTTTGAAGAATATCAGAAACATCAGTTTAAAGATTTAAGAGAAAATAAGATATAGATGTCTGTGAATGGCTAAGACAATGCTTTTAAGATAAAAGTAGAATGCTTCAGCCAACTCTGATCTTAGCAGAGGAGAGGACAAGGTCATAGCATTGAGGCTGCCTGGCTGGAACCCAGAGGTTTTGGTAGGATACCAGTTTGATCTGTTTCATAGACATCCCTAAAAAGCAGGTTTGTACCCCCCAAATTGAGAGTCTTATTTTAGCATGAAAACAAGGATTATATATGATGAAGGAAAGACAATTTCTCCTAGGTAATTCTTTTTTCATTTCCTCATGGAGGTAGTTAAAAGCAGACATTTTGGAAACCCTTACTCAGGTCCTTCTTCCCAAGTCACTAACTGGGACGATTCATTCAATAAACTTGTTTTCTTAGCTCTATGCAGATGTAATGAGGGAAACTAACCTGGTGGAGGTATTTTGGGGAGATGACCTGTTACAAGAACCTCACTTGAGGTTGCTGACCCTAAAATCCCAATGTCTTTCAAGGAGCAATTTTGCTCATGGCTTGAAACAACCTGTAACGTGTCTTTGAAACGGAAAACCCAAGGTGAGGTCTTGGAAAGTTGTGCTCACTTGGCTCAGACCAGATGTTCCCCGTCTCCAACCCACAACCAATGGTTCTTGGTCCTTGGTTCTTAATGAGAAGCTGTTGCTTGGCAGTGTTCCAGGTTCTCTGCTGAGCAAGACTGAGCAAGTATGCCACCCTCGGTGCGGTGAGGGCCCCATGGACCCATCGCCAGCAATGAAAACATTTTATGGACCTTTGAGGTCAGTCCAGATTTTGTTATTTTCTTTGCCCTATTGTGGACTCAGATGAAGTCTCTTATGCAGCCATACTCTTTCTTTGAGAAAAAGAATGTTATTTTAGGATGTAGCTCATTGGATGCCTCCTTTTTTGGCACACCTGCCTGCTTTTAATTCTACTAAGTAGAATACTTATTCTAATACTATTCTAAAATAGAATACTATTCTATTTTAATTCTACTAAGTAGAATCTACTATTTCTACTAGTTAGAAGTTAATCAGAAGGAATGATTAGACTCCTTTTGGAAGAGAGAGCACAGAGAAACAAAGAGAAAGTTCTCTCAACAAGAAATGAATTCTACCACTCAGCAGCAGCCTCCAGCAGAACTAAAACACTGAGCAAAGTTGGAACAGCGGCCCGATAGGACCTGTAACTCATGTGCAGCATGTATGCCTGGCTTGCCACTTTCCTGTCCCAAATTTTTATTGGTAGTCTGTGCCTGAATGAGGCCTGGAGTTTGAAAACGTCTCTGGCTCCAGAGAGAGGTGTAAGTCAGTAGATGTTGGATTTGGAGGTGGGGCAAGAGCTCTCCCACCTTGTTCTGGTGAAGGTAGAAATGTCGCTTGTGAAACCACAAATGTGTGGAGATCAGAGAAACCAAGGGTATTTCCTCTCTGTTCCTCAGACTTCACATCCTCCTTCGGTATCTCCCTTGACTGAGCTGCATGTTCCTGCCCTGGGCATCCATCCAGGGCTCAAGTTCTCCCTCATCCCACTTGAATTCAAAGGTTCTTGAAGGACACTCTCTTTTGGGCTCTTTTTCCTCCAGAATAGAAGAGGCAGTTGCTGTAAATTATGGCAAAGACAACGAAATTTTGCTGTTCCTCCTATGCACTGGGCATGGGGCCAGGTGTTTTACACATATTTTTTCATTTCATCATTTTAACAAAAAAATTATTATCTTCCTTGTACAGGTTAGTTACCCAAAACTCGGAGTTAAGTAACTTCTCCAAGGTCATTCAACTAATAAATGGCAGAGGCAGGATTCAGAGTCAGGTCTGACTTCAGAACTCATGCTTTTTATAAAATCTTGTCCCCTGCCCTCTTTTGGTGGTCCCTAAAATTCCCAGCATGTGATTTATTCTTTTCTTTAGCCCAGTTGCCTGAAGGCTCCAGTTAAAAAGCAAATGTGTCCCAGATCAGGAACACATTAAAAATCCATGAAGATCTTGTTGTGTTCTAAAGACAAAATAAGCCCCATATAGAGTCCACATGGCACAGATAGCTAAGGGCAGCATACTTTTAAAAACAACTGAGGTTTGGGACATCTGGGTGGCTCAGTTGCTTGAGCATTGACTCTTGATTTCGGCCCAGGTCATGATCTCATGGTTTGTGACATGGTTGATGAGTTTGAGCCCCATGTCAATGCAGAGACTTCTTAGGATTCTCTTTCTCTCTTTCTGTCTCTCCCTTGCTCGCTCACCCATGCTTTCTCTCTCTCTCTCTCTCTCTCTCAGAATATATAAACTGAAGAAAAAAACAACTGAGGCTTGACAGCAGTTTTGTATTTCATAGAGTATTGGATTACCCCTTACAGTGCATCAGTGGTGTCATCTTACCCTTAGCTCAGTTTCTTAATGAAGAAAGGGAGTATGAGAGAGGTTTAGTACTTTCTCTGCTTAGCTGAGTCTCCTGACTCTATCATGGCACCAGTAGTCTCTGTTGATTTTTTTTTAACTTTGTAGTTTATTGTCAGGTTTGTTTCCATATAACACCCAGTGCTCTTCCCCATAAGTGACCTCCACCAAGACCATCACCCCCCATTACCTTTCCTCCTTACCCTTCCCCCCTCAGTTTGTTTTCAGTATTCAAGAGTCTCTCGTGTTTTGCCTTCCTCCCTCTCCCTAACTTTTTTTCCTCCTTCCCCTCCCCATGGTCCTCTGTTGGGTTTCTCCTGTTAGACCTATGAGTGCAAACATATGCTATCTGTCCTTCTCCGCCTGACTTATTTCACTTAGCATGACACCCTCGAGGTCCATCCACTTTGCTACGAATGGCCAGATTTCATTCATTCTCATTGCCGTAGTATTCCATTGTATAGATGAACCATATCTTCCTAATCCATTCATCAGTTGATGGACATTTAGGCTCTTTCCATGATTTGGCTATTGTTGAAAGTGCTACTACGAACATTGGGGTACATGTGCCCCTATGCATCAACACTTCTGTATCCCTTGGGTACATCCCCAGCAGTGCTATTGCTGGGTCATAGGG
>CM053562.1:10789313-10854568 GCA_028646485.1 Cryptoprocta ferox
CTTGAATACTGAAAACAAACTGAGGGGGGAAGGGGAAGGGGGAAAGGTAATGGGAGGTGATGGTCTTGGTGGAGGTCACTTGTGGGGAAGAGCACTGGGTGGTATATGGAAACCAACCTGACAATAAACTATAAAGTTTAAAAAAAAACACAGCAATTTTGGTAGTTAGGAGATTAAAATATAATAAAGATCATTTAATATAAGTGAGATTAATATTTACTCAGAGTAAGTGTTCAATATCAGGTTCCTTGAAGCAAACAGGATGCTGATTTAAAAAAAAATCAACCAACCAAAAAACAATAGAGAACTAAATGCCACTCATTTGTCAGCTAACAGTTTTTTGTGTTTGTCTCACTTGAGTTTATGCCAGACATTGGATTTACAATGGTGAACAAGAATGGTATTAGGTAACGGATGGAGGTCAACAGAAAATACACAGGCATGTGAATTACAAAAATTAATTACATATGTTTCAGTTAGATCTCCTTTTACCCATTGTTAAACTCTTCTGAAGATTCTGTACAAGTTTTATTTTCCATTTGATTTCTCACCTAGACTTTGATATGGTGCATTAGTTTGGTTTTCTCTCCCTTTTTTGATGTTCAGGCTTTCTCTGGCTTTCTATTAACTCTCTTCTTTCTATGCTATTCAAGTAATCTTTTAAAACAAAAGCCTCATTATATCACTTTCAACTTCAAAGTCTTTAATAGTTACCTGTTAGGGAGCAATGTAAATTAGGCGTTATAATCTTGAAATTTAGAAACTGCTGGAGTTGGTTTTGAGTAATCTGAGATCTCAAATAAATTCTTCAGCTCTTCTAATTCTCAAGGGCTTCAAGACACTAAAATTATTTTTCTCATAGATTTTGGTGAGGACACATTCCCTAGTTTATTATAAATTGATAAATGATAGCCATTATAGTTATTAACTACAGCTTAAAAGGCACAATTTCTTTAATACATTACTTTATCAAAGATGCTATGGAGGAGATTTCTCACTGGCTGAGACTATTCTGGATGATCTTAAATTTCCCTCGTAATCCAAGATTTTCTGGATCTTTGGTCCACTCTACCCTTAAATTTGTATTATAGTCATGAAAGCATAATATTTAACAGAAATATCCCAGGTAATTGGTTGAAATAACCCTTGACTCATCTCTTAAAGGCCACAGCATGGTAATGAGACATGGGATGAGCCTTCTGCATGCTGCCAACGTCAGATGGATGCTGACCAGAGACACTGAGATGAAGGACTTGGTGACTTGGTGGCAATGTTCCCAAGGTCTTATGGCCAGCAGTCCTGTCTTCTGTGGTGATTGTTATTTATAGCCTTAATTTCTGGAACATGTAAGTAAGTCACCTCAAAGGAACTTATCAAAGAAAAGCAAGAAGTTACAAGGAGATAATTTCCCTTATGTAATTATGACTTCAAATATAATCGTATTGAAAATTACACATTGAAGTATATCTTGATTACATTCTGACTTATGAACTGACAGTCCCTAAAAATGAGAAATAACATTTCTATAATATTCACAGGTCTTAAGTGCTTTATCCAAAATGCTTCTATATCCTTCTTTTGTCTATCATAGAGATGAAGTTTTCTTGAAAAAAAAAAAGGGGGCCAGAGCAATATCTTAATTCAACTATAGCAAAATTAGAGTCTCTGATCTGGAAAATTCCTTCCAAAGTGTCTTCCCCATTTATTTTTCTTTCACAAACAGAAGAGAAAAAGATGGTGCCGAGGTGCCATAAGGGGAAGAAGGGACAGTGAGACTCAAGTGTCTTTTAATTATTCACATGAACAGAGTTCTCCTTCACTAGAGGCTAACTCTTTATATGATCAGGGTTTGGGACACCTTTCCTAGTGTTTGAGGATAAGGGTTGAAGATCAAGTCTAGTGGCTGGAGAAGCCACTAGAAGGTAAACTATTTCACATATAAGATAGGAGGAACTAATTTCACTGCTTTACAGATCTAACCAAAAAACAGACAAATAAATAAAATACTATTTGGGCATAGTCCCAGTCCCTTGTTAGTTCTTTTGATTAGAAGAACATGATAAATGAAGCATGATTTGAAAATTTCAGATTATTTTGCAATAATCTGATTGGGTGGAAATGCAGTGGCAGTTCAGGGTATATATAGAGAGTTGTGGTTAGATAGGCAAGTATTCTTCTGCTTCATAAACACTACGTACATAGAATTCACTTATTTATGATGTCATAGGTGGTTCATGGAGAAAAACAACAGCAAGGTACTTGCCAAAAATTTTGAAAAAGGGAAATAAAATTATCATTGGAGATAGTCTAATATCACAGATAAAGCATGTAGTGCCAGTTTACTGGTTAGAATTGGCCAGATTTCACTATTGTGAAAAACAGTTCAAAGATCACCATGGTGAAACATCAAGCCTTGTTTCTTGTTCATGATACGTGTTCTTCACAAGTTACCTGAAGGCCTGTGTTCCATATTTTCTTCTTCTTGGGACCTCGAGCAGACCTATCTCGAGCATTGTCTGTTGTTGTGTATCTTGGCAGATAAAGAGAATTTGGGAGAGTTTCACACTGGTATTTACATGTTCCAGTCTAGATCTTCTGCTTGAAACTTATTGGTCAGAGCTAGTCACATGATCTCCCCAAATTCAAGGAGGCTATCAAGGCTGAGAACGGGTCATTATAATGACTACTAGCACATCTTCAAGAAAATGATTGGCTCACAGGCCAACATGACTATGGACTGTAACCACATTGAAAAAGTTTACATAGCTGAAGAATATGTCAACTAGATTGTATGTGAAAGTCAGCTGCCTTAATAACACAGAAGCAGAGTCATAGATTTAGATGCTGGCAATGGGCTATTCAAGTTCCTTCTGGAAAAGAAGGGTTTAGATAGACAGATGCAAGCACTTGATCTTTCTGACAGGTCAATCAATCCCTACTGTAGAAATGGAAGCATTATTTTAGCAAAGCTGTAGGTCCATTCAGTACTTGATTCTTTCAATTTCCCTTCATCTCATTTTATGAGATCCAGGAAGCTTTTCTGTGAAGAAAGGGACAGTCAGGTGGATACACACATTCAGTTCACTCAGTATAGTTTTACTTTAAATTAATACTTTGATATTCTGACTCTAGAAATTGTTTTCTTGTGAGATTTGTTAGCTTCAATCAGTTTCTTAAGTTAAATCAACTCCAGGATACTGAAGACGTAGTCTCTGAATCCATGCAGCTAAAAATCAGGCACAGAACTATAGAAAATTCATCAAAGAAGGGGTTTGTTTTGTTTATTTTTGTTGTTGTTGTTGTTTGGTATTTTTTCAGGGAAGTTAGCTGGCTTATCCTGTGTAACAAGTAACGTTCCCTAACTTTGTCAAAATCTCTCTCTATGTGGTCTTTGACCATACTTATTTAAATATACCAGGAACACATATGTAGCCCATATTTTAAGTTGATGATAACCAAGTGAAAATCAGAGAATTGCTAGGAAAACTCTTAGAGAAAACCACCTTAATAAAATACATTTCTTTGTCTTATTCTCCCAAAGCAGCACAGGAAATGTCTTAAGACAATGTTCTAGTAACTACAATTATTATTATTATTATTATTATTATTATTATTTAGTACTTCTGACCATAATTTGAGACATATGGAGTTATCTTTCTAGTGGTACATTTGAATTTAGAAGGATGCTTAGGCCATAATATTCTGGGCAGTAATCCTCAAGATGGAACATTTGAACTTGGGCACCATTTCAAGTACCTGAGGGACAGAATGGGAGCTGATCCCTCATTTCACCCTGTGCTCTTCACTTCTTTTTAGTCAGGGGGAGCAGTGTAAAGCAATAACAGTAACTAATAAGTGTTAATTCTGTGGGGTTCTCTATAGCCTTTTATCAATGAAATCATGAAGTGTGTGGTTCCATATGTGGCTCTATGTTTGTTTGTTTTTTTATCAAATTTGTACTCTAACCTTTTCATTTTGTGAGTCAATATCTTTATGTTATCATATAAAGGACCACACAAGCCAGGGAGAACAAAATCCTCCATGAAACTTCCTACCTCAGTAATGACATACATGTTTTATATGTCAGTTTGGCTTGGCTATAGCTTCAAGTTATTTAATTTAACACTGATTTAGGTGTAGTTGTGAAGGTGTTTTGTAGATGTGGTTAACATCTACAATCAGTTGACTTTAAAGATTATCCATGACAATCTGGTGGGCCTCATTTAGTCAGTTGAAACACTCTAAGAGCAAAATAGATTTCCCTAAAGTCTATAAGAAATTCTACCTGTGGACCACAGTGTCAGTTCCTGTGTGAGAGTTTCCAGTACCTGTTGGTTGTTTCTATGCTAGAACACTTATGATGCTTTTTTTTCTTTTGTCCTGGGCAGTGGAGAGCTACTGTCACAAATACCTACAAATGTGGAAGTGGATTTGGAATTGAGTGATGAGTAATGGAAGAATTTTGAGAAGCATGACGGGAAAACCACAGATTGCCTTGAGAGACTTTTGGTAGAAATATGAAAGTTAAATGTACTTCTGGTGAGATCTCAGAAAGATACAAGGCACATATTATTTGAAACTGGAGGAAAGACAATTGTTTTTATCATGTGGCAAAGAACTCAGCTGAATTGAGTTCTACTGCTTGGTGGAAAGCAGAACTTGCAAATGATGAACTTGGATATTTTGCAGAGGAGATTTCCAAGGAAAGTATGAAAGGTGCATTGGGGATATAACAGTGAGCAAAATACTTTTGTAAAATATATTAGACCAACAAAATAAACTCATTATTATGCGATAAACATGATAAGTTCTATGATAAGGATAAGCCTAAGGAGCTATAGGAATGCAAAGCAGGGATACCCAACCCAGTCTGGGGATGTTAGGAGTTAGTTGGGGAAGGGGAAGGAGTGGAAAAAGGAGCATGTACAAAAAAATCCCAGAAACAAGAGAATCTAGAAAGTTCATTCAAGAGACTGTGAATAATTATATGAGCCTGGAATCCCAAGTGTGATGGAGACACTAGACAGTGGGGCTTAGTTTGGTGATGGTTAGGATGGGTAGAGGGTGGTGGGGAGAGAGAGAGAATGATGGCAAGTCTTCAGGCACAGTAAATGTTGGGTCCATCCCTGAAATAGAAACAAGAGGAATACCAGGTTTGTGAAGGAAGACAATTTCAGTTTTCAACATACCAAGTCTGAGGTAAATGTAGGACATCCCAAGGAAGATGCATAATAAACCACTGGAGTCAAGTGTATGGAGTTCATGAGTGAGATCTGAACTAACATCTTTCAATTACAGGTGGTATGATGTTTGTCCATGGAATCTGAAGAAATGAAGAGAATTGTTTTAAGCAGGCAATCTCTGAAGGAAGAGACACAGGTTACAGAAGTCACTAAGGGGAAATGTCAGTGGAGGACAGGTTTATTATGAGAAAGTTTTGAACACAGAAATGTTGTGACAGTAGAAGCAAAGAGGGAGATTCAGGTAAGAGGCAAGGATGAATGGGCAGGGTGAGGTCCCCAGGAGACAGAAGGAGATAGGTTCTATCTTGAGTGGGTGATTTGAACTAGATCTCCCCTTGTGACAACTACCACATCATATAAGTTGTTTATTGCTATGTAACAAACTCCAAACTTGGCAGGTTAAAATAATAGATATTTTTATCTCATGGTTTTTGTGGGCCAGTACAGCCTAGCCAGGTGTCTCTGGTTCATGGTCTTTTGTGGGACTTCCATCAAGCTCTCAGTCAGACCTGCAGTCATCTCAAAGCTTAAGTCCAGAAAAACAGTGACCCCAACATTCTCCTCCCAACAAAGATCAACAATTAGAGAGCCATCTATGAACAGAAACAGCTCCAAGATAGCTCTGCAGTCCACTTAACAATCTTTAGCAACACAGTGGGGGAAAACCTGAGAATAAGCACCCAAAAAGAGAGTGAAGTCAGCTTCATTTGGACTGCATTATCCCATCCCCAAGCCAGCACTTCTCAGCACAAAAAGGGAGCCTCCCAGCTAGGAAGAATTTCCCTCACCAGACAAGGAAGACTGGGGCAAGCAGCTAGGTTCCCCTGCCTTTCGGGGCACCAGGGAAACGTCCTGCTTGGATTTCACCCTACCCAAATTGGCAAAGCCAAGACTTATGGAGACAACTAGGAAAAAGGAAGAAAAGCAGAGCCTGCTAACAGCGGCTACCACAGTTCCCAGTGATCTGCTTTGCAGGCAAAATTAGCAGATTTCATTTCTAAAGAAACCAAGGACTAGGACAGCCATAGCAGACCCCTGCAGATTTTGCCACAGGCATTGTGGACAGCCAGGATCCCCGCAGCTGCTTGTGTGGCCTGTCTTCTGTCACTGGCCTGCACAACTTCACTCATCTGTAACTAGCCTTTCCAGCCACACCCCTGCATGCTCCCAGCCTGGCCCCCTCATTGGCCTCCACTGCTGTGCATCCATGACAAAAGCCAGCAGCCATGACAGTATACACCGACATCCAGGGCTCCTGCAGCTAGAGTGTGCCTGCAGTTGGCTCCAGCCCTCGCTGCCTGCCCTGACCCCATCGCCATGTATATCTGCAAATGGCCTCTGCTACTGCAGAGTCACATGTAGCTGGCCTCTGCGGCTACATTTGTGTACACCATCAGCTCTGGCCATCACTGTTGCCTGCTGGACCTGGTCACTGGAGCTGGAGGCACCACCGAGGACCCCGTAGCCCTTTTAGCCACTAAGTGATTCACTGTATGTGCACAAGGGCCACATACTTGTTGATATATAAAGAAAAAGTGGCTGGGCATGTTTCAAACCTGGGGAGAAATTTGAAATCCAAGTTCATAAAGCTTATAGGTTACCAAAGAAAAGAAACTTGAAGATATCCTCTCTAAGACACAAGTCCTGAAAGAAAAACTGTCAACCAAGAATACTTTACCTGGCAAAGCTTTTCTTCAAGGGAGGGCAACGAACCTCTACTTCTTAAATGGAAGTGTACTGAAAATTTTCTGGACATATTTTTTAAACTCCTACCTCCACATCATTTACTGGAAGGAAATCATACAAAAGGTGTTAAAATATTTGGCTGCCATAAAATATTTTTTGATAGCTTGTAACAATGATGACCATCTTTTAGATACATGCTTAGAGACTATCACCTTTCATTTCTGTAAAATATCTCATTAAGGGCTTCTGCACATTTTGAGGTAAAACATTCCTCAGAGCAGAAACTTTCATTATGAGAGCTTCAGTTTCACAGATTATTCACTCACATCTGCTTTTAGCAGGGTTATGTACCAGGTGTGCAGGGAATTTAGCAACTACATCTTTCTTTTTCTTTCATCAGAAGTATATAGACTGAATGGAATTTACCAAGATGTTCACCTGCAATGTCTGCCAAATATGCAGATACATTTGCTAAGTCTAGTTTGTGGTTAGATAAGATATCAAGGATCTTTTGTTTTATGTTTTCCGTGGTTCCTTTAAAATCTTCACAGAATTCAAGAGAATGATTGGAAAGTCCATTTTTCAAACAAAAGTTTTGTAGAGCAAGGAAGAACATTTTTTGTTGCCTCAGTATGACTCAACACTTCATTAACTGTGGAAAGCATGGTCATTGGTAAGTCTGACAGAATCAACATATACTATAAGGTGCCAGCACATCTATTATCAACATTTTCTGTTTTATTTTATTTTATTTTATTTTATTTTATTTTATTTTATTTTAGAGAGAGAGTGCACATAAACAGGGGAAAGGAAAAGATGGAGAGAGAGAGAGAGAGAGAGAGAGAGAGAGAGAGAGAAAGAGAGAGAGATGGCAGAGAAGTAGGGAGCTCTGTAATTTTCACCCATCCACATCTATCAAATTAAGGACTGAAGCCACAATACTCTGATCTATAAGAGTGGGAGGAAAAGACACAAAGTCCACAAAGAAGAGAGCCTCGTACACTGTCTTTTGTCTTTTGTTGTTTTTGTCTCCCCCTTTTTCATTTTTTTTATCTTTTCTTTTCTTTCTTTTTTTTTTCTTTCCCCTTTTGGTTTGCTTGTTTGTTTGATTTGTCTGTGCATTCGCGTGCCTTTGTTCCCTGTGTGTTTGTCTGTTTCCTTTTCAGGGCTACCTCAAGAAACAAGCCAAAGTACACATGGTGGAGAGTCCCAAATATCACTGAGTAGGGAAATAAAATAACCAAAGGCACAACAAGAGAAACCAAGAGACACCATTAAAAGAACACTTCCTGAATGGACAGGCCCTGGACAGTCAATAAGCCTCCTATAATATAGCAATACTAACAGGTGCACAGTGCATAACGAGCTTTTAAAACTGACAAGAGACAGAAAGCTAACCAAAATGACAAAACGGAAGAACTCTCGTCTAAAGAAATTCCAGGAAGAAGTCACAGCCAAAGAACTGCTCAAAACAGATATAAGCAACATAACTAGGCAAGAGTTTAGAACACTTGTCATAAAATTAATCGCTGGGCTTGAAAAAAGCATGGATTCATCAGAGAAGCTATTGATACAAAGACTAGGGACCTTCAAAAGAGCTGTGATGAGTTAAAAAATGCTATAAATGAGGTGCATAATAAAATGGAGGCGGCCACTGCACAGCTTGAGAAGGCAGAGAGGAGAATAGGTGAATTAGAAGACATGGTTAGAGAAAGTGTAGCATCGAGTTAACACAAGATGAAAACCTCTCTGGAACACAGACTGGGGAGTGAGAAGTACTGAGTGTCCCAGTTCTTTTTTGCAAACAGCTTTTTGAGCTCAAACTCTGAGGTGTTGGAAATGTGTGACTTTCTCTGGATTGGAGCCGTGGTGCATGTTCCTGAGGAGCTGGCCCAGAGTGCACAGTGTGGTGTAGACATCTCTGGTGTACACAGGTAGAGAACAGTCCCCTTCCTCGAGTACTTTTGGAAAAGGGTTAATTGCTTCTCCAAGGACAAAAAATGCTATAGTTGCCGCCAAAGGCTTTTCATCAGCAAGGTGGAGAGGGTCTACTACGGAGGAGGGGAGAAGATCCACACCATGCCAGGTCTTTTAAGACTTTGGGTTTTGAATCCCAGCTGTGCACCAAAGAGAAGGCACAGAATACTTGTGGCACAGAGCAAGCTGACTGCGCTTGCTATTCTGTGAGGGCTGCGTGAAGAGCATGAGTTGAGATCCCTGGTCCTGGAATGAGAGGTTGGGGTAGCACCATTTCTGCCCCCTCCAACACCAACTTGGTGGGACTTCAGAGAAAAACACAGCAGCCCTCAGTGGAGGTGGGACCCTCTTACACCAAACCCTGCCCCTCTGTGCCTGGCAACTGCTTATTTACTGGGACAAGACTGATTCAGAGCCAATGCAGCTGGCCTCCCCTTCAGACCAGTATAGCCGCCACCCCCAGGGACCAACATACAACTCATTTTTAATTTTTTCTCCTCCTCCCTTTTCCTTTTGGAATCAGGCTCAGTTTTTCATTTTTTTTTTTGTTGTTTCTTTGTTTTTGTTGTTAAAAAAGGCTTTTTCGTTCCTTTCTTTTTCCTTCTGCTTTTATTTCTTTATTTTTCCTTGGAATCAGCCTTATAGTTTTTTGACTCTTTTCGTGTGTGTGTGTGTGTGTGTGTGTGTGTGTGTGTTCCCCTTCCTTTTCCCTTTTTATGGGTTCAGGCTTCCCCTCCCCTTCTTTTTTCCAGGATTACTTCAATAAACAAAAGCACATCTAGTTAAAGGTCCAAACACTCCCTCACTACAAGCAAGGAGGAGTTCTTCAGAGGACTGACCAGTGGGAAAGAGTGGCCAAAATACAAAAGCAGACTGCATGCAACATACACCAGAAACACTTCCTGAAGTGCCAGGCCCTGGACAATGCATGGCCCCTTTGTCATATAGCAGTACTGTCAGGTGCAAGAAACACAACAAGCTTTCAAAACATGGAAAAGATAGAAACTTAGCCAAAATGACAAGACAGAGGAATTTTCCTCAAAGGGAAGGTCAAGAAGAAGAAATCACAGCCACAGACTTGCTCAAAACAGATATAAGCAATATATCTGAGCAAGAATTTAGAACAACAGTCATAAGACTACTAGCTATGCTTGAAAAAAGCATAGAAGACACAAGAGAAATCCATGCGGTAGATATCAAAGACCTAAAAACTAGTCAGGCTGAAATAAAAAAGTGCTATAACTGAAGTGCAAAATGAACTAGATATAGTTACAATGAGGACTGAAGAAACAGAGGAGAGAATAGGTGAAATAGAAGATAAAATTATGGAAAATAATGAGCTGAAAAAAAGAGGGAAAGGAAGTTACTAGAGTGATTCCATGAAATGAAACAATATCAGTATCATAGAAGTCCCAGGAGAAGAAGAGTGATATAAAGGGGCAAAAGGTTTATTTGAACATATTATAGCAGAGAACTCCCCTAATCTGGGGAAGGAAAAGGCATCCAAGCCCAAGAGGCACAGAGAACTTCCTTCAAAATCAACAAAAACAGATCAACACCATGACATATCATACTGAATCTTGCAAAATACAAGGATAAAGAGAGAATTCTGAAAGGAGCTAGGGACAAAATGTCCTTAACCTACAAGGGTAGACACATAAGGTTAGCAGCAGACCTGCTCACTGAAACTTGGCAGGCCAGAAGAGAGTGGCAGGAAATATTCAATGTGTTGGATCAGAAAAATATGTATCCAAGAATCCTTTATCCAGCAAGTCTGTCATTCAGAGTAGAAGGAGAGATAAAAACTTTCCCAGAAAAACAAAAACTAAAGGAGTTCATGACCACTAAACTATCCCTGCAAGAAATTTTAAGGGGGACTCTCTGAGTGGAGGAAAAAAAAAAATACCAAAGCAACAAAGACTACAAAGAACCAGAGAAAATCACCAGAAACATCAAATCTACAGATAATACAATGGCACTAAATTCAATAATCACTCTGAATGTAAAAGGACTAAATGCTCTAATAAAAAGACACTGGGTATAAGAATGGATTAAAAAATAGGATCCATCTACATGCTGCCTATAAGAGACTCATTTTAGACCTCAGGATACCTGCAGACTGAAATTGAGGGAATGGGAACTATCGAATATGCTAATGGAGGTCAAAGTAGCTATACTTCAGCCATACTGAAGAAAGGTATTATTTCATAAGTATCAAGAAGATCAAGCAGTTGTAAATATTTATACCCCCAACTTGGAACAGCCAAATATATAAATCAATTAATCACAAACATAAAGAAAATAATTGATAATAATAACATAATACTAGGAGACTTTAATACCATACTTACAGTAATGGACAGATCTTTAAGCTAAAATCAACAAGGAAACAATGGCTTTGAATGACACTGGACCAGATGGACTTAACAGAGATAATCAGAAGATTTTATCCTAAAGCAGAAGAAATCACATCCTTCTCAAGTGCCCATGGAACATTCTCCAGAATAGATACTGGGTCACAAATCAGCCCTCAACAGGAACAAAAAGATTGAGATCATACCATACATAGTTTCAGATCACAATGCTATGAAACATGAAATCAACCACAAGAAAAAATTTGGAAGGCTCCCAATATATGGAGGTTAAGAAACATCCTACTGAAAAATGAATGGGTTAACCAGGGAATTAAAGAAGAAGTAAAAAAAAAAAAATACATGGAAGCAAATGAAAATGAAAGCACAACAGTCAAAACACTTTGGAATGCAACAAAGGCAGTCCTAAGAGGAAAGTACACTGCAATTCAGGTCTATCTCAGGAAACAAGAAAAGTCTGAAATGTGCACCTAACCCTACACCTGAAGGAACTAAAAAAGAAGCAGTAAATAAAGCCCAAAGCCAGCAAAAGAAGGAAAATAATAAAGATTAGAGCAGAAATAAATGATATAGAATTTAAAAAAAAGAGTAGAAGAGATTAGTGAAACTAAAAGCTGGTTTTTTGAAAGAATAAAAACAATTGATAAACCCTCAAAGAGAGAGAGAGATAGAAAGAACCCAAATAGATAAAATCATGAATGAAAGAGGAGAGATCACAACCAACACCACAGAAACACAAACAATTATAACAGAATACTATGAAAAATTATATGGCAACAAACTGGACAATCTGGAAGAAGTGGACGAATTCCCAGACACTTACACATTACCAAAACGCAAACAGGAAGAAATAGAAAATTTGAACACGCCCATAACCAAAAAAAAATTGAATCAGTTATCAAAAATCTCCTAACAAATAAGAGTCCTGAGCCAGATGGCTTCCCAGGGGAATTCTACCAGACATTGAAAGAAGAGTTAATACTTTTTCTTCTCAAACCGTTCAAAAAAAAAAAAAAAAAAAAGAGAAAATAAAGCAATAAAGCTTCTAAACTCATTCTATGAAGCCAGCATTACCTTGATTCCACAACAGACTATGACCCTGCTGAAATGGAGAATCACAGGCCAATATCCCTGATGAATCTGGATGCAAAAATTTTGAAGAAGATACTAGCAAATCAAATTCAGCAGTATATTAAAACAATCGCTCACCATGATCAGGTGGAATTTGTTCCTGGGCTTCTGGGCTAGTTCAATATTCACAAATCTATCAATGTGATACACCACATTAATAAAAGAAAGGATAAGACCCATATGATTCTTTCAATAGATGCAGAAAAAGCATTTGACAAAGTATGGCATCCTTTCTTGATAAAAACCCTCAAAAAAGAAGGCTTAGAAGAAACATATGTCAACGTAGTAAAAGCAATACGTGAAAGGCCCACAACTAATATCATCCTCAATGGGAAAAATCTGAGAGCTTTCCCCCTAAGGTCAGGAACATGACAGGGATGTCCACTCTCACCACTGTTGTTCAACATAGTACTGGAAGTCCTAGCCTCAGCAATCAGACAACAGAAAAGAAATAAAAGGCATACAAATTGGCAAAGAGGCAGTCAAACTTTCACTTTTCACAGATGACATGATACTCTACCTGGAAAACCCGGAAAGACTTCACCAAAAAACTTCTAGAACTGATATGTGAATTTAGCAATGTCACAGGATATAAAATCAATGTATAGAAATCAGTTGCATTTCTATACACCAATAATGAAGCAGCAGAAAGAGAAATCAAGTAACAATCCCATTTACAATTGAACTAAAAAACCATAAAATAGTTAGGAATAAACCTAACCAAAGAGGTAAAATATCTGTTCTCTGAAAAATATAGAAAGAAATTGAAGAAGACACAAAGAAATGGGGTAACATTCCATGTTCATGGATCAGAACAATTATTGTTAAAATGTCGATACTACCAAAAGTAATCTACACATTCAATGTAATCCCTATCAAAATCACACCAGAATTCTTCACAGAGCTAGAGCATACAATCCTAAAATTTGTATGAAACCAGAAAAGACCCCAAATAGTGAAAATAATGTTGAAAAAGGAAAGCAAAGCTGGAGACATCACAATTCTGGACTTTACTCTGTACTACAAAGCTGTAATCATCAAGACAGTATGGCGCTGGCAAAAAACAAAACAAAACAAAAAAAAAACCATAAATCAATGGAAGAGAATGGAGAACCCAGAAATGGACCCACAAATGTATGGCCAGCTAATCTTTGTCAAAGCAGGAAAGAATATCCAATGGAAAAAGTCTTTTCAGCAAATGGTGCTGGGAAAGCTGGACAGCAACATGCAGATGAATGAACCTGGACCACTTTCTTTTTTTCTCTTTTTTAAATATTTATTTATTTATTTATTTATTTATTTATTTATTTATTTTTGCAGGACCACTTTCTTACACCATACAAAAAAGTAAATTCAAAATGGATGAAAGACCTGTGTGTGAGACAGGAAACCATCAAAATCCTAGAGGAGAAAATAAGCAGCAATCTATTTGACCTCGGCCACAGCAACTTCTTGCTTGACACGGCTCTGGAGACAAGGGAAATAAAGTAAAAATGAACTATAGGGACCTCATCAAGATAAAAAGCTTCTGCACAGCAAACAAAACAATCAACAAAACTAAAAGGCAACCAATGGGATGGGAGAAGATATTTGCAAACGACATATTAGATAAAAGGTTAGTATCCAAAATCTATAAAGAATTTTTAAAACTCAATACCCAAAAACCAAATAATCCAGTGAAGAAATGGGCAGGAGACATGAATAGACACTTTTCTGAAGAAGATATCCAGATGGTTAACAGACACATGAAAAGATGGTCAACATCACTCATGATCAGGGAAATACAAATCAAAACCACAATGAGATACCACCTCACACCTGTCAGAATGCCTAAAATTAACAACTCAAGAAACAACAGATGTTGGTGAGGATGTAGAGAAAGGGGAACCCTTTTGCACTGATGATGGGAATGCAAACTGGTGTAGCCACTCTGGAATACAGTATGGAGATTCCTCAAAAAGTTAAATATAGAAATAGTCTACAACCTAGCAATTGCACTACTAGGTATTTATCCAAGGATAGAGAAATGCTGACCCAAAGGGGCAGATGCACCCCAATGTTCATAGCAGTGCTGTCAACAATAGGCAAGTTATGTAAAGAGCCCAAATGATGTTCATCAACTGATGAATGGATAAAGGAGATGTGGGGTGTATATATATATATATATATATATATATATCTTATCATTTCTTATCATTTGCAACAATGTGGATGGAACTAGTGTATTATGCTAAACAAAACAAATCAGGGAGAGAAAGATAAATATTCTATGACTTCAGTCATGTGTGGAATTTAAGAAACACAGCAGATGAACATAGGGGGAGGAAAGGAAAAATAAGATAAAATCTGAGAGGAAGGCAAACCATAAAAGACTTAAATACAGAGAACAAACTGGAGGTTGCAAAAGGAGAGGTCTTGGGGGGTGATGTGCATTAAGGAGGGCACTTGTTGGGATGAGTACTGGGTGCTGTATATAGGCAATGACTCACCAAATTCTACTCCTGAAACCAATGCTAACTGTATGTTAATGAACTTGGATTTAAATAATGAAGAAGAAAAAAACCCACACTCAGAGTAATGCAACAGTGAATAATCCATTATTGTGAACTGTAAATAATGGTTGTCAACAACAGCAGTTGCTATGGTCTGAATATTTGCGTCACTCTCGAATTCATATATTGAAACTTAACCCCCAAGGCAATGGTATCAGGAAGTGGTGCCATTGGGAGGTGATTAGGATGTGAGGGTGGAGGCCTCTTGAATGGGCTTCATGTCTTTACAAAAAAGGCCAAGAGAGCTCCCTTGCCTCTTGTGCCCCATGAGGACAGTGAAAAGGTACCGTCTGTGAACTGGGAAGTGGGCTCTCACCAACACAGATTCTACCAATGCCTTGATTTTGGACTCCTAAACCAGAAGTGTGAGAAAGGACTTTCTGTTGTTTATAAGCTACTCAGTCTGTGGTGTTCTTTTACAGCTGCCCAGACTAAGAAAGTTTGGGGAAAAAGCAGCAATACTTACCCTAGAAGTTGGGTAATCTGTGTTACAGTAATTTGATACCAAGAGCAGTGTTGCTTTCAGCCCTATATTTTGGGCTGTACCTTCTCCCTAATCTTCCATGTTCATGGCCATTGGGATTATCTGCACACCAGGGAGAGATAGGACTGAGATGGCTGGTCATCCTATGTTATAAAGACGTCCCTATACTCCAAAAGCGTTGATGCTATTTAGCCAGTAGATAAATACAGGTTATGAGTCCCATCTTCTAAATTTGCCATAACTGTCTCTGCTAGCCAAGATTCTGCAATGGTTTTCCCTAGGACTACACTTCTCTTCCACTGTCCTTCCCTCTCCTCAGCACCCTTTTGGCTGGTCATTTATCTGAGAGGCAAAAGTAAAGTGACAGTGAGTTTCACCATGTAAATAAAGAATTGAGGTGATTATCTGCATGATCTAGACAAAGAGGTTTATTATTGTTGGTAATTTGAAACCAGGGAAACGTGGGAATGGGGCATGGGTAATCTGATCATCACTCCCTTCTGTACATTTGGATATATGCAAAGAAGGAGCCTGTGCTTCTGAGGCAGCTGAAACACCAGCTTTCTTCCTGAGACGTATCATTGAATTTAAGAACCTCTGGCTGGATCTCTAGGATTCATCTTTGATCTTCCCTTCCTTGCATCTTTTACGGAATTCTTTATTTCTCAAGGGCGTGTCTTCAACAAGTGGTCCTCACCACTAATCTCCAGAAATGAACTTGCCCTTACTTCATCATTGATGATTCCCAAATGCTCTCCCTCCACTCCAAGGCCAGAGTCAGAAAGGAGTGTGGCATGTGACCACCTGGTGGGCTATTTGAATTCGAGGTGTTGTTGGCTTACTCTACTGTTGTATGCATTCACTGTCTCTTCTAATTTTTTCCTCCTCTGTTTTTCATTTATTTTTACTTGTGGTGATTACTCACCCTTTTTCACTGCTCAACATCCCCCCACCCCCTTAATCTAAGGAGGTATTTGGAGCGCTAGAATCTTTCGATCCAGTTGAGTGAGGGGCTAAATTTTGCTTAAGAGGTCCATTTTCTTAGAGGTGCCTATGACTGAGAGGCTTACACTGCAGAAAACAAACAAACAAAAAACCTGAATGGGGGACATCTGGAAATGATAGTTTTCTTTCAGGATTTAAAAAATTTTTTAAATAAATAGAAATTTAATATCTCTACTGATCTTGTCTTGGGGAAAGTAGACTTTGCCTAGTGACCTGCTGTCTGAATGTCCCCATTTTTCAATGTTGTTCATTTAAAAGGTGCTCCCTAGCAAAATAAAACAGTTTCTGCAACTCTTAACATTTCCACAAAAAACAAAACTAAGCAATCAAAACAACAACAGAAAAGTACATCTATTTCCTGAATAATATTTCAGCCACGCTGAATTGCACCATGACCTATGAGGACACTTCTGGAACACAGAAGTACCTCCAGGGAGGAAAAACAGAGTCTGGGTCAACTGGAAAGAGAAGATGTCTAGCAGGTCTCAGAGGTTATGACCTCCCTCAGGTCCATTATTTGGGCTGTTCAGCCTGCACACATCTTTCAGGAAGAGGAAGAGCTGCCATGGGAAGACCCAATGGTTTACCTTCAACATTGGAAGATTTTCAATTGGGTGGTGTAAACATAGAAAGAAATATCCAGAGCTGCCAGCTGGAACTCAGGGCAACATTTAAAAAAACATTGGGGTTGTCAAAACCATATTTTATCCAACTATCTTTATTGGTGACTGATTTCACACAGAGCCCAACAGCTGTTTTCTTGGTGCTGCCTGAGACCACAACTCTGAGCATTGCAAAATTGCTAGAGAAAGCCAATTAATTTGTTTCCAGAAATGTTCTTGGTACCAGCCAAGGATCCTTGCTCTTGCGTTTCTCAAAGTTTTTAACTTGCTTAGCAGTAGTTTTCAAACCAAGATCCTACAGCAGACATTCCACAGTCCACGATTACAATGTTTAGTGCTAAAGTGTTCTGTCACTAAAATAGGACAATGAGGATTATGTTCCAATTCACAGAGAAAACAAAATGACAGAATAGATATCCAATTTTAGCCATTTCTGCCATAAAAGTTTTGAAACCCATCAACACTTGAATGAACAAGTAGCTCATGAAAATAAAAAAGAAAACAATGATTGAATGCATGATTCCTGGAATTCTAACTCTGCCACTTATGTGGGCAAGTTAATCCACTGCTCTAATGCATTAATTTTATCATTTATAAAATGGAAATATAAAAATTTAGCTCATTGGGGAGTTGTATGAAATTAGGGGATATTTATAAAGACCTTATCTTTATAAGTATACTTACATGCATGTTACAGACTCTAGTAAGATATTTTTCCTAGTTTGTGGACTGGAATTACATGCATGAGGGTTACATTGTGTTTGATTCCACTCCAAGGGCTCCTCCTCTTGATGGAGCTTATCAATCAAAACACTTAGAATTTTCTATTCTGGCTTGCAGTAAACTTCACTGAACATGTTTCCTTATACATTTGCCAATATTTCCACCTTTGTCTGGGAAGAAAGGAGTCCTTATGCCAAGACCTAAATTTTGGATTCCATCATTTGGTGTCCCTTCAATTACTTTGTCATTCTTTTATGGATGAAAACAAGGCAACAGGTCCAAATGGAGTTGCATATGCTAAGCCCCACATCACCAAACTGAGACTTAACTTGAAATGGAATTTTAAACTAGTCAATCAAGAATCACCTGATCAGAACTACTGAAGTAATCTTCCTGATAGATCCCTCTCATATGCTAAAGGGAAGTGAACTTGTCATACAACTCACTTTTTTGCCTAGCATAACATCCTTGTTCCTGTTCCTTTGTGCCTCTGCAAGTTTTTCCTTTGGTACAGTTCCTTGGAGCTCCTTTCCATTTGCTAAAACAGATACTGGCCAATTCAATTTGATTTTTTCTCAAACGTTTAAAAATTTTTAAATATACCTCAGTTTCTTTTAGCATTGGTCTCAGTTTAAGAGTGACTCAATTAATGAATGAGCATTTCCTTAGTTTAATCTCTCTGGATGCCCACATTTTCATCTAGTTTGTGAATCTTTTCCCACAAGGCCTTGCCTCAGCACTGTCTACCCTTCATCCCTGTTATGTTTGAATCCATCCATTCGTTCTCACTTAAATGGCCTTAAATCTACTTCATCTTGATTTTTTTTCAGTATTTATTTCTTTTATATCCATATAATATGCATGAATAGATTATGAGGTCCTTAAAGTTAGGATTACCATACTTTTTCTTTATTTATTGTTAACCCTTGTAACTCCTGACAAAGTATGGGATACACACTTGGTACTCAATGAATGCTTGCTTTACAAACTCTTTGAAGGCATTTAGAGCATCCTGAAAGGATTTAGTCATGCAATCCCAAAGGGCAGGTAAGAATGTGAAGTTACATAGGTAAGGGAAGGAAAAAGGAGAGAAAAACAGAAAGGGGGTTAACCATAAGAGACTCTTAAGTACAGAGAACAAACTGAAGGTTGCTGGAGGGGTGGTGGGTGAGGGGATGAGCTAAATGGGTGATGGGCATTAAGGAGGGCACTTGTTGGGATGAGCACTGGGTGTTATAATGTAAGTGATGAATCACTGGGTTTTACTCCTGAAACCAATACTACGCTGTATGTTAACTAACTTGAATTTAAATAAATAATAAAAAATGTGGAATTAATGCTAATAATGTGTTTCAGCCTATAGTATTTATAGTATGTTTTACCATAAATAAATTGATCCTCACAACAACTCAGTGAGGAAGGGAGGAATTTTGACAGCTATCTTTATTTTACAGAGAAAGCCTCTGACTCATGATAATTGAGTTACTTGCCCAAAGTTGTGCAGATGGAACATTTTAGAGGCAGAATGGGAACCAGGAGTCCTGACTGTGTATTCCATACTCTCTCAATGGCGTTGCACTGCTGCCTTCCTAAATCAGTTGATGAAATATTTCCTACCAAACCTCCTTTGTATCTGTATGCATCTGATCCAAGGCAGAGGTGTCATACTTTGCCTTAGAAGCAAGAACTTTCATTATAAAGAAGTTCCTTTCCTGCTTTTCTTATCTGAACTAAATTTTCATAAGACTCATGGTCTTGGCTAGGGGCAGATGGTTTGCATTTTAAGGTAAAATGTTGTCCTTCAAGGAGGATATTTGTCCTGGAATTTAGCAATTACACCCAGGCTGGAAGTCAGCTGGATAATCCTGCATAGCTGCTCAAGGCAAAGAGGCTAATGTCCCTGGGTTACACTTAGGAGGTCTCTCTCATTGTGATAATTTAGGACTATTCTCATTGATGTTGGCACTTGGAAGAAGCAAGCCACAGTCCCTGGCTTCTCAGGGTTTACCCCGGGGACAAAAATTTACCATACAGGAGTTGAACGAAAGCTGAAAATTTGCCTCAAACATTGGACACTGTCTTCCAGTCAAGAAAAAAAAAGTAAAACTAGAAGCTCCAAAAGATTCTCTTTTTAGGGATTCAGAGTCATAGTTTAAGGCATACCTTGAGTGTCATAGGAAAGTGGAGAATTCTGTGAACATTTAATAAGTATGTAATGCTCAAATCATAGCAATAATACATTTGGCAATTTAATAGAAATTTAAAAAATAAACAATGGATACTGTGGAAAAGTAGAGAGATATGATGGAAGCCAGAAGGGACTAATATGAATATTTCTGGATGACTAACATGAATTTTAATAGACTCTCTAATACCCAAAATGCAGTTTAATGAAGTATAGTGCTGTTGATAAACAGGGATCCAGCATATTATATGCTATAACACTAAAGGAATTAGGTAATATTAATCTTGGCCAAGACTATGACTGTGTTTCACTCTTAGGTGGTTTAACCATTGTGTTTAAATTACTTGGTTAGATGAGTCAGATATATTGTTTGTTTCTTCATTGCCCTGATTGGTTGCTTGATGGAACAATTTAACTTATGTAATGGCTGAATCATGGCAGCATTGACGGTGTCTATAAATATAGTCTAGTGAGAATTATGTACTTTTCAGATTAGAAGACATGTGTAAGCAAATCTGCCCTAACAGATCACATCTATAAAATCTCATGCTGCAAGGAATTTGGAAGGATGAAAGATATTTTTTGGCAACATTTGTATCTTGCACAATACTAGGAAGACATTGGGCTTTGGGGTCAGAGATGTGAGTTTGAACTTTAGTCTTGTCTCATATAGCTATGTAAACTTGGGCAAGTCCCAATCTCTGGGTGCCCACCTGCTCATTTGGAAAACGGGAGCAGTAATACCCACCACACAAGCCTGTAGAAGAACTATATGGTAATTTGTTATGTTTGTGTTGTCGACTGAGAAAGAATTCCCTGAAAATTAAAGCTAACAGGCATTTATTTGGGCGATTAAAATTCCAATTCAGGAGACACAGAATCAGGTAGAAACCTGACTGGTGTTCTGAGGAACACAAAAGAGGAAGAGTTAAAAGATGGAAGGTCATGAGCTCAGTTCTCATTTAGTTCCTCTATGTAAAGCAGGTCCTCTATGAAACTGAGTTAACGGGGATTGGTTGGGTTAATATGCAAATGAGGATTGAAACTTGTCAAATCGCATTGGCTCCTTTCCAAATGAAGAATGCAAAAGATTCCCATGTCAGGGTGACGAAGGGGGTAAGGCCAAGCCGAGGGCCTGCAGCTGGCAAAAAGTTCATAGTTTCCTGATGAGGACCTGCATACATTCTCCTCCCTTAGGGTCTCACGACCCTATTTTAAAAGAGGTTTTCCTAGCTAAGCATGCTTGCTTTGTTGTGCCATCTCCTTCTACAGTGCCCATGGTAATAATCATGAACAGAACATGTATGACTGCGACCAAAACTGCTCTCAGAGATGGAGATGAATTGGCACAGAAACTTCAACTGTAATGCATATCTGGTAAATGAATGAAGAGACAAACAAATGAAATAGACGTGTACCCTTAAATCTTGTAAGAACCTTTTTTCTATTTTTAGTTCTCCACATCCTTTCCACTTCCTCAATTTGGCCTTAAGCCACTGCCCCCTCATCAGAGGGGCAGTATTCAGCTTTTGAGTTTTGTGTTCACAGATTATCTTTTATTGCTCTTGGGTGTCTCTGTTCTCCCCAAATAAAATGTGAGCTGCCCGAGTGTCAGAAATCTGTTATTCCACTATTTCCCACTGCAACCAGTATGATGCTGTCCTTACAAGAAGTTTTTGATAAATACTTGTTGACCAGTTGATTGAAACCTTGCTTGTTGGTGGGGGGTATCATGCATTGGCAAACAGTGAGACAGAACGTATAACAGAATGCAACTAGCCATGTGTATACTACCAATAAACACAATGATGTTAATATTATGTTTCATTAGTTATGAAAATGCATGTTAAAAACTTCTCGCTTTATGAAATTCCCACTGCATTTTATGAAGACTATCTGCATTTTTGTTTTCTAGTTATTTTTATGATATAATCAGATTTCGATTTGTACCAAAGAGTATTTACGAAATATTGTCCTCAGTTGAAAATGTTTGATGAAAAATGTAAGTCCCTTAACACTTCTGGGATACGTGAAATTTAAAGTCTGTTGAAAGACCTGTTCTTTGTCCAAAAATTGGCTTTTCTTTGGAACATTTTTTCTAGCCAGCTCAGATACTATTAATTCAATACCCATGATTGGGCACCAGCTATAGGTCAATAACAGTACTGGCTACCAGGGACTCAGAGATGAATATGACACAGTCCCTGTCCTCAAGGAATTTATTGTCTGGCGATAGGAACATCATTTAAATACTTACCATAAAGCATTGTGGCAGAGGCAGTGATGGTGTTCTGTAGACAGTATTGTGGGACTCCCCATGAAAGCTTTCTATCTAGCCCGGGAGGGATGAAGGCAGGCAGGGAATGGGGTGAGGAGAGGCAGAGGAAACTCCCATGAGGGGTGTTGATGCTTTATGAGGAAGTAGGACTTAAACCCATGCCCTGTAGGGAGCATGGAAAGTGTAAGATTAGAGGGAAAGATCACTGTCCACTCACTCTGGCAGCCATGCGTGCATGGGATTTGAAGGGGACAAGGAAGTATGGACACAAGAAGCCTAGGTAAAAAGCTGTTGCAGTTGTTTGGGAAAGATGATGAGCTCTGTGTGTATTTTTCATGGAACTGTAGTCTCTCAGGTGTTGGAAGGTACTTCTTCCATTGTTTAAATACTTAAGGGCACCTGGGTGGCTCAGTCGGTTAAGCAACCAACTTCGGCTCAGGTCATGATCTCACGTTCGTGGGTTCGAGCCCCATGTCGGGTTCTGTGCTGACAGCTCAGAGCCTGGAGCTTGCTTCAGATTCTTTGTCTCCCTTTCTCTCTGCCCCTCCCCCTCTCATGCTCTGTCTCTCTTTGTCTCAAAAATAAATAAAACATTTTCAAAAAATTAAAAAAATGCTTATATAGTTAATAGGTAATAAATACATATGGATGCTGGCCACTGGGTACAAAAGGACAAAAAAGAACATTTAGTCTCTGTGAAAACAGACTAATGCACAAGTATGACACGTGCTATGAGGTAGCTATAATTAGGTGTTATGGCAGCACCAACCAGGGACTTCTAACTCGCCCTGGAATCAGGAAATACAGCACTGCAAGTCAACCTGGGAAAGAAGGTTCAGTTACAGAGCCCTCCAGATATGGGAAGTAATATATGACAGACATCATCTCTGCAGGGAAATGTGAAAATTCTGCACGGCTGAAGCACAGACACTTGGGGACCAGAGTGTAAAGGATACTATGTCATTGAAAGGAATGTATGTTTTACTTGGAATGTGTCTAGGAATCACAAAGGATGTTTTTCGGCTTTTATTTAAATTCCAGTTAGTTAACATATGGTGCAATATTAGTTTCAGGTGTACACTTCCATACACTACCTGGTACTCATCACAAGTGCCCTCCTTAATCTCCATCACCTACTTCACCCATCTCCACCCCTCCTCCCCTCTGGGAACCATCAGTTTGATCTCTATAATTAAGAGTCTGTTTCTTGGTGTGCCTCTCTCTCTCTTTTTCCCTTTGCTTGTTTGTTTCTTAAATTCCACATATGAGTGAAATCATATGGGATTTGTCTTTCTCTGACTGACTTATTTTGCTTAGTATTATACTCTCTAGCTCCATCCATGTCCTTGCAAAAGGTAAGATTTCATTCCTTTTTAAGGCTAATATATTCAGCAGTCAATGGACACTTGGGCTGTTTCCATAATTTGGCTATTGTAAATATTGATGCTATATACATTGGGTGCATATATCCCTTTGAAATAGGTATGTCTGTATTCTTTGGGCGAATGTCTAGAAGTACAACTGTTGGATCATAAGATAGTTCACTTTTTACCTTTTTGAGGAACTTCCATATTATTTCCCACAGTGGCTGCACCAGTTTGCATTCCCATGAACGGTGCAAGAGGGTTCCCTTTCTCCACATCCTTGCCAAAACTTGTTGTTATGTTGTTGATTTTAGTCATTCTGACAAGTGTGAGGTGATATCTCATTGTAGCTTTGGTTTATATTTCCCTGATGATCAATGATATTGAGCATCTTTTCATGTGTCTCTTGGATATCTTCTTTGGGAAAATGTCTATTCATGTCTTCTGCCCATTTTAAATTGGATTATTTGTTTTTTGGGTGTTGAGTTTTGTAAGTTCCTTATATTTTTGGTTACTAACCCTTTATCAGATATGTCATTTGCAAATATCTTCTCCCATTCTGTAGGTTGACTTTTAGTTTTGTTGATTGTATCCTTTGCTGTGCAGAAGCCTTTTTTTTTAAGCTTATTTATTTATTTTGAGAGAGACAGATCTCTCACAAGTGCAAGTTGGGGCAGGGCAGAGAGAGGAAGAGAATCCCAAGCAGGCTTCGAGCTGTCGGTGCAGAGCCCTATATGGGGCTTGATCTCATGAATTGTGAGATTATGACCTGCGCCAAAATCAAGAGTTGGACCTTTAAGTGACTGAGTCACGCACGTGCCCCAAAAGCTTTTTATTTTAATGAAGACTCAATAGTTTATTTTTGCTTTTGTTTCCCTTGCCTCAGGAGACATATCTAAAAAGAAGTTGCTATGGCCAACATCAAAGAAGTTACTGCCTGTATTCCCTTCTTGGATTTTTATGGTTCCAGGTCTTTAATCCATTTTGAATTTATTTTTGTGTATGACAAAAGAAAGTGATCCAGTTTCCTTCTTTTGCATGTTGCTGTCCAGTTTTCCCAACACCATTTGTTGTTGTCTTTTTTTCCATTGGATATTCTTTCTTGTTTTATTGAAGATCAATTGATCATATTAGTTGTGGGTTATGAAACGATTTTAAGTAGGGCTGCAGCATATTGCATTTATGTTCAGAAAAATCTTCTCCTAGAAGATGGATGGATTTCTTGAAGAAAAGATGGGGAAGGAGATGGGGAAGCAGTGATAAAGGTCTGAAAAAAAGTGGTAGTTGGAGAATAAATAAACGAGGTCAAATTCAAGAATTGCTTATGGGGTGAAAATTATAAATGAGGAGTCTACAGTACTCAGAGCATATGTGAACGCATGGCCCCAGCCAAGAAGGCTGTGGGGGGAAAACAAGATTCATGTAAAACCAGAAGGTGAGGCATTAGTCTGTGAAAAGAAGGAAGATTGATGATTAGGATTAAGATTATTTTGAGCTGTGGGATAGAAGTTCCTGGAGCTTAGATGAGATGAATGTTTTGGGGAGATGAGGATGAGAGCAACAGTGAAGGGATATGATCAAAAGAATATGAATTAATATTCATATTCATGAATATTGTGAGAGAAGATGGATAAAGTGGCTGCCACTTAGAGCATTAGCCAAGAATAATCAACCAGGTAAGTGATTGATTCACCCCACAAATATGTATTAATCTCCAACGATGTACTAGGTATCCTGCTAGGTGTAAGGAATACAATAGTGAACCATGGGTACCAGGGAGGAGTTGACTGGTCCTGTGATTTCAGATAAGCTTGATGTTAAGTTGATCTGGTGCCCATGCTGGCCTCAGATAGTGAAAGAAAGGAAGCCATTGGCATCCATAGCATTGTCTATGGAAGGCAGCATAGCAACATCTATATTGGAATATTGGTTGTTGGAATAATTGGAATAATTGATGTTCTGGACTCAACCAAGCTTGAATCTGCTCCGATGTGTAGGATGTGTGGCCTTGAGAAAATAATTCAACTGAGTCTCAATTGTTTCATTTATAATATTAAGATAATGACAGCCATCTTACAAGTCTGCTATGAGTATTCAAATGAGGTGCTTTAAGGGCTGAGTAGTATGCACAGCTGGCTCAGAGTATGCACAAAAATAATTTTTGTCACCATCATTATCTGGTGCATATATCTGTAGCTACAGGTAAAAAAAAAAAAAAAAAAAAAAAAAAAACCTGGCTACCTCAGGAAATGGAGACCTCCTCTGAATTCACTGAGGCCAGTGTGGGTCAAAGCTGCACATAATATCAGAAGCAGCTTCCTTAATGGCTATAGAGATTGGTTTTGTGTGGAAAGACCTCAAAGTTGCCACTACTGTAAACTGCTTACTTTTCTACTTTCAGCAAGTGAGATCTTTACAATGTCTAATAAAACTGGAACACAATATTTTATTGTTTTAGATTAGGTGTCCTGATTTATAGCTAATGAAAAATAACGTATGTGTCTAACGAATTGGTTGTAACTACCAAATGGCAGTGATCAGTTTGGTTTATGATGCAGGTAACCTGCACACTCTAAAATAACCCTGGAGGAAAGCCTCATGGGATGAGATGGGTTAGAGTTTTGAAGTCAGCCCAACACATTTCTGCTAACAGACAGGGTATCCTGGGGTTTAATCAATTGGGGAGAATATGGTGCTTATTGAGCTTGCCGATTCTCCAGGCAGAAAGCTTCTCAGAGCCTATATGGGAGGAGAAACAAGGTTGTGACCCTGTGTGGACAGTCAAAAGCATTGTGGAGGCTGGCAGACCAAGTAAAGGCATTAATGTCTCAAGTCTTACTCGGGTTAGACTGAGTTTATGAAATTGAGGGTTTATTGTGTACGAATAATTTTTTCAAGGGTAGACAGTAGGTGTTATTGTAATTGCAGGAGATATTAAATCTGTTCCAGATTTTACTCTGATGGGTAAGGCCTACAATAATATGAAAAAGTAGAATAGCAGCACTATGATTTTCAGACCACTTGACTGACTTTTTGAACCTCCAACAATGTTCCCCAGTGCTGTCTCTCCCTTCAAGGACATATGTAAACTATTGGAGAAAGTGAATCATTTCTTCATGTTGTGCAACAGTCAGCTATGGAATTATTAAAAATCTAGGGTAAACACTTTATCTCTTTTTGTTCTTGGTAAAAACCCTTGACTCCAGGTTGATGTAGCAGAGAGAAACTGGGCTTTGAAAATAGCCACACTTGGGTTCAAAATCCACTTCTACCAACTGGGTGATCTTGGGCAAATTACCTTCTATTTCAGAAACCTTGAAGCCATCTATAAAATGTCAGTAAGTAAGCGTGTCTAGAGTAGAGTCACTGCGAGCAGTAATCCAGGAAGCCTGTTCTAGAACAGAGTGCAAGGCCTGAATCTCCCTCTCCCTCACCTGATTAAACCACTGTTCAGGGACCTGGGAGAGACATCACCAAGAGTCTGTAATTCTAGCTCTGGCTCTGACACTATCGCATGGGTGTCCTCGAGTAAATCATCTACCTCAGTGGGCTCCAGCCTTCTATGGGTAAGATGTAAGAACTTGATTCATAATCCCCAAAGTTTCCCTCAGTTTCTGGAGGAACAACCTCTCTTGCTTATGTTTGCTCAGTAGTTTCCACCGCTGGCATGAATCTTAGTCTTCTTGTACCTTTTGTTTCATCAGCCCAAGGCGATCCTCCTATCTCTGCAATAGGATAAGATTTCCTGCATCTCTCATTGTGACTTGATTATAAACAGCTTTGTTTAATTTATTAACCTTTCCAGACTTTAGCTCTTGTCTCCCTATCTTGAACTAAATCTCCCTGGGTAAAGGAGTGTTTTATACCCTTGGCCTCCATCAGTTTGGGCCAGGAGCAAAGTTGGTGGTTAATGACACCTTGTTGAAGTAACAGTCAACAAGTGCTTTTCTACTTTTCAATAGTAGAAAAGTACAGAGGTGTGAGGTTTTGATTTTAGAACAAGAAATGGTTTCATTCTAGGAAGAGCCAAGTCTGGTCCCTCTGCCCCAAATAATCCACTTGTTCACCTCTTTCCATTTTTTTTTTTACCCCTTTACAGAAACCTGCAAATTTTATCAAGGCTTACTTACCTACACATGTAGTGAACTAAAAGCCTGCTTCACTCTGAATTTTCTGTTGAGTGAAGTCCTTCTCCAACTGGGGCTGTGCTGTTTTATGCTGTTAGAGACATTTGTGGTTCCTTTCTCTTGGAAGCCTGTGGGCAGAACCAATCTGCATGACATTGCACCATCTCTGTAGGGGACAGGCAGATGTGACTCAGAGTGAGTTTGATTTCCAAGAATATCTTTCCTGGAGATGGCTAATGAGCTCACCTTTGAGTCTGCCAACAAAAGAGACCCAGGGAGGAACTCAGATCAGTGGAAATCCACCAGTCACAGAGGGGGAAGATGCAGGACACCAGAGTGGTCTATGAATGCCTGCCAGGCAACCACATAAACAGGAAACCACCTAACTCTGAGAAACCAGTTTTACTGGTTGGGTCCAGCTAATCAGCAGCTAGTTCCAGAAGTAAACTCTTAGGAGGAGTGAGAACAAAAAGCAAGGGTCCTAAAGTCTACATTCATGAAGTCATAATCCATGTTAAGGTTTGTCTTCAGGCTCTACTTTTATTTATTCATTAAATATTTGTTGTGTAGGGGATACATTCAAACAAAAATCACTGCTTTACCTCCCCTGGACTCATATGCATCTAGATTCATACAGGGTTGCACTTATTTTACCAGCTTGAACTCCTTTGTTCCTTAGTCCCCCAGTCTCTTCAGGGGTTCATTAACAAGGCTCTACGTCACTCTCAGCAAATGCAGAGTCCTGTGCTGACTGCTCAGATGTTGATTTCACTACAGTTCAGAGGTCACAACAACAACAAAATTGGCATTTGGGTACCTAGTGCGGTGACTGACATACACTTTCTGAACATGTAAGTGACAATTGTGATTGATTGGTGTGTTTTCCGACACACCCACCATTAGTGAGTAAGTAGCTCTTTAAAGGATAAAATTAATGGTCACCAAATGATGCTGGAGAAAGAGAGCAGGAGATGGCATTAACCCTCATCAAAACCACAGCATTATCATAATCCCGTGCCTCTTAATAGAGCATCATAATTTTCAAAGTACTTTTAAACATATTTTCAATTACTGATTGTTTAGAGCTTTGATAGTCTTTTTAATAAAAACTGAAAATGAACAGAAATCCACATTAATTTTAAAATACATGTCTTGGATGCCTACTATGTGTAAAACACCTTGCTAGGCATTAGAAACCTACCTGTGAACAAGAGAGACAGGAGCTCTGCCCTTGGGAGAGAGAAGAGGAAGACAGTACTGAGGGAGCAAGGGAGATACCCTGAGTGGATCTTAGAAGGTGCAGGACATCTTCTGAGGAAGCTGAGTGTCTGCTTGGCTCTGAAGGACACGGAGGACTTCAGTGAGTGAAGGAGTTTTAAATGTTAGTTTCCCATTGGCCATCTGACAGAGTGAACATCTGTTCCATTGTCTCTGGGGATGGTGAGCAGCATGGGAAAGAGCAGGTATTTCTGCATATTAAATTATAAGCCACCAGTCAGCTGGTTAGATGAAAGGGTTTGGTTTTATAATATCTTTCTACGAAGTCACCATATGCTCACCTTTAGACTGGAACGTTGTCCTAGGGCTGAAGTGGTTGGCAGCTGGTTACTGTTTTTGTTCCATAAGATTAAAATTACTTTTTTTTTATTATAAACACAGTCAATGGTAATCATTTTTCAAAGTTGAGAAAGGCAAAAAAGGAAAGAAGAACAAAGACATAAAGAGTCATGTCACAGTGCAGACGATATAATCATTTGCGTTTTCAAATATTTCCAGTCAGTGTTTTTCACGGATACAGACATGCCGTCATTCACACTGCTAACTGGGCTCCTTCTGGATGCATCAAAGAGGGAAGAAGGAGGTCACACAATGGTAGCTTTCTAGCATTTAGCAAGGCACAGTGGAATCTAATAAATAGGTTTAAAGTATGTGGGGAGTTTTGGTTGGATTTTAGTTTTTAGGAGATAATGGACATTCCATTCTGTTGCAAAGTTGTAAGTTCCATGAAAATCTGAGTTGAGTGTGAATATATTATTAATCATTAAAATGACTTTTGAAGTAGATGTGTTTCTTATCCTGGCTTTACAAAAGAATAAATTGATAAAGGAAATTCAGTGAGTAGAGTCAATTCAGTAAGTAGAGGGCAACAGAGCCACGTAGGCTTAAGCACAATTTTGCAAAGGGTTTCACTTACCTCACTGACTCTGGATCCCAGAATGTTAACCAGGTTCAGCTATCACTTCTATCACTTCTTAAAAGAGAGTTTTGATTTAACAGAACTAAACAGAAGTGGTTTAATTGAAATTGACAGATGTTTTGTAAGGAGAGTGGATACTATTGACTCTATGACCTTGGTTGTGTTGGCATACCTATTTGGGCATGGGCTGCATTTGAAGCGACATTTTCCCTTGTTAATAGGGGGAGAAAGATTGGGAGGTCAAGGAGAGAGCCTAGCAGTCTGGAGGCTGGATGGAGGACCAGCTACAGAGAGGAAAACCCAGTTACTTCTAATATATACTAATAATAATTTCCATTCTTTTTTATTTATTGGGTACTTATTACGTGCAAGACACTATGAGATCTCATGTAATCCTTACAACATGATACAATGATTATCTCTACTGGTAAGAAAATAAGTTGGGAAAGGTCAGTGACTGGGCCAAGTTCATGAAGTTGGTAAGTGACAGAGCCAGGATTTGTGTCTGGATAGTCTGAGCAAGATCCCCCATGTGTTCCACTCACCTCAGGAGTTCTCGCTGTCCCTTGGGGCCAGGCAAAGACTTGGCTTCCTACACTTGTGTCTTCATTGTTCATTTCCTCATCTCTCCCCATCAGGACTATAGACCCTAGGAGGCAGGAATACTCTTCCTTCTTTCCATTTTGTGTCACCACCATCTTATGAAGTTGTCGGAAGAGGGGTTTCTGTCCATACCAGGCAGCTGAGGAATTGGTGATGTGGGGATTTGTCTAATATAACAAGGCCACCCTCTGTCAGAGCCAGGGATCATACTTAGCTTTTCAGCTCTCATTCTGGGTTTCTAATCTGGAAGAACATGCCTTAGCAAGTCTCCTTATAAGCAATTTGGGGCCAGTGATGGAGTTCACAGAATTCTAGAATTGCAAGAAACCACAATGGTTACCTGAAATAAATGTCCTCCTAGAATGGAGAGATGGCTTAGCCAAGGCTGTGGGGCATGTTAGTAGAAAGATTGGAGTAATGAGAACACAGAGTTAGCCTGTATTCTTACTGACATATGTTATGAAGTATAAATTATTCAGATTTGATCCAAGTTGGTAATGTCTTTACTATCATTGTCCTTGGCCCACATGCAAAGAATAGTTTTATTCTTAGTGAAAACCTATTTATTCTACTTGGTGCAGGCCCATATGTAATTGCTTTATTGGGTTTTTTTTTTAATCGACTTTGCTCCCCTGCAGTCCCCTGGACCTCCCCTCCCTGCCACAGTCATCTCCCTGCCACAGTCATTCCTTCAGCCCCCCAGCCCCTGTACACCGCACCCTCTTACTGGCCCTTGTTTTCCTCATGGCTGCCTTCCAGCTGGGCTCCAAACACCCAACTAAGGCCGTTTCCTGGCTGCCATCCTGAACCAGTGCTGCAATTGCTAAAATATTAATGGCTCCCTTTGTGAAAAATAACACAGTAAAGCTTGCTGTAAATTAAAGTTGCCAGATAGGTGGAAACAATGAAATGGAGGAAGTTAAGCAAAGCCAGAATATGAAAAATGGCCTTATAGGGCAACAGAGGCAAAGGAGGACATCTTAGCTCTGCTTCCCCTTCACAGTACCAGGTGTTGCCATGGGAAATGGCAGGTGCACTGGCTGGAATTCACCATCTTGGCCACCTGGATGGGGTGCACGACAAGGGGGATAACACCCGTGGTTTTGCCGGGCTGCCTGCTCTCCTGGGTCCCTTGGGGGAGAGGGGGAGGGAAGGGTGGCACAGAGTTGAAAACAAAAGGTAAACTGTGTGGATAAAAGGATAGGCTCTCCCAGTGTTAAAAGTGCATATGGCATCCTGGTGGGAGGGGGGCTGAAGGATGCTGATGACAAATCAGGTTAGGTTCAAAGGCAAAAATGCGGTTCTATCCTTGGCCCAGTCTTTAGTGAAGGCACTTAGTGCTTTATGTTTTAATTATCAGATTCACCAGCCATACTCTGTCCTTGCCATCATTGTAGTCCCAGTGCCTTGCACGGTGCTTCATGCTTGGCACAAATCACAATGCTAAGTGACATTTTCTGAACACGCTGGCATGAATAATTGGAAAGGGGAGGGGCAGAAGCAAAAATCGACCCTTAACATTTGCAGCGCAGTGAATGTTAACATTTTTATTCCTTTTATGATGAAGAGAGTACAAAGGGCTGGGGACAGAGACATCAGAGAAAAAGGAAAGACTGTGTCACCTCTGGAGAAAACACCCCTAAACAGTACATAGAGAAGAGAAGTGGAGTCCCGGGGCCACCTTTCCCAGCTGAAAAATTGGGTCCCATCCAAGTGAGTTTGCCAGTAACTCCCATGGCTACAGGGCATATGCTAGCCTTCCCAGGAGTCCTGGCCACATCTCAGGTGCCAGGGACTCAAATCCTCTCTTCTATTCCCAAAGCAACCTGGCCACTCTTTCTCCTAAGTTCCTGACCTGAGTCCCATTCCCTGGTCTCTGTCTTCTTCCTTGTACTTATTGGACTTGAGCCAGATTTGCATGGGTTCTTCCAGTTTCTGAGTCATTGTCAGTACACTGCGGTTGGTATGCTAACAACCTTCCTCCCTTCAGGAGATTCTTCCAATACAAGGGCTTTCAGCTCTGCCCCAGACCCTTTTATCTCCCCATTTTACCTCCCTGTCTCCTCCCTCCTGGAGCACAGAGCTCTGCACTTGGACTTCCAGACAAGCATGGCTTATGTGGAGGGGGACAGGGAAAACATATCCCCTCAAGGCTTGGTGAGGACCCTGGGTTTCATTCAAACAGACTGAGCTGCAAAGAGCCTTCCATGCCACCCTCTTCAACTTCTGTTGTTCACTCCACTCCACTGAACCCTTTCACAGACAGCGCTCAGCCCCGGGCCTGCCTGCAGCTCATTTGGTAGTAAAAGCAGAAGAGAGGCTGTGACAGCTGCTCCAGGAACCAGGCATTTTTCCGGCTGTGAGCATGCACACTGTATATGCGGTGTGCAAGAAAGCCATTGTCAGTCACATAAAATGGTTGCTATGGAACGTGTTGAAAGTGAGAACACAATTTAATTGTGGATTTTATTATAAGTGTGAAACTTGTCAGAAAGGCCCAGAAAGCTGGTGCTGCGGCCACTAACCAGCTCAGGGAGAAGAAAAGAGCAGCAGAAACCACTTGGAGCTCCAGCTGATGTTGACATGTGTGGACATCTTCAGGTCTCCTGGCCCCATTCCTCTCACCCAGATTTGGTACGTGGTGGCTCTAAACATTTGCAAATTCACAGTCATAGTCAGTCATTCGGCACATTATGAACTTCCACTGGCGATCCCTGTGGGGAGAGAGGCAGAAAGCCAAGCCAGTGAGGAAAATCATTGCCGAGGGAGAAGCAGTGAACGACCTTTGGAAATCTAGGAAACAAAGGGGCACCTAATGGCATGTTGTTCTCTATGAAGTCTCTAAAAAACCATCAGGTAATCCATCTGTGAGGTCAGGAGTCCTAGACACCTCCTCACTCGGGGCAGGTGGCACCTTGCAGGTGACTGACAGGTTCCTGGCTATGTGAAGGTCCCATTTGTCACTAGGGGTCTGCTGGCCACTGCTCTGTCCCATGAGTACCTCAAGGACAAATAAGTCAACAGTTTGGAATAAAAGCATTTATTTAGCATTGTCTCCACTCCACTGGAAAGGGTCCCCTCTTAAATGGACCATCCATTTGCTCATTTATTCTTTCACTGAGTACTAACCATGTTCTAGGCTCCACACTATACATTATGTGTTTCCATTCAGAAAACACCATTATAGGGAAATGAAGTGGGGGGACACAACTCTAAACCTCCCTAAAGTGAACAAGAAAATGCCTGCCACTCGTGCACAGCAAATTGAATTGCATATTTGTTCTAGAGGTCAGGCACGGTGATGAAAGTACCTTTCGATTGTTCGATTTTGGAAAACGTGGTGTGGGTACATTTTAATGAATGTTCTTTGCTAAGGGCAAACCTATGTTCTTTGTTCACCCATTTAACAAAAACCTACTGAGTGCCTACTCTGCATGACACTCTTCTGGCATAATAATACAGTTTGGCAGCGATATGACAATTGTACCCACTATTTGATGAGCATCTTCAGTATATCCAGCATAGCACTGGTGCACAGATTTGCTCTTTTAATCTTTATAGTGATTCATGGTTTAAGTGAAGAAGCGGACTTGGATAAATATGTGACTTTCCTTAAGATAATTAGGTGACAATTTTCACAATTTCAGATTCCATGAGTGTTGAACTCAAATCTTGCTCTTTCTCTTATACCACAATACCACCATAACTACATGCCCATAACCCCTTCAGGGGACATGGCTGTCACATCCTTTGCAAAGTCCCGACAAAGGGCAAAAATAAAGAGCCATTCCATCTGTGATCATGAAAATCCTTCTAAAGCACAGCCGATCATTTAATCTTAGAATTATCCTTCTCCCTTTTCAACCTGCTAGGCTTCTTCCCAGTTTGGTTTATCCTGAACAACAACCAATACTGAGAAGGTCTCCATCCAGCCTCCGATCTGGAAGATAGTTCTGGGAGACACCTCTTGCCAGCAGCTATGGGGTGTGCTGCTCAGTCAAAGTCAGGCTTTGGAATCCTGAGTCCGTTGCTTTAAGTCATTTGCTTAAAATGATTGGCAAGAGAGTCTCCCCAGTACAAGTCTTGAGGGCCTTGGTGCCCAACTATTTGTTAGTATTTATTCTTGCAGTTGTCAACAGAGGACATGGCTTCTTTTAGATGGAGATTAGCAAAGTGGTGGCATGCATGTTTATAAAATGAATTTCATTACGCTAGGCAAGTCGTATTTATCCATATACCAACAGGCACAGATAAGTAAGCTTTTAAGCCAGGCATTCACATTACTCTTTTAAGAGGCTGTTAATTGATGCTGAGCAAATTTTAGACTTGCTCCTAAGAGAACCAACGGACTCACCCAGGCTCAGTCTTTGATTTCTTTCCAACACAGTGGCTCTCGAGCAGGGACACTTTTGCTCCCCAAGGGGTTTTTGAGTTGTCACAACTATGGGGGAGGGGAGGTTACTGCTGCCAACTAGTGATAGGGGTCAGGGATGCTGCTAAACATCTGGGATGATGGGACAGGGGCCTGCAACAGAGAATCATCTGGCCCCAGATGTCCATAGCACATAGGCTGAGAAACTCCATACCAGGAAGAACCCACTATGATTTGCATATGGAAGGAAAGCCCCTGCTCAGTAGATCGGTCCTGCACTGACTATATTTCTACAAGGAGTGGCCTTAACATCTTTCAGCAGAACTGAAGGACCCACATTGTAGATCTTTAAGCCACTGATTGTTGGTGACAGCAGCAAAATCTCACGGGTATGTTCATTTTAAACAAACGCATGACATGGTATCTCAGTTTTCCCAGATTCTGGGTTAATCCACATAATTGAAAAATTTCAAGCCCACAGGAATTGGATATTTTAATCACAAAAATATATTTATTTGGTAGTAATTTTGGATGGTATTCTTTCTGTATTGTAGTCTTCCCTGCCTTCTTGAAAAGGCAATGCAGAACTAATAATCATGTGGATGTGGAGACATCAGAAGAATACTGAACACCCTGTTGCACTGTTATCCAGTCCACCCTTTGGGATGACACACTTGCTAACTGTCACCAGGTTCCCCTGGATTTTGAGTTCTCAGATCTTTACTTTTCTTAAAAATAGTGTGTGTGTGTGTGTGTGTGTGTGCGCGCGCGTGATGTCATTTGGCTATTTCTTCTCACTGGTGAAGGGCTTCATTCTAAGTACGATTTTCCCTGTTCATTTTTAGATTTTCTGCTTCTAGAAAATAGTTAACGAAGCTAGTTAAAAATGTATCTAAAATAAAAATTATTAATGTGGGTTTCTTATTAATAAACATAAAGGTTCTTTGTTCGTGGAGCCTGAACCACGTAGTATGGCTTTTCAGAACTGCTTAATGTTTGTTCTTTTGTTTTGTTTTTGTTTTTTTAAATTCTGGGCCATGTTAAATATGTTAACTTCAGTTAGGTGAGATATCATTTCATTTAAAAGCTTACATTTCCTCAAAAGATAAGTCATACTCACATTCATCATAATCCATTATTGAATGAATCAATGTACATTTTGTTTTGTTTGCAAAACATTTATGGGTGACTTTTTGGGAATTCATATACTGTGTAAAGTGAATATCACCTTACAGAAAGTACCTGAATTTATCGACATCTCTCTCTATTTTGGTAGGAGAAGATTCTCATGTTCTTCTTATTGTTTTGTTTGGAAGAGTTTGGGATAGGATTGGGAAGCTGATTAGGAAAGGAGATGAAAGAAGTATGTTTTGTCTTTAGGTTATGTAAATCCTCCCTTTTCCTTTCTGGGTGTGGTTAATCCCTTTCCCTTCTCTTCTCTCCCTCCCCACAACCCAAGGTGGAGGTCATCTAGAGACAGGCATCAAAGGGGGTCCAGTTTCACAGTGGGTACTCCTTCAACCATGTTTGCCCTTTCCTACTGATATTGGGTCAGAAAAAGCACTCTTTGAAATTGAGTGAAAGGCAGAGCTTAGAACATCACGAGAGACCAAGCTGAGGTTTTCCTGCTCTGGAGCTGCTTGGAGCCCATCTTCAGCTCCAAGGGTGAGCTGCTCCATGAAATGGTTGATGAGAATAGCCCCATTCCCATGGCTGTCCATCACCCTGGCAACCTCTTGCTTAATTCTAGACCAAGGAGGAAATAAACTAGAGAAAATCCAGATGGAAGTTCCTGCTGACACGGTCCTTGCCGGGAGCTGGTCGCCAGCTCCTTGGACCCTCAACCCCTGGGAAGGCTCACCTTTCCACCGCAGAGAAGGTAGTGGTTGCTCCTCGCATATAGTAGTCGTAATTGTAGGAAATCATGTCCATTTCTTCCCCATAGTGGCCTGGATATTCTGTGGTTAGCCTAGGTGGGAAGAATAAAAGTTTAGAGGAAAAAGAAAAAACACACTATCATTACAAAGAAGAGATGGCATTTGAACATCACGGGAATCCAAGCCAGAGTTTGATGGCCTCCAGTACACCTTTTCAGGCTGCAAAAAGATGATGGGCTGTTTCCTCCCACTTCTCATCTTCCTTCTTTTTGTCTTTAAACTGCACACTGAAAAAGATGTAGATAACTCCTCAGGCCTTGAGGAAATATTAATTAACATCAATGTTAGTCCATTCCATGCAAGTCCACTGGAATCATGTTTCCAAACTGTGGATTGTGACTTAGTGGATCATGAAATCAAAATTTTTTTAAATATTTATTTATTTTTGAGAGAGATAGAGACAGAGTGTGAGTGGGGGTGAGGCAGAGAGAGAGAGGGAGACACAGAATCTGAAGCAGGTTCCAGGCTCTGAGCTGTCAGTGCAAAGCCCGATGCAAGGCTCGAACTCCTGAACTGTGAGATCATGACCTGAGCTGAAATTGGATGCCTAACCGACTGAGCCACCCAGGTAGCCCCATGAAATCAATTTGATTGGCTATTTCCAAATGAGCTTTAAAAAAAATGGGGGCACTTGGATAGCTCAGTCAGTTAAGTGTCTGACTTGGGCTCAGGTCATGATCTCATGGTTCATGGGTTCAAGCCCTTCATCAGGCTCTGTGCTGACAGCTCAGATCCTGGAGCCTGTTTCAGATTCTGTGTCTCCCTCTCTCTCTGCTCCTCCTCCACTCATGCTCTGACACACACACACGCTCTCTCTCTCTCAAAAATAAATAAACATTAAAAAATTAAAAAAAAAAGTAGAATAGGAAATATCAGAGCACAGGCTAAAGGTTGTGTGTGTGTGTAAAAACTTTGTTTCAAATATACTGTATACGTGTGTGTTTATGATGTATGATTGGTGTGATCGTTCAATATGTATTTTTTTTTTGTGAGTCATGATTAAAATGTTTGAAAAATATTCAAATAATATTTAATCCCCACAAAGGTAGTCTTTTCCTTGTCCACTATTGTTTTGTGGCACCTGAAACAGTTCCTGCTATGTAGTAAGTGTTTGCTGAATAAATAAGTGGCCTTGGGAGAGTCACTTAATCTCAATTTCCTGGTGTAGAGAAGAATGAAAAGTAACTTATAGGTTTGTTATTGGAACTAATACTGGTATGTGTGATGTGTAAATGGTAGAAATTGAACCATTAGGAGCAATTTGTTTTTTCTTCCTCCTCCTTTTTCTTCTTTCTCCTCCAAGATTAGGTCAATCCCAGGTCTCCCTATGAGTAGGTTTGCTGTGGTCCTATTTGCTGCTGGAATAAATCTAGAACCTCCTGATGCTTGTAAGGGGATCTTCAGGACCAAAAATAGTCTGTTTAGTGTGAAATGGGTATGCCAACGTCTTTATCTGTATCTCCAAGGCAGTTAGTGAGGGTCAATAATTTCATCCGATTTGAGTTCACCAGGTCATTTTGTATTGTTGTATACATGTTGATGATAAAAATATCTTCCATTATGTAGACTTAACATTGCAAGGGTTATCACAAAATCTTGAAAAGACTGATCTGTAATCTGGAAGGGCTCCTAGGAGGATCTCAGGACTTGGATGCAGCAAGTCAATGGTTAGTTCAAGATAACATGAGGTTAGCTACAGCCCTGAAAGGCCATTCTTTAGGCTCACAATTGTTCTTTCTTTGTCTTTGTTCTAGGAATTTTCCCAAGACCTAATTATGCTCCATTAGGATACCAAGCCCAATCCAGAGTGAGTTATGTGTATTTTGCTTAATGTGTTCGTAAAGGGAAATAAGGCCCTGCTAATTCAGAAATCTATTCTGTGCTTCTAAAGAGACCCAGAACAGGGGCGCTTGGGTGGCTCAGTTGGTTAAGCATCTGACTTCTGCTCAGGTCATGATCTCATGGTTCGTGGGTTGGAGCCCCGCGTTGGGCTCTGTGCTGACAGCTAGCTCAGAGCCTGGGGCCTGTCTTTGGATTCTGTGTCTCCCTCTCTCTCTGACCCTCCCCTGCTCACACTGTCTGTCTGTCTGTCTCTCTCAAAAATAAATAAAAACATTAAAAAATTTTAAAAAAAGAGACACAGAACAGGGACGTCCTCTTTCTAATGAAAGTGTTAAATGACTCATAAATGGACTTAATAGGGCCTCACATGGATCCCATTGGTTTGTGATCCATGAGGATTCTAACATGAGCTAGACTAAAGTTTATCTCCCACAAAAAAGAGGCATTGGTTGAGAATGTGAATAATGTAAGTTAGGGTTAAAATAAATGGGGTAGGGGGTGTTTTCCTTACTTCAGGGAACACAAAATATTTTTCAGAACTTTGAAACACTCTTTGGATACAATGCATAAAAGCTAATTGTCAAACATTTTTATATGTGCTAAGGCATAATCTACATATGGCAATACTGCATTAAGCTAAATCCAATTGCTAAAATTGTTTGGAAATGATCATGCTAGATATTTATTTTTTTTAGTTTTTACTGATCTGATGTCAGATTACTTGGTTAGTTAAGCAAATTTGGACTAAAGTGAAAAAGAGAGGCTTGCATTTTCAAAAATCATGAAGTTTTAAGCTTCAAAGGGGAAAAATTTATCCAATAGTTTAACTAGAATTTTCTATTGCTTCATTTTTGGTAGTGATCAGATACAGGACCCCTTGATCAACTGGACAGTTTGTCTGGAAGCCTCTGTGGGGGGACTGCGAGCCAGTAAGTTTCTAGATTACCCGGGAGAAGGCGTACATGCCCATTGGTACCTTTCCATCTTGGTCCCAGCCAGGTTTTTGTTTGACTTTTGGTTCTTGTTGTTATTTTGTTACAAAACTGTGAGATCAAGTTTGGACTATCTTACAGGACCCTGGATTAAAGGGGAAAGGGAAGGAATTTACATATTGATGGAAATTTTGCCTGCTCTATGACACTAAACATGTAGAGAAAGAAATGGCCGAAGTCATTAGTAGAAAGTGAATTGCCCCAAGACCACCCATAGAGGGAACTACTCTTTCAATACGATCCAGGATTCTGAGTTTTAGAACCAAATAGATGTGTCTCCATTTAGTTCTTGATGACATCGTGCACATACGACATGTCTTAATAAATGAAAGAACCAGTAATAGCTTCTAGAAAGAAAAGAAAGAGTGTAAACTTTTAGAGCTAGACACTGAAACAGGGACATAGGGACTTGTCAGGACATCAAAAGAGGCTACAAGGAAGCAGAAGATTAGGGTTTTAAAATCAATGGCACTGGGCTTCCTGAGGGTGGGTGGGGAAGAGTTCTGTGTGGTTCCAACTTCCTTGTGAATTAGTAGGTCACTCCAGGTAGCTTTTTGGCAAAAAAAAATAATAATCAATAAAATAAAATAAAATAAAATCATACTGAGCATTGCCATCCATTCCTAAACCAATTAAAATAATCTAACAAGCCTTCAGCTTGGCAAGATGAAGGGAAGGGTCAGTCAGAACGGTGTCTTTATTTAATGCACTGAAATGGGTAGATTATTGAAGCTCCTCTATTTGGATCCTCACATACTCCTTTACAAAGATCTACTGTGTGTGTGTGTGTGTGTGTGTGTGTGTGTGTGTTCCTCCTATCACTTTGGGCGAATGACTGTTGGGGTACACTTTCTCACTCTATGATACCTTTTATGCCATCTGCAGGCAAGACAAAGAACTTGACAGACAGAGAACTTGAAAAGTGAGGAAAACTAAGAGAGAACTTAATAACGTAGAACGACTTGTACAGCTTCTTGCGTTAGATGAGGTTGAACAAGGTGGAAAGAAATTAAATAACATCTTACTTATGAGCTGAAGAAAACCCACACTGAAGGGATTTTTAAGATTGATAGAGGATATTCTCATCTAAGATTCTTAAAGCACTGAAACTATCAGCGGGTCCAACCAGAATCAAAGCAAGGCTGCTGAGGAGTCTGTTACCACTGATGAGCCACAGCTGATAGATGGCCCTACTCCTTTGCTGTGACAATGGCGTGTATCACAGAGCCAGGCCCAGATATAAGTTATCACAGCCATTTCAAAAGAAGGAGTAGAGATACAATTTAGTTGGATAAAGAGGCCAGTTTCACTTGTTGTTAGAGGTTTGGCTGAGGACCGGTTTTAATAAAGGAAAGGGATTTAAATCTATTCCTCAGCAGAGAGTGACTCAGTGTAAAACCATATCAAATCCACCTCTATTATTGATTACAGAGCAGTTTAAGCTACAGTCAAACTTCACAGCACCAGGATCGGTTTCCCACACATCTATCTGCTGATGGGAAGGACAACTGGATTAAATGAAGACATCCTGCAGACTGCAGTCAGGCCATGTGCCCCACCAGTGTGGACATGGACAACGGGGGCCTGTCTCATGGCCCCAAGTCCACTAGGATCACCTCCCCAACCTTATCCCACCTGGTCGGACAGCAGAAGAGCACACGCCACAGCCTCTCTACTGTAAAAACTGGAAGAACAGCCTAGTTTTTACAAGTTAACAAATCAGAAGGGAGCTTCAGCTTTTTTCTAAACAAGAATAAACTGAGAACGTTTTCTGACCCATTCTTCGGTGAGCAGCCCATGTTCAAGCTACATTTTAGAGAAGATTCTTCTGGTCAATACAACCTCTGTTTTGCTCCTATTTTCACAACTTCCCAATCAGCATGTTATTTTATTTTATTTTATTTTATTTTATTTTATTTTATTAAGTTTATTTATTTTTGAGAGAGGGGACAGACAGAAAGAGAGGGAGACAGAGAATCCCAAGCAGTCTCCATACTGTCGGTTCAGAGCCCGATGCTGGGTTCGAACTCATGAACCATGGGATCATGACCTGAGCTGAAATCAAGAGTCAGACGTTCAACCAACTGGGCCACCCAGGTGTCTTGTGCACCTTATTTTAAATATCCTATTCTAATGTCCTATTACTTGTCAGCACCACATACGTAGCCTTTGATTAAAAAAAACGACGTCCTATAAATATGTTTTGTTTCATGATATGACCAATGTGGTGAACTCCTTAAGGGGCCGGTGGTACCTGGCAGCATATAGGTCTTAATGATCCAGTGCACAGTGGCATGAAGGAGAAATTTAGCATTTGTGGAACTGATGTGTTGAGGTTGGCTTACATTCTACATTTGGCTACAAAGAAGCTGTCCCTCTCCGGCAGGCAAATCAGTGAGAAGTTTTTTTTTAAATAAACAAATCTGTTCATGATCAATCCTCTTGCATAATGCTATTCCAGGTAAGCCAGCAGGAATGAGTGTATTTCAGGTTAGACTAATTTGCTAATGGCTTCGCATCTCCAATAGGAGCTGCTTTAGAACCTGTCTCAATTATTTTTGCAAAGATGAAAACAGTAAGACCCAAATGCGGTTACGCATGAAGGAATGCACCTGCTAAGGAAGAGCCACCTGGCTTCTACCCCAGAGAGCTGGGGAGCTGGCCCCGTGGGGCTGTATGACTAGGTCTCTGCTGTCACCAAAGTGCCATCCTCGGTGGAAAGACCTTAGACCCTGAAGGGAGGAGAAAGAACCTCGGATGTTCATGTCTGTCTTCTTGTGGCATTTTGGAGATTTATATTTCAAAAGGTTCAAATACTTATCACAGCACATGGAAATGCAGTTCCAGAGATATCTCTGACTTCAATTAGAAGAGGAAACCCTCTAAATATTTTTCCAGTTGCTCTCTTGGAACTGAATTTCTAGCTCACTGGCCCTGCCCAGGGCTGCTCAGCAAGCACATTTATTTCCACTCTTCCTGGCTTTCATCAGCCACATTACATCATGGTCGCCCTGGTCCTAAACATTGAGGGGAACAACTCCGCTTCTCACATCTCTGCTCCAGCTGAAATAACCCCTTTCTTCTCTGTTTTCACTTCTAGATCGCCATTGCCATATTCCCTGATACTTCACCCATGTGGGTCCTAGTATCTCCTCTGTATTGAGAGAGCTCAGTACTGTGTGGAGAGCTTAGGGTTGGTAGGCAGATAGACTTGCTTGAACAGAGTTTGGACCTTTGAACCTGTCACTACTTTCACACCTCAGTTCCCTCATCTGTGTGAAAGTGTCATAATTTCTGAGTGTGAGAAGTAAGTAGCTAACCCACGGGCATGTACTAGGTGGGTTAACAAATAAATCAAATAAATAAAAGATGCTAGCATCATCATTAGTGGGAACTAAATCAAAGTCTATAAATTGTACCTATTTTAAAAAATTTTTTAAACATTTATTTATTATTGAGAAACAGAGAGAGACAGAGCATGAGCATGGGAGGGGCAGAGAGAGGAGGAGACACAGAATCCGAAGCAGGCTCCAGGCTCTGAGCTGTCAGCACAGAGCCCGATGTGGGGCTCAAACCCATGAGCGGTGAGATCATGACCTGAGCTGAAGTCAGAAGTTCAACCGACTGAGCTATCCAGTTGCCCCAAATTGTACCTATTTTATATCTATTCACATTCACTGGCTGATTAAATGAATTAATGAATCAAGGAATGAATGATCGTCTCTAGACTCCAGTAAAGGCGAGGAAATTAGCTAGAATTGTGCAACAGATTACGTCTATAACTGCAAAGCTTACTTTATTCTGAGTAGCTACTGGGGGCTGGTCTTGGGTTAGCCAATACTTACTAGCCAAGAAGCCACATCTCTGAAATTGCTGCTTTTGAAGTTTGAGCATAGGGAGGGACGCATCACTGCTAGGCAGGCAGCACATACATTTCTAAATTATAAATATGGCACAAAAATTGTGAAGGGCCACTCGGGCTGATGAAAGGTATGATTGATGTCCCTTAAAGGACAGGGTGGATGGATGGATCCAAAAGGGTGGATGTTGTCCCTTAAAAGGAGTGCTTTGGGCCTCAGGCAATGCAAGGCAATGATTGTTTGTAGAGCAGGAAGCATCTAATGTCAATGTGAGTTGCTTTAAAATGTAACATCCAGTCCTATTTTCTCAAAGCATGGGTGTCTTCATCCCTATAATACCTGCTTCCCAGTGGCTCAGAGGAACCAGTGCAGAAGCTGCCTTTCTTCCCTGACTCTGGGCTCAGCACAGCAGGTAACCTGAGCAGGGGTGGGGGCTACAGACTCTGCAGTGGGGATGCCTGTGACCTCATTCTTTTTTTTTAATTTTTTAAATTTATTTATTTATGAGAGATAGAGACAGCATGAGTGGGGGAGGGACAGAGAGAAAGGGAGACATAGAATCCGAAGCAGGCTCCAGACTCAGAGCTGTCAGCCCAGAGCCTGATGCGGGGCTCAAACCCATGAACCGTGAGATCATGACCTGAGCCGAAGTCAGACACTTAACCAACTGAGCCACCCAGGCGCCCCCTGTGACATCATTCTTGTCCCTGCCATGATTTCGTGCAAACACCATTCATCTTCTCTTAAAATCTGAACCACGAGATGATGAGTTAAAGGTTAGTTTCGTTGAGTGCTTTAGAGTGGGGAGGGGAGAAGAATATTCTGGTAAGCTGATCTCATTGTTGTGGACTAGAGCGATCTAGGAATTAAGGAAAATATTCTCTGGTATCAAACTCCAGCTTCAGGGAGAAGGGAGCTAGGCAGCAGAGCGTACGACACGAGAGCATCCTAGGATATCTAGGTTGGAGGAAAACTGAAAATGTCATCTATATTGATTCTAAGGAAGAACATTATTTTTTTTCCACCAAAACATTGTACAATGAACATACTGTGCAAGGAAAGGCCACAGGTCTGGAGAAGAACTATGAGAAAAGGAAATAGATGCTCAATTCAAAACCATTGGTTCCTGGGACCCATTGTCTATGCGTGGCCAATGTCGCCTGCTGATGGGGGACATTCTGGGGAGTGGCAGGCAGCAGCTGTAGCTGCCTAGAGACAGCAGATTATTACAAACAGACTTCCAAGAGTTGCGGCTTCTTCAGTGACATGTGTTTGTAGTTTGCAGATGACTGGACAAAGAATTTGAATTCTCATATGTAAATAAATATGTGTAAAATTTACATACGTATCCAATCCAGTGGGGACTGTTTAGTGACAGTGTGTCTGAATCTATCAGAAATTCACTCTTTTGCCAGAGTTCAGCGAGGCTATAATATCTAACGAGAAACTTCACTGAAGTGAGAACAGCACATTGGTCCCCACCAAACAAATAAATCTCTCACTCATCTGGCAGTTGGTTGGATGATTTGTTTGTTTGTTTTTTTTCCCCCTGCAAGAGTGGTGCTGTTTCTGAATCCTTAAATGTCTGCAAGCACAAAGATGATAGATGCTCATTTAGCGAGTTCAAAACAGTGTTGGGCTTGGTGCAGCACATTGGCTTTCAAAGTGGGAGAGAAAAATGTCCCCACGCACATGCATCTAGTTCCCTGGGAGGTAATTGAAGCCAGTTTAAGTGATGTCAGGGGAGGTTTCAGATAGGAAGGTTATCAGCAGTTTTCAATGTGGGAAGGTGTGGGAAAACACTCCTGCTCCATCAGGCTGTTAGAAGGATCAAAGAAAATAATGCATGTGAAAGAATCCTTTCTAGCTAGAAAACAACATCCTCTCAGTGTCAGGTTTCACCACAGTTCCTGTTCCTATGGGCTTGCAGCATTCATTGTAGCTATTGATTAAGGGCTTATTTTGTGCCAGGAAATTCTCTGCAAGATGCAGAGGAAGTAAGACCTAATTTTTGCCCTAGAGGATTCATTCAGTTTAGAAAGACATATAATATAAGGAACGTCATGACTCAGGCAATTTAAAGATGCCACTAAAATGTCTAGACATCCCAGTGGGATAGTGAGTCATGCACGGTGTATGCGGCAATATCACTTTGCTGCTTCTCCAAGTTTTTCTTTGAAAAAGAACAATTGCCTTGGACAGCCATGGTGGCTCTCTGCTCTAACACCATGCAGTCAGAATAGATGCAGCTAAGCAAAGCCTTTCTCGGAGGCACTTGCCTCCAAGTTGACTTGCCATGTCTTTCTGAGTAATTCTCTCCTCTTCCCTGCTCCCCCCCCCCCAAAACTGGTTCTGCTGACCCTCCAGTGTTGGGGGAGGAAGGGGGCGGACCATTGCAGGCAAGGCTTGGGGTGAGTTTTGCCATGGGGCCCTGAACGTCCCGGGCAACTGAAGAAATTTGCTCATCTCCCTTTTCCCGTCGTTAACCCAAGGAGTTTGTTCCTTAGTATATACTGCCATGTTTATTAAATTATTCACATCTTTAGCAATTTGTGGGTTGCATCTAAGGGAACTTGAAAAGTCATTTCTAAAGCACGCGAGAGGAAGGACACCCAGCACTTGTGAGGAGCAGGAGGAACCTGGAACTAGCCCCCGAGTGACCAAGGGAATTCTGGGGCATCATTAGAAAATTAATGGAATTTTGAGACATAATGATCTGGATGCCTTTGGGGTCTCAGCATTCAAAGAAATGGGGTAAGCTTCAAGTACTGATGTTCAGATAGTGACACAGATTACAGACCCCATAAAGCATGGAGACACTGGGAAGATTAGATATTTCCCTTCATCCCACCCTTACCTCCATCCACCCCCATCTCTGCTGTTTGACAGTTTTTCTAAAATGAGTGAGTCTCAGTTTCTTGCCTGCCTTGTCACCAAAAGCTTTGGTCCCCAAGTCCATTCCCTGTGGTTGCTGTTTGGCCAGGAGCCAGGTGGCCAGGCAGTGACTGTGTGACCACTAGATGGGGCAGATACCCATCTATCTTGGCAGAGACATTGGCCCTTTCGCTGATGAGACAGGCAGCCACCCCAGCTCCCTCCCCCTCTGCCTGGGGAGGAATGAGTCAGCCATCCCCAGCACACTGTGCAAGTGGATGGTTTCTTGTTTCTCTGCACCACCAGGTCCAGACACCGGTTTTGCCTCCTGCAGGGTGATCTGGCACCTAACTCTGATGACCTTGGGTAGAGTCAGCCTTTGAAAGGCCTATTAGTTGGTGAGGAGGCTGGGTCTACACTGCAGCTGGGAGGGTCGAAGGGGACAGGTCAGCTCTGTGTGACAAAGCCGGTGGCAATACCAGGCATATATAATCTCAATCCTCACCAAATTAGGAAGAAGGCTGAAGTTACTCATCCATTCATTCAACAGGTGCTATTGAGTGCCTCATAGGTGCCTGGCATTATTTAAGGGGCTTGGGATGTCTGCTTGTTCAGAGCTTACGTTCTAGGCCAAGGGTGGGAGAGTGGGGACAGATTTTTTAAAAATTGGAGTAAGTAAATTATATTTTCTGGGCCTCTTCACCTTATTTTGCATGCCCCCCAGAATCATTTATTCAAACATTCATTCAATAATTATTGCAGACACTATTTTCCCAAGCATGACACTAGGCATTGGGGGTACAAAGATCAATGAGTTCCCTGTATCCTCCAGATGTTCCCAGTCTAGACAGAGAGAGGGAAGCATGGATGCATAGTTCAAATGTAGTGCATGCACTAAGTGCTGTAACAGAGACATCCATGTGGGGCGGAAAATGGGGCCCCCCACACCTGGTCCTCCCAATGCCCCCAGGCTGTCCATCCTCCCCAGGATAGCCTGCTCTGGGCTGACTTCTCTTTACCCCCTCTCTCCTGAACATGCTCCTCTGGGTCACTCAGTCAACTGCAATCCTGATGGTTCCTTTGGAGCCTAAGGGGAAGTCTTGCCAATGTGGTAATGGATTAACTATCAGTTTGTTGCTTACTCTTTCAGATAATTTATTTACATTTTAACTGGCTTTTAATGCCTTGTGACAAGGGAGGTGGATTTCATGGTGGGGGTGGCCTCTGTTGGCAGACTGGGGATGGGAAGATTGGGGAAAGCCACATTTCTCAGGTCACAGTGGGTAGGCTCCTACCTTCTCCTCTCTCTCAGTGGGGCCCAGTCATGTTTCGGACCCTCATCCTCTCTTTGAAAACAGTTCTGGGCATCGGATTGCCCTTTGGAGTCAAGGAATTTTTAGGGCTCAAAACAACCTCAAAGACCTTTTAGTGGCTTTTGGGAGTTTGAGGACTCCTGAAAATTCTCTGTAAACTTTTGTTTAAACATACTGAAGTGCATTTTCTTTTTCCTGAAGACAAGATCTATAGCTTTCATAAGGTTCTTAAAAATCTGAGATCCAGAAAAGGTGGCTAGACTTGAGGCCCCATAGAGAAGGAAAGTGACTTTCTAGAGTTGTCACAGTGGAAGAGGAGGAGAGGTGGGGGAGGAGAGGAGGGAGGGTGAGGACACGTCAACACAGAGCCATAAACTCAAGCTTCTTGTTGCCCCATCAGTGTTGCCACACTGTACCACCACACACGGGCTTTAGTTCTTTGCCTTTGGGACCTATCACAGCTAGCCTATGTCCTAGCCATGGCTGTGCACCTGCCACAGTGAGGTAAGAACTGCTTTATGGAGGCAGCTTTGGAGAACTGGAGGAGGCCCCTGCTCCATCATATAGCTACTGATATTGGCTGACTTTGAGCCCTGAATTTACTAGTCATCACTACTTTTAACAGAAAAATGTTAAGCCTTTGGAACTGCCCATCCTTAGAGCCATTTAGGCATCTGCGGAGCAACACTGTCTGGTGGCAGAAGACAGTGTACCCCTCAAGGCTGCCCTTTCTCGCATCGCATCGCAGAGAGATAAATCACTTGAGTGAGCCACCCTTCAAATGTTGACACTTGGGATTCCTTGCCCGAGGCAGATATGCCTGGCTTGTTTGCACACCAAGGAACTTGGGACAAGTGTTATCGACACCCAGTGGAAGTCATCAGGGTAAATAAATGCATACACATTCTCTTAGTCAATCTGAAGAGGTCAGGGGCTACTGGTCAACAGCCCAGAGAGCTGGAAAGGAACACAATTATACATACTGGAATTACACATTGATCTAGAAAACACTAGCCTCTTTCGTCCGTCCATAATTATATACCCTGTTTGCCACTCCAACCTGTGAGTGGGTTGATTTCTTCCTAAGAAGTTCTGCAGAAAAAAAATAGGTTCCTGAACAGGTCCAGCAGCCCTGGATGTGATGAGAAGTTAGTGAGATAGAGGGAAAGAGCATTAGAACAGGAGTCAGTAGATGTCAGCTGTAAAGGTGACATCCCCATGAAATAGCTGGGTGGACAAGTGACTTGGACAAGTGACTTCTTTGTCTATTGTTCTGTTTGTTTTCTTTCCTGCCAAAAGAGGGGTGTAGGTGTATTGGGTTGATGACCTGTAAGGTCCCTCCCTGCTTGAATATTATTCTAGCCTTTTCTTTAATTTTATTTATTCATTTCTTTCTATATGCTGCATTCCAAGCTTGCCTATGACAGCCCAGGCTTATCTGAAGCCAGAAACATGGACCAGAGCACCCCCAAACTCCCCTCCAGACTCCAGGATCCTTCCACCAGGCTCACCAGCAGGAATATGGACATCTCTTGCTGTAGCGACAACAGTAAAACTGCCATTCCCGATCCAGAACAGACTCAAAGTAGCGGCTCTGGAACCCCGCCACAAGCCCATTGTTGGAGCATGTCTGGTACCTGAAGAGAAGAGAACAACACCAAGTGAACTAATAATAGAGACACCCAAGACCCGGGCTCCCACAGTTACCAAGCCAGGCCATGCTTTGACTGACCTAGATTCCCAACAATTTATTCCATTTTTATGCAAATTATCAAGACTTTGTTATATTTGTAGAAATAACATATGCTCACCATTAAAATTCAAATGATTCAGAATCTTTCAGCTGAAGGAAATTTGGGGAACACTATTCCTGACAGACTTCTATGAATTTATAGTTGGATAGAAGAGAGCATAAATGGACGGATAGAAAGGAATCTAGACTTCTACAGATGCAAGGTTGTAATATTCATGCCATTTAGAATAAAAGAGAATACAATTTTATTTTACTTGAATTTAAAGTAAAAAGAAGACTCAGAGAAACACAATGAATTGATGAATTTCAAATAAGAGTTTGTTTTGCTCAGGAGCAGAGCCCTGGCAGTTAGCACTAGACACTCAACTGGCAAAGCCCAGGTGGGTGCAGTGATATGCCCAGGGCCACCCAGTGGGAAGCTGCTACCACACTGCCAGGTTGTCACTAAACTGTAAGCTCTACGTGTTCAGAGCAGATTTTGCGCAGATTTATCCCCAGTGCCCACGGTAGGTCCTGGCATATGGAGGTACCACCATAGGGTGGTGACAGGAAACTGAACTCCTCAAACTCCCTGTAAGAGCATTTTTCCTGTCTTAGATGCTGTGTTCTAATTTTTCACAGAAGGTAACCCTTCCTCTCTGGTCCACAGACCCTCCCTTCGACAACGGGCATGGTTACACTTTCCTTATCACTAGGCTGCTGCTCTAGGGATCGGCCCCTCTTCCCTTCACAGCACTTTCCTAACTAAGCAGTGGCCTTGGATGGTGTGATCATTTCTTCCTTTGTTCCAATTCCTTTCTCCCACCATCCAAATCCCACCAGTGCCTGAAGGTTGCCACTTCCTGCTGGATGACGGGGATGCTATCCTCCACCTGGCCACAGCCGGCTCCTCCCTTATGGGGACTGGGGGTCACTCACAAGTCCTTCCAAAATAAGTCTTTAGCTCCCTCAGATTCTCTGCATTTCCCACCCACCTGGCCATTGAGCATGATCCCTTTCATGGGTGAGTGGAGCAGGTGGTTGTCTGTGTGTCCTGGCCTCACAGCTGCTGGAATACAGCCCCCGCTTTCCAAGTACAGATAAGTTTCCAGAAATGATTACAGAGAAGGTAAGAATAAGTGCTCTGTGTTGATAGGTGAGAGGGACCATGCTGACACACATTCTCTAAAATCACCGGTGGTGACTGGTTTCATGTTATTCTTCATAATTGCTAGAAATGATCTTGTAGATCTGACGAAACCAGATATTAAATATATTTCATGGCTCTGATTGGAAGGCATCTGTCCTTTTGGTTCATTTATTAGTCATTTACCCATTCATGCACACCTACATTCAAATAAGCATGTATATATTCATTCATCCACCAGACACATGTGTACCCTGATATTCTTGCTCCTCTTTGGCATCTATCCCCGCACTTCCGTGTTGAGGGAACTGAGACCTGGGCTTGGTGCTTGGCCCAGCTGCGCAGATTAGCCTGGGTTGCTGTCCCTGGGACTTGCAAGAGGTTCCAACAGACCCTAGAGAGCTCAGCTACAGGGGATCAGAAGGCAGATTAAAATGCCCTAGGCATGCTCTTTGCTCTACCATTGCTCACATCTCATCAGGAGTAATACCACTTGGGAAGACACCTGGCATTTTGGAAGCCACATGATTGGAATGGACTTTCAGGGTCTGGGACAGTGGAAAGTCCAAGATGGTCTATTATATCCTCATTCTAGCAGTGTGAGTGAGAGCTTTTCAATACAAAGCACTAAAAGTTGTAAACGAAGCTTCTGGGATCCTTTTTCTTACCATCACTACAATTTCTGGCTTCCTCTAAAAAAACATTCCTTCTACTGAGCCAGGCTGTGGTTTCCCTGTGGCTATTGTTCCATTGTTTTGGTTTGTCCTATGCACTCAGATCACCACAAGGACAGTGTTCCCAGGGTGATAATTTCCCTCTAGTAAAAGTAAGTGCAGCAAGATAAGCTGGCCTGTTCCATGGGGTACCAGTTCTGAAGGCAATCCAGGTTCTGTGAATTCTCCACTAGTGGTCAGCCTCGCAGCTGGACCCACCATCCTGTTTCGTGAGTGTGCCTGTCACTCCCTCATGCTCCACCACCGGAATGCTGCCCTGTGAAGATCATTTGGACACTACAGGCCCAGGGCATAAGAACATATGGTAAAGGTTAGATAAACACACAGGGCTCTCCTCTCCTATCTTCTTTTCCATTACCTAAACAGGTTGGTAGAACGAGCACGCACTGGAGTTTGGTAGTGCATGTGGCCAAACCATGAAATTTTTCCTTCCTGAATTGGATTTTTGTTGGGGTACGTTTTCACTCTCATGTGGGGATCAGTAGAGCAGAAAGGCTAAGAGCATGGGCTATGCTGCTGGACCGGTTCTCCAACCACTCCCAGCTGTGTCACCTCGGGCAGGCTTCATACCCTCTAACAGCCTCAGTTTTCTCATTTTTAGATGGGCATAATAATAGTATATACTTAGTTAAGTTATTGTGAAGACCAAATAATCCAATGCATATAAAACTCTAGTACTTAATAAATTACTTACTATTGATGCTTTCAATTCTTAATAAATTATTATTGTCATCCTACTTTCATTGCGTCCACTTGACAATTGTGAGTATACTCAACAAAAGCTGCCTTGGCTCCCTAGTCTCTCATCAGAGGAAAGCTGGTGGACTCCAAAGCATTCCCTGAGCAGTTTCCCTAAAACAAAGCTCACGGAGGTTGGATGTCTTGGTTGCAGACATACACCCACTTTGTAGCATAGATACTTTCGTTTCACTTATCACTCCCAGTAGAAGGTAAAATCCTTAACAGAAAAGATGACTCGATCTTTAGTTTGAATTCTTCCACAGTGCCTGTCACAACGGGTCTAGCAGATGCTTAACAGAAGAACAAATGAACGGATGACTGATCAGGTGTCTTCCATCCCAGAGGCAGGGTTGACTTGGGAAAGCCCATTACCCAGACTCAGAAAGGACCCTGAGACTCCCCCACGAAGTTTCCAGAACCTGAGTGAGTGATCATCTCCCTACATCCACCTTCTCCCTCAGGAACAAAGTCTGCTCAGGTTGAGGGTGTAAACTGAACAGAGCTTTGGGCATTCCTCCCCTCCTTTCCTGTAACTTTTGATCATTTCTGAAAGCACCTTATTTGACAAGACCCACTTAAACATTTGGCCACAAGCTGCAAGATCACAAACACAGAGCAGGCTGGGGAGGAGGGGTGAGGGCAGCTGTCGACGGGAGGAGGAGGGCGGTGCAGGTGAGGGCTGGCATGGCTCAAATGATTCAAACTCAATTTTTAAAAGTGGTTAGTGATGGGGGCACCTGTGTAGCTCAGTTGGTTGAGCATCCTGCTCTTGATTTTGGCTCGAGTCATGATCCCAGGGTCATGGGATTGAGCCCTGCCTTGGGCTCTGTGTTAACAGCAGGGAGCCTTCTTGGGATTCTCTCCTCCTTCTCTCTTCCCCTCACCTGCTCATGTGCTCTCTCTTGCAAAACAAATAAATAAACATTAAAAAAGTGGCTGGTGATGAAAAGACACTCCAGAGGCTCTGCTCCACTTTCCAGCACCTGTGCCATGCTCCTGAACGGGCCTGCAGAAGGGTAAGGACCTAAGCCTGCAGGCTTCTAGGTGGTTTATGATGGGACCCCAGGGAAGCCGTGGGCACAGATTCCCTGAGAAACTGGGGGTACCCTGCTTCAGAAGCTGTCTACTCCCCATTTCAGAAGGCAGCCTTTCCTTTTCACCAATGCTATGAAGGCTGGAGGCTCAATTTTGTTTGACAAACTGGATCATTGTTGGCCCTGCTCCACCTGACAGAAGAAACTTTCTAGAAGGCAGATTACGAGGCAGTGAGTTATTCTTCCTCTAACAATATTCAGGGAGGGACCTTCTCTGAGAAGGTGGCCTTTGGAAAATGGCTTTTCTTAGAGCCGTCACCCTGAAAGCAAAGACAGAAAACCTTCTCCAGTATTTGCAGCAAACATAGAAGCATCAGGGTGAAGGGGAAGAGCTGTTGTTGAAGAAGCAGCAGACCCGATTTCTGTCCTTACCAGGCTGTGTGGAGCCTCACCTGAGTCACTGTGAGGACTGAATGAAAGAATGCCTGCAAAATTGGCCAAGATGGAAACTGAAAGGCTAGGATCCAAACACATTCATCTGAGGCCAAAGCTTTTGTATAAGAGCTGTCAGAGAGCATAAAAATTCCTCCAAGACTGTACTCTCCCGGTCCATCCTCCGGCCAGGCTCTCTCTCTGTTTCCTGTATTCTTTAATGGGTCTGGGGCTGTTGGTCAGGCCAAATAATGGAGATTAGGACTAGAAGGTATGCACACATGTGGTTTTGTTGGTAAACTCTTCTGTAGAGTTTTAGTCTCTCCTTCCAGTCTCTTCTGGTTTCAGTCCCAACGTATAAAAAGTTCAAACTCTTAGCAAATTGAGAGTGGCGATGGGTCTGTTGTAGAACAGAGTAAAGCAGTGCCATATTGGTCAAGAGCTTGCAAAGTCACATGGAATGGGTGGGCTGGTCATGCTGGTCTCTTTCCTCTCAGTTCCACAGACGTGTAGTGTGTTCCAGGCATGCTAGTCAGTCTCCAAACCCGCAGCAGAGATGGAATAAGAGCAGTTTTGCCCATCATCCAGGCCAGGGACTAGCTCCCTGTGTTGGGGAGACTCTGTGACACTGTGACACAGCCTCCTTCACCTCCCCAAACTTCTGCCCCAACCCAGCTTGATGAGGGCTTAACTTCCACCAAGAGAGATTCATTATTTTAGAGTAAAGCTTTGATTCCTGTTAATTCTCTTTTCCCCAGAATAATCCTTTGAGTTGCTTTAAGGCATTAATAACAGAATTCACAGGGTTTTAGAATGTTTCTTAAATCTTTCAACAAATGCTCATCAGAACTTACTCTATGCCTGGTGCTATATTTGGTCTTTCCAAAGGGCTGTGCTAGGAAGCACACCTTATGGAAATACAGACATTGGAGAGAAGAAGTAGGTTGACACTAAAGACAGAGAAGAAAAATGAGAGACTGGGTGGAGACATTGGGACAGGGAAGTGGCAAGGGGTAGAGACAACCTGAGTTTAGGCGCAAAATGTGATAGTGCAGAGTTTTTGGAGGTCAGCACTGCACCGCTGAATACTGGGCCTCCTACCACAATGGTGGGGACATGAACTATCTGTTTAAATAACATGAGCTGTCTACTGTCTGCTCTCTGCCTGCCTGCATCTGAGTAAGAATTCTGCTGTCTTCTCTGTCCTTGTTTTATGTCTTCCTGCTTGTCTACCCAGTTTCCAGATGGGGAAGCACAAATGGCCTGCTGAACAGCTTTTCTGGATAAAAAGACACAGAACAGGACAGAGGGAGAAAAACAAATTCTCCCCAAAATACAAACTCCTGCCTTATTTTGGAAAAATACAAGCAGTCAAGGCTACCCTGAAGGCCTCTGAGAAGATCCAGATGAGCTTCTATGATGTATTATGTCCTGAGATCCATTATGGCTTGAGAACAATTTCAGGTCATGTGGGGATTGCAGGCTCAGCCACAGGAGACCATGAACATCAATTATCACGATATTTATTAACCAAGAGACCTAATACTACCTCCAGGTCTATCTGAAAATGTGACAAATATTCAAGACACTCATAATGTACACATAAATATTTATAGATCATAACCAAATTACATGTTACTAAAACAAAATGGTACACATTAGGGGTCTTTGTAAGCTAGCAATTTATATTTCAACTCCAGCTTTAAAATTTGCTATGAAACTGAGTTTCAGTTTCTACAGAGTAGTCATAAGACTAAAAATAAGTAATCTTTTTTTATGTCTTTATTTTTTATTTTTATTTCTTTTTGAGAAAGAGAGACAGAGCGTGAGCTGGGGAGGGGCAGAGAGAGAGAGGGAAGCGCAGAATCTGAAGTAGGCTCCAGGCTCTGAGCTGTCAGCACAGAGCCCGATGCAGGGCTCGAACCCACAGACTGTGAGATCATGACCTGAGCTGAAGTTGGACGCTTAACCGACTGAGCCACCCAGACACCCCTAAAAATAAGTAACCTTTGTCAGGGACTTTCCATGTGCCAGGTGCTGTGCTCAGCACTGTACCTGTGTTCATTATTTCAATCATCAAAACAATCTTATGAAATGGCTTGGATAACCAGTTCCCCACCACCACCAGTGTTTAAGTGATTCCCCCAAGGACATACAGCCAGTAATGCCTATATATTATCTGATTTACTTATCATAATAATTCTAGGGGGTTGTTTTTGTAGAGGTAGAAACTGGGTCTTAGAAAGTTGACATGATTTGCATCAGCAGTAATGGGGCAGCATTTTAAGAATTGCCCTGTTTGACTCCAAAAATTATCTCTCCAATTGCTTCAACGTATCTCAAAAAAATACACACACAGATGCACAGAAGAAGATATCCTAAGTCTGTGGAAATCTCTTATTTATTGGGAAAATTCTGTCTGACAAATACCCAGGCAGAAGCAAACCCCCTACCGGAGGAGTGAAACTTTGCCATCCTTATCAGCCCAACCAAGAGCCAATTTTGCAAAACTCAACGTTTCCCCCAGACAGTTGATTCCTAGTACTTAGAAGAGTGACGGTGATGGAAAGTTGGCAAGAATCCTAGATCTGCCATAACCCTTCTCCCACACTTGCCTTCTTGCCTTCAGAAGTCATTCTTACGTGGATGGGATATCATCTTTAGCCCAGCACTCACTACGGCTTTATCCAAGCACAAAAACAATGTCAACATTTCACATGCACCGTCACCTTTGTGGCATCAGACTGTCTGGCTTGCCCCCCACCCCCGCCACTACTTGTCAGCTCAGAGCCAGCAAGTCTCCCAATGCTCTGAGCTACAGTGTCCCATATGTGAAATCAGGAAATAGTAATGCCTGGCTCCCAGTATTACGGTGAAGATCTAGTAAGATTAGATAGACCATGAGTAACTTAAGGGTGTAGACTGTATGTCATTTGTCTTTATGTTCCTGGAGTCTGGCAAAGTTTGTGATCATAAGCGTTTGGTAGTGAATGAATGAGCAAAGGAACGTATAAATGGGGAGTGTTTATAAACTATAAAGGATCACATAAATAGCCCAAGGTTAATAGCTCTTATGCTGAATGTATTGCTGTCCCTCTTGGCCTTCATTCCTCTTACACAATGCAAGGAGACTGCTGTGGATTATTCTCCAGATCTCTCCCAGCTCTGAGCTTCTTTGATTCTGTTCCTGTTTACCTTCTAAACTCCCAGTACATACTTTACTGGTCTGCATCCTTATTTTCAAATATCTTTTTAGTTTGAAATATATGTAGATATACCGAAGAGTTGTTCCCTTGACCTTATCTTTCAGAACTCTGGTGCCTTGAGGAACATTAAGGGATTAACATTAATACAGCCCTAAACTCTAGACTTCATTTGGATTTTGCCAGTTGTTACACTCATGCCCTTTTTCTCTTCCAAGATTCAAATCAGAATCCATGTGGCACTTGGCCCACGTGGCTTTTGAGATAAAGAGTTCACTATTGTATTTTTCTAAAGCTTATTGGGATATTAAAAGTTTGGGGATAGTAGAAATCTAATAAAGAATTACTCTTAATGTAAGTGTGTCAGCCATCCTCTGCATGTTTTAGAGAACTTTGGGAAGTCTCCAAAGACCATTCTGCAGGGCCACAAATGCAACCAGTCAAAATGAGATGTGAACAGTAAAGTTGGGCCCTATATTATAGACAGTGGAATACTGACAATAAAAAATGTAACCCAAATGACTTCCCCTGCAGGAAAATCTGCAGGCTTCTTTGTTGAGGGTGGTGGGAACACTGGCTGGGATTTGGACTGTCCAAGACACTAAGTAGTCTGATTTAGTCTTGCATACATATTTAGCGGGCCTACTATGCACAAGCATTATACTAGGCACTGGAGAATATTCTATGCAGCATTGAATAAGACAAAGTCCCTACATTTGCAAAGCTTGTTTTGAAGGAGACAAACAATATACAAATACAAATTGGCTAACGACAGGTGCACCACAACAAACACAAAGCAGGTTGGGGAGTAGAGGGTGAGAAATGTAAGTTTAGAGAAGGTGGTCTGAGAAAGACTCTCTGAGGAGGTGGAAGCTGTGTGTCCTGAGGGCTCAGAACCACAAAGCAAGAGGGATTGCCCTGTACTACACAGAGCCCTGGACTCCATTAGAATCAGATTATGGAAAACTGAGTTCCTGCCCACTATTCTCAGGTTCAGATTGACGTGGATGCTAACATATCTCTGTGGGATAGTTTTCCTTTCTCCTCTTCTCCATCACGTGGCTTGTCTTCCATGAATTCATAAATTTAAGCTGTCAGCTCTAATAGAAGCTTTCATTTAAAAAGGTCTTCCTGAGCTCCTTTGAAGTCCAGGGGAGGGGAGTGGGGGAAGAAAGCAGGTGCCAATAGGCACAATGCTGTTCCTCTGAATTCAGGCTCCATGCAAAGCTGGCTTGTCCAAGCTCAGACTCGTCAGATTCCAGATTCTCTAAACCTTTGTTGACTGCCCAGGATGTGCCAGGCATTTGTTTACATTCAGATTTAGATTTCCTCTCTATATAGAGTTCCTCTACACATTTTTCCTTTAACCCCTTTTGTGAACTGGATGTCACACCTTTCTTTTTTTCTAGAATAAGGAATCAAAGCCACAGGACCACAGGGCCAACAGATGATAGAAACAGGAGCTATGAATCAGGGTTTCCTGATTCTAAGACCAAAGCTCTTTTCACCACATGACAGCTCAGCCTTACTAGAAAATTCCAACTTCATCTTGTTCCATACAGGATCAACATGTCCTACAGCTTGTGCTCTGTCAATTTAGAGAAGAGTCCCTGGGAACAACAGAGCCATGCCCTGAAAAAGCAAAATGCCACTCTTGGGACCTAGGTAAAGCCTCCTGGTGGTCATTAGTTGGGGAGCCAGCATCCACACTCCAGAATCTGGCACCTGAAGAGGTGGTTTTCTACAGAGAAACCATAGCAAACAGTGGTGTTATGAGCCACCCATCCATGGTTGGAGCACCTTTTAAATCTGTGCTCTTATTAGCAAGTGTCTTTAGTAGATCCCATGTCTTGTTGTCAAATCTGTGTTTTAGACTCCTCCTCCCTCTTAAAATAAAACTGCAAGCTGATTCAGTTATACAAGCCAGCCAAATTGCACAAAACTATCAACTCTTTCCCCAGAGCAGATTATAAGCTTGCAGCCCATGGGAAGATGTAACTGCCTCTCAGCCTACTAGCAAATTCTTTCCTTTAGATTTTTCACTGACAATGAAGTCTAAATTCAAAGCAATAATCATCTAAAAAATGCCTCTAGGGTAATTGGTATCGGTCCTGGGGCAGCTGAGTTTTACCGTAAAGGAGCTATTTTTCATGTTTGTGCATTTTTTACTCTGTTATTAGCAGAGTAGGAGGCAACAGAGGGTGGAAAGGGAGAAGGAAAATCATTTGACTCAGCATAGCCCAAAATGTGGAGGAGGAGGTGGAAGAGTGATCTTGCCTGTCAGCCTCTCACTGGACTGGACTCCCATTGGCCAAACAAAATCATGTTATGTCCACTCCCTTCCTCTTTTGCCTTTCTTCAAATAGTCTGGGAGTTAATGACAAACCAGATGCAAGTTGGCAAGTTTAAAACTAAACACCATTTGCCTCCTCTGCCTAGCAGGGATAAACACAAGGATCAACAGAATGCAAGAAAAATCCAAGTGCATTTTCAGGGCCAAACAGAGCATGGGGTATTGGAGTTGTGGATTCTTCTGGGATCATGTAGTGTGACCACTCATTTTCCAGATGAGGAGGGAACCTAGAGAGTTGAACCACTGGTCCAAGGTCACATGGTCTTTAGAACCAGGATCCAAATCCAAGCCTTCTGACTCAGAGCCCAGGGCTTTTCCTGTCGGGTTAAGAAATCATCTCAGAGTGCCGTTTTACTATGTCTCTAAAATGGGACATTAGAAAGGGGACCCACCCATATAATAGCCTCACAGATGGAAGGACTAGGTGGGCAATATAACTAGGTTGGTTCTGGGCTCCATGCCCAGCAATGGGACCTGCTGCTGGTCTTTGAGGCGAGGCTGGACTCTGAGTTGGCCACCTATCAGGAGGAGTTTGGGATCATTAAATCTGCTCACCAGAGACAGTGGGGTGGACAAAGAAGGACTAATAAAGGACCCCATCTGCAGCTGCTTGTGTGACCCTCTCCCCATCCCTTCCACAGGCTGCCTGAGCCCCTCATCAGCCATGGTTACCAAGCTGGTCCCCAACTTTCCATGGCTGGGCTTGTGCTCTGACCTTGCAAATCCCATTCTCCCAGGTTGAAGAACTGCCTTGAGTCCAGTCCTGGCCCCTGGCTGTGCCAATAGCCCACACTGGGCGGGGGAAGCAGACTCTCAAGTAGCTCATCACCGTGACCACACACATACATTTTGGAGTTAAGACTCACTAGACCCAAATCCTGGCTCTACGACTTTCCACCTGGGAAACATTTGGGTCTCTAGACCACAGTTTTTCTACGTATAAAATGACTTATAGATCTGTTTTGAGCATGAATGAGGTAATCCATATAAAGCACTCAGCATACTGCTAGCTCAGGGTAAGCACTCAATAAATGGCGGCTGTTTTTACTACTCAGAGGTCCCTTCTCTTGCCTGGTTCCTCCACGGGTCAGTCTTTTCCTCTTGGTCTCTCATGATGGTTCTGTCTGTTGATTGAGTGATCCCCCAAAGTTTGACCACCCCAACCCCTCTATGCCACATGCCTGCTGGAACCCTCATAGAGTCCTGCTCTAGGCAGCAGAGTCCCAGCTGGGCTTCCTTCTCCCTGGACCTGCCTCCTTTCAGGGCTCACCTCCCTCTCCCCACTCCCCAGGTTTCTCACAACTCCCCCCCCATCCAGGCTGAATGAATAACCAGCCTAGCAGTCAGTAGTACTGGGATGGGCTCCTGACCAAGTACTGGGGCTGAAAGAGTCACACCCCACAGCGAATCACAGACTTGGACCATTTCCATGCCATTGACTGTGGCAGAGCCCAGTCAGACAAAGAACAGCACTTCTGCCCAAAAAAGTCTTTGGTAAACTATTTTACGGCAGTGAAACCCACTTTCAACTCAGAAAGAGAGAAGGATCTCAGTTCTTATAATTGAGAGAGCACATCTGATCAGGGCAGTGGAGAGAGATTTAATTTCACTTCTCTTTGCCTAAATTTCTTTGTCCCCTCTCCCCCATTGACTTGCTTCCAGTTCATATTTCTCAAACGGTCTGTGGTGAGGGTTCAGTCATTTATTGTCCCCAGACTACTGTGGACCAATACTTTTGTAAAACAGTAAAAATAAATTATTGCAAAACTTAAAAGTCATCTGGACATCATAACAGTGTTAATTTGCTATAAAGGGTCTTCAAAACTTTAGATTTCTATACTCATCTTTCTGCAGGCTGGGAAACTTTTTGCAGACCCACAGTAGTCAGTCCCTGGGCCAAATTAAGAGGAGAACTCCTTCTGGAAGGAACAGAAGCACAGAGGAGCCTGTTTGGTGTGGGCACTCTCCATACTGGGTTTCTGTCCTGTAATGTCGTCTGCTGGGCAGCAGCCCCCCTCCCCCCAAGAAAGCAACAGTGCATTCCTGGCCTTGTCCTTGGAGGCTGCGGTCAAGCAGACCCCGGGAGAGGAATGTGCCACCAAGTCCCCACCGGAGAGCGTAGGCTGCCCTTACCACTCCATTCCAGCTCTGTTGATTTCCTCCCACCAGCACTCCGTGGGCTCCCCGAGGTTCTGGGGCGTGGGCATGCAGGCATAGTTCCACTGTCTGTCCGAGCCTTCTTTCTTGTTGAAGATACTCCTCACAGCCACCACCACCTGCCCATGGGGACACTGGTAGCTGAAGCCTTGCCGGTTCAGATTGACCCACCCATCATCGCTGTAGTCATGGTACTGCTGGTAGGGGTACCCGTAGTCACCATACTGGCCCCAGGCCACGGTGACCAGGGGCAGCAGTACCCATAGCCGAGCAAGGTCCATGCTGCCTAGACTTCTGGCAAAAAAAGTCACCCTAGGTCTGCTGGGCTGACTGTTTTATACAGCTGCCGCTGACATGTGGCTTCCAGATGTGGGAGAGCAGGCTCCAAGTGCAGTGTGTCATTGTTTAAGCAAAACCTCGGCGTGGAGAGCCTGGCCATAAGTCCATCCAGCTTGTTTTAAGGTGGAATTCTAGGAAAATGTAAGGAACATACAAATGAAAGAAACTCCCTGGAGAAAGAACAACTGCGGGGAGATTATAAAAGCAAAAGACTTTGCACCTCTTAGAAGCATTCACCTGAGCCAACAGCGTGTCTGCCCCCATCTCTCAGGACCTCACGTCCCTCTGCCCCCTCCCCCACCAGCCCCCTGCATTTGTTCTCCCAACAGGCCTTCCAGGACCCCACAGATACCCAGAGTGATTTCAAAACGCCAAAATAATAGGGATGAAGGGACAGAGTCATTTAGATTTCTGCAAGTCTAGATGCCTGGTTTCTTTTAAGTTCTCAGCCCGATGTCTTTTGATCTTGAGTTGTATGCATGTCATGCCAGTTTGCAAGGCTGCTCTTTGAATTATTAAGTCACACATAGAAGTGCTGTGGGCCCCGGGGAGAGAAGTTAGGCACTATCTCTGCACCTGTGGGTCCCAGGAAAAAAAGTTAGGCATTATCTCTGCCCCCCAAGCTGCTAATATTGGACCCCACTACATCTACAAACTGTGCTCTGCTCTCCAGTGTTAACGAATTTAATCCGAATCAGCTGAACTCATCCTTCAGTGTTTTTCCTCCATGTTTGGTGATTTCTTTTTATTGAAGTATAATGTACATATAATGAAACTCATCTGTTAAAAAAGCAGTCATTTAACCAACACGATAACTAAGATATAGAACAGGTGCATCAACTACCGAATCCCCTTTAGACCCCTCGGTGGTCAAATCTTCTCCAACAGTCTGTTCCTGGTAATCCCTGATCTACTTTCTGTCACTATAGCTTTGCTATTTCCAGAATGTCAAGTAAATGGAATCATACTTGGTATTTTGCGTCTGACTCTTTTCCCTTAGAACAATGCTTTCTAGATTAATCCACGTGGTTGTGTGTGTCAGAAGTTCATTCCCTTATACTGTTGAGTGGTGTTCTATGTTATGGTGATAGTACAGACCGTTTATACATTTACCAATTGAAAGACATTTGGAGCTCCCCCCCCCCCCCAGTTTTTGGTAATTGTGGAAAAAGCTGCTATACATATTCATGTACAGGATATTTTTCATGAACTTTGTTTACAAAGTTTGTGTGAACACATTTTTATTTCATTTGGGCAAATACCTAGGAGTGGGGTTGCTGGACCACAAGGTAAGTGTATGTTTAAGTTTATAAGAAACTACCTGATTTATAAAGTGGCTGAGTCATTGTGCATCCCTCCCAGAAAATTGCCATTTCTTTCTTCTTTTAACCATTTTAATTGGGTAATAGGCGTCTAGTGGCATTTCAGTGATGGCATTTCCCTAATGACTAATGATTCTGAGCATTTTGTCATGTGTTTATCAGGCACCATATGCCTTCTTAGGTGATGTAGCTGTTCAAATCTTTTGAGCCTTCTGGGTGTCTCCTATGTGCAGAGTATTTCCTATTTTCCATTCTTCATTAGGGTTGACCATAAGGAAGTTTCTTCAAACTGTGGTTGTAGACCAATTATCTCTTAACCCCCGTGATCCTTATCAAAATGCAGACTCCTGGGTTCCACTCCAGAATGTACTAAATCACAACCTCACAGCGGGTGCACAAGTATCTACAGTTAAAAAAAAAAAAAGTTTTCTACGCAATTCTTATTCACACCACGTTTAAGAACCTTGAACCTTAAGAACTTTCCTAAAGGAATGTGGAGCTAGGGAAAAGGAAATCACACTATAAATCCCACGCCTTGTCCCACCAACAGCACATACACCAGATAGCATTCAGGCTAGATTAAACATCAAGGTAATGTTGAAGGAGAAAAAAAGTTGCACAAGGGAAGACAGCAAATGTGTGTGTGTGTATGTGTGGTGCGCACGCGTGCACTGGGCATGCAATTTGCTCTGAGATTGTGGTTACTAAAGGGAGGGAAGGCGCTGTGAGCTGGACAGGTAAATGAGGCTCAGTTTTGTTTTAGCATCATATTCTCCTATCATTTTACCCCTAAATGATACCCCATGGCTGGCAACTGGTGTCCTCCACGCTTAGGGCAACCACTTTGACTTCTAATATGCTAGAACAATCATTCTCAACCCTGTCAAAAATTACCACTCAAGAATTACCTGGGAGATTTTGAAAAACACCAGTGTCTGAGCCTCATCCCACACCCACCAGACCAGATGCTTCTGAGCAGGGCCCAGACTAACAGTACCCTTTTAAACCTTCCTGTATGATTCTCATGTACAGCCAATGTTGAGAACAGCTACTATAGAGGATTGATTAATTGATCGATAGATTGTATTGATTTTCCTCCATCCCTTTCCCTTAAAGGTTTTAAATTGTAGCATGTTGATGGTCATGAGTTAGCCTGCATTCTGGGTATGATGTATGAATAATCTTAAACTTTAAGGAACTCCCAGAGAGAGACAATGCAAGTCATTGTAAGCACTTAACTTTATTCTACATTCGTTTTCCAACCATTTCCAGGTCCCGCCTGTTCCCTGTTCTGTGCAGACGTCTCTGGCATTACAGCTTAGAGATACCAGGGCTGGACTCCCTGCGGTGTGCAGAAGTAAACATCTTGATAATTTAGGCCAGTGTGGGTGTTACTGTTACTTAGAGCTGAAAGCATCCCAACTTATGCAATGTCTCAGGGGATCCCCGAAACGGCTGATGGCTTTGAGCGAGTTGCTGAAGGCTTCCCAGAGAATGGTATTCCTGAGCAGACGTTAGGGAACTGTGCAACACACGTGCACTTCACCATGCATTTTCAACGAGGTAATCATATACTCTTTCTCACAGCTGTATAATGTGTTAGTGAGGCAGTAGTGGGGTCCATTTTTTACAGATGAGGAAACTGTGGCCAGGGAGTCTTTGGCTCAGACACCCAGAGCTGGGAGGTTATGACCTTTGGGTCTTTTGATTCCATTCTGTGATTCCTTATGTCATCAAAACTGCAGTCCCTAGCTAGAAATCAACTCTTAGGATGAATTGGCACATAAAATATTTATGAAGTTATTTATATTAGTGCACACACAATAAACTCATTTGCACTACGGATTTCTGCTGCTATTGGCAACATGTGCTCAATAATCTGAGGGCTTTCAAGAACTGAGTTTTCAAAGTGTTGTTCTAGAACCCGAAGCATCAGCATCACCTGGAAACTTGTTAGAAATGCAGATTGTCGAGAGCGAGCAAGATGGCGGAGAAGCAGGGAGCTCTGTAATCCGCGCACGCCCGTATGGATTGAACTGAGAAGGACTGAAGGGATAAAACTTGGATTTGCAAGTGGGGGAAAGAAGAAACAGACACCAGAAAGAAGACAACCTCAAAGATGCCTGAGTGAGTGACTGTGATCTGGGAAATTAGGGGACGGGCGGGTCCCGGTGGCGTAGGGGGAAGGAGCCCCCGAGCCCAACACAGAGAGAGCGCGCTGTGTCCCGGGGAGACCAGGGGAAGAGAAAGAGAGACGGAAAACGCACCTAGAACCATCTCTAAGGGAGGAAAAACTCGCCCGTCTCCCCATATATAACTGC